>JARBWK010000002.1:139777074-140440490 GCA_030556195.1 Anolis apletophallus
AATCAGCTACCCTGATATTTGTTGTAAATCAAACACTGCCAAGAAAATAAAACCCAGAAGGTGGAAATACTCACTAGGGACCAACCTTTTGAGATGTGATCCTAAGCAGCAGTGATGGCTTATGGTTGAATTGATAGGATCCATAGGTGGGAATGACCACGTTCTACTGAAATTAATTATACAGAGGAAAGAGGAAGCCAGGCATACTAGAATGTAAGAAAGCTGTTTTCAGTAAACACAGAGAAATACTAGCTGTGATCCCTTGGTCAAGAATACTAAAAGAGAAGGGAGTTTCTTGAAAATTAGATGCTGATGGCATAATTTCAAACAATTCTGGTCAGAAAGAAAAATCGAAGGTTTCTAAAGAAACCAGTATTGAAGTTAAAATTACTTTCAGTTGAGCTAAGGGTCACATGGGATGATTTTTTTTAAAAAAAGAGGAGAAATCACCAAATAGCCAGCACATATACAGCAACACCTTGAGTTAAGAATTTAATTCATTCCATGACAAAACTCTTAAATCAAATTGCTTTTATCTCAAAGTGAATTTACCCATTGAAATACTATCAATGCTTTCTGGCTGCCCGACCCCCCCTCCCATAAATCCCTTATTTTTGTTACATGTTTATAAAAATATACTTACTAAATAACAAATAATGTATACATGCACATTCACACGGAACAATATAAATAAATATTAAGTTTAAAAGGATAAAATGACAAAGTTTTGGTACAATGGTAGAAGCACAAAGTTGTGATAAGGAAGCACAAACTGATGACACAGAAACATCATTTTCTTCATACTGTAATTATTCCAGCCTCCTTCCCTCCCTTGCTCCCTTTCCCTCTTCATGAAGACAAACATACCAGAAAGAAAAACCACACCAAATTACCTAACCCAAAGTTCCTCAAAGTGAACAAGAGCTGTTTTAGGGCCGCAGTTAGCACAGCGGGTTAAACTGTCAGCTATAGAAAATATTGCTGACTAGATCAAGCTTTGGGTGGGGTGAGCTCTTGCAATCAGCCCTAGCTTTTCTGCTTACCTAGTAGTTTGAAAACAGGAATGTGAGTCAATAAATAGGTAAAAGCTGCCTCTGAAAACATGACAGGCTCCTTGGCATGGAAAAATCTAACAACAGCACCTCCACATAGCTGAGTTGACCACATTCTCCATATGCCAGAAATGAAAAAAAGAAGGAAGCCTTGCCTCTATGTACTTTGCTAATTTGTATAACGGCATTGAATGTTTGCCATAAATGTATTCTGTAATCTGCTCCGAGTCCCCTAAGAGAGACAGAGCAGAATATAAATTATTATTATTATTATTATTATTATTATTATTATTATTATAAACACAACAAGATGAGTCCACAGCAAACAAGATCACTCTGCTGGCTGTTACATTGGATCACACGTCGGACACTTCCCAAGTGTCTAGGACTGTGTGATGTATCGGTGAATAATGCATGCAGATCCCAGTAAGGTGGCCTTTTACAGCTAGCAGATGGTAATTTTGTCAGTGCCGATTGTGTTTAAGTGCAGGCCAAGGTCTTTAGGCACTGCACCCAGTGTGCCAATCACCATTGGGACTACCTTTACTGGCTTGTGCCAGAGTCTTTGCAGTTCGATCTTTAAATCCTCATATTGTGTTAGTTTTTCCAGTTGTTTCTCTTCAATCCTATCACCTGGGATTGTAACATCGACGATCCATACTTTGTTTTTTTAACACAAATGTGAGGTGGTTATTATTATTATTATTATTATTATTATTATGTGTACAGCAATCTCCCAAAGCTGACGAGAGCAAAACAAACAGCAATTTCCCAAAACGTACAGGGGCATGAGGCACAGAGGCAAAAGGCACAGAGGATGCTCCCTTGAAGCCCTACATCCATGTTCTCTCATGCCAGCACTCCCTCTGGCACTAGCTCTTAATTCAAAATGCTTCTCGTATGTCAAAGCAAAACTCAGGCCGAGTGATGGTTCTTAACTCAAAATGCTATTTAAGTTTGAATGCTCTTAAGTCCAGGTTCTACTGCATAGGATGGATTGGCAGAAATATGTATTCTATCAGTGTTAGTAGACCAAAATCTGAATGTGTGTCAACGGTGTGATGAGGCAGCTAAAAGAGCCAATGTGATTCCAGGCTGGATCAATAGGAGTATAGTGTCTTGATTGAGAGGAGTAAGGGTATCACTAATTTTTTTGGTCAGACTTCACCTATAATATATCCGATATTGGGTATTGCAGCCCCTTCCACACAGCTGTATAAAATCCCACATTATCTGCATTGAACTGGATTATAAGGCAGTGTGGACTCAGATAACCCAATCCAAAGCAGATATTGTGTATTATCTGCCTTGATATTCTGGTTATACAGCTGTGTGGAAGAGTCCTGCATTTCAACAAGAATATTGACAAACTTCGTAATGGTAAGAGCTATTAGACAGTGAAATACACTGCCTCAAAGTCTCTTTGTTGTTAAACAGAGGCCAGACAGAGTGCCTTGTTTGTGTATTCCTGCATGGCAACGGGTTGAACTGGATGGCTCTCTGATCTCTTCCAACTCTTCAACTGTGCAACCAGGAAAGGTCTGTTGCGGCGGTGGGTGCCCTCCCGCCAGCTATGGTGTGCGCAGGGGGGCTTCTTCTTCCCAGAAGCCCCCTGCATGGTAGGTAGGTTTCTCGCCACTTGGTAGGTAGGTTTCTCGTCCAATCATTGGCAGGATCCACCTCCAGATTGGCTGGGGCTGGCTCCCTTCCTTACAGCAGCCTTAAAAGGCTGCTCTGGGCCAGTGCAGGCATTGTGCTTGCTTCAGCTGATCCTCCCACCCACCCTGCATGCTTGTTATTTGTTAGGTTATTGTTAGCTTGTCACAACTTTAAGTGGAATGTGGCATGGGCTCTGGATCTGGTTTTCTTTTCCCCCTTGGTGGAAGGGCAGAACATCTGGTGGTTATCAGGGGTGCCGAGTTAATGTTAGCCTGGTATTGTGCCGGCAGCACCCTGGTGGGTATAGAGGTATGGGTCAGTAGGGGGCTGCCAGATCATGATCCAGAACCCATACATGGCTGCCAACCCTTGTTCCTGTAATCAATAAATAAGTTGCAGCCATTTTCTTCCCAACCCAGTGTCTGTGTCATCTTTGGTTCCAGTGATGGGAGGGTTGTCGCCTAAGCACACGCAACATTGATTCTGTGATTTAATGATTCATGATGCCCACTAGCACACTTTCTGTGGTATGGTGGAATATGAGACAGAAAAGCCTCTTGGAAATATGGCTCCAAGTAGACAACACGTTTAGCACATAGTTAGAATATAGTGTTGTTCAAGTAGCAAAATACGTCTGTTTGTCTCAACATATTTTCATTCTTTGTTTTATGGTGTGTCATTGGATGGCAAACTTGAGTTTATTTGGCAAGTCTGTTTTTTGTTTTGTTTTGTTTTGGTTTTTTTTTTTGCTGAACAAAATATTCTTGAGAAATCTCTATTGTGAGCGGGGTAAAATGTGTGTTCGCTGAGAATGTGTATTCTCAGGGAACACACATTCCCATTAATATCTAGTTTTTTATTCTTCTTGGTGGTGGTTTTGCCAGTTCCTTCATCTTAAATAAAATTATACAGTCCCTGGTGTTCATTGACTGTCTTCCGTCCATTGACACTTTCCCATGGGATGACTCTACATAGCTTCTAAGATCAGATGAGATCTGGTGTCTCAGCATATTTGGCTTACTGTTAATGGTAACATAACCTTATTTATGCTGTTGTTCAAGATCATGACTTGCATTCTATTAACTCATTTTCTTCTGCTGGATCTTTTAAATATTGTTTTTGTCAATACCCATATCCCCCCTTTTTTAACCCCCCCCAAACTATGTTCTTTCTGGAGCACATATCTCACAGGAGACTATATATCTAAATTAAAATTCTTTATTAATCTAATTGATTGTTTGTTACAAAATGCATATGCAGGGTTTTCAAAACCCCTTAGACCCCTGTGGTTCAATATCAATTTCAAAATATTAAAAGCTTCTCATGGAAAATTGGAAAGCAGATGAGAGACACTTTAGGAATGGAGGGCTTTGAAATCTCCGAAGGTTTTAAAATAAGGCTAAAACAATTATTAGTGTTTGCACTGACTAACCCTCATTTGCACCTCTCATTTTGGAGAGATTCAGGATTAGAACAGAGTTATTGGGGGTAGGATGTAAGAGATCCTGGAACATAGGGTCTTCAAAAATAAAACTTATTATTAAGAAGCTAAAACACACAACTTTCATTTCTGTTAGCCCATACTGAAGCTAGTGCCCATTATATAAGGGAATTCTACAAGGGAAACAGAAGATGAATTTTGTACTGTTTTCTCCTGATATTGTGGAAGGATTACTCTGCATAGAAAAATACATGGGATTCCTTTGCATAAAACACTATTTTTTGTGAGACAGTTTCCTATGTAATAAAACATTTTATCCCACCTCTTTCCCCTAGACTGCATGATGAAGGATACTGTGGGTGAGGTAAAGATGTTAAGTGAGCCATACATATTAGGCTTGGTTGATCAAAAAAAATGGTCCAAAACCCATTTTGGATGTAGAGGGTGCTGGTGATTCGATTCTAAAGTCACTTCTGATTTTTTTAAAAAAATAAATCAAAACTTTCAGAAACTTCTGAATTGCTTTTTTAATGGCAGACATGCATGTGCAGTAGGAAAAAGAAAAGCATTGGCACTGGAGAAACTTCAAGGTATTCTCCCACTCTCATTTTTAGACCAATCCTGATGAAACTTACTACAGTGGTAGGACACATGGACCACTGTTAGTTCACCAAATTTCACAACCTTTGACATATTCATGGATTTTTGGCTAATTATAAATGCACGAGAGATGTAGTTTCCCAAAGTACCTTAGCAAGCCAGACTCCCTGGTGCATCAATCCTAGGTTACTCTAAAGGGAGAGAGGAAGGAAGGAATGTTTTCAAGTTTTGGGAGAATTGGGGCTGCAATGGTCCTGCTAGAGGGAAAAGAAGAACCAGCTTCCTGCTGGGAAGTGAATAAGTATAAGTTCCAAATTGCTATTACCAAAGAGTGGTTGGTCGCTCCTTGAGAGAGTGCACCACCCCAGAACCGTAAGGTCGTGAGTTCAATCCCTACCAGTGAAAAATTTTCAAAGTATTTATTTTTAAAAAACATTTTTTAAATAATTAAATCTGTTCCTGGTTTGAAAGTGTTATATTTCCTGTTTCATTGGGTGGTCTTACTTTGAAAGTAGTTGTTCTATTCCAGAAACCTTGCTTGCATGGCACAAACTGTGTTAAATTGGTGGAGAACAGAAATCGTATACAGACTTCACCAAGGGACATCTAGAGTGAATAAGTATAAGTAATAAGTTCCGAATTGCTATTGCCACAGAGCGGTCAGTGGCTCCCTGGGAGAGCACACCGTCCCCAGAACCAGGAGGTTGCGAGTTCGATCCCTGCCAGGGAAAAATGGCAAAAAGGAAACATCATGGCAAATGATGGCAAATAATGGCAAGCAGAGTATGGAGAGCCAAGGTGTGTTGCTGAAAAGGAAGTTGTGGGGAGTCATGGAGGCTCCCCTTTTGTGGTGGACACATATTTTTATTACAGGGAACACAGAAAAAGAAAGGGTTAGGTTGCTTATTGCTTTGCTGCCTTCTCTTTAGACACCTTTGTCGATTCAATCAGTTTATTTAATATTTAGACTAAGACTGCTACAGACTTAGCTATAGGAGTCCTTAAGCCATTTTGTCTAATGAGCAGCAAGGCAGTGTGGAAAATGTAGTTTGACAGCAGGGCCTTTTGCAATCTCTTCTCTACTATTTGGGGCCTGGCCTTCACAAACTACAATAATGCCTGTGCTTAGCCACGCCTACCTAATCTCTCTTTGCATCGCTGGGGAAGGAAAACCATGAGATTTTAAAACATTTTAGGCTTTACCAAAGTTGTATTAGAGCGGGTTTGGTACTTTTCCGTGCAAAAAGTACAGTCAGAGAGTGATGCTACATGCGTGTTTAGCTTTGAATTGCTTGTTCCTGTGCCAAGGATCAGACAGGCACTTGCAATATGAAAATAACACTGTGATTGAAGCATTCTAATACACCCTGTGCCATTCTTGAGATAACATAGGCTAGATGGGTGCAAAACAGTACAGATTGTGCTAATGGGAGAGCTTAATGCGACTAAAGAAAGCACTGCGCATGGCAGAGAGTCTGACCCCCTCCGTTGCTGGCACGGAGCCCGGAAGTCAGTGTTTCAATTTAGAGAACACCAGAGACTCAAGATTGATAGCTGTACTGTGAGAAAGACTAACTTATAAATGGCTATTGTTCTCATTCAGAGGTGTGACTTAAAGATGTGATGCTAATGATGTTAATGAAAATGCACTGTTTATTGGATTAATGAAATGTCATGTAAGCAACAGTAATCACCAGCCAATTATGATTGTTTCTATCCATGAAGAAGGGGTGGGCTTAACTGAAATGACTCCATTGAGGTATAAATGTTTTTGTATGAGAAGTGACGGGGTCTTTTGCCCCTATCTGCAGCCGTGTTCTGCTGGCAGAAGCCCACCAGCTGGTGCCAGAATAAATCCTTTTGATTTTCACCTATTTCACAGTTGCCGTGTGTTCTTCCTTTGGCTGCTTCAGTATAATGGTTGTGAAAATTAAAATAGCTTTGGGAAACATCCAAACATTATGGAATATTTCTGGGGGGGGGGGGGAGGTAAGTGGTTCAAATTCGGATTTGCCCTTCCCACTTTTCTTGCCTGGTTCAAAACTGCTTTAGAAGTCAAAAGTCGGAAGGTTTTTCCCCGACTTTTAGGCTCTTCTGAATGAACCTATCCAAACCTAATACATATTTCAGCCAGTCATGTGCTTCTTTTAGCCATCCACCTACCCCCAGTGCAGTCCCCCCCCCCCCTGAGGCTAACCATGTCCCATGTAGGTTAGCCTTCTGGAGTGGCACAGCTCATAGCCTTTGTGGACTGGGTAACCAAGGTTAAACTAATAAAGTGGTCATGAGTTGACAAGACTCTCATGATTCCATAGCATTGGGCCAAGACAATTAATGGTATCAAAAATGGTGTCAAACTGTATCTATTATATAGTGTAGATGCCCACTGACACAGATGAATAAAAAATAAGTTCAAATTTTTAAAAATGTATGGATATTTAGCATACATTTCTTGTTCCTATTCCGGAGGGCATGTAAAACCATCTTGTTTAGGCATGCCTTCAATTTAGGCCCAGATGCGGAACTGTCTACTGTCTTCCAACCTTTGATGTCCTATGTACTACCTGTGATTTTATTGTTTTTATGTAACCGTTGCGTTTTATGCAATTTTAACCCTGCCGAACGATTGTTATCTCGGCTGTATGTAAACCGCCCCGAGCCTGCTGGAAGGAGCGGTATACAAGATCGAGGAAATAAATAAATAAATAAATAAATAAATTTAAGTCCAGCTTTTCTAGTAGATCCTACTAGAAGCCAGGTGTCATCCTATGACCACTCCCGTAGTCTACTTGATGTACATTAAGGAGTTTAACTGGAACTTTCCTCTGACTTGTTTTGATTCTGTTTAACCCTTCAATTCTCACTGCAGCATGCATTGGCAGTGTATGCTTTCTAGGCACCGCAGCCTGGAGGTGGCTAGAAGCTGCATTAAATGGTTAGTGTAGATGTGTCTTGTTCAGAAAACCCAAAAATAAAAGAAACATATTGGAGATCTTCAGGTCTTATGATTTGTATCAAATACAGAATGCTTAATGAAGATAAAAATGCAGTACATCTATAACAAAAGAATTAATGAAGATCTATGCACCAATCTGCTTTTTGTTCTCTTAATGTGACTGCACTCGTACTACAGCTTTCATATAGTTTGGAGATATTTAGTCCTGTGGAGGACACAGTTATGTGTATTATAAACAAAATTTTGACAGCAACCCAACTTAAAACAAAAGGCCTAAGACCAGACAATCCTGTGTTGCATTGGCCCAATATTTTTTCCTTCAAAAGTCTCATCATCAGTTCAATTTAAAGAGGAAAATGTCAATTGTAATTTAAACACACTTAATTTTTAAATATCTTAGTAACATCTTTGAATATATTTGATAGTATGTGTGGGAAGAGGGGAGATGAACAAAAACACTAACATGTAATTTTCCAACATATAATTACCATCTGGTCCACTTAAAAGTGACCAGCAGTTGTTAGCATAATCAGGGATTATTTTCAATGATCAAGAGGCAGCATTAGTCTATTACCATCCCTTGTGAAGATTCCATTGGAATCTTGGGTAGTAATGTCCAACTACAGAATAATGTACCTACAGAGCAATATGCAAGCCTAAACACTTCTTGGAAGAATGATGATTTTGCAAAACCTTTTTGCTCATTCCCTGTTTTTAAATGGAATCAGTTGTTTTTAACTCATGAATTGAAAAATGACTCCAACAACATCCAGTTTACTTCTTTGTTGCGTTAGTCCTGGTTCCTTGCCACTACCGAATACTCACTGGCATTCTGACAAGCCATTTTCAGTAAGTTATACTTCATGAGATGCTAATGTGGGTCTGTTTATTCATATTTATAGAGGAGATTACCATTTGTTCAAACAATTGGTTCCAGGAATAAGCTTTCGTGTGCTCTCCTTGGAAGAGCATTTGGACTTATTCATCCCATTTCAAAATGGCTTTAAAAAGAAAGAAAGAATGTCCACATAATAATTTCTAGGTTTTCTCAATTCTTTTCTTAGGACAGGACATAGATGGAATGACATTAATAAATAATCCTTTGCAGGTCAGAAAACAGGTTTCCCAATAATTGGGAAATCTTGTCAGGAAGAATATAAATAAAGTAAATAAATAAATAAATAAGAATGATACATTACACAGTTTTATCCAAGCATTGAAACATCCCAAAGCCTTTTAGGATAATTACTCTGTGGAGAAAATGTTGGGGAGGGGAGACATATACAAAAAATCATGTTCATAAGGTACTTATTTCTTGTGGAAAAAGCTCTTTTCCACATAGAAAACAGGGTTGTTCAAATTCAAGTTTTATTCTCTGCAGAATAAATCCTCTGCTACATTTTGGGATAGTTAAATGTGGGAAGAATACAATTCACATCAGGAAGATACTGACCATAATTATTCATTCCCACATAAAAGAAGAAAACAGTCAAGTATTTGCATCCCTAGTAAAAAGGCCAACTTCATACAAGTGAACTACACTGTACTCACCAACTCACTTTCTACAGCTGCATCATTGAATTTTCCCCTATAAATCTTTTTGAGAATTGTTGTCACACAGTGGACATTTGGTTGTGAACTGCATGGATGTTTGGTGGATCCATTACTGCAGGAATGGTGAATCTGCCTCCCCCCCCCCCTCCCCCAGCTTCTCCTCGAGTGTATCTGGATTATTTTCTGAACACTGTACAGGAATGTGGGAAGTTCCTACGCAACCTGGAGTAGCTATGGCAAGAGTGGCCACAAAGCAAAAGTGGGAGCAATGTCCATACAATAAGGAATTCACCCATGTCCTAGTAGTAATGGCTGAAAAGGCCATCCTTTTCAATGCTTCTAGAGGATATGCAGCTTCTTTTAGAACAGCTTGCCCCCTATGAATATGAATTCTTGCTAATGCAAAATTAAAACAACACTCTCAAACAAAAGACATATGCATCAGCATATGTCTTTAAAATATTACTTCTCCAGCTGTCACTACTGCACCAAACTGTGGTAGCATAGGACCAGTTGCAGCAATAGTTAGGACTGGAATGACTAAATAACAAATGAGGCTGCATAACAGGCCACCCACATATTGACCATCCCACATTGGATTCAGATTTCTTTCCCCTGCAATACCATAGAAGAGCGATGGTTGAAAGGTGCAAGCATGCAATTTATTCCAAATTGATTTTTATTCAGCATCTTAAATACACAAACAAAAAACTTGGACTTCAAGTTATTGCACCATATGATTCTAGCAGCATGAACATTTTTTACACAAAAGAACAACGACTTATCTTCAAGAGAAAAGTAAATTATAAACCTGTTAGAAGAGGTAGAAATTGGTAAGTTAATATCTAGGAGATGGCATGTATAATGAGAAATGAGAAAGGTAGATATTCTGCTGTAATTTTATTTTGTCTAGTTTTTCTCTTATATTTCAGGCACAATTTAATTGAATTGAACAAATTAAATGTGTCAAATAGCTGAGGGTCCATCATATATTTTGCCATATCTGTTCTTCCGCCCATTAATGGCTTTCCTCATCAAGTATCATTCTAGATGTTAACTACTGAAATGGCACAAAAAAAGGATGAAAGAAGTTGGACCACAGCTCTGTTTTAAAAGATGTCTCTTGCCAATGTTTATTAGTTCATTCTGGAATAGCAAATAACATTCTGCATTCTCTTCTTTCTAATTGTAAAAAGACAATGACAACAATATGGCACCGTATTAGATAAATACATTTCCTTTGCTTATTTCCCATGGTTTCTTCTAGGATTCCATCACCTAGTTGTTTTGATGACCTTTCTGGTCCTGTCCAACTGATTATGTCTTCAGAGTGTACAACCCAGATCTATTCTATGACTTCCTTTCGAGGCCTCAAACCATTTGATAATGATCTTAGCCATCAAAAAGTTTCATTTAAAGATTATCTGATATGTCTTCCCATTTCCTGTATCCTCCTTAGATATATATTTCAATGGCCTATCCATTTTTAAAATATCTTATGTTTAAAATATGCCAATTTGACATACTATCTTTCTTTGTTTTCACATCCACTTTTATTCAAGTGATGAGAACAGGTGGACACAAGTTTCCTAATTTCACTTCACTTCTCTGATATTTCTCCTTCATATCTGAGATATGCTCTTTATTGCATAGTAATGATAGATCATTATGAGAAATGAAGCTAAATTTGCTGCTCCATATTCTTGAACTACATTTACAGAGTGTTCCATATATGCTTAATGATAAGAGCATTCACTAATGTGTCTATGTTTCCATTTTACTGTATTTCCATTGAAAGGAAATGAGAATTTGAGCTGGTTTAACCATTCCAGATCCCAAGAATAATATTTTGATAACCACCAACTAATAGAACCGCATCTTCAACTTTGGTGGTAAATTCCTTCCATCCCTAAACTTTACCTCTGAATGGAGGCCACAGATTAGCCAGGTTAGTGGGAAAGTATTTTGGGGTCTAGTTTTGAAGTTTAGTATTTTGATTTAGTTTTGAAGATGTTTAGGTATGATTAAAAATGCACAGATATATGTGTGATGTAATATATCCAAGGTACACACAAGGCAAGTTCATATTTGAACTGGTTCAGAGCACATCTAATTCAATTTTTATCCTGATTTCAAGAATTGGAAATCTGAAGGTGCATTAATTCCCACGGACTATCATGGGAAATCCAAGCATGTTGTTTTTGTGAAATGTGACATTGAAAAGAAGAGGAGTCCATTGGGATAGCAAATCTTTTGATTTTTAAGTCTCTGCAGAAGATCGATTCAAATCTTTCCTGAGGTATAACCTCCTCATCCCATGCATATTGGTTTATTGATATTATAGCTTTTTATTAGTGTACTACTTGTATTTTATAATATGCATTATTTCTATGTTCGTGGAATTTGAAGGAAAACAAATGAAATAAAAATAGAGACTACCCTGAAGTAACAAATTCTGTATAATATCTGAAGTTAAGCAGGGTCACCTCTTAGTGTTTTGATGGGAGATTGCCAATGAATAGTTGGTGCTGTACTGACATAACCACCACAGTGCTTCCAGATAGCACCAAAATCCTTGCCAAAGCGGGGACAAAAAACCCATTATTTCATGAACCCCCCCCCCAAAAAAAAACAGACTTTCGGGGGAGGGGCATCTAGCCACCCCAAAGCCGCCCAAAACAAGCTTTAATATATGTTTTAAAAACTTACTGGGCTACTATTAAGATGGTCCTTCAGTCCTCCTGGCATGTAAAAACAACGTGCCAGGAGACCAGGGTGAGGGTGGGGGGGGTGTTGCTTGGTCTCCTGACACATAATTTCTAATTGCCAGAAAGATGGGAGAACCACCTTAATGATGGCTACATAATTTCTTTTAAATTTAAAGGCTTGTTTGAGGAGCTTGGGGGGGGGGGGTGCAAGGTGGCAAATGGGGACTCACCCCTGGATAGTTCCAGTTGATCCTGAAACTTCCCAGGGGTGAGTCTCCACAGGCCCAATACCACATTAAATCTAGGCCTTTTGGTAATACCCAGATCTAATGGGATATCTAATTAATACAGTTTTACCAGAGGTGTTGTTTGGACACCTCCAGTAAAACTGAGACAGGTCTCAGTTTAAAGGCCTGTCTGGATGGGCCCTAAATATTCCTTGCCTAACAAAATCCTATGGAATTCAAGGTGTTGCTGTAAGTAAACAGGTGGCTTGAAGGCACATTCACACGTATTTCTTTTGTTAATACCTGAAGCAGTCTGCATTGAGATACTAACTGTTCAACAGTATGAAACCAACAATATGTCAGATCAGATCTTGTAAGACTGGTTGGCAAGTATCAGGGTAAAACCCAATGAAAGATAAGATCTTAGCCCATCTAGACGAGGCAAAAATGAAACAAAATATTCATTTCATTTGAGTGTTAATGTGATATGATAGTAGTAAAAGTAATAATGCCTCCAAGATTTATATTATAACTTAGCTAAGTAGCAATTCTTTAAGATAACCTTTTAATAAAATTTATTTTCAAACTACTAATCTAGCATATTTTGATGTGAGATAGAAGAATATTTGTAGAAGGTATAATTCTGTACTTGGAGCAAAATATGGTGTAGGATGCACTGCAATGTCTATTTCACTGCTCATTTTATCTAGAGCTTGGAGATTTATCCAGGATTTTATAATGAAATTATCATTCCGAAAATGTTGTTACCTTTTCACAGAAAAAGATGTGAATGTTGCACATTAAACAATTTTATGTCTCAAAAGATAAACATATCTTAGATCAAAGGAGTTCAGAGAGATTGTTATTTCTTATTTTGGAGAGTTAAAACATATAATCATTTCTCTGTGTAAATCTGTGCCCCTACAGAGAGCTGAGATGGTTCTGCTAGATATAATAAAAGGTTGTTGATCATGAAAACTGCCTCTTTATTAGCACTGATATATCTACCTTCATGCGTATTCCAGCATTCAGTTTTAAACATTTAGACACAAAAGCAGATATGTAAAAAGGCAGCAAAGCAAGTGAAAACATGTGCATCATAAGATTACTGTGATTTTATTGACTACTGACTAGTTTCCTATCAAAAGAACACTGATAATGGTGCAGATAATGCAAACGTGAATTACTGGTTTTCATCCAGTTGACTTAGTTTCAAAATACTTTTATGTAATAAATCACCTCACTTTGCTTTTGTTCCAGCCACAAATCAAACATCAACATTTATGAACATGTTACCTAGTTAGGACTGCTATCTGTAATACTAAATGTGTGGTTTTCAGATTAGGATTGAAAAATGAAATATATTTGTGGTCTTCCTAATTACAGTTTCAAGAAGTAACCAATTGCCTTAGCTGGAATCTCATATGCAAACAGCTTAATAAAGTCAGACCTCTACTATCATGCTATTCAATTCTAATGGCATACTACAATAAGTATTGAATATTGTGCTATGTTTAATCAAAACCTTAAGAATCTTAATGTGTTAAAAAACCCAATAATGGCTATTACAGCTCAATGGTAGCTAATAAAATTAGCTATAATAGTGACAACAAAAGTAATTAGTGGAGTGAGTAAAAATGCCATAAGAGTTTAAAGCTGCAGCACATTTTATTAATTCTCTCAGGTCAGATTGAGAAACCAATAATTTTATTTCAATTTTTTAAAAAGCAATTCAGAATATTGCACTTTTTAAAGACTGTGTTCTTTGTGTCTGAGGAATAATTATAACTAGAAAATTCAATTTGTGTACCAAAGAAAATGACTTTCCCAGCTCTCTTATGTGACCACAACCCTGAATCAGCCTGCTACTTCTAAGGATAATGATGGTGGTGATTATGGTGATGATGATTTTGTTTTATTTCATGGTAGAAGGGGCTTCTGTAGGTTGGAGGTAGCCATTTACACAGCACACTCCTCCACCAAACAGATGTAACATTTGGGGGACCAAAAAAACCCTCCTCTGATGATCTTAAGATGAACTTACTTAGACATAGGCAGATAATGGTTTTTCAGATAGTCTAAATTTAAGCAGTTCTATGTTTGTAGGTTACAACTAGGATGTTTGAATTTTGCCTGAAAATGAACTAGTAGTAGTCAGTTCAGCTATTCCAACAGAAGAGTTATATGCTATTTGTAACTAGCCTCCATCAGTACTCTGGATGAAGCAATTTTTGAACAGCTTCCAAAGGCATCCCCGTGTAGATCATGTTACAGAAATACACTGGGATGTACCATAATCAAGGCATAAATCACTATGGCCAGATTCAACATCTCACAGTTATTGCTATGTAATTTCATTCCATGCCATCCCTAAAACACAGAAATTCAGGTATATGATAGCGTTCAGAAGTCTGTTTAAGCTATTTCAGGGTGAGTGTGACCTGATTCAACACAGGTTGAATCCTTATTCCATGATTTCACCTGAACAGAAACACCTCTATTCCATGTGGATTAAGCTCCCGCCCCTTGCTCACTCACACCAGGTTTCTGTAATTAAAGCCATGTTAGCGCAGTAATTCAGGATCTGGTCCTGAATCACAGCTGGATTTTTTTCTTTTTTCTTTACTGATGATCTGGCATTAAAATGCAATATCTTCAGTCTACAGACTGTTGCTAAAAGTTTTCAAAACCAACAGATTCCAGCATTGTGTCCGACCTAGCTCAGCTACTGCTGAAAGCAAATCTACAGCAGAAGTAGACACACCCTAGCATTAGGAGGAATTTAGTAAAGGGTTAACCATTGGGAGTGATCCTGGACTCATCACTGAGCCTAGAACCCCAGGTCTCGGCAGTGGCCAGGAGAGCTTTTGCACAATTAAAACCTGTAAGAACATAAGAACATAAGAAGAGCCATGCTGAATCGGGCCTCAGCCCATCTAGTCCAGCATTCTGTGTCACACAGTGGCCCACTAGTTGTACACAGGGATCTCTAGCAGAAAGGAGGGCAAAACCCTCACCTGCACCCGACCCCCCACAACCAGTACCCAGGGAAAATCCTGCCTGCCTCCATCAACACAGAGGTGGCACTTGGATGTCCATTTCAGTAACTACTGATTCCCTTGGTATCCATGAATCTGTCTAATCCTGCCTTGAAGCTGTCCAGGCTGACAGCTGTCACAACCTCCTCTGGAAGTGAGTTCCATAACCCAATGACCCTCTGGGTGAAGAAATATTTCCCTTTATTAGTCCTAACTTTCCCACCTTGGAGCTTCAGGGAGTGCCCCCTAGTCCTAGTGTTGTGTGACAGAGAAAATATTTTTCTTTATTCGCCTTTTCTATCCCATGCATGATTTTATACACTTCGATCAAGTCACCTCTTAAACGCCGTCTTTCAAGGCTGAAAAGACCAAGGCGTTGCAACCTGATTTCATAAGGGAGCTGCTCCATCCCTTGGATCATTTTTGTTGCCCTTCTTTGTACCTTTTCCAGTTCCGTTATGTCCTTCTCTTGGTGCGGTGACCAGAATTGTACACAGTACTCCAGATGTGGCCTCACCATAGATTTGTAGAGAGGCAATACAACATTTGCCGACCTATTTTCGATTCCCTTCCTGATCATGCCAAGCATAGAATTTGCTTTTTCACTGCTGCAGCGCACTGGGTTGACATCTTCATTGAGCTGTCCACCAAAACCCCAAGATCCCTTTCCTGGTTTGTCTCAGAAAGCTTTGATCCCATCAGTTGATAAGTGTATTTGGGGTTCTTTGCCCCGATGTGCATGACTTTACACCTGTTTAGGTTAAAATGCATTTGCCACTTTGTTGCCCATTCACTCAATTTCGAGAGATCTTTCTGGAGCTCTTTACAGTCAGTTTCATTTTTAACTACCCTGAACAGTTTAATGTCATCTGCAAACTTTGCTACCTCACAATTTACTTCTACATCCGGATCATTTATGAATAAATTAAAAAGTAACGGTCCTAAAACTGAACCTTGGGGTACGCCACTTCTCACCTCTTTCCATCCAGAGAAGTGTCCATTTATTACCACCCTTTGTTTCCTACAGTTTAGCCAGGTTCCAATCCAGGACAAGCCCTGTCCCCTGATTCCATGGCTGAAGAGCTTATTTAGGAGCCTTTGGTGAGGGACTTTGTCAAAAGCCTTTTGAAAGTCAAGGTAAACAATATCGACTGGGTCCCCTTTATCTATGTGTTTATTTACACCCTCAAAGAATTCTATCAAGTTAGTAAGACATGATTTGCCTTTGCAGAAACCATGTTGATTTTCCTTCAGCAATGCCTGTTCTTCTATGTGCTTAGTATTTTTTTCTTTAATAATGGTTTCCATCACTTTGCCTGGAACTGAGGTTAGACTAACTGGCCTATAATTTCCTGGATCACCCCTGGATCCTTTCTTGAAGATCGGAGTTACATTTGCCTCCCTCCAGTCCTCGGGTACAGTGCCTGATCTTAGAGAAAGGTTATATATTTTGGCTAGAATTTCAGCAATTTCACACTTGAGTTCCTTAAAAACTCTGGGGTGGATGCCATCTGGCCCTGGTGATTTGTTGACATTTAGTTTAGTAAGGCATGTGAGAACATCTTCCTTGTTTATCTCTATCTAGTTTAATTCATTTAATTCCCTCCCTGAAAAAACTGACTCAGCTGCAGGCATATGTTGTCTGTCCTCCTGTGTGAAAACGGAGGCAAAGAAGTCATTTAGCCGCTCAGCAATCTCCTTGTCTTCACTTATTGTCTCTTTCTTACCATTTTCGTCAAGTGGCCCAACTGCTTTTCTAGTTGGGTTTCTGCTTCTGATGTACTTAAAGAAGTTTTTGCTATTTTTTTAATGTTCTTAGCTATATGTGCCTCAAAATCTCTCTTGGCTTTCCTGACGGTTGCTTTGCATTTAGTTTGCCAGAGCTTGTGTTCCTTTCTGTTCTCCTCAGTAGGAAGAGCCTTCCATTTCTTAAATGAGTTTTTCTTCTTTCCAATCACATCTTTTACTTCATTTGTAAGCCATACCGATGTCCTCTTGGACTTTCCCGGCCTCTTTCTTATTTTAGGAATGCATTTTAGTTCGGCTTGTTTTAAAGTATTTTTAAACAGTTTCCAAGCATTTTGGAGGGATTTGATTTTTTTACTGTTCCTTTTAGTTTGTTCTTTACTATTTTTCTCATTTTGGTGAAATTCCCTTTGTGAAAATTTAAGGTCTCTGTGTTAGTTTTCACTGACAGTTTGCTATCCAAACTTAAGTTGAAGGTTATTGTGTTGTGGTCACTGGTACCTATGGGCTCAGTTACAAGGACATCTTGAACGAGATCTTGTTCATTAGTTAGCACCAAATCCAGGATCCCCTTTCCCCTGGTTGGTTCCATGACCATCTGCTCAAGGGAATAATCGGCTAGCAAGTCGAGGAACCTTGTCTCTCTTTCATGCGTAGAACAAGAATTTAGCCAATCTATTCGGGGATAGTTGAAGTCCCCCATTATGACTAATTTATTGCTTTTTGAGGCCTGTTTAATTTCATTTTTCAGATAGCAGTCTGCCTCTGGAGTTTGGTTGGGAGGGCGATAGCAGATCCCTAATGCTAGATTAGTTTTTTGTCCTGGGACTTTTACCCACAATGTTTCTGTAGGTGAGTTTGAATTTTCTTGAAATTCTAATTCATGAGATTCTAGCCCTTCATTTATGTACAAGGCCACACCGCCACCATTTTTCCCTCTCCTGTCTTTCCTGTACAGTTTATAACCTGGAATTTTTGTGTCCCAATTGTTTTCCTCTGTCCAGCAGGTTTCTGTTATGCCAATAATATCAATATTTTTTTCTTTTGCCAAACATTCCAACTCCCCTATTTTTGTTCGAAGGCTTCTAGCGTTTGCGTACAGACATTTATATTTATTGCTTTGATGCCCTTTCAACTTTGGCTGTTTATGAGAATTTGTAGAAGGCCTACCATGTCCTACCTCTTGACTACTTTCTATCTTTTCTGTTGACTCAGCCATTTGTGCATAAATTTCACCCACCATACTTGGCGTTTCACCCTCTCGAACCGGAAGCTGCCCAGCTCCTGTCGACTTTCCCCTAGGAATCAGTTTAAAAGCTGCTCTGAAGCCTTTTTAATATTAATTGCCAGCAGTCTGGTTCCATTTTGTTCAAGTGTAACTTGTCCCTTTTGTAAAGGTTTGGCTTTCCCGAAAATGTCCCCCAGTTCCTAACAAATCTAAACCCTTCCTCTCGACACCACTGCCTCATCCACGCATTGAAGCTCCTGAGCTCTGCTTGTCTGGCTGTCCCTGCACGTAGAACTGGTAGAATTTCCGAGAATGCTACCTTTGAGGTCCTGGACCTTAATCTTCTACCTAGCAACCTAAATTTGGCTTCCAGGACCATCCGTTTGGCCTTCCCAATGTCATTGGTACCGACATGTACCACGACTGCTGGCTCCACCCCGGCACTATCTACTGTGCGCCAGCTATGCCCGTTCCTTGGGAAATCTGACTTGGCCACGGTGGCCCATGCTCTGGTTACATCCCGTTTAGACTATTGGTTACATCCCGTTTAGACTCCCTGGGTAAGATTATCAACAGCTCCCTTGAGCAAGGACTGTTCCCAGGGGGTTTGAAAGAGGCTATGGTAAGACCGCTGCTGAAGAAGCCGAATCTAGACCCTTCGGCTCCCTCCAATTACCGACCAGTTTCCAACTTGCCGTTCCTAGGAAAGGTAATTGAGAGGGCAGCAGCGGATCCGCTGCAACAGTTCTTAGATGACACAGCTGGACTTGATTCCTTCCAGTCCAGCTTCCGTATTGGGCATGGGACGGAAACCGTAGTTGTCGCCATTACAGACCAACTTCGCCACCAGCTGGACCATGGCGGATCAGCCCTGCTCGTGTTGTTAGATCTCACAGCAGCGTTTGATACAGTAGACCACGCATTACTGACCCACCGTTTAGCCGTGACGGTAGTTAGGGGGACTGCCCTTAAATGGGTGGCCTCCTTCCTCCAAGACCGGGGACAACGTGTGGAGAGGGGGAAGGAGGTCTCTGGGAGACTCCCATTAAGTTGTGGGGTACCCCAGGGGGCAATCCTTTCCCCTTTATTATTCAACATCTATATGCGTCCGCTGGCCCAGCTGGTTCGTGATTTTGGTCTGGAGTGTTATCAGTACGCCGATGAGACCCAGCTTGTGCTGAGAATGGACGGCAGGCCAGACACCGTACCCGATTGTTTCCATCAATGCCTTGAGGTCATGACTGTTTGGCTGCGTTCCAGCCGGCTGAAGGTGAATCCATCGAAGACGGAGATTCTGTGGCCTGGTCACCCTGGGTTGGATGAGTGCCGGTTGCCTACCCTGGATGGCGAGCAGCTAAGCTCTTTGGTAAAAAGCCTGGGGGTCCAATTGGACCCATTGCTGTCCATGGAGGCCCAGGTCTCCATGGTCAGCAAAACATCATTTTCCCATCTGCGACAGGCTAGGCAACTGGCCCCCTACCTATCCAGGAATGTCCTGGCCACGGTAATCCAAGTGACGGTCATCTCGAGGCTAGACTACTGTAACACCCTCTACATAGGCCTTCCCTTGTCGACAATCCAGAAACTCAAGTTAGTGCAAAACGCTGTGGCTCGATTGCTGGTGGGAGCACCAGCAAGAGAGCACGTTACCCCCATCTTGCAGCATTTGCACTGGCTACCAATCGAGTACCGAAATGTCTTCAAGGTGCTGGTTTTGACCTTCAAGGCCATGTATGGTCTAGGGCCAGTGTACCTGTGGGACCGCCTCACCCCATATGTTCCCCCAAGATCACTACGCTCGGAAGAGCGAAATCTTCTAACTGTGCCATCTATTCGCTCCTGTCATCTCTCCATAACAAGGCAATGCGCCTTCTCTGTTGCGGCCCCGGCACTATGGAACACACTGCCAGATGATATCCGGGCCATTACAGAGCTCATTCCATTCCGGAGGGCATGCAAAACCACCTTATTCAGGCTCGCCTTCAACTGAAGCCCTGGATGTTTGTAACCCTCCGTTTTTACTGCATTTTATGTATTACTTGAATCCATAGCATTTTATGTAACCGTATTGCATTTTTATGCAATTTTATGTGTACTACTGTATGATTCGTCATAATTTAGTTGTATGTGAACCGCTCCAAGCCTGTAGGAAGGAGCGGTATATAAAATCGAATAAATAAATAAATAAATAAATAAAATAAAGAGCCTTCAGAGGAGTGGCTCTGGGTAATAAACGACATTGTACTTTTGATTTGGACCCTAGCTCTGTTGCTCTTTGGTTTCTTCTCAAGAACCCCTGTCATGTGGTTTCTTTATTCTGATAAATGGTATTTCAGACTTTGGGACTCTGAACTTCACTTTGCTTCTCTTCTGATTCTCAACATTTCTGACTGAACTGAGACCTTAGCTAATGCTTCTTGGCTTGGACCTGACTATGCTGCTTTTCTGACTGCCAGTATTCCTGACCTTGGATGGTGACCTTGGCTTTTGTTTGTTCTGTATTTGACTCTGTTGTTTCTTTGCTTGACTTTGCCTAATTAGACTTTAAATCTTGTCATTGCTTAACACTTCCCTGTTTGTTGTTTGGATTTTGTGCTTCTGATTTGTGCTTGACTTGTGGACATCCCAGCTTGACTTCCAAGGACTCCTGTATTGGGCTTCTTGGCTTTGGATTGTTGACTTTGGCTGACTTACTCCTTTCTGCTGTTTGTTTTGGACTGAGCTTCTGATAAAGTTCATGGCACAAGTAATGAGTCCACACTGCATTTTTAGTGTTTTGTTTTATTATCTGCTCAGGACATTACTTTAATCAAAATGAAAGATAGAATTGTTTGAATAAATAAATATGTGATTGATTAATTCATTCACTCTTTCAAGGCATTCCACTAACCATGTATCCAAAGCATGAGCTGAGAGCTGGATATGATGCAGAGCTCCACTCATATATGTAACCATACATCTCAAAGCACTTATGCAAACAGTTGTAGAGTATGCAAGAAATCCTTGATAATGATCACTTCCAAATTGTATATGTGTGTACACAGTTTGTGGAATGACTGAATAGGGCTGCTGAATTGCTGGGATATGTCAGAGCCTCATTCTCCTCATCATCCTATCCTGTTTCTGTTGCATTACAATAATGTCTTCAAGGTAGCCAGCCACAATGAGAGTGAATGAGCATTGTATCATTTTTGTAATTACTGGTGTGAATACATTGTCAAATACCAGTAGAAGGGTATTAGTGTGGGAGGAGACTCACCAACTTTTACTGAATTGCAGCTTCAGATAAGGGCATACTTACAAGGAGGAAAGCCTGCATATTTGGACACACCGATCAGTTGTTGCCGGAGTACAGAAATATTCTCCTAATAGGTATGACAAAGCACCAGAATCATGCTAGCATTTTTTTGTATTTCCACTTCAAACAGTAAATCCGACTGAATTTACCTAATACTTCAATAATCCAATTATAACACTTTGCTAGCACAAATCATCAGCACATAAGCTTCAGAGTCTTTTAAATTAGGACTGTGTCAAGCTGCTCACCAAAGATTCACTTCAAACTGTGGCAGGGGACATGCTCCCTAAAGTTCAGGAGGTTTTGCTTTTGGATTCATTGTCATTAATCTAACTGGTGAGCAAAAATTAGTATCTAAAGATCAAGCCACTCCGTATTTATTAAATCTACCTAGGGTCAGCAGAATGGCTTTACAACCGATTTGGTGAAACCTTACAAGTAGCACAATCACTGTACGTTTTAGTGGAAATCAAACTGTTTCAACGGATGATTAGAGCAAAAAAGGTAAATGTGAAAATCATTGTCCAAAATGTAATGATAATAGCCCATTTTGTACTAAACACTATATCATCTAAAACACAAATAGACAACATTATTCAATATTGCATGATTTAATATGTATACAGAGAAATTCATTTCTTTTTACAATCTTATGACTTCCTTTTACCCCCCTTAGCCATAAATCTACATTTGAAAATGGCATTTTTGTGCATATCAACCTACCTCCATTTTTCAGTGTAGTATTTATTTAATGGATCAAGGGGACTATCCTTCAAAGAAAATGGGTTGCTTTATTCACAATTAGGTCATTAATATGTCAGTCAAGTTACAATCTTTCAAAGAATGGAAAAATAAATCTTAAATGGGTTTTACCTTTTTACAAGCCTGTTAGTAAAGAATAGCTTTTTTACTTTGGAAAAACACACAAACTGATTCACAGAAAAGTTGTACACTGGAATATATTGTGTGGGGTGTGTGTGTGTGTGAATTTTCAATTCAAGTATTGTGTAGCCTCTTGTAGAATTTTACTGCATATTTATTTATTTAGCAAATCTTTGAACATGTTGCTAAACAAAATGTGTTTATATCACCTTTGCTTTAATGAAGAAAAGTCCTTTGAGGAGAAAAAAAACTGTGCAAGAACTTTTAAAAAAACCCAACCCATTAATGCAACATCTATTGTTTTTGGGAAAGCCCTGAAATAAAACCATCTAATTGTAGTTGAGATTATCTTTTTAAAATAACAAGTTTACATGTTTCTTTTTCATCCCTATAATAGAGGTAGTTGCTACTCTTTGTTAAATTATGTTTAGCTGGAGTTCAGAGTATTTTGAATAGAGTACAAGAGAAACTATGCTCATGGAAAACAAAAGAAACCTAGACCAAACACATGGTATAAATACACTGTTTGTTAAAAATTAAAATAATAAGCTCCCCTTCCCCTCTTTGTTTACAAATCCTAATTGCTATCAATCTGCTCAATTAGTCAGTCATCTACGAAGGGTAAAAAGTAAAAACTAGGCAATGCAATCCAGATAAGAATCTATTGGTTCATCTACCCTAATACAGGTGTATGTTGCTTTTAAAAATGAGGAATGAATGAAGGTACAAGATTGTTGCAAACATGTGAACATGAGTCATATAGTGTGAACTCACCTGAAATGTGTTCCTTTAATAAACTCTATGGATAGTTGATGGCACATTATTTAATTTGCATTGGCACAGTGTATACAGCTCAATTGGGGGAGGGTGTAAGGAATGGAGCAATTTTTTTTTCATTGTCACAACTTAATTGTATTACCAGCTGTTAAATAGAAATCATTCAGTAGTCATGTTCAAAGTTTTATTTCCATTGATGTAGATTATAAATAGTGAAACCAATATCAAGGAAACATCCAGTTGCAATTACTTTCAGCAATAAATTCAACAAGCAAAGTCTTAGTTGATGCTTAGACAGATTTCCTGCCTTCAAAGCCACTGACTCTGCCATGTCACTTAAATGGAGGTAGAGCCCACAAAAAGTGTTTTCCATGTGTGAAGTGTTGTAGATATTTAATACCCCTCCTTATCACCAAGCATTACTGCAAATAAATATCACACCCAGATAGTCATCTACTTTATGCCTTGATGGGAAGTCAGACCAAAACTGTGCCACAGAGCAGGGGGGGAAAAACCCAACTTGCATGCAATACAAAATTGAGCCAAGTATCTATCTTCTTCCTAAACCATCAGTGATATTATTAACTTGTTCAAGGAATTAAGTAGAGAAGCATTGTAATGCAATATAGACGGGGCCAAGACATAGACCATTTTATAGAAGACAGCCAAGCTCTAAGTAAGATGGGAAGAGATTTTCTACACCTGAGCTCATTTGTTACCACTTGTAGAAGTTCACAGAAGAAGCAATTCACCCCCCACCAAATAAAATGACATTTTGAGACAGGAAGTGGGCTACAAATATATCCTTGGGGTCATAATGTGGTTCTATGGATGTGTTTTGTTCATCCCCCTGTCACTTTTAAGGACCTAATTAAAATAGTAATCTAAAAAGGTATCTTTTTGAATGCAAATAGGACCCTTATCTGTTTTTTGTAAGGTGTATTGTTTTATTCCCAAACCCAGCAAGCTCCAGCCTTCCCTTCACCACCTCTTTAGATTTATAAATGGAATTTATAGCAAGCAATGTCCTCTTATAGATTAAATTAATGTTATTGTAAAGAGGTTTAATACTCAAGGATATTTATGACTCATGTTGAGAAAGAAGCTGTACTCAGTTATCATGATTAATATAATTTCCCCAAGTTCTCATGGATGAAATTGCCACCAAGTGCATATTTTCAGCACAAAACAGATAACCATAATTCTCAAAAAGGCTGCCATGATTGTGTTACTGATGCCCCATTTGGAATTAGCAAATTACTTCTGGAATGGATAAAATATTTTGCTAGATATCATTTTCGGCTCTCTGTACAGTTGAACTGTTCTCATGCAGGCAATTTGTATTGCTCTTTTCCACCCTTTGGCATGGAATCATATGTTTATTTCTTTTAGTTGTTACAATTAGCCACCAGTAAAATAGCCTGGTCTTAGGAACAGTGGAAATGTATATCTGAAATAGCTGGTGGAAAATAAAATATCTGAATAGAGCAGGACTTTCATAATTTTTGAAGGTCAGAGAAGATTACATTAAATCTGACTTTTACCTGTTGAAGTTCAACCATCACTTGGAATAATACACACACGCATACAGTCTGTCTCTAACCTATTTAAGGCATCGCCATTTATTTAATTAGACTCAAATGATGTGACAATTAGTTTAACAAATACAGCTCAAAGCTGCAATTTGTCTTTTCACATTTCAGCTAACCAACTGGTATTGTCAGAGCTTGAATCAGAAGGCCACATATAAGACAGAGCAAAATAACACAGATCATGATCCTGAACCCAAGTGAAATCACTGAAAAGAAGGCTATTCAATTAACACATATCATTAGGCATCATGCATCTTGCAGTTCTTTAAACTCCTTTATAAAGGTGGTGGATTTTTAAAGATCTCGATCTTAAAGGTGTGCGAGGTTTATTTTTGGTTGCCCTGGTCTGTTTGTGTTGTAGCTTGGGAAGATTATCTTATAGTGGATTTTTCTATTTTTCACTAATGTCTACTTATTTAGAGATGGAAGAAAGCAGTAACCTTCTTCAATGTATTCTCTTAATCTCATGTGATTATTCCTTAGGATATGACTGTTTTACATAATGTTTAAAAATAATACCATAGCAGTGGCATTTTTGTAATCTGGCTGGCAGGATATTTGACCTTTCCATAAATCTTTCCTTCCTCCCTCCACTCCTTCACACCTCAGCTGAAATGGTGTGGGTGACATGTATTGGCATAACTGGAGACAATGCCCACCTGTCTGTAGACTTTGTAGAAATAGATATTGTCCTGGTTGTGCATGAGCACTTAAGGAAGAATGCAAAGCACACAGCTGATCTGTGGTCAGAGAGATGGAGCTCTGTGTAACAACCCACCTTAAGATAAGGAGTGGCATGCCAAAAACATAGAATATACTGAAATAATATCACAATAATAAATTCCTATTGGGCTATGAGTCACTGTTACAAACCACCCATATGGATGGTGTGAATAAATCCCATGTAAAAGTTGTTTCGTGCTCAGTGGAGCTAGGCGGAGACGCCGCGGTGAGAATCTCTGGTCTCCTTAGTACAAGATAGATGTCAGCCAAATGTCTCATGATGTCTCAAAGATGATGGGATGGACCGGGCAAACGCCGTGTGTAAGAATTCTCGCAATATGCCAGGTGTAGCGAGAAACGTCCCCTAGGTACTTCCGGTTTCACGCCGCGCCACAATCCTGCCGCCCTGCGATGAAATCTCCAAACAGAAGGCGGTAGAAATAGTTTGGTATCTTACAGAAATCCAAAACAGTTCCCAATAATAGATCAGGGCTGAATACAGAGGCAAAATCAGGCAACTGCCAAATAAAGCATACTGATGATGTAAAGGTGTAACGAACAATAGGTCCCCCAATACTTCCGGTAGAGTAACATGCCGTGATCTCGGCATCTCCTGGTATTATCCCAAACTGGTGAGGTACTTCTGTAAATAGAGAACACATGATAAATCCAATAGTTCTACAGGTCACGGAATTATGAGGATTCGCCAGACTCAGAGTCCACACTGAGATGTGGGTGAGTGTCCAACACGATATATTAGTGCGTAATATAAAAGAGTGGACACCTATAGCCAAATTATAATCCAATAAAAAGCACACTCCAGACTTGAAATATAGAGTCACTAAAGCATATAATTTGATGGAAAATTCCAAACAACGTGGTAATAAACAGTCAAATGTGGCCCCACATTTCCAGAAACAAACTTAATCTCCATTTGTGGGGTTATTATTTATCTCATTAGGCCTTATGTCGTTGGGTTACCATCTTGAGAATGATTGAGGCCAGGGACTGTTTATGCTCTGGGAGAGGCATCTAGTGGCAATCATTTGAAACTCAATGCCCCAACTTTTCAAGTGATAAGAATTTCATTCATGCGTAGTTTGTGGTTGAAGAGATAATTAGTTATTTCAAATTAGGACCATCTTTTTGAAATGCCCTTTAGATAGCTCAGGTTAACTACTTTAAATAGCTTGGGGAGGTCTTCCTGATTTCATAATGGTTGGCTATGAGGCCATATATACGTAACATATGAAGGTGGCTGCTGATAACAAAATATAAAATCACATAGCCCATCTTTTTATCATTTTAGTACATAGTTAGAAGCAACCGTTGGATATTCAGAGACGCAGGGGCCATAGGCCCAAAATACAGGACTGTCTTGGTTTTACTGGAAGCGTCCAAATGACACTTCCTGTAAAAACAAATTAATTTGGAATAAACCAAGGTTTATTCTGAATTAATTAGTACCTTATTACATCTGGACTTTTGTGAGAGGTGCTAGTCTAATGAGGTATTGGGCCTGTGGGGACTGACTCCCAGGACTGCTTCATCCTACTCCTGGAACCCACAGGTGCTGGCGGGCACCCATCCCTCCCCCAGCCTCCAAATTCCCCTAAAACATACTTAAAAGGGCTTCTTGCTGCCATAAAACCTCCCCTTGCATCCTCATGGTGTGAGAAAATGACACCTGAGGAGATGGAAGGGAGGGATTTTCCTACATTTTCTCATGTCAGGAGGACACGGAAAGAGACTTTATGGCACCAAGGGACTTCTTTGTATGTTTTTAAGGGGAAATTGGGGGCTTTGGGGTGCCTTCATGCCATCCTGACTTCAATCGGAATGGTATGTAGTTACCCCCATCCCACAGGAAAACCTGGGGATTGGGTGGGTGTAGACTAGAACCTGCATCAAAGTGGGTTATTTTAACCCAATTTGATGTGGGTTTTAGGGCCGTGTGGAAGAGAGAAAAGGAAAAGACAGTGAGATTGGTGCATCAGCAAGGACAGTCAGGTGTTTTGGACTTCAACTCCCAGAAATCCTAAGAGCTGGTAAACTGGCTAGGATTTCAGCAAAAAGGTCTATAGGGTAGGAAAGATCATTTTCAAAAATTATTCCAATAGCACACTAAATTATCATCCCTCATTTACCCAAATGCTAGAAGTTAATGTGTCCTCTCATTTATTTCTTCAGTGGCTTAACAGGTGAGAAGCAGGAAGCTAACATATTCCTGCTGCACTGAGTCCTTGTATGCATCACATGTGTCTCAAAGGCTTCAGTGATGGGCATGGTTATCTTTTAAAACCTACAAAAGAGAAGAGTTTTTCCTAAGAACAAAATTTTTGCTAGTGTTCAGAATTTGTGCACCCTTCTCTCTGTTCCTTTCTCTCTCATACAAACACATATAAATATACTAATGTCTTAGAGAAGGTTCACAAAAACCTCAGAAAATTCTCAAAATATTAAAATGGGAGCATTTCTGGAATCCTTGCCCTCACCTCTTCTCACTTTTCTCCAGGTGCCATTATGTAAATGCTCATCATTGCAACTGTGAGAAGCTTTAGACCTTAATGGGAAGGCACCATAGACCTTAATAGATAGTTTTCAGGTGATATTGTGGCTGGCTGATTATGTTGATATCCAGTAATTCCACAACTGGAGCTGCAAGCTAGACACAATATATAATGCCTTCTCTTGGGCCTTGTAAAATCCAGTTATACTGCATAATGCTAACTGCTGCTACTAGGATCCTCTGCTGTGATTAGAATGATCAATCTTTCGCGAAAGTAGCTCCAAAGTGTTGTGTTGTTTTTGTTAAAAGAAAGATTCTTTATAGGTCTATTTACATCAAGCCTTCTTTTAATGGTGCTAGAAATATTATGTCCAAATTTGGCAGACATTTATATAAATCTTCCATACAATTAATATGGCAATCCACATCCATTAATATGGGAAACATTTATTAGGAAACTCTATGAACTATTCATAAATTAACCTAGCACTAACCCAAAATGGAACCTTGCCTTTAACATCTATTTGCTGCTACAAACTTCCTTCACTCCAGGTTTTTCAGACTTCCATCTCCTTAATCCTAGTTCTTGTCAACTACCATTACATGTGAGCAACATAAAGACTTAAAGACATACCCTCTGGTTAAAACAACTGAAAAAAGAAAGAAAGAAGAAGATGTTCACAGTTTGCCAGTGTGGACAGACTTAATGGCAGTTAATAATTATGCAAAGTGATCACACTTATTATGAGATCACATAAACACGGTTAAATGAAGAGTGGCAGTAACCTTTAAGAAAAGAAAAACAAACTTACCCACTCCAAAAAATGCAGATCTGAATATTTTCACTGATAAGGCATTCTGAATGTGATGACATTCAAACCTTTCATGTGGAAGAAGCTTCTTCAGACTGTGTGTATGTGTTCCTTCAAGTCACCTGCCGATTTTTGGCAATCCCATGAATTACATAGGGTTGTCTTAGGCAAGGATAGACATAAGTGTTTTTGCCAGTTCCTTCCTCTGAAATAAAAACTGCAAGGCCAGTTGTTTATCACTAAGCTCTCATCTGAGAGTACATTCCAGGATCAGATGGAATCTTGTGCCTTTAAAGTATTTCTTCAGGCCACCAATCTGCTAATGGATATTTATGAAGTTTCAGCTTATTGGCTTCTGACAGTATAATGGTGTCAATGATTTTTGAAACAAGATATCTAAAAATTTGCATACAAAATATATGACATGTGACTTCTGAATTAGTTTGTAGGTTGGAACCTGACTACACTGATTATCACTTCAATTTCTGGGAGACAAACATTTCAGTTAACATACAAAGAATCATAGAAAAGTTTATCTTATATTTAAAAGCATTCAAAAGTATATTTAGAATATATATTTATAAATCTACATTTTGAAAAGATATGGATTTAAATAAATATTTAAGAACATTTTTTGTAAGGTTTTTTAAAATGGAGATTAATGTTGAAACGGGATGAAATTGTCATAGTTGAATGTCTTTATTGCTGATGTTGATGCTTCATCTGTTTTCCTCGGACTCAAAACAATTTATAAAAATTAAAACAAATTTAGATAAAATGCTCATATAAATAGAAATGTGCTACTGTTAGCTAATAATAAAACTATCAAATTTAAATTCGTTCATTGAAAAGGTAGAAATAATACAGTAGACTATTAGAAGTCCTTTTTGTATTATCAATTAGTTCTCCTAGTTGTCATCACCATCATCAACATACTTCATTTGTGTAAAGATAAGGAGGAGCCAATTACAATCCCCCTAGAAAGTAAATTCAGAACTTGGGAGCAGCCACTGGGACGACCTTCTCCTGTGTTCCCACCAAACATACCTTGAGGTTGACAGGAGTCAGAGAACAGCCTCCTTCCAAAGGATTGGATGGCTTCCATGGGAGAATAGTTCTTCAGATACCATGAACCTAAACATGGTTTTGACTTAGAATGAATGTATGAATTTTGAATTGAAAATAGAGTAATTGGTCTATCTCTTCAATGCAACCTTTCTTTGACTCTTTCAGCCAGTATAGCCAGTGCCCAAATGACTATTAATTCTGGGGGTTGTACTTTGTAAAGAATTTCCCCTCCAGTATGTTTTGTTCACTTCCCTGACATCCTTTTTCAGTCTGATCTTGTAAGAATGTATAACAACATTAGAGAATAGTTAATTTTATTGATTTCCATCGCAATGAATGGTGTTCAATAAGGAACATAACAATATTTAAAAATAATTCCTCCATGCTTTATCATTAGAATGAGTTAGTCATTGAATCTTTAAAGTGTTAATTCTCAAAGAGGATGTTACAGCTGAGAAGATTTGGCTCTATCCATAATATGTAGAAGACACGTATTAAAGATACATATGGAGTTATAAATGGGAGTTATAAATGGGAGAAGACAACCTATATTGTGGAAGAAGGCAATCTATATTAAGAATACAGTATTTTGATTGCTGCTACCACTTTCCCGCTGCTAAACCTATACTGTAATAGAAAAATGATATGTTGATAAGCAACTTCAAGAACCCTGTTCTCCTTCTTTAGTTTCCTAATTTTAAAATAGACTTGGAATAGATAACATTTTAACTAAAAGATGCCTTCAAATGGGGGGTAGCCTTCCACCACCCTTTCTTCAGAAGACTTTCTTCAGAAAGACTTTCACACAGAGATTAATCCTCTGTAAAATTGGAAACACAGCTAATTTGTAATTTAGTAACATTTAGCCCTATATTACTGATCCTTCCCTTTCACTATCCTATAATGCCCTGAGGATGGAAAGGAGAAAGTTATGGAGGAAGAAGAGAAGGCAGTGCCTTTTCATAAAAGGCAGGTGAGATATAATGGGATTCAGCATATGAACAACAGAAAGTCATAAGCATGGCCTAATCCACCACTTCTCAGTAAGAGATACTTTCTATGTGTATGTATTTTCTCCTTTTGTCTAGCTATATTGTTTGGAATCATTAATGTATGAGAGGGTCATATATCTATATTTTACCTTTCTGTCAAATATTTACATGTCATTCTGTGGACCTCACCATCGAATTGTTGTGATTGCTTGCCAAGAAGTATCAAGGCTCAACATAATTGTTAGTGTTTAAAGGTTTTCCTGTTTATTTCTGCAAATATACGGCATAAACACTGTCAGTTCTGTGTAAACCATGCCGTATGTATTATTTTCAAAGACGATAGTCCAGTAAACCCCCAGCATTGTTGAAAATGGCATTTTCAGCCAAGTCTTTGTGGTTAGTAATGCCATGTGTGAAAAATCAAGCAACTGCCTTACCACGTAGCAACTTAGCTAACTAATTAGGAACAAACTGTAAAAAGCTCAGGCTAGCAGAGGAAAAATTAAACAAACCAAATACTAACCAGAGCAACATTTTTTAAAAAAACAAACAAAAAAACTTCAGACTAAATTAAGCAACACAGAGATAGAATGAAATATATAGCATATAAATACCAAACATGTACGGTATCATAAAATGTAAGCCACCGTTCAGGGGACAGGATTTTGAGCGATGTTCAAAAAAAATTTCATTAAAGCATCCATTTGTTTTGTCATTTGAGAACTATTTAGTCACATTACTTTCCCCGTGGAATTTTTTTCCAGATGCCAATTGACACAGTCAGAAAATTCATTCCAACTCAAGATAAATCCCTAATTCCTTTGCCAGGAATTTCTCTTGCTAAAGAAAATTATTGGTCTAGAGGGGGCCCTTCCTTCCTTCTAGAAATGTAGTTCCTTCTAAGAATCCCATGTAAAATTAAATACTTCATTAAACTGACAATCTGCTGGGCCTTCTCTCGTGTTTTTGTTGATGTGAAAACCAAGCTAACAGCCACTGTAAACTTTTGGGACACAAAGGTGGGTGAATCAGTCAGATGGATAATTTAGAGGGTAGGCTACAAGCGTTCTCCATTAAAATCAATAGAGATATTGCTATCAAGTGCAGTATGTATTATCTTAGGCCTCCCATTTTATGATCAATACTAATGCTGCGTTCAAGGACATTATTCAATGCAAACATCAAAATGGCATTGAAGTAGGACTGTCGCCTTTGATGACAATCCCTGTCACACAACTCTATATGCATATCACCGCTAGTTTGCCTCCTCCCTGTGATTAACCTGTCCCCACTATTAATGGGCAAAGCCATCAACAGCTGCCAATCCTGTGACAGTCCTTCCACCTACCTTGTGCAATGGGGCCATTTTACTTCTGTGGGATCATGGCAGCACTGAAGTGACATCAGGGGAGGGGGATTATCCTTCTCTCCCATTCTTCTCCCTTCTCCTTGCTATTCCCAAACGTTGCTTTTTAAATATATACTGTAATATTTTTCTTAAAAAAATTATTGATGGAGCTCAGAAATTACTTTAAAGTAGTGTAAAAATGACAATGCAGTGGAAGTACAGGAAGCTAAGGTCATCGGTGGAAGATGTGCAGGGGCGGGAAATACTAGTGATCTCGGGTAGGGGTAATAGGGATAGTCGACGTAGGCCTTATGAGAGAAGGAGGAGGAGCCGAGGAAAGGCTCGTCCCCCTTCTGACCTACGAGCTATCCCCAGGCACGCAGATGAGGAGTCTCCAATTATCTCTCCTCCAACTCTGGTACTAGCAAACACCAGGTCCGTGTGTAATAAGACAGGGACCATCAGAGACTTCCTCCTTGAGACGAAGGTAGACTTGGCCTGCTTCACTGAAACATGGCTGCAAGAGGGAGACGAGGTCCTCATGCACGAGCTAACATCCCCAGGGTTTGTCGCTAGTTACCAGATGAGGACAGAGAGATGGGGGGGGGGGGCGCCATCCTCAGTCGAGACCCTTTTAATTCCGGCGGGCATCCCAGGAATGGAGTGTGCAGGTCTGGTGTGGGATTCCAGTGAGAGCGTAGCCTTCCTGATGGTGTACCAAGCACCCAACGCACCAACAGGGAGCCTACCTAAGCTGCTGGAGATGGTCTCGGAGTGGGCATTGAAGTTCCCTAAACTTATTGTGTTGGGGAACTTCAATGTCCACGCCGACACCACCTCCCCTTCAACAGCAGCCATGGACCTAGTGTCCACCATGGAGACACTAGGACTCTCACTCTGTAAGACCGGTCCCAAGCATCAGGCCGGGCACACCCTGGACTTGATCTTTGTGGCTGGAATCCAAGTGATCCCAACCTCTATAACTGAGGTTCCATGGTCGGTCCACAGTGTCCTGGACGCCCGTCTTGAAATGGCTTCACCACCCGGTAAGGGTGCTGAACCTATTTTGGTTCGCCCGAAGAGACTTATGGAACCCACTAGGTTCCTGAATGCTCTGAGGGATTTGGAGCTCCCCAGCAACTCAGTCAAGGGGCAAGTGGAATGTTGGAACATCTGTCTTTCTGCTGCCTTAGACGAGATCGCCCCCAGACACTCTCTCACCCCCCCTTAGAAATCGCTCGCCTTGGTTTACCGAGGAGTTGCGGGCGATGAAATGGAGGAAGAGACAGCTAGAGGACGTGTGGCGGGGCCTCCGTGACGGAGCATCGAGATCAGCTTATAAACAGTTTAAAGAGATTTATGAGCAAGCTATCAAGGAAACCAAAAAAGTTTACTATTCTTCCTTGATAGAGTCAGCCAGTTCACTCCCAGCTCAACTTTTTAAGATAATTCGGTCTTTGACAACAATCCCAACTGTCCCAAATGACAGGTGTTTGGCTCCAACAGCTGAGGCTTTCCAGAACTATTTTGCCGACAAGATCTCGACCCTCCGCCGGGGTATCCCAGCCACACTTGATACAGTGAGCGAACTCGAGACTCCGCCGCCACTCGGCGGGCCCACCTTCACCCGTTTCCAACTGCTGGACGCAGCAACTGTCGATAGGCTACTCGCTGCAGCTAGACCAACTACCTGCTCCCTCGACCCATGCCCCTCCTGGCTTGTTAGATCCTGCCGGGAGGGGCTATGAGGCCCCCTGGGAAAGATTATGAACAGCTCCCTTGAGCAAGGAGTGTTCCCAGGGGGATTGAAAGAGGCAATGGTAAGACCGCTGCTGAAGAAGCCGAATTTAGACCCTTCGGCTCCCTCCAATTACCGACCTGTTTCCAACTTGCCATTTTTAGGCAAGGTAATTGAGAGGGCAGCAGTGGATCAGCTGCAGCGGTTCTTAGACGACACAGCTGGACTCGATCCCTTCCAGTCCGACTTCCATATTGGGCATGGGACAGAGACCGTGCTTGTCGCCATTACAGACCAACTTCGCCGCCAGCTGGACCAGGGTGGATCAGCCCTGCTTGTTTTGTTAGATCTAACAGCAGCGTTTGATACCGTAGATCATGCATTGTTGCCCCACCGTTTAGCCGTGACTGGGGTTAGGGGGATTGCCCTTAAGTGGGTAACCTCCTTCCTCCAGGATCGGGGACAACATGTGGGGAGGGGAGAGGAGGTCTCAGGGAGGGTCCCATTAAGTTGTGGGGTTCCCCAGGGGGCCATCCTCTCGCCCTTATTATTCAACATCTGTATGTGCCCCCTGGCCCAGCTGGTTCGCAATCTTGGTCTGGAGTGTTATCAGTACGCTGATGACACCCAGCTTCTGCTGAGAATGGATGGCAGGCCGGACACAGTACCCAATTGTTTCCATCTATGCCTTGAAGCTGTGACTGGATGGCTGCGTGCCAGCCGGCTGAAGGTGAATCCGTCGAAGACGGAGATCTTGTGGCCCGGTCGCCCTGGGCTGGATGAGTGCCGGTTGCCTACCCTGGATGGTGAGCAACTTAGCCCGTCATCCCTTGTAAAGAACTTGGGTGTCCAATTGGACCCTTTGCTATCCATGGAGACCCAGGTCTCCATGGTTAGCAAAACGTCGTTTTTCCATCTACGACAGGCTAGGCGACTGGCACCCTACCTGTCCAGGGACTACCTGGCCACGGTGATCCAAGTGACGGTCATCTCGAGGCTGGACTACTGTAACGCCCTCTACATCGGCCTTCCCTTGTCGACAATCCGGAAACTCAAGCTGGTGCAGAATGCCGCTGCTCGCTTGCTGGTGGGAGCACCAGTGAGGGAGCACATCACTCCCATCCTCTGGCAACTGCACTGGCTTCCTATCGAGTACCGAATTGCCTTTAAGGTGTTGGTTTTAACCTTTAAGGCCTTACATGGTCTAGGGCCTGGGTACCTGAGGGACCGCCTTGCCTCGTATGTTCCCCCGAGATCACTACGCTCAGAAGAACAAAATCTGTTACTTGTTCCATCAATCCAATCTTGCCATCTGTCCACAACCAGGTAGAGAGCTTTCTCTGTGGCGGCCCCGGTGCTGTGGAATTCCCTTCCTGACGACACCCGAGCGATCCCAAAGCTTGCCCCCTTTCGAAGGGCCTGCAAGACTGCCCTCTTCAGATTGGCTTTTAATTAGTCTGGCATGTCCTGGCGTGTCCTGTGCCTTGAGTTCTAAGGAATTTGTAACTCCTCTGAATTTTACTTCTGTAACTGTCTCGTGTTTTTATGCTTTCATTGTATGGCTTTATGTTTTCGTTACACGCAGCATGTTTTATTGTACGTTGTGATCTGCCCCGAGCCTGCAGGGTGGAGTGGAATATAAGATTGAATAAATAAATAAATAATAAATAAATCAGAATATGTGGAGGTATGACCTCAGGACCATGGATTGATGATTCATCAGAGAAAGGGCAAAGGATGCTCATGTCAATGTGTAGCAACTATTTGTGATTGTAGGACTGATGTGGAATACCATATTTCACCATGTCACAATCACCACTGCATAAATTGGTATTTTTTTGCTTTCATCATATAAGTCACAGCCATGAATCATTGCACCTGCCAGCAGATGGCTTACATCAGTCTAGCTATAGCGTCACTCTTTTCAACCCAGCGTTTTTGGACCCAGTGCTTATAAAGTGCCATGGCCAAAAGAGGGCAAGTGGAAACACAAGCAAGCAAGTGAAATGCCTTAGCTGAAAGGAGAAGGGAAACCTGTTGTTTATATAATGAAGCAAGACACATGGAAAGGGAAACCTATCTAGACTGCTGCAGGTCATCTGCTGGCAGTATCATACATTGTCCTGCACAGAATTAGTATGTGATCATGAATAAGGGTAGAAATAAAAGCTATCTAGCAGACTTTGAGCTGAAAGTGATTGCTTTTGCTGAATAGTTTGGAAACAGAGCTGGAGAAAGGCAGTTTTCTGTAAGTGAAAAGTTGGTGCATGACTGATCGAAAGTAAAAGAGAAGCTACACAACACAAACCTTCCTAGATGTGCAGTTAGATGTTCTAAAACAACCATGTCCCTACAAATTGATGCACTAGATCAGAGTTTCTCAAACTTCAGCTCCCACAATTCCTAACAGCTGGTAAACTGGCTGGGATTTCCGGGAGCTGAATTCCAAAACATGTGGAGGAGCACAGTTTGAGAAACACTGCACTATATAGATCTGAAGATGATGCACAATGGGAGAGTGATGGAGGGAAAAAATGTCTGACATGACCAGCACTGAGGACAGCACACTAGATAAGGAAACTAATGACAGCAATGCAGAGTCTGTCAACAAGGAAGATTAAAATGTGTAAGATATATATTTTTGAACTTCCTCATGTTGTTTTCAACAGTAGTTTAATAATACATTATTTTGTAGAACATAAAAATGGTACAATTTTTTTCAGAGTGAAAGTTGTACCCCCTCCTCTTTTTCCAGCCCAAGAAACAGATACATGTGTGACTATTATGAGGTGAAATATGGTAGCAGCATTGTACAATTAAGTTTCAAATCTCACATGTGCACTTGCAAATTGAAAAATTGTTATTAATTTTTGTTTCTTACAGGACTAGAAAATAACAGTTGAACACTGCTTTATCTGTAGGTAATTTTAAAAAACAGTCAATTTAGGTATATAGTGACTGGCGGAACAAACTATATTAAATAAAACATCGCTTCCCAGTCCTGCAATCATATCTGCATAGCTCAAGGCAGATGTACGGGGTGCCATCTTCAGTATAAGTAGAAAACAACCACAGATCAGAATACTCACTTAAAGAATCCCAAGTTCGTAGTCCTGTCAAGGAAGCTTGAGAAGCCAGTGGCTAAACACCCAAGCCTCTCAGATTTGCCTGTGTTTGGAACTAAGATACCATTTCTTTCTTTTAGGTGTGAAAACTTAAAAACCCATAGTCTCCACCAAAAGAAGGCTACATAATACCATCATCCATTTATGAATTTTGACAATTGATTCTTCTAAACTGCTGCTTTAAATGTAGTTTCTTTTCTCAGCAGCTGAAGAAGGCAGAAGCTGAAATGTTTTTCTGATTGGCTAAATTATGTTAATCTCTCTGATAAATATTTATTTTAGTGAACAACTTCATCCTTCTGGGATCCAGAACAAACTTGCCAGAAATGTTGTTTGAGACCTAAATCTACTGTCTGGAATGCATATGAATATCGAAATAGGCACTAAATACACCTGTACTTGTTGAAAATATTTCCTACCGATAAAATAGGCTGTTGCTTATTGCAGAAAGAAAAACTGAGAGTAAGGTACCTCTAAGATCTTGGTAGTTTTAATCCCTTCAGGTTTTGATTTAAGTAAACTTTTATTGACAATTCTCGATGTTTAACACATTCTTTGCAATAGGAATCTCTGCAGTAACTGTTGGAACAAAATGCGTCTCAATACACATGACATACTTCACAACACAGTAGCAACAGATTGTTATGGAGATGTTGACTCAGAGCTATCACTGAAAAATTTCACAACTTTATTACTTGTTTCTGAATACACAGTGGACCAAATACAATTCTTCTGATATCTGCACTCAAATCAAATTGCTAGTTACAATTACGTAGACCCACTACGTCAACATTTATGTGAGTTTGATGATGATGATAATATTGTTACCTGGCTCTCCTTGCGATTCAAAGCAAGGAGATAAAATACATAGATAAAATAAACAACCATAAAATACATATATACACAGATATTTATGCCTTGATTTCACATTATTTGTGATCAATAACTTGTAGTACACATTACCATTGTATTCTGCCCTTTTAACTGTGAGCAGAATGTTTGAAGCTGCAATTCTTAAATAATGTCCAGAATTCTATATTACAGTCTACACTGCCTCATTTTACATATATTATGTAGCAAGGGTATAAAGACAACCCCCTCTAGTGTACTGCAAAGATATATATATCAAATCACTGGATCCTCATGTGCACCAGGCTCTACCAATGTTCTATGGTATTCTTTAGCCTAGCGATTCTCAACCTGTGGTCCCCAGATGTTTTGGCCTTCAACTCCCAGAAATCCTAACAGCTGGTAAACTGGCTGGGATTTCTGGGAGTTGTAGGCCATAACACCCAGGCACCCTCAGGTTGAGAACCACTGCCCTAGCTAGTGTCCCAATGTACTTCATCCTCATTACACTTCAGTCCCCATTGTACATCAGTCTCAATATGAATTGGTCCTGTTGTGCTTCAATCCTAAGAACATAAGAACATAAGAAGAGCCATGCTGAATCGGACCTCAGCCCATCTAGTCCAGCATTCTGTATCACACAGTGGCCCACCAGTTGTACACGGGGATCTCGAGCAGAAGGGAGGGCAAAACCCTGACCTGCTCCCGACCCCCCACAACCAGTACCCAGGGAAATCCTGCCTACCTCAACCAACTCCGAGGTGGCACTTGAATGTCCTTCAATCCTGTTGTGCACCAGCCTCCTCACCTACTTTCTCTATGTAGTAATGTCACATCAAACCCTTACTGAATATGGATTTGGGAACACTGCTCAATTCTATTTCCCACTGCCATTAGAAGATGTAAGTCCCTTACTAAATTCCAGTCATCATTCTTGGCTTTCATTAAGTTTAGTTGTTTCATAATGAAAAATTGTGATATACACTCACATCTGACATTCTGCAACACTGGAAAGTGAACTCCTCAAATACAAAGCTCCAACATTAGAGGTATAATTGCTTCAAAGAAGACGGAGCTCTTGTCAAATTCCAGTGAAAAATCTATAATCGGCAGTTTTCAAAGTGCATTTGACATTGAGGAGGAAGGGAAAAGTAAAGAAACACCCATCGATGGTCTGTCATTTCTTTTTTGTTAGACATGATGCTATTATCAAGCACATCAGGATAAAATAAAGTGACCTAGGTGACCACAGGCTTACAAATGTCGTGGGAAGGCAATGGAAAATGGTGAATCAAAAGGTAGCTTTGTTGCACATCCCCCCTTCTGGCTGCCTTATTGACAGGAATGACAATGGTCCCAGGATGCACCATTATCTATGACCAGTGAGATGACATCAAATGCTCGGGAGCTCTCCCTGTCAGAATATAAAATGCTCTCAAAATATACAGGGCTTTTTACATTTTTGTTCATCTAGGGTTTGTCAAGAGCCAGGTCATACTGTGCATGCACTGCCCTGAAGGGGTGGAGAGAGAGAGAAGGAAGACGAGATGCACTTGATTCTTCTCTGTTTGTTTCTCCCAGAATAGAGGCTTTGACTCTGTGGGTGACCAAAATGTTTTGAAAATCAAAGCTTCGTACACACACACACATATATCTGAGAGGTTGCATATAGGAAAAAGAAAAGAGGCACTCAGTAAGAGCTGTACTGTTTGAAATAAAGAAGTTTGGATTTTTAATTCCATACTTAGATGTCTTTTTGAGCAAAGCTGGGGTGAAATTTAATACACCTAGGCATTCCTTCTGCAGAATATGCTTTAGCAAACATGTTAAAAGTCTGTCTTCTTAAAGCACCTGTTGCACTTCTGAAAATTAGAGGGCAAAACAAGTATACAAAAGAGTTATATTCTGAAGGGATGTAGTATTTTGCAACGTTCAAAGCAAACTTTGGTTTGCAGAAAATATACATTTACTAGCTTTTTAAAAGAAGGTTGATGACAATAATGGTTTGTTTTGTTAAAAAAAATCAAAACTGAATTAATGAATGCATGTAAGCATGCCTGTCTCTATGTGTGGGAAATAAAGTTAGTAAAATAAGTGTTTATAAAAACTATAGGACACTTCACCTTCAAGTATTTTATAACTAATTTACATCCCATTCCACACAGACTATAAAACAGGGAGCTCAAGCTGTAATATCTGTATATCTTAGGGGTGACCTATATGATCTTACAACAGTAGACCACAGGTGAATCCTAGGGCCCTTCCACACTGACTCAAACCCAAACAATGTCTCAGGTTAAGCCAGAATAATCCAGAGTAAATTGGTATTTCCTGATTTATTCTGGATTTTTAAAAAAACACCTTAAAAGTTCTGGACTTTACTACAAGATCAGGGATATTAGATCAGCTTCCTCCTTCCTGACTTTCTGAAAAAAAGTAAAAACCTGGTTTTTCAAACAAGCTTTTGGAAATGCAGCGTAATAGATAAACATGGAACTATGAAAGAGTGAACTTGGAATGGCTAGATGATGCTACTGGAAAAATGAGTTCAACAGGAAGACACAGGCGATTATATTTTCTTAATGTTTTTTGTATGGACTTTTATAATGTGCTAAATGCTTTTAATTGTATTTTATGACTTTTGTGGCATCAAACTGCTTCTGATTTGTAAGCCGCCTTGAGTCGCCTTCGGGCTGAGAAAGGTGGGATAGAAACACCATTAAATAAATAAATAAATGTCAACTTTTGGATTTATTTTATGCATCTAGAGGCAAATTCCAAATTTTATATAAAACCAATTATTGCCTGCAGATTCTGCTGTGCAGAAAGAAATGGCAGAAAGAAATGATCACTGTGTTTCTTCTCCTATCCTTTCTAAGCCATTGAGTGTGCTGCAGATGCTTCAAGGAGTAACCATGAACAGAAAGGAGCAAGCAGTAAAATGGAGTATTGATTTGCTCTGACTGATGTGAATGAGTCTGATGATTGTCTATAATGTGTGAATTCAGATTTACTGTGAATATAATTTGTTGCAAATGGAACTGTGTGAGTATTACTATGACTAAGTTCAAGTGGGCATAGTTAGGAAACACTGAATGGCTGTGAGTGGATAGCCCCAATTACCTTTCACGTAATCTATAAATAAATGGAATTGAAGAAAGTTTTGAAAAATGTATTTAATAAGGAATTTCCACTGCTTGTATAAACATGCAGAGTGCTGGCAGCTAGATCTAAAGGAAAATGTATCATTTTACTTAAACATTTGTCTTATGGGAAGTAATATCTGATATAATACAGTCAAATAGGAAAAGCATGCTTGATAAGAACAAAATATACCAAACATTAGAACAAGTGCATTTTTTAAATTTAAAATATATGTTCTCTAGCATAACATTTATTTATTTAAGGGTCCCCCACACCATCTTTATAAGGCTGGGGGTTGTTTCCAGTCACGTTATAAAAATAACTGGCAAACAGAAAAATCTATAGCTAAACAATCCATGTGCTTTGAAAGCATGTCATGTTTAATTATACCATTTAAAAACAGCTGTAATAATATCATCTCTGTGAAAGAAGAGATTAGCTTGTAAGTGTGCCCTAGCTAAGGGAGAATTAGATTTTAACTGGAGGACCCAGTTCCACCATAAATCCCAGATTCCTTTAATCTTTCTAGGGCTGTTGTGGGACAATATGGAATATCCATATCTTAAATGATTTGACATAAGGGTGGAATACTAATACAGTGGAACCTCTACTTAAGAGCATCCCAACTTGAGAGCATTTTGAGTTAAGAACTGTCACTTAGCCTGGGTTTTGCATTGTCATAACAGCAGTATTTTGAGCTAAGAGCTAGAGGGAGTGCTAGCATGAAAGGGAGCACTAGCATGAGGATACAGGGCTTTAGGGCTTCAAGGGAGCAGCCTCCATTCTTTGTGCCTTATGCTCTTCTCAGCTTTGGGAGATTGCTATTTGCTTTGCTCTTGTCCGCTTTGAGGAACTTTGGGTTAGTTGATTTTGTGTTTTTTATTCTCAGGGTGAGAGAGATTAAGAGAGAGAGGGAGCCTGGAATGAGTACAGTATGAAGAAAATGATGCTTCTGTCTCTTCACTTTATGCTTTGAGCTTCCTTGCCACAACTTCGTGCTTCTACCATTTTAAGGTTGATCTTTCTTTTTTATTGTTCCATGTAAATGTGCAGGTTTTGACTTGATGTTACACTGGCCAACACATATTTTTTTGTCTCAAAAGTGCTTCCTTGCCAAACTTTGTGCTTCTAACATTTTAAAGTTGATCTTTCTTTTTTATTGTTTCATGTGAATGTGCATTTATACATTATTTGTTTTTATAAAGTACATTTTCTTATTTAAAAACATGTAACCAAAATTGGGAGGTTTGAGGGGTCAGAACAGATGAATAGCATTTCAATAGGCAAATTTGCCTTGAAATAAGAGCATTATGAGTTAGAGCTTAGTCATAGAACAAATTAAATTCTTAAGTCAAGGTATCACTGTACATTCTATAGTTGGAACCTGTTATTTTTACCCCAGTACTATTCATCTGAAGGAAATTGGACACATCTACAGTATATTATCAATTAGGTTTGCCTGCTTATAGCATCACCTGAGGGCCCTTCTACACAATCCAAAATGTGACACAAACCAGTATTTAAATTGTCAGTTCACGTCAAATTTAGAGGCCATAGTTTGTGGGTAACCCCACCTTCTAGGCTATGGGGTGACCACACTCCTTTCTGTGCTGATGTGCAATTGACATTCTCTTCCTCTGCTTCCTGCCCCCATTTTGCACCCAAAGGGGAAGCAAATGTCTCCTTACCAAGGCACCAGGATTTCCTTAACTTTGTGGTCCTGAGAAATGACACCATGGAGCTTTGGAAAGGGAATTCCCTCACCTCTCCCCCAAGCTCCTTGGTATCATTTATCAGTGCCACAGTGATAAGGGAAATCTCATACCTTCGTAAAGAGGCTGGGTTTTTTTTAAAAAAAACTTTTTTGGGGTGAAATGGGGGACAGGGAGACAATGCTCTCCTACCTCTTTGGGATGCTTGTAAGGCCATCACAGAAGGCAGTCCCCACAAACTCCAAACTTGCAAAGGTCTGGATCTTCCTGGAAAATCCAAGCCTTTGCTGGTGTTTCTTTAATCTAGAATAATCTAGCAGTTTTTCAGGTAGAGCAGTAACCCAAAAGTATTTTAACGTGGGTTTGGTAACTGTGACATGTTAATGTGGGTATGTTGAGGCCCTCATTTTGAACTTTTTCACTTCCCCAGGGTTGCAGTGTTGTCATTTAACTTTCTATTATTATTTTATTATTTTTATTTATTCGGGTTTCTACGCCGCCGACTCCCAAAGGCTCGCGGCGGCTTACAAGAGCCGAAGGCACAATAAAATACAAAAGGTTAAGAACAATTAAAAACAAGCAACACAGTAAAAACAACAACACAGTTGAGGTAGTGGCACAACCAAGACGCACGGGCCTAACCATCGAAGGCCTGCCTAAACAAATACGTTTTACAAGCCCGCCTGAACGGGAGCAGGTCCTTCATTGCCCGGGTGTCGGCCGGGAGGGCGTTCCACAGCGTGGGAGCTATGACAGAAAACGCCCTCCGGCGGGAGGATGTCAGCCGTGCCAGCTTCGCCGAAGGTACCTCCAAGAAGTTAGCATCCTCAGACCGCAGTGATCTCAGAGGGCAATATGGAGTGAGACGGTCCCTCAGATATGCTGGCCCCAGGCCGTGCAAGGCCTTAAAGGTGAGAACCAACACTTTGAAGGCGATCCGGTGCTCAATTGGCAGCCAGTGCAGGTCCTGCAAAACAGGTGTTATATGGCAACCTGCTGGAGAGCCAGACAGGAGCTGGGCGGCAGTGTTCTGCACCAGCTTGAGCTTCCGGATCGCCGACAAAGGAAGGCCAACGTAGAGTAATCTAGTCTTGCAGTAATCTAGTCTTGAGATGACCGTGGCTTGGATCACCGTGGCGAGGTCGTTCCGGGAGAGATAGGGGGCCAGCCTCCTTGCCTGTCGGAGATGGAAAAAGGCCACCTTGCTGACCGAAAAGGAGACCTGGGCCTCCATGGTCAGCTGAGAGTCCAGATGGACTCCCAGGCTCTCACGGAAGACGATGGGCATAACGCCGCACCACCAGGGTCGGAAGCTGGACATCTACCCCACCCGGGCGGCCCAGCCACAAGATCTCAGTCTTCGCCGGATTCACCCTCAACCTACTGGCTCGCAGCCATCCAGTAACGGCTTCGAGGCAGTGCTGGAAATTATCGGGGACGGATCCCGGCCTGCCCTCCATCCTCAGAATGAGCTGGGTATCATCCGCATATTGGTGACACTCCAGCCCAAAACTCCGCACCAGCTGTGCAAGCGGCTGCATGTAGATGTTAAATAACAGAGGGGAGAGGATGGCCCCCTGCGGAACGCCACAAACTAATGAGGATCCTCGGAGACCACCCGCCCCTCCTCACACGCTGAGACCGCTGGTGGAGGAAGGAGGTCAGCCATTTTAGGGCTGTCCCCTCACTCCAGCCATGGCCAGGCGGTGGGTCAATAGATTGTGGTCGAGCCGTGTCAAACGCTGCCGTGAGGTCCAATAACACGAGCAGCGCAGACCCACCTTGGTCAAGCTGGCAGCGGAGTTGGTCTGTGATGGAGACCAGAACCGTCTCCGTCCCATGCCCCGAACGGAAGCCGGACTGGAAGGGGTCTAGCCATGTTGCATCATCTAGGAAGGACTGCAGCTGCTCCATTACTGCCCTCTCAACTACCTTGCCCAGGTACGAAAGATTCGACACTGGGCGGTAGTTGGAGGGAGCCGCAGGGTCTAATGACGGTTTCTTCAGTAATGGAGCTACCACCACCTCTTTTAAGCACTCTGGAAAGACTCCTTGCTCAAGGGAGCTGTTTATGATATTCAACAGAGGCCCACGTAGAGCAAGATCTAACAAGCCAGGAGGGGCACGGGTCGAGGGAGCAGGTGGTAGGCCTAGCTGCAGCCACAATCCTATCAACAGCATCTGCATCCAGTGGCGAAACCGGTCGAGGTGGGCCGGCGGAGGGCCACGGGGTCTCAAGCTCTCTTACTGTCTCAACCGTGGCTGGAAGGTCCCGGTGGAGGCTCAGAATCTTGTCTGTGGAAAAGCTCTGTAAAGCACCGGCAGTGAGGGCCTGATCGCTATTTTTTGGGACAGTAGGGACCGTCGTCAAAGACCGAATTACCTTAAACAATTGGGCCGGGCGTGAACTAGCAGACGCTATCAAGGCGGAAAAGTATCCATTTTGGCCGCCTTGACAGCACGCTCATAAGCCTCTTTAACTAGCTTATAAGCAGATACTGAGGCTCCGTCACGGAGTTTCCTCCACTCGCACTCTAGCCGTCTCCTCTCTCGCTTCATCGATCTAAGGTCCCCTGTATACCAGGGGGATCGGTGATTGCGAGGGCGGAGAGGGCGCCTAGGGGCAATCTCGTCGAGAGCTCTGGCTAAAGAGATGTTCCAAGCTTGAACCTGCTCTTCGACAGAGACGCTGATAGACTCCAGGTCCCTCCGAGCATTCAGGAACCTTTCGGGTTCCATAAGTCTCCTCGGGCGAACCAAAATCTGTTCGGCGCCCTTGCATGGAGGGGGCGGTTGCTCAACCCGGATCCTTAGAGCACAGTGGTCTGACCATGGAACCTCTATTACAGAGGCTAAGTCCACTTGAACCCCCGCGCTAAACACCAGATCGAGAGTGTGCCTGGCCGAGTGTGTGGGTCCCGAGCAACACAAGGAGAGGCCCAATGTCGCCATGGTCGAGATTAGGTCCGCGGCTGCAGATGGAACAGAGGCTGCGTCGGCGTGGAAATTGAATTCCTCCAGAACAATAAGTCTGGGGAACCTCAATGCCCACTCTGACACAGTCTCCAGCAGCCGTGCCAGGCTCTCCGCTGGTGCGCTAGGCGCACGGTACACCAGCAAGATCGCCAGGCTCTCCTGGGACTCCCACACCAGGCCGGCACTTTCGAGCCCCGAGGTGGTGAGCGCAGGGGTCACTCTAAGGTGCAATCCATCATGGGAAAGTATTGCCACCCCCCCGACCCCCATTCCTATTCTGGTGCGTGGCAACGTAACCAGGGGGGACTAATTCCTGGAGACAGGTGTTAGTTTCAGTGAGCAAAGCCATAACTTTCTTCTTTCCATAATTCACATAATTGTCCAGCTTCACTGCTGATAGCAGACACTGATAGGGATTTTCTGTACTGTTTGCTAGCCTTCCTTTTGTTCTTTTCCAAATGTAGCAGCAATTTGGAAGCTATCTAGTGCAACCCCCAGTCTGAGCTTGTTTGGAAAGAGAAAAACTAGTAACTGTAATATGCATATTTCCTTATTTCTCTTAATATTTAAAGCCTTTAAAGGAACAGTGCTTGTGAACATGCAGAATTAATTCAGTGCAAAACTTCAGTCTTGCAAGATTTTGAACTCCCAGAGTTGCACAATTTTTCTGGGGGGGGGGAGTATTTAAAAGGGGGAAGCATGAATAAACAGGGTAATACATGGATCGAGAAGAGACAAATCCCAGCAGTTATGGTAAACAGCTCTTACAGGTTAAATAAAGAATTGGTACATTAAGAACAGTGGTATGCTCCAGCCCAAATCAAGATGGTTTAGCAATGCCAGACCTGTTTTAGAGCCTCGTGTGATAATCTCTTTACTCCAATCATTTCACTATGACTATGCAGGTTATGTTATACTGCCTAGAGGAATTAAGAGATTCTGGGGAGAAATACCAAATTAGATAAGTAATATGTAAGTACATTATAATGAGACCCTACATTTCAAAGGTTCATTAGTGGTCTTATAAATTTTTGAGGGAAAAATAAGCATTTTTGAAATAAAGACCTAAATCACCTATTGCTGAGGAGGTGGCTAGACAGACAATGAACAGCGGCACTTTTGGAATATCTTCGGAGTGGTGAAATCACTAAAAATAAGTTCAAGATAGCAGAGTTGAATCAGTATTGCATTGTGGGAGGAGGGAAGGTTTTAGATTCATGAGGTAAGGCAACAAAAAGTTATGGTTTATATTATTCAATTTTATTGGGGGGTGTGTTTATTTTTAGGGAAAAAAATTATATGGGCTTTATATGCTCATCCCCATAAATAGGGATAGATGCCACATTCAGCCTCAAGCCTCATCTAAGTTCAAGAAATACTTCAAGGGAGAAAGATTTCTAAACTGGAGCTGTCTATTACAAACTGAACTAGTTATTTGTTGGTCATGAAAGGGTATCCTTCCTGTCTACTAGGCATGTTTTAGAATCCTAAAATGGCGATTCTTATATCAAATTGGGGGGGGGGATTTTTTTTTATTAGTATATCAAAGACTTACAAAAAATTTCCCAAAAATTTCGGAAATGTAACTTAAGTACTAACGAAATTCGTTAGTAATTCGTATGCCAGAGCATGCGCATTCCAGATGGTTTTGGCCTACAACTCCCAGAAATCCTAACAGCTGGTAAATTGGCTGGGATATCTGGGAGTTGTAGGCCAAAACTTGAATAAACCACACTGAATTCTAGATGGGACTCTCCAAATAGGAAGGAGAGAGGGAAGGAGGAAGGGAGGGAGGGAGGGGGTTTTCTATTCTTAAAAGCAGCAAAAGAAAAGGAGGGGGAGCCCCCCCCCCTTGCTCCTCGCTGCCTCTCTCTCACCCCGATCCTGAGGGAGCGAGGGCCCAAGTTTGCCCAGGCTGAGAGGAAAAGGAAGAGGCCTGAGGCTGTGAGGAATGGTGGGAGTTGAAGTCCAAAACACGTACCTGGAGGGCTGAAGCTGGCCCCTGCGATGGGGCATGGCAGAGCAACGGGAAGAGAAGCATCTGAGAGAGCGCCGGGAGAGAGAGAAAGCGCGTGCGTGTGTGTGTGTGTGAAGCAAGCCCCTGCGATGGGGCATGGTAGCAGAGCAACGGGGAAGAGAAGGAGGGGGGGGAAGCGTGGAGGACTACACTTTCCAGAATGCATTGCCTAGCCTACCTAGCAGCAGCGTCACTTCCAGTTCCTCATAGAAATGCGGGAAAAAGAAGAAGCTGAATGAAGGCGGGAAGGAAATGGGGAGAAGACAGGGAGAAGTGAGTAGTACAATAATTAATTAATTAATACTTAAGAATTTCTTACGATCATAACGCAAATTGTTGGCCTCAAGGACCGTAAAAGGAAGTCTACTTCCGGGATCGCTGCAGCGATACGTAAAACCTCAAAAGTCCCATTACATACGAATCTCTTACGAATCCTTTTAATTTCCGTTTCATTTTTCTCATGCCTACTGTCTACTATCCAAATCCCATTGACTTCCAACAATATGTGTTTATGTTGCATTATCTCATTTTAAGAATACAGGAATGTTAGGACTTGGGCAGAATTTGGCAAAGTTAGTTTCCAGAACCCCTCAACTAGCATGGTCATGTATATAAGCTTTGGTGAGGAATTCATGCTATTCAATAGCCTGTTATCTACAATTGACACCCAGATATTTCTGGGAAGCTCAGACATAAGGCCTGAAAACATTCCCTCCTTTCCAATCCATATCCTGGATGGATTTCTATCACACTTAACAAAAAAAAAATCACGCAACCATTGCTTTTACATATGCCAAAAAGCTCTATCCAATATTTTCTCAAATGTCTCTTCCTGGATATAAGACAGCATTACTGATTTACATTTCTGTCAGGTTTTTCTGTCTTACCTAGACCTGATATACAAAACCAGTTTGATCTGGTATGCATTTGAATTGCATGTCATCTTGAGACAGGATAGAGATTTCTCATTTACGGCCAAGCATAAAGAAAGAAGCATTGGTTTAAAAAGAACGGTTACAGGCTGTTTGTAACAGCCAAACACAACATGACACTTGTAAGTAGTTGTACTGCCTCAGTAAAACCAGGTTGTCTGTTCACCTTATATTACAGCACAAATTCTTTAACATAGCTTTAGGTTATCCAGCTTTATTTAGTTGACGACAGGAGAACGCTTTTTTCTTTCCTTTTCCTTTTCTTTTTTTCCTGTTGTGGATCAAGGCAACTGCCTCCAGAATTGATCTCATTAGCAAAGTTTCTAAAGGAAAGAAGATTAGGGAAAGCCACTGATTTTCCTGACTTGCACTGGTATTTCAGTGGCATTGAAATGCAGCTTCACCCTCCTTCTAGGCATTGGTTTCAGTTCATATCGCTCAACCCTTAGGTAATTCTAAGGACAATCGGAGATAAGTGACCACTCTCTCTTCTTCAGCGCATATGCGTGTGCGTGTGGTGTATATATTGAGTAATGACCTCAGGCTGTTGCTCTATTTTAAGATTTCTATGGGATTGTTGTGAAAACAATTCAATGTCACAGCACGACTAAATCAGAGTCACCCCTGAGAATCATGGTAATAGCCCTGATTTAAGACAATGGCATATAGTATATGTAGCAAAAACAAATATGGCTTCACAATTTTGTCCAGTAATTTTCTGAAATATTTAAAAGATGGAATTAATTGCATCAGATTAATTGTCAACAGATCAAATTTAATGATCCGCTGACAACCCAGTTATAACTTGATTAATGTCTATAATGATAATCACCAAGGATAATGATTTTATCTTCTGCAGGGACCTTTTGTATGATGTGGCGTAGGTCTGAGTAGAATTTGTCTTTCTCCCCAGGGTCAGCTTGCATAGTTGGGGCATATATAATGACGAGAACAGCATGTTCCCTGAAACATTATCTCAGGCTCGGCCAGATTGATCACCAACAATGGTCCACCCTGGCCTCACATCGGGAGGCATGGAGACACACTATCCACATAACTGCGACCTCTTTTGAGAAGACACGCTGAATGGGTCTTGAAGAGAAATGACAAGGCAGAAAGAACCGCAACTTGGAAACAACATCACCCAAGGAGACTTTCTGCTGTGCTTTCTGCAATCAAACTTGCCTATCTCAGATTGGTCTTTTCAGTCATCAACACGCTTGTAAAAAGCGTGGGCTGAGTCCTTCCTAAGAACCTTCATTTGCGAAGTAATGCCAAGAGAATGTCTATATACACAAAGTTTACTCCTACAGCAGGCATGTAGCCGGGGGGCTAGGGGGCTTCAGCCCCGAAATTCTCAGGGTGGTCCGCGAAAAGGCCTTACTGGTACATTATTTAAACTGTTATGTTTATTCATATCATGATCTGATCACCATGCTCATTATATCCCACATTAATGAGGTTATTGGGATAACAATACAAAAGGCTTGCTAGGGTAGACCCTCTTCCACCCAGTCTCAGCCCCCTGAACCAAACTCAGCCCCGACTCAAAATCCTGGCTACGGCCCTGTCCTACAGGGGTGGGTTGCCTGCTTCCTCCAAATGTAGAATAGAAGGAATCACAATTTAATGTCTAAAGCAAAGAGAGACCACCATTTCAACAACACCACATAAAATACTTGATCTTGATTTTTTTACAATGTGCCATTTCTGTTGAGAAATACTAAGAAAGGAACAACACTATGTTTTCACATAATTGGATTCCATGATGTATGTCAGTTTCTCCTAATTATACATATTTCAGTAAAACCTTTCTACATAAAAGTATTTCTTTTTATAAGCAAATAGGGTAGTAATAAAGAAGCCAAATAGGTTGCAATGATCCCTTGAAGGATAAGGTGCACTGCTCAATTCATTCATTGGACTTTTTTGGAGCGAGACTAAACCCACCCTTAGCCATTTCCATACATCCCTCAAATCAATAGGGCTTACCTAAGGTTTAACTTAATAAGTCAAATTCTTTCAATGGCACTACTCCACATGTATCAAACTCAAGGCCTGTGTGCTGAATCTGGCCCATTATGTCAGATCTTGGACTACAACTTCTTTATTCCTCAGCATTAGACATCATGACTACAGTTGATGGGTATTGTGTTAAAATAACATCTGGAAGCCTGCAGTTTGTTTTGTTTAGTCAGAATAGTGGGGTTAAATTGAGGCTTGTGGATATGATGTCTGATTGTAAAATGTTCTTCAACCTTTCCTCACTCTCAGAGAGTCACAAGTATTGTTGGGTTGCAATTCCCATTATCCCCAATCCACATGGCAACTAATCAAAAGTGATGGGAGTTGTTGTTCAATAACATCCAGGGACCCAAACTGGGTAAAAGCTAAAGCATACTGGCCACTACGTTAAAATTTGTTGGCCCTCCCATGTATTTTCTGTCCATGGATTCAATGAACCTTTGAAGGCAACCATAAGGCTGATGTAACCCTTGATGAAAATGAGTTTGACAAACTTGGTCTACTCTATGGCCCCATCTACACTAACCATTTATTTCTAGCCAACAAACTTCTTTGTTAAAGCCCAAAAGACTTAAGAGTAGCAGAACATGTTTTTCTGACATTGGAAATTGGTCACATTATCGGATTTATATATTTTAACATGTTGAGTGAGCTGCATCCTGAAAGACTGATTAAGGTAATGAGGCAAACGAAGATTTATGAATAGTTGCCCATTAAAATGAGAGCTGAAAGATGTATGGTTTCATGCCACCATCATGTTTGCTAAATTACTCTGATTACTGTCTCTTATTTGGCTATCCACACTCTCAAAGATTTGGTAAGTCTAGAGGAAAGAGATTTTCTATCACTGGCACCTCCTTGATGGAATGTTATTTCCCAGGAAGCTCAACTGGCTTTGAACTTTGAACATTGAAAGTTGGATCTAGATTCACAGTTAGATCCACTGAAATCAATAAAATATGGATAAATTACTGGCTAAATCTTGACTTAATGTGTTGGAATAGATGGGATATATATTAGAATATAATAAATACATAAACCAATTATGGAAAGAATATAAAAAAGAATATTTTTATATTTAAGTAGTTGATAGATTATAATGGAAAAGGACTTTTTTGTATAGACTATACCCAACTTTCTGAAAAGTATACTTTCCTCCTGTGTTGCTGATAGGAAAAATACCCATAATGTCATTTTGTTGTGTTGTCTTATTTACATAATTATTTAATGTTGAATGTTCCCTTTAAGGCTTCTGTGGGAAACTTTTTCCTACTCTCACTATGCTAAGTTTCAAAGTCACTGGAGTCAGAGTTCATTTATACTTCAGAATGCTGGCCAGACAATGGCCCCAGGGTTACGAAGTGTTTTATGGCAGAACAGAAACACAATTTTCTGGCTTCTGTTTTCTAATTCATTTAATTAGGGATTTTCTTCATTCTTTTGTGTTTGTCTTTTCAAATTTCAGAAGTTTCCTTCCATAAAATACATCTCTACCCCACCCGCCCCCAAAGGAACAGATAAAGATTTGTTGGAGGCATATATTGTTGCCTTCTCTATCTTGCTTTCAACTTGTTATGAAATACTTTGTGAACGTCCTGAACAAGATTAACTCAGAAATTATTTTGCCCATTAGCCCAGCCTAAAGAAATGCACAGAATCAACATTTGTAAAACCTTGATAATAATTTGCTTATTTCCTCAAAGCATGAAGAAGGTCCCTAGGAAAGAACAAATAAAGTCAGGATTAATCTAGATATTGTTGAGAAATCATACAAATTGTATGATTTCCCAGTCTTTCTAGATATGACTAGGTTGAAAGTGACAAAGATAAATAAAGTGACTTCCTTATAAAGTTTTATTTCAAAAGACATTTATACTCCTTGATAGATAAAGGGAGGGAAGGATTATTCCATGTGTGTTAAATTGATTGAGCAAGTCTATGGCTTCTTCAGGAATTAGTTTGTTGTAGGGTTGTCAGCCTGTCAGGTTGCTAAAGTTTCGATGTCTGGCTTACCAGCGGCTGGACTAGACAAGAGAAAGCCATGGTCCAGTTCCTCCCTCTAATTGTCTTTCTATTTTTTAAAAAATCTTTACAAATCTTGTGTTGCACATTTGTGCATTTTGTGGACCACTTTCACCTCTCCTGCATTCATGAGTACCCATGATTTTTCCCCTTCAAATGCTAAATCCATAGTTCCAGAAGCTCTTCTCAGTTGTAGAGATAGAAGCTCTCTGTGATCCACTGCCTGAGCAGGTGGGATTAACAGTTTAAACTTTTTAAAAATCAAGGTTAGTTCTATTTCCAGCTAAATTCCATGGAGCATGCAGGGATGGAGGTATCATATGTAATCTACTACCTGGATGTTTAACACATGCAATAGCTACTAAACTTGTGAACAGATTCGGTTTGGTCGATTCTTTTTGGCTAATCTGGATTGTTTGGCTTGTTCAGTTGACCATAATGGTAACGGCTCAGCCAGCACATTTTTTTCATCCAGAATAGGCCAACCGGTCACAGCTCCTCCTCCCCTATTTGGTATCATGTGGCATACAGAGAGGTTGCTGCGTACTGCTAGCATGGGGTTTCCCTGTGAGCCCTGCCTGTTTGGCCAATCAGAATAGAAGAACACGGCATGACATATCTTACACAAGCTGCGTTGGTGAGTGCCTCCATTACTCTCAGTTGCATCCAGGCTCTAGAGAGATACTTCAGTCCAATTGCCTAGCCACTCTCAGCTTTATTTGTTTTGGCTTGGCTTCTCTTTAGCATTACATCTTTTTATTTTTCTTTATTTTCTTGGTTCTTTTTGTTTAGTGAAACTGGGAGTTGGGAAAGTGTGGGATGGGTGGGCGGGGTGCACACACGCATTTGGGAACCTGCTCTGAACTGCTAAGACTTAAAATAATATGCTCCAAAAACATGGTTTCCTGCCAAACATGGCTAGATTTCCCTCAATACATACAAGAGTGTTTTTCTAATAACAGGACATTGCTTGTTTGCTGCTGCTGGCCTCGTCCAGTATGTTTTGTGAGAACAAAAACAATGCAAAAGCTTTGGAATAAGTTGCTTGTTGTTGTTTTCTTTATTAAAAAAAGAAGAAAGTGTAAGAGTGGGGCACTGGGCTGTGTGATGGGGAAGTGCAACTTTGACATTTGGCAGGAAGAAATGGTGCTGTGCTGCTGCTCCTGGAGAAGTTACAGGGTGGGGCCAGCAGGGGGATACCTCTTGGATAATTTTTTAAAAGATTTTATTTCTTAAAAAAAGAAATTCCTAAAAATCAGGGGATTACTCAAATGCTGGGCTAACAGTGGTTGATGTGTCCTCCAAGTGTGGTTATTTTCAGCCCAATAGTCCCAAAATGATGGAAAGGGAAGTCCAGGAAGTGCCCCCTCCCTATTGCTGCCAATAGACTGGATCTAGCCACATTTTTTCTTTTCAGCTACCTGCCCGTTTTTGGGAGGTGCACAAAAATGGGTCCGGTGGTCTATCAAAATTTGACCAACATAAATGGATTGAGGTTCAGCCAAAATGCACAGCACTAATAGCTACCTGCCTTATAGGTTCTGTGATATTGACACCGGATTAATCAGGCTGTTTCTTCATGACCGACAAAGCTTTCTGTGGACACTTACCAATCACCAAAAATGAATGAAACTTGGAAAAAGAAAAAAATGACCAAAAATAGAAGTTCCCCCATTACTAAGGAATTGCTAGTTGAAAGCAAAACATTTTATTACTTTGCATTTTAGTATAAAATAAGCCATGATATATTTATTATTTATTTATTGTATTTATATACCACCTTTCTCACCCCTGGGGAATATATACAACATTGGCATATACACTAGGAGTAGTCTCTTCTTTTTTGGTTACATAAATCCTTCATTTCAATAGAATTTGCAAATATTTGTGGTTTTGCATATCTACACAAGGTCCAGGAACATATCCCCTGCATATATGAGGGTCATACTATGTACTAAGCCTATATTATGCATTAATTTATCCATGTGATTATAGTATATCAGTTATTAAAGCATGTTTAGTGCATTTTGACTTCTATATATGGAAGCCATTACATCACTGAATTGCTTTGATTGGCTCTGTGACACTTTTGAGTGTTATTGTCCTAAAAAGAATACTTTCTTCCTCAGACAGTCCTTTCTGTTGTTAACTATATGGTCGTCTTTCACTTGGTTATTATGTGTATTATGGTTATAGAATTAAAATGGGTCTGTTTTTCACTGTGTGCAATTTAGTCATGCATCAATACATTTTTAATTAAAAGAATCTGACAGGTACAATAACAGAAGACTCAAAATAATTTTCTAAAGCAGTCTGTTTCTTCACAGACAGGTAATCAGAATCTGTCTCACTCAGACTTTGGCTACATAATATTTTATTAAGATATACACTGCAAGATAAAAACACACTTTTATGTTAAATTGTCACATTTTGTTGTAAGTTTATAATAGTAACAGTGAGGCATTCTCCTTGACGGAACAGGACAACTTGATTAGCTTATTTTGCAATAGCACTCAGCCTTAGAATATTATCTATCTTCAGCTAAAGGCTTGAATCACCCAGCTGCCTGGGTGGCAGGACCAACATACCAGCAGATGAGTCTGATGAAGCTCAGATTTGATAATGAATTCATTCTTCTTCCCCCAAGGTTACCTGAGACAAGCTCATTGGGGAGAGCTGCTTGATTACCTAACTTCATGAATCCCCCAAGATCACAACAACAAAGAGCACACAGAGATTACCCCCAAATGTTTCAGCTTTGTCTGTCACTGCACTATTTGTTGTCACTTGAACTACATAAAGCAAAGCTATAAAAATATTATTAAACTTTTTTTCTCCATACTATTGAGTACTATTCTGGATAATGAAATTGCTAGTGGACTAACCTGCATATATTGCAGCACAAAGCTAAGGCAAATATTTCTAATTTTACATAGGTTTTTTATTTTTAAATTCTGAAAGTTATGATATTTAAGTTACAGAATATTATACATTATATAAAAAGATAGCTAAATAAGATAAATGAGAATCTATGAAAGATTTGCACATATAGAACTGATGGATAACCTATTTCCTAGACCTACAACAACAGACATTTTCTTATGTAGACAGTGATCCAGAAAGACTGAATGACATGCATGCAAAAGACGATTTGATGTGATCAAGAAGGTGAATCTTCTTGATTATGTAGGATCAGTCACATACACATATTTCAGATTTCTAAAAGAGTTGAAAAAACTGGGGTTTAAATGTGCATTGCTACTGGTGAGATGCAAATGATCCAGTTCCAACGTTGCAAGACTTAGGACCTCATCAGAAGAATTTTGGCTCTGTTTCCACGTCCCCATTTGGCCATCATATGATGTGAGGGCACTTTCAGTGGAACTCTGTGGGGTCCATTTTTTTTCAGCTCATGAAAATGGACCCAACGGTCCTAAGTCAAGTGTTTCTTGACTCCTAATGCCTTAAAACAGGGAAAGCAGTTGGGCAGAAGTTGGGCAGAAGATGGAGAAAGTTGGGCAGAAGATGGAGAAAGTACATGGGGTGGCTGGCCATTCCAGAAGATGGGGAAAGGCAATAGAGAACGAAGGAAGGCAGTGCCATCTACTTTCCCTCGCTTTCCCCCACTCATGGGATGAAGTCCTAAGACTTAAAGAACATTCCTTTTCTCCTATTCTGTTTCAAATATGAGAGGAAGAGTAGAGAGTTGTTGTTTAAATAAATAACTGGTTTAAACTGTAGGTTAGCAGATAGCTTGTAGTTAAAATATATATTTGCTTCTTAAGGCAAAGGTAGAGAATGCTACTTTTTCTTCGTGGGCTGTGTGAATTCACACTTATGAAGTTTGTGCACCAGCGCGGGCTTCCAACGGAAACTTTCCCAGTTTGAAAAGCTTTGGCGGTAGCTCTGCCCAGCCGGCCCGGAGGGCATAAAAGCGCCTCCATGTGTGCCCACCACATTCCTTTGTTTTCCGCCACTTGGGCAACATCGGAATTTCTCTCTGCGGTTGTGTGAGCATAGCATGTCTGCTACCAGCTTCAAAAGGTGCATCACCTGCGGTAGCAAGATCCTGGACTGCGACGGTCATTCGAAGTGCCTTTGGTGCCTTGGGGAGAGACACGTCATTCCAACCTGCCAACACTGCCAGGCCTTCTCCACGCAGACCAGGAGAACCAGAGCCCGAAGGCTTCGGGCCTACCTGCTTGAGCAGTCCCTTGCTCCACCAGAGATGGCGACGGCTGTCCCATCTACCTCCTTGGGGGTCAGGGCAGCTGCTCCGGCCCCCTCCGTGTCGACTGCTCACCCGGCTGGGAAGAAGCATCCACGGAAGGAGAAGGGCCCAAAATCCACTTCATCGAAGGCTTTGGCGGAAAGGCTGGTCTGCACCGAAACCATGCAGCTGCCTTCAGCCCGACGGACGTCAGTGAGCTCGGTAGCGTCAGGCCTCTCCCAGAGGTTGGCCATCTCGAGGACTCCCTCCAACAAGGCCATGGAAATCGCCTTCCGGAGGTCAACCAAGGAGGCCCGTAGAGCCCAGACCAGAGGCCTGGTTCCTGTGACTCCGGGCAAGTCTTTGGAGGCCGCTGCCTCAAGACCACCATCTCCGAAGAGACGCAGAACGACGCCGTCCTCGACTTCCACCTTGTCGAAGACGCCCGTCTCTGCATCCTCCTCCAGCTCCTCGCCTGCTCCCTCTCTCGCTGTGGAGAGAGGGGTAGAGCAACCGGCAAACTCACCGGTTGATTCCGTGCAGACGGTTGTCAGAGTTCCCCCGGCCCAGCCATCGGTGAGACAACTCTTTGTGGCTCCCACGCCAGAGAAAGGCCGCCAGACATCGAGACTGGCCTTAGCTTCAGCCTCCAAAAGGCCCCCTCCTACATCGGTGGTATCCGCCATCCCAGCCCCATAGGTGACTGTGATGGCGCCATCTTCAGCGGCACTTCCGGCTGGACCGGAAGTCTCGGCTCAGCCACCAAGTCGTCTGGCCTGTCTGCAAACTCCCGCCGGGTAATCGAAGATCTACCCTTTGATGCCCAGGGACTATTTTATGCGGGCACTGATGATAAGCTTAAGGCTAATCATGATTTCAAGCTGCTAACAGCGAAGCTTGATCGACCTCCACCGCAGCCGAGAGCCACGTACTACCAACGATCAAGGTACCAACCTAGATCCCAGTACCGCCAGTCACCTCGGCCGTACTCAGCTCCCCTACAACAGCAACAACAACCCAGGCAGCAGCAGCAGCAGCAACAACAGAGCCGCCCCCACCAGAACCAGAGGTCCAGACCATGGCAGAACACTGGTAATGAACAGTCCAGGCGCCGTGTTTGATGGGGCAATGGATGACACCGCTTCCTTGCCTGGTACCGTTGCCGCCTCCATGTCTCCTCCCACATAACCTCTACTATCAAACCCGCCATTTGGAGATCACCTGACCCACTTCATCGGTGCCTGGCGACGCATCACCTCCGATGCATGGGTTCTCCGGATTGTCGAAGACGGCTATGCCTTGGAATTCGAGGAACTCCCGCCAACAGGGTTCATCGTCGAGATGGAGCCATCCGAGGTGATCCTGAAGGAGGTCGACAATCTGCTTCAAAAGGGAGCAGTTTCGCCGTTACCGGCGAACCAGGAAAGAGAGGCATACTTCTCATGGTACTTCACTGTACCGAAGCCCGATGGTACCCTGCGACCCATCCTGGACCTCAGAGACTTAAACGCGTACGTTTTGCCGAGGAAATTCAGGATGGTGTCGGTGTCATCCAGTCTCCCACTGCTGCACTCCGACGATCACTTCGCCTCAATAGACCTACGGGACGCTTACTTCCAGGTCTCGATCCGGCGCTCACATCGACGCTTCCTCTGCTTCAGGGTGGCCGGGCAAACATACCAGTTCAACGTTCTGCCCTTCGGCCTTGTAACCGCCCCAAGGACATTCTCAAAGTGCATGTCGGTGGTGGCTGCGCACTTGAGGAGGCGGAAAATCTGGATATTTCCCTACCTGGACGACTGGCTGCTGGCAGCTCGGTCCCCAGACCTACTACAGGAGCAGATCTCCACGACTCTGCAGCTACTCTCTTCTTTAGGCCTTCGGCTCAACGAAGAGAAGTCCCAGCTCATCCCGACAACTTGCATAAAGTTCATCGGGATGATGTTTGACTCCGTCGATCAACTCGCCTTTCTGCCCGAGGTCAGATTCCAGGCGCTTCGGCGAACAGTCAACCTCTGCAAGCGGCCGTCCATTACACCAAAGCAGGTCCAGGTCACTCTGGGCCACATGGCGTCGACCGTCGTAGTAATACCGCTAGCAAGACTCCACTTCAGGCCGCTTCAATGCTGGTTCCTCGACCACTTCAACCCGGTCATGGAGCACCATTCAAAGAGACTCTCCCTACCACAATCGGTCAAGGACTCTCTAAGGTGGTTGACGGTCAAGCTCAACGTTTGCGTAGGAGATCCCTTCCATGCAACACTCCTGTCCATCACTCTAACAACGGATGCGTCACTGTTGGCCTGGGGAGGCCACACAGGAGAACTGTCGATCAACGACCAGTGGTTGGCAGTAGAGAGGTTGCACCACATAAACTACCTCGAGCTCCTGGCCATCTTCAAAGCCCTTCGAGCCTTCGCTCCCTTGGTCACAGGCAAAGTAGTATTGGTCATAGTGGCCATGTACTACGTCAAAAAGCAGGCCGGAACTGGGTCGAGAAAACTCCTGTTCCTCTCCCAGACGCTGAGGGAGTGGTGCGTACTACACCGGGTCATCCCCAGGGCGATCCATCTCCCCGGGATCCAGAACACAGAGGCGGACTCTCTTAGCAGGACCCGCTGGTCATCCCACGAGTGGATGCTTCACCCAGAAGAGTTACACCATCTCTTCCAGGAGTGGGGGTTTCCAGACGCAGATCTCTTCGCGTCGCCGGACAACAACCAGCTGCCTCGTTTCGGTGCCTGGCTTGCCCCGGATGCTCACCCGGGTTGCCTCGGAGACGCCCTCCTGCTCGACTGGTCCACAGGGTTCCTGTACATCTTCCCTCCGTTCCCGCTTCTCCTCCGGGTCGTTGAGAAGATACAACTCTCCGGGACCGACTGCATCCTCGTCGCCCCCTATTGGCCAAGACAGGTCTGGTTCCCGACTCTACTCCAGCTCGCCAACGGCACGTATCGACACCTGCCGTGCCGACCGGACCTGCTGACATGGGAGGGAGGCCTGCTGCTACACCCAGACCTCTCATCTCTGCACCTGACAGTATGGGGAATCCTGCCCTTGCCGACGTCATGCCAGCAGTAGCGTCGATCCTGGCAGCAGCGCACAAGCCTTCAACGTCCAGGGCCTACTCAGCGTGCTTCGCCCGCTTCACAGAGTTCCAGGCCACCCTCGCTGACTGTGCCTTCCCTCCTTCAGTGCCAACCGTCCTCGACTTCTTGGCCTCACTGTTCCAGAGGGGCCTCTCTATGTTGTTGCTGACTACTCATCTCGCGGCGCTGACCTGGCACAGCCAGCAGAGAGGCGGTCCTTCACTGTTCCACTTTCCAATAGTCAGGACATTCCTGAAAGGGGTTAACAACCTCCATCACCCGGTACATCCACCAACGCCGGGATGGAATCTCGACTTGGTGCTCTCCTGTCTCACGGCTCCACCGTTTGAGCCGATTGCTGCTGTCGACCTATGCCTCCTTTCTTGGAATGTGGTGTTCCTGGTGGCCATTGCTTCGGCACATCGACTGTCGGAGCTAGCAGCCTTGTGGATGAGCCATACCTCCTGTTCCTAGTGGACAGAGCCATCCTCCAGAGTGACATCACCTTCCTGCCGAAGGTGGTGTCCCCCTTCCATCTCAACATGGACATTGTCCTGCCGGACCTTTTTCCTTCACTGACTTCCGAGGAGGAGAAATCTCTCCGCACTCTCGACGCCAAGAGGGCCCTCTTGGTCTACAAGTCTAGGTCGGCAGACTTTAGAAAGTCGAACAGACTTTTTGTGTCACACGCCACCGACAAGCTGGGCTTGCCGGTGTTCTCAGAGACTATCCAACTGGGCCGCTTCCCTGGTTGAGTTGTGCTACCAGGTAGCCCGTCAACCGCACCCCCCAAGGGTGAAGGGTCGCTCAACCAGAGCAGTTGCTACCTTGACTGCTTTCCTGAGGGGAGTCCCGCTAGACTCCATCTGCAGGGCGGCCATCTGGGCCAACACCTCCACTTTTATCTCCCATGGTAGGTACGTGGCCTTTGGCCATTCGGTCCTCACTCCCCTGGTGTCGTAGGCAACAGATGGTCACGTATCTTAGGGCACTCCCTCGATACACCAGTCATGTGGGTCGCTCTCCAGTTTTGTCGACCGTGTTTTTTCCCTGATGTCATACTGTTACGACTTGGTCGCCCCCTCCTGTGCAGGCTGGGCTGAAACCACTGTTTATGACATGTGATGTGCCCTTGTTCCCCTGGGTCACTGTGTTACCATGTTCTTGGCGCACTTCGCCCATTAGGGTATGTTACATATGTTTGCATTTTCCATGTGCACTTTATTTACTGTGAGGACTGCATGCCTGACATGAATGGTGCTTGTTGCACTATGTTTACAGGGATTGGGAGCCTGCCTCCCTTCCTTTATTTATTACGGTTATTTATTCTATTTGCTTGTTGCAATAAACCTGTTTGGTTCCTACATTTTGGTCGGTTTGTTCTCACCTCCTGAACCTTAGCTTGGTAAGTCTTCATAAGTGTGCATTCACAGAGCCCATGAAGAAAAATGGTAGGTTACATACCTGTGACCATCTTTCTTCGAACCCGCCCGGCCGTCCCCTCTTTTACAAACCGCCCGTTCCTAGTTGCATACGTGGCGTAGGAATGTGGAGGCGCTTTTATGCCCTCTGGGCCGGCTGGGCACAGCTACTGCCAAAACTTTTCAAACTGGGAAAGTTTCCGTTGGAAACCCGCGCTGGCACGCAAACTTCATAAGTGTGGATTCACAGAGCTCCACTCGAAGAATGATGGTCACAGGTATGTAACCTACCATTCTCAGTGCAAGGTTCAGAAACCAGTTGGACTGGTGGCTGAATCTTACTTCATAACACCAGCAATGACTTATGTCTTCTAGCACACCTGAAGCAGCATGCTGATCTAAGGAGTCTAGGACAGGCCAAGTGGCATGTAAAATTCTATTCAAATAGGTGGATCAGTCGTGATGTCCAAGGAGAGAGAGAGCAGGATATGCCACCGCTGTGCACCAGCATCTTCTACCTGAAATGGTTGCCTTACTTAGCCTGACGGCAGGACTGACATAAATAAGGGATAGGAAATGTCTTCCAAAAATTCTCCTTGCAGTTTACCAGTGTGATAGAAATGACAGGGTGGTAGATCATAGACTTCCTAATTAGGAAAACCAAGAAATACTGGACATTTGTATACAATGTGTCCTCACACATTATAGAGAACAGTGTTTGTGGGGGGTTTGCTCCTCTAGTCTTGAGGATGGGAAAACCCCTACTGTTAAAACTCTTGCAATTTTCGTTTTCAAAGTATTAGAATGTTGAAAACTCCTTTTGAGGCCTAACATTTGGCTGCTTAAGCCTGATTGGTGAAGCTTTCACTTGACTGGTAAAATTAGAGCAACAACAGTCAAGACCTCAAGGTTAAAATTAATACTGAAATCATGCAGAGTGTGTGCATGAGTGTGCGTCTGTATTTTCTCCCCCTCATATCTGGCTTCTATATATTTAAATACATTTATCTTTAATGCACTACCGAAATACTGGTGTGTAGAATGGATGTGCAAATAGCCTAAAAATAAATGACTAGCTTTTGATTTTGGTGTTAAGCTAAGCACATAAGCCAAAAAGCCATTAAAGTACATTATATCTTCGTTCAAAAATGTAAGGTCATAGAACCATCTCTTTGAGCATGTCACTTATAATAACTCATTACTTTCAAAGAGCTTACAAATCAACCAAATATATATGGGTCATTCTACAAGCATAAGACAAATATGACCTAAAAAGTGACACTCTTGTGTCATGATGTATTGTTTGACTGTAAACATACACGTCCAAAACAATAGTATCCACTATGCATGAGCAAGGATTTCAAGTTTAAAGTTTAATGTTTTAGAAATGGAGTGGCAAAATGTTGGTTTCTCTGTTTGCCACCTATTGAAAAAATATACCAAGCAACACAGCATTGTTACAGACTTCAGTTTTTGACTATCAGTAATACCTGCAAGTGTTACTGCTTTTCCTTCATTGTTATACTAAGATTTAAGAAGTCAAAATGAAGGGTAATCTGTTTATTTTTGGAAGATGGGTATAAATAAATATCACACAGCAAAGTCAAGAAGTCTGGGTTTCAATCCTAAAGAAGAGCCTTCAAGGGAAACTTCCGAATGATATGTTGATTAACATATAATGAAAGTTGATGAAAGTCTCCAGTACCTATTATTCTATATGTCTGGTATTGTCTATGAAAAAAAAGCCAATGCATACTACCCTGCATTTCTATTCCCACAATAACTAGGTCATATGTCATGCCAAGGAGATATAAGCATAAGCAATAACTAAAATGGAAACTCAGAAAATATCCTCTCACCAAGTTCTATATGGATTTTAAGTAAATAATTTTAATCACTTTTGGTTATTATAAAGAAGGAAGAGGAAAAATAGAGAAGAACTACAAAGCAGAATGGAACTCTCCTTAATCCATACAGACAGGTCTGCTGAAATCCCTTTGGTAATGTAGTTCAATTTTTTATCCTATCAGGGCAGTTCGTGTGAAACATGGTATATTTTCTGTATTCTTCCACATCAAAACTTACCAAATACTCTATGACTGAATCAAGCAACAAATATTTGAAACTTTTTGGATTATTCTGCATAACTCAGGATGTTGTTGTTATTGTTATTATTCAGGGTGTCACTGCTCAAGACTGCCAAATAAATACTTTCTGGTATCTCTTTATTGGGATTGTCATTTAAAAGGCTAATAATTGTTAGGTCTGACCAACTGCCCATGAAACCAAACCAATTACATATCAAATCTGACTTGTGGGTAAATGGAAAGTTTTTATTAAGCTGAAACATTTTATTATTATCATAATAACAAGCATCAGTGTCTCTGGCCCCATCGACATTGCCATATCACATCCAGATTATCTACTTTGAACTGGATTATAAGGCAGTGTAGACTCATACAATCCAGTTCAAAGCAGATAATTGCCCCCCGACTGCGGAATATACTACCTGGCGAGATTAGGTGAGCCCTCATTTTAGAAAGTTTTAAAAAGAATATCAAAACCTGGCTCTTCCGTTGTGCCTTTGGTGATTAACTATACAACCTGATATTGCTGTGACCCCTTAACGTTTGTTCTTTGAGTACACCTCTGCCTCTCCAGTATGAAGACTCCTCTCAACCCCATTCCTGAAGAGCTTCTCCTTCACAAATAAAACTGCTCCACTCCTATGTCACCTCGTGTTTTTAGCTATAGTGTTTTTTTCCTGTACATGTGGCCGGCTCACTGTTACTGTGTTATATATTATTTTATTTTAATTTTACATTGTTTGTTGCATTCTTATGCCTTATGTAACTTATGTTTTTGTTTGCGTTTTGATTTCATTTATTGTATTGTGTTTTTGGGCTTGGCCTCATGTAAACCTCCCTGAGTCCCCATTGGGGAGATGGTGGCGGGGTATAAATAAAGTTTTTTATTATTACTTTATATGGCAATGTATATGGGGTCACTGTAAGTTTGTTTTGTTTCTATCTCCAAACTGGATCTTTCTGCATATGAAATCCATATTGTCAAAAGGACAGTTTAGTTACTTAGTCATGTAGCAAGAGAAAGAAACATCTTTCTATTTAGTTGTAAAAGAGGAAAAGCCTTTCTGTTTACTTGAAAAGCACACAGGGTTGTTGAATATTTTTGGAGTACATACAATTCTTTTATCTTGCATCCTACTATTAGCCACTGCTATTGTGGTTTTGTGTTAGGGCTTTGTGTTAGAAGGAAAACAGCAACAGGAAACTTTTACTGCCACCTGCAGATTCCCTGTGTCTTTTATGCAGTACAACCACAATCATTTCCATATTCTAATGAACTTGGGTATGCTCCAGTTTTGATTTGGTGGTAAGCCAGGAGAGACCTGATTTGATACCACATTTAGCTGGGGAGCCAAATCTCTTTTCATTTACTTTGATGCCAAATTTCATTTGGTTCCAGGCCTGATCTGCTTTCACAGATACTGTTTCTTTGTCACACTGATTGACTCCCATCATCTTGGCCTTTTGATTATTTACATTTGCTCCCCCTCTCTGGTGATTACCTCATCTCATTCATCTTCTGGTTGATCGGTCACACCTGCCTCTTGCCTGCCCTTAAAACTGACATATTCTTCAAATATTACATACTATTTGCTTATGTTTTCTGCAATGATAGATTTGCAGACCATCTTCCATTTCTGTATATGTCAAGCAGGGCCAACCCTTGTCACAGAAAAAAAAGTCTACCTCAGCCAAAAATACGGCATACTTCTAGTGCTTCCAGGACTCAGATGGGTAGACATACACTATTAAAACCCATCTCCTGAGCACATGTATAGGTCAAATATTTGTATCAGTCTTAAACCAAAGTTTTAAAATTTTCATACAAAAAACTCAATTCCTAGCTTCTTTTAAATATTCTTTTTCAGAGACCACTATTTGGGTGACTGGGGTGTTTTAAGGGTTGTCTTTGCAAGACAATTGGAAATCAGAAATACTTGCTGATTTACTATGAATCCTGAAGATATTCTTCAAGTGATCCCAGTGTATCTTATGTTCCATCTTGCTTTACAGGAAGATGAATAAATTTTAGATCACATGCACACCTTCATAAAAATATCCAGATTGATATAGTTTATGCTATATTCAAGTGGAAGCACATTTCAGTTGGCATGCAAAACTATATTCTAGTGTAACTAACCCTAAATTTATTTATTTATTTATTTCATATACTTATACCCCGCCCTTCTCACCCCCGAGGGGGGACTCAGGGTGGCTTCACAGCAAACACCATTTGGTGCCATCAAAATGATAAGAACAATCAACAAATTCACTAAAACAAAACATTAAAAACAGTTGTTAAATAAAACACCCCAATTAAAATCTGGGCCCGGGTCAATTCATTGTCACTTCGAAATTGCTTATGACTTCTTCATACAAGCCGCTATTCAATGGTCAAATGCAAGGTTCCACAGTCAAGTCTTGAGTTTCCTTCTAAAGAACAGGAGGGAGGTGGCCAATCTGATGTCTTTGGAGAGAGAATTCCACAGGCGGGGAGCCATTGTTGAGAAGGCTCTCTCTCTCTCTCGTCTCCACCAAATGCGTTTGTGATGGCGTTGGGATCAAGAGCAGGGCCTCTCCAGATGATCTTAAACTTCATGATGATTCAGAGTAGGAGATACATTCAGACATATAGTCTGGGCCAGAACCGTTTAGAGCTTTAAAACTTAAAACCAGCACTTTGAATTGTGCTCGGTAGCAGATCAGCAACCATTGGAGCTGGTGTAACAGAGGAGTTGTATGCTCCCTGTATGCCCCTCCAGTGAGCAACCTGGCTGCTGACCATTGGGGCTAATTGCAGCTTCTGGGCAGTCTTCAAAGGCAGCCCCATGTAGAGTGCATTGCAGTAGTCTAATCGGGATGTAACAAAAACATGGACCACCGTAGCCAAGTCAGACTTCCCAAAGTACGAGCACAGCTGGTGCACAAGTTTTAATTGTGCAAAAGGTCCCCTGGCCACCACTGAGACCTGGTGTTCCAGGCTCAACAATGAATCTAGGATCACTCCCAAGCTGTGAGCCTGTGTCTTCAGGGGTGTGTAACCCCATCAAGTACAGGCTGTAACCTTATGCCCTGTTCGGCCTTTTGAATGACCAGGAGGAACTCTGTCTTGTCTGGATTCAGTTTCAATTTGTTCGCCCTCATCCAGACCAACACAGCAGCCAAGCACCAGTTCAGGACTTGCACAGCCTTCTTAGCATCAGGTGGAAAGGAGTGATAGAGCTGAATATAATCTGCATACAGATGATGATGAAAAAAATTCAGTGTGATTTTTATTATTGTTTTCTCTTGACCCCCAAACTCTCAATGATCTCTCCCAGTGGCTTCATGTAAAGGTTAAACAACATGGGGGACAGTACTGATCCCTGCAGGACCCCACAAATCAATGGTTGTGAGGATAAGCAGGTGTCCTCCAGCAACACCTTCTGGTAACGACCCTCAAGAAAGGACCGGAGCCCCGCAAAACAGTACCTCCAAGTCCCATATCCCTGAGGCGTCCCAAAAAGATACCATGGTCGACGGTATCAAAGGCTGCTGAGAGGTCCAGCAGAACCAACAGGGATACACTCCCCCTGTCAAGTTCCCGGTGTAGATCATCTACTAAGGTGACCAAGGTTGTTTCGGTACCAAGTCCTGGCCTAAAACCAGACTGTGCCAGATCCAGATAATCGGTCTCCGTGGAGTTGTGAGGCCACCCCATGTTCTAGGACTTTGCCCAAAAAAGGGAAATTGGAAACTGGCCGACTGACCAGAATTGATTAGCAGATGTCCAGAGTAAACACTGTCTAACTGTAAATAAATGTATTTAACACTGTCTAAGTGAAAATAAAGTATATTTAAGTTGCATTGGATTTCAATGAAGGACTTAATGAAGATCAAAACTGAACTATATTGTGTCTCACATATTTTGAAGAGACTGTTCATTTTATACTACATAGATTTTTTTTGTTTCTCTGTAAATCATGAGATTTTATTTAATGCCACATGTTGATACACAACATTTTAAAAAAATATGTAAGTGCATGTTCTAGGATGAAATAAATTCAGTGTGATTTTTATTATTGTTTTCTCTTGATCCCATTAGTCCCTTGAGTGCAGAATCCATTTTCATTTTCCTCATTTTGGCTATTTTATCTGTCATTCCCAGTCCCACCTTCTTCCTGCATGGATATTGATATGCAATCTTATACAAACAAGTATCTGATCTGTGCATTTGCATGCATTTCTCCAATTGATTAAGATATGCTTTGTGTATGTTTCTTTCAATAAAAATATTGTGTTTATTTAGACATATTGCAAGCCTTGGAAATGTACAGAATTCAAAAGCACTATGTGGCTCATCCCAGTGTCAGTTTGAAAGATATGAAATTAATATTTTCCTATGGAAATATGGACCCAGCAGACTTATTTTCTATCTCTAATATATACCTATATATCACACACACATACATGCAAACATGCACACAAAGTGTTGTGATTCAGACCGCCTTAAAGGAGCCAAACCCAATAATAGTAAATAGTAAAAATTTATTAGCAGAGTCAAAACTTCAAAAATAGAGCAAACTGTCCAAAAGCCCTGTAAATCTGAGCAAAAGAGGCTCAAGTAACACAAAATACAACCAACCAGGTGAAAAAAGTCCAAACAAGGAAAAAGCGGATTAAACCGCTAGAAAATTAGCATTAAACAGGAACACGGCAAAACGAGAAAACAAGAAGCAGCGCGTTGTCGTTCAGTCCTTTCTTATCAATCTGGGAAAGCAAAGCAGGCAGAATGGGGTCATCAGAGTAGTCCTGGGTCAAGACGGAAAAGGCAGCCAAAGAAGAAACGTAGCCAAACAGTCCGAGGTTGAAAGCAGGAAGACAGTCAGATCTAGCAAACAGGTATTTAAGGAGGTGTAGCCAATGAGAGAATACAAGATGCAGGACCCACCAAATACAATACCAATGTCCAAGAAGATAGTCCAAGGTCCAGAGTTCACATCCACGAGCAATCCAGCAGCAATCTAGCAACACAGGGCAGGGCTTTGGACGGCAAGTACAACTCCTTGCCAGCTGCAAAGAAGGATTATTTCCAAGCCCCCTTTATTCAAAGCTCTTACTCAGAACTCAATTGGACCAATGCCCCATTATCATCCCTTTCCGCTGCCAGCACTTCTTCACATGCTGCCCTTTGCCTCTCCTGCCAAGCCATTCATCTTCTGCAATGACTTAGATCACCCCAGCAAGAACCCTGATTCTCATCACTCCAATTTCATCTCCTCTGAATCCCACAAATAAATCACTACTAGTAGGTGCTTCACAAACGTCATGTATCTGTTGCACCTTAGTCCAACCCATGTCACTGGACACCTCTTCCGAACTCTGTGAATCCCCAACCCCATCTCCCATAGACTGCTCCTCATCATCACACCTATCATCCCCCTGAAAACCCCCAAAATATATCATCATCAGAAGACTCATTAAGTATTTGCCGAATTCTCTTCCTTTCCTGCTCTTGCTCTTGAGTAGACCTTTTTGCAGTTCTGGTTGCAGGTTCTGCTCTCTCAGCCTCAGGCTCAACTATGACACAAAGTGAATGAAAAAAAAATCTAAAAATAAGATTTGAAAATTAACAAGTTTGCCTTATCAGTATTAAACAGAAAAATGCTACAAATCAAATGAAGGTTCCCCCCTGGTTTGTGGGGTTCCTCAGGGGGCCATACTCTCCCCACTGTTATTTAACATCTATATGCGGCCAGTTGCTCAGCTGGTGTGTAGCTTTGGGCTTGAGTGTCATCAGTACGCTGATGACACTCAGTTGGAGGGCCGGCCAGACTCCTTACCCAATAATTTCCATCTGTGCCTTGAAGCCGTTACTGGATGGCTGCAAGCCAGTAGGTTGAAGGTGAATCCAGCAAAGATGGAAATCCTCTGGTTAGGCCGTCCAGGCAATGGGGATGTCCAGCTGCTGACCCTGGATGGTGTGGCATTATGCCCGTCATTATCAGTAAAAAGCCTGGGAGTACTTTTGGACCCTCTGCTGTCAATAAAGGCCCAAATCTCCACTGTCAGCAGTACAGCGTTTTTCCATCTACAACAGGATAGGCAGCTGGCCCCCTATTTGTCTCGGAGTGACCTGGCCACGGTGATCCAGGCTACGGTCATCTCAAGACTTGACTACTGTAACGCTCTCTACATTGGCCTGCCTTTGACGGTGATCCAGAAACTCAAGCTAGTGCAGAATGCTGTAGCTCGACTACTCGCAGGGGAGCCCATGAGTTGTCGTATCACCCAGGTCCTGCAGGGACTGCACTGGCTACCAATTGAGTACCGGATCACTTTCAAAGTATTAGTTCTAACTTATAAGGCCTTACATGGTCTGGGGCCAGTGTACTTGAGGGATTGCCTGTCCCCATATAGTCCCTTGAAATCACTGCGATCAGAAGATCAGAATCTCTTAGATATTCCTGATGTGAAGTCTTACCACCTAATGGCAACCCGACGAAGGGCCTTCTCTATCAACGCCCCAGTTCTGTGGAATGATTTGCCTCCTGAGACTCGGGCTTTGTGAAATTTGGCAACTTTTCGTAAAGCATGTAAGACCTTCTTGCTTAGACAAGCCTTCGAGTCTTAACGACATTTTAACATGTACTGTTTTAGTATATTGTTTTTATTGTTTTATTACTGTGCTGAATTCTGTAAACCGCCCCGAGCCTCTGAGATGGCAGTATACAAATTGAATAAATAAATAAATAAATTCTAAGATTACTTACAAATGTTATCAACACAAGGTCAGCCATTTTCCCATGGGAAACAATAAAATAACATAATATCTTTGTAAGAAGATACTTTATACTTATTACCCTGTGTTCCTGTACTTTAAAAAATGTTTGTTTATGGTGTCTCAACTTGTTAGAATCATAGAACCATAGAATATTTGTCTTTAAAGGGACTCTAAAGGCCATCTGTTACACTTGGGCCCATTCAATTGTCTACTATGCAAAACTACACAACCCCAGTATCCCTGAAAGATGCATTTTTGTTTAAAAACCTCCAAAGATGGGAGAGTAAACCTCTCTCCAAGGCAGTCTGTTCTACTGTTAAAATAGATCTTACAATAAAAGGGTTTTTTCTAATGTCTAGATAGAATCTGTTATGATAGAGTCAATTGGTTCTAGTCTCTGGAGCAGCAAAAATAGCTTGCTCTGTCTTTTACATTACATCCCTTCAGATATTGAAAGATAGTTATCATGCCAACTCTCAGTATTCTCTTTTCCAAAAATAAGTATACCCAGTCTGCTAAATAATTCCTCATGAGGCTTGCTTTCCAGATCTTTGGTTATCTTGACCATTCTTCTCTAGACAAGTTCTGGTTTATTGATATATTTCTTGAACTATGGTGTGTCCACAACTGGACACAATATTCAAGATGAAATCTGATGAAATAAGAATGAGGTGCATACTACTTCTCTCAGTCTATTTGGCACTTGATAAAATAAGAATTGCAAGAAGAAAACTGGTTTACACATGTTTATGTGTCAGATCCCGAAAGCTACCTCTCCTTTCTCCTTCCTTCTTTCCTTCCTTCCTTCCCTCCAAAATCAATGTATTTTACTCTTAGGTCCATTCTTGTGTTTATTTTCCATTTTGCCTAATGCAGATAATTTGGCTTGTATAGAAGAGAATTGAGTACTTCAATGAAAATTGTAGGGATTGGATTTGATGTGTGAGGTGGCTTGGTTGAACATGTATTATCTCTTGAATGAAACCTTGTGGTTATGGAAATGAATCCATTTCAACATTAATAACTATTCCCAGATAAACTGACATCAACGTGATGCCATTGGTGGCTAGTATGTTGGATAACACTTGACGCTAAGTTTATGCACTGCATAGCTCCTCTTTGTAAAAAAAGAAAAGTTGAGGGAAATTATTTCATGATGTGTAAGAAGAGTATGCAAAGAGTCTCTCTGAGAGAGCGAAACAAGGTTGACCTGGCAATAGGTAAAATGAGACTGCCACTTTAAATACAGGTATAGGAGACAACAGCAGCAACGCCAGCTTACATGTTGGTTTTCCTAAACTTCCTGCCCTTTCTCTAGTCAGAACATGCTTATTTAAATGATTTGCTCCTCCAGGAGAGCAAAATTTAAGAAAACTTTACTCATTGTTTTCCTTTTGTGGGAATCCCCCCTCCCTTCTTGAAAGCTCAATTCATCCTCCAGGCTCAGTAGGGAGCCTATTTTTTAGTATTTTAAAGGCAGAAAAGGGAGTGAGGAAGAGCAGAGGGCCAGTGGTCATACTTCCTCCCCCTGTGCAGATTACAAATCGGCATGGATGGGAACATGACCACTCCCTCATCAAAAAAAGTGAGATTTGGCCTCCTATGTGGGCACAACATGTACACCAAACTCTAGTTTCCTGTGCATTATCTGCTGCATAGAAGGCCCCCAAGTGTCTCTGTTCCCCTCCCCCAAGCTACAAAATGGTAGAAGAGAGCAAATGATTGTTGTGATAGCTGTGTATAATGATAATGTCATTTTAAAGGACTTTTAGAAAGCCTCCTGAAAGTGCCATAGGACTGTCTCCACAATCTCCATGCATCACTAATTGTCATGTGGCAGAGAAGAAGAGGGGCAGGAAAACAGTGAGTGTGCGATGAACAGTCTACTCCAAGACCTGTGTAGAAGATCAAACCAGGCCTGATGGGAATAGTGAAAGGGAGTATAATTAACTGACCCAAGACAGTATTGTTCATACCTAACTGAGTTTATTTGTGCTTTCCTTGAATTACATATTTTACACATGCGCATATGTGCACAAATATCTCTACCAAATATCCTACAATTATACAGAAACCATGTATACAAAAAGGTATTGGCCGCAATCACTGACTCGACCTATTATCAAGAAAGCAACAAAAATTGCCGCCCCAATTTATGGCAGACTGTTATTGTAGAAAGCCAGCCAGATCCATAGGCAGTTGTTTCCATATTTTTTTCTGAATCATCATAAAAATATAAACAAGATGATCACTTTTATGAAGCAACAACAACAAAAATATTTTACCAAGCAACAACAACCACAACCATTTGCTTCAATTTACCACAATAGTTTTTGAAAGGGCAAATAATAGGTTAGAAGTGTTTGTTTGACTCTGAAGTAACACTTATTTTTTTGTGGGGAGGGGGCATCAGTGAAGAATTACATCCCTAGAGGTCACAGAATTTATAAACCAGGAGATCTCCCTACCCAAAGCACACACTACTCTCTGGTCTTTTATTTATTTGTTTACAAGCATATTTTGCAGTTTTATAGGCATGCAAAGAATTCACATTGGTAATTTATTCTCAATTAATTTTTAGGCTTCCATTGTTACAAAATGGCTTAACCTAATAAATATTCCATGTTTTTATAAAGTGAGGGCACCTAGCATAGCAAAATCTACATGTTCTTGATCCCTTGAGCTGGTTTGCTATGTTTGGTAGTATCACAACTAAGCACAGGTATAGTATTCATTCAGATATCTCATTGCAATAAATTCAACATACATCAAACTGGATGTGTTTAAGGTCTTTCTATAAGATGATAATTTATGTCATAGGTTGAAACACATAGCAGAGGCACATAGAATTTATCATAGTCACATCGCTTTTATGAGTCCGTACCTTAGAGGCAAAGCAGGAGATTTCTATTAACACATGTTCCTACCTAATTGACCATTTGGGAAGTGGTGAGGAGAAATGGCTGTGATTTACGTAGCTTAAGAAATGTCTTAGAGCACCTCAGCCAGTCTGGAGCTCCCACAGTGACAGATGAGCAAATGCCCATGGGTGTTGACAGCATGGTATTTATGGTATTTCCTTCTGAGACAATTAACTAACATATGCCAAGACCATAGGGATTATCTTTGAGCTACACAGTATGTAACTTTATCTGAAGAAAAATATAATATTTTATAAATTTGACAAAGCATAAGAAATATTAAATTGATCCATTCATTTTAATAATGTGGTTAGCTCCCCCCTTCTTGATTTCTCACAAAGCTTTTTTGTTTTGACCAAGTATGCCAGAATGCATGTATCTCTTGTTAAAGTATTTCAAGTTTGTTGTACACTTTAAGGTGATAATGATCATTCCTTTCTGGAGTCCACTTTTATGTACTGCACATTTGTTTGCCTTTGGGAATTATTGTAATGATACCTGTTGATTTCAGTGGTTTTCAAGCAACTTAATGGTGTGTAAGTTTTGACTGAAGCCAAAGGCCCCATCTATACTGCCAAACAATGCAGTTTGAAATTTAATTTAACTGCATTATATGAGTCTACACTGATGATAGAATGCATTTTCAAATTGCATTATATGGCCATGTAGATGTTTCTGTAATGTGAAAGGGTCCATGGTACATGGGAGCTGATTCTATCCTTTATTTATGTATTTAAAATATTCCTATGCCACTTCTTATTTGAACAAATCCCATAATATTCATTTATACAAAGCAATGTTTGAATTATGGCTTAGTGGCAAAGAGAGGAGAGAAAGGAGTAAGATTTTGTGAATATAACATTGTAGCAATGGAGATTCTTCTTCGTGTGGTCTGTGAAATGCACACAAATGGGTTTACTCCCGCGCATGCATCAGAATCTCGGACATACTAGCTGAAATTAAAGATTTACATAAGCCCCTCCCACTCCCCCCCTCATCCCCGGATTGAGCTGCCTCTTCAGTTCCTTTTCCGCCTAGCCAGCGAAAGGATCTCCGACTGCTAGCTCCTTGCTAAAGACCACGGATTGCCTCGACTATCAGATAAGATGTCTTCTCTCTCCTTTAAAAAGTGCTCAGATTGTGGAGCAACTTTGCCTCAGGAGGACAAACATCCAAAATGTCTCCTCTGTTTGGGAGAAGCCCATATCCCTCAGACTTGCAAAATTTGCAGGTCTTTCTCTGCTAGAGCTCTAAAGAGCAGGGATTCCAGACTTAAAGCTGCTATGTTCGAGCAGTCTATAACTTCCACAGGGACCGGGCTCTCTCATTCCTTGAGCCAGCCCTCCCTGCCATCTATCCCCCAAAATCCCACTGCTCTAAGTGCCTCGACGGGTAGTGCCATTCGCGAGTTGGCCTCTGACTCTGCCATTGAGCCACTGCGAAAGAAAAAACTAAAAGCCTCTAAACATGCTCTTCGGTCCAAAGACAAACCGAAGGAGGCTATGGCACAAAAACAGCCAAGGCTCCTGGCCGGCCCTGCGCCTCCCAGTCCTTGCATGCCTCTGTTAGCAGCAGACACGCTGCAACTTTTTGAAGGCGATGATGATCTTTCACGAGTGGAAGATCCCCCCCAACTCCTCCCTATTCACCTTCTCTCCTCCGTGACCGAGGGAGATCCTCCCTACACCTCTCCTCCGTCTCCACCGCTTGCCCAGGTTCCCCCCCCACCCTCTCCTTCTCCGGAGACCGAGGCTCTTCAAGAGGAGGCCCGCGCCATGCGGCCTCCTTCTCCTGCACGGTGTCCGAGCGCGCCGCTTTTGCCGCCTCAGCGCGCAAACGCGCGCCTTTCCCCGCAGCGCCGTGCGAGCGCGGGGCTCTCCCCGCCTCGCTCAACTCGTTCCCGGTCTCGGAGCCCTCTAAAAGAGGTGCCCGGTCACCGAGACCGATCTTGGGAACAGCCCTATGGGTACCCTCATGGCTACCCTCCTCCTTACCCCCCTCCTTTTCCCTCTGATCAGCCCTTCTCTCCTCCTGAGCCCTATCACTCCCCGGATCCCTATCAGGAGCCGTGGGCCCCCTCCTATCCTTCGGCATCCGTGGCAGCCCCTCCACCTCCAGCCCCCCCCAGTCCCTCCCGCTCAAGCCCCTGCCTCGACGGTCGCTCCTCCTGCCCAATCCCCCTCACCTGCCAGATGACGATGCAGATTTGGAGTCCTCTTCGGATGCTACTCCTGTGCCTCCTTTGCCTGAGCCTGAGACTGATCCTCAGCAGGCAGAAGAATATAAGAAATTTTCTGCACTATTAATCAGGCTGGCCAGATCCCTTGGCATACAGCCCCCACAATCTGACGATGTGGTTCAAGACCCTTATTTTACTTCTGCTGAACAACAAACACAGCAGTCTACCATTTTGCCTACTATACCTTATTTGGTTAAACTCCTAAAAATTTCTGGAGTTGCCCCGGCTACCGTCCCAAGCACGTCTAAGCAGGTGGAAAACCTTTATCGAATTGACCTGTCCACCACCCCCTGGCTGGCTAAACTTCCTAAAGTTAATTCGATTGTGACCGACGCTCAGCCTAAGCCAATCCAAAATAACCAAGCTGCTCCTTCCGATAAGGAAGGTAGAAAACTTGATGTCATGGCCAGAAAATTTTATGCCTCAGCATGCCTCTCAGGCAGAATGGCTCATTATGGCGTTTATATGAGCATCTATCAGTCATACCTGTGGAACAAGATAGGCCCATATTTGGACCTGCTTCCCACATCTGACCAGCCCATGGCTAAGGCTTTTCATCAAGAAGCCCTCACCCTGGCCACCCTACAAAAGGACTTGGCTAAACACGGGGCAGACACCTCAGGCAAACTGATCGCGGGTTCAGTTGCCCTTAGGAGACATGCCTGGTTGAGATCCGCAGCATTGTCTTCCAATCAACGTTCCATGATAGAAAATCTACCAATGGACGAAGCTGGTCTGTTCAATCCCGAAACAGACTCACAGTTGGAACACTCTCATAAAATGAAGCAGACCCTGAATAAATATGGCCAACAATCCAGTCAACCTTATCAACCCTACAGGCAGCGTTGGCGCCCATACTATTATCCTCAGTCCTTTCGCGGATACTACAACTCCGCTCCGTATAGAGGAGGACAATGACCACAGTTCCCTTCACAGGGATACAAGCGTCCAGGTGTTCCATTCAGGGGTCAGTATCGAGGTGGTAGATCCTCAGACAATAGAAGGCGTCGCTTCTAGGCTGTTCCTTGACAGGCTCCAGCCCTTTTTCCCAATCTGGCAGTCCATCACCACTGATAAGTGGGTCTTGGACATTATCCTTCGAGGATATGCCATAGAGTTTGACTCCCTTCCACCCCCAGGGAAACCTCTTTCTACCCAGACCTCTCCTGCCTTACTAAAAGAAATTGACTCCCTCCTTTTTAAAGGAGCCATTTCCCCTACCCCATCCCACCAAATTCAATTTTGCTTTTTTTCCAGATACTTCCTTGTGGATAAAAGAGATGGTGGCCTCCGGCCCATTTTGGACCTTCGGGAAATTAACCAATTCATCAAACCACGTAAATTTAGGATGGTCACTCTCCCCTCCATCCTCCCTTTCATCCCGAAGGGAGCTTGGATGGCTACTGTTGACCTTAAAGACACCTACTTCCATATTTCCATTAGACAGTCCCACAGGACGTACCTCACCTTTATGGTTGACGATACTCCATATTCCTTTAATGTCCTTCCCTTTGCCCTGTCCATGGCCCCAAGGACTTTTACTAAGTGTATGGCGGTCGTCGCCTCCCACCTTCGCCAGCAGGGCATCACGACTGGCTTTTCTGCTCTGGGTCATGTGACCAATTGTCATCCGATATCAATTACACTTTATCTCTTTTGCAGAGCCTGGGACTTGTTGTCAACCCGGAAAAGTCGCATCTCTCACCTTCCCGGACCGTACAGTTCATAGGTGCAATAATAGACTCCGTATCCCAGAGGGCCTACCTCCCAGAGGAGCGCTTCCTCAATTTGTGCCATTCTATCCAGGCTATCCAAACTCGCCACCGATGTTCTGCTTGGACCATCCAATCTATCCTTGGCCATATGGCTTCCACCATGAACGTTACCGCGTTTGCCCGCCTCCACCTCCGCCCCTTCCAAGGCTGGTTCCTCTCAGTGTTCCAGCCAGGGCTGGACAGCCAGACCATGATCCTCCACCACCCCCCCCCACCCAGGTTCTCCAGTCCCTCTCATGGTGGACAAACAGGTCCAATGTGTGCTCGGGCCTCCCCTTCTCTCCTCCTCAGCCGTCTTTGTCTCTAACGACAGGCGCATCATCCATGGGGTGCTCACCTTCAAGACCTGACCATCAGCGGTCGTTGGTCCCCCTCCGAAAAGAAACTCCATATCAACGCACTAGAACTCATAGCGGTGGAAAAAGCCCTCCGGTCATTTGTGACCTTAGTCTCCAACCGCACCATCCAAGTCCTCACGGACAACACCTCAGTAAAATACTACATCAACAAACAGGGGAGCACCCGCTCCCCCACTCTCCTTTCAATATCCCTCCGGATATGGGAATGGTGCATTCACCACAACACATTCCTTCTCTCTGTCCACCTTCCAGGTCTACAGAACACTCTGGCCGACTCACTGAGCAGGACCCCGTCCACCACTCACGAGTGGCTGCTCAACCTCCGTCATTTTCTCCTTCTGATCAGGCGCTGGGCACTCCTCAGATAGACTTATTTGCCTCACACCTCAACACTCACTGCCTCATACATTGCGCGAGACTCCACCCTCTCGCATCCCCAGACTGTCTAGGAGACGCATTCCTTTACCAATGGTCCCCGGGTCTCCTCTACGCCTTTCCTCCCCTTCCACTCCTACCCAGAGTGGTCGCAAAGCTGATCTCCGACAACTCGGATTGCATCCTACTAGCCCCCTGGTGGCCCCGACAGCCGTGGTTCACGCCCCTTCTCCAGGCCTCTCAGGGAGACTTCCTACGCCTCCCCTTGGATCCCGACCTCCTCTCCCTTCAGCAGGGTCTCATCCTACACCCAGACCTCCCATCTCTCCACCTTACAGCGTGGAGGATCAGGCCCTGTCCCACCTCTCCGACCCTGTCCGCCTCATAATTCAGGCAGCTCAAAAGGTTTCCACCAGAAAGGCTTACACCTACAAGTGGGACAGATTTCGTAAATTTGTTCAGCCACTAGGCCATCTCCCACAGTCGGCCCCTAAGTCTATTGTTTTAGATTTCCTTATTGACCTTTCCACCAAAGGATTCTCCCTTTCCTCCATCAAATGCTATTTAGCAGCTCTCTCCTGTCCTCTCCCAACTTTCTAAACCCCCCTTGAACCCATGTCACCGTGTCATATTTCCCATCTGTCCTGGAAAACAGCCTTCCTCGTGGCCATTACCTCAGCCAGAAGGGCTAGTGAAATCACAGCACTCCGTTCCGATCCTCCGTTCATTCGATTCCATGAAGATAAAGTGGTCCTCCGGACGGATGTCACTTTTCTTCCCAAAATTGTTTCTCATTTCCATATGACCCAGGACATTGTCCTTCCAGCCTTTTTTCCTAATCCCACATCTCCCCTGGAGATTGCCCTTCACTCCCTCGATGTTAAAAGGGCCTTGTCCTTTTATTTGCATAGGACGGCCTCTTATAGAAAATCCCCAAAGTTGTTTCTTAAGTACAGGGAAGACTCCCTAGGACTCCCCCTTACCTCTCAACGTTTGGCTTCTTGGATAGTCCTGGCAATCCGATTGGCCTACCAGTTAGCCCATAAGGAATTACCTGTTGGTGTTAAAGCCCATTCCACAAGGGCAGTTTCAACATCCCAAGCATTTTTTGGGGTGTTTCTGTTGATCAAATTTGCAAGGCTGCTACCTGGGTGAACCCTCGACGTTTGCAGCCCATTACAAGCTCGACGTTCTCGCGAAGAAGGATGCATCCTTTGGCAGAGCCGTCCTGTTCTCCTGTGTGGCATGACCCACCTCCAGGTACGTAAGCTTGTTAAGTCACCCATTTGTGTGCATTTCACAGACCACACGAAGAAGAAGGTTAGGTTGCTTACCTGTAACCGTGTTTCTTCGAGTGTAGGTCTGTGAAATTCACACGGAACCCACCGTCCTCCCTCTTTGTCATGCCTATGTTCTGCTGCTGTCTGGCGGCAAGGAACTGAAGAGGCAGCTCAATCCAGGGATGAGGGGGGGAGTGGGAGGGGCTTATGTAAATCTTTAATTTTAGCTAGTATGTCCGAGATTCTGACGCATGCGCGGGAGTAAACCCATTTGTGTGAATTTCACAGACCTACACTCCAAGAAACATGGTTACAGGTAAGCAACCTAACCTTCTCAGTGTATTTGTTTCCCACAGTCTCCTTTGTCATTTTCCCATGGCATAAGATGGCCAAGTTGACCTTGTATCAATAGTTTGTTACTAAAAGTACAGACAATGTGATATCCAATGCTTGGAAAAAATATTATTTTTGACTACAACTGTAGTGGATAGATTGTCTGGAGGACTTGGGGAGCTTTGGTCCAAACAACTTACTGTTCAAGCTCTAGCTATAACTATTTGTGTGCACAGTGCAATATTGGACAGGTAGGATATCTTTCTCCATGAACATACTGAAATATTTCAGCACATTCCTTCACAAAACATTCTTTCACGGTTGCTATTTTAACCATTGGACATGTGGGGATGCCTTTTTGAAAAGTTTCTAGTAGTCAGAAAATAATTCAAGAAAAAGAAATAATAATTGTCCGCAGAATCACTAATAAGAGAAATAAAGCATGGAGGGAGAGATAAAACATTGTCAGTGGGTCACCAAATATTTTCAAAAAGCATCCTCAGATAAAATGACCACCCTGGAAAACAATGCACATATATTATATTGATTGTTTCAAGATGCGGCTGAAACCTCTGAATTATCATTACTATATAACATGAGATAACGATAGGAAGCTCTAGAGAGGACATTAGGTGAAATTATGGATGAACTCTTTGGCAACTAATAGATCCTTAATGGCTTTCCAAAACAGCCTATAATCTCTGGTGAGGCTATCTCTTGAGGGCCTTTTTGATATATTTATGTAATAAGTATAGTGCTACTATATATTCTACATACATTGAAGTATTTTGGTTGCCTTATCAGGAAATTTGAGATGAAAATATATATAAAAAAGTATGTAGTTTGCTATAGAAGTGCCACTACATAGAAATATTTTTTAAAATATCATTTTTAAAAGAAAAGAAAAGCTGCTATTGGGTAGCAATGCCTAATCACTCAAATCTGCTGCTAAACTAGATTTTCCCCACATTTATATTAACAGATCAGTCCTTTAAAACAATAGTGGTGTGTGTATTATTTTGAGTTTCCATTATAAATTTCATGTAATTTTACAATATCTGTGGTTTCTATATCTGTCTTATGGAGCCAAAAATACAGATGGATATATTTGTTTTTTTATTTCTACTATAATCTAACTTCTGCAACATAATTTAAATGTCTAATCTTGAACTGAGGAATCTTGTTATAAGTATTCCTTTAAACCTGATAAACGAATATAATAAAATCAACAGCTGGTCTGATGATCATAAGAAAGTGTACAAACTTTAATTTACAATTGCTAATTCACAAATAAAATACAAAATAGTATTTATTTCCATGCAATCATTGTCATGTTTGACATCTAAGCAGTTATGTGGCTTCAGCTTTATGCACAAAATACATGAACAATTTTCATTTTCGCAACTGTAGCGGAGATTTGCTACAAACAAAAGTTAACTTTACCAACTAAATTGATAACTCACCTTTATTCTTAAGAATATGCCTATACTGAAAATTGAAACTCACTTAACAGTGACAATGATCTCCTTGAGCATATCTGACTATTATTATCATTGGAAACCTTGAATTGCCTAGTGGTAGAGTGCAAGACAACACAACAATTGAGGCCTAAGTCCAGTTGCTGAAGATGCGGATCAAGAATAGGTCTCTACAATCATCGATGGACCCATTGCCAAGAACTTCCACTTGGAAGGCAATAATACTTGGCTGTGAGTGATAGTCTATGATGATGATTAAGTCAGTTGCTTAGCACAACTAGTGCAGAGCTGTTGACTAAATTACTGGACAATAAATTAACATGTAAGTAAACCATGTGGATCTCCTGCAATTGAAACTAGCAGTTGGTCTAAATATTTGTATAACTTGTTGGTCTAACTTACTATTAGGTAGCTTCCTGTGGTGAGGATGCAACATTGTATTATTGCACTTCTACTAATATGACAGGACTTCCTCCTGCTCCCCTCTCTCATATTGTTCTTTGTTCCATCTGAAAATCAGCTTAGCCATCCTGGGTAAATTATGAGGATGCTCAAAGGGTTGACTCCCTCCTGTTCCACTAGTTAAACTGCTTCCATCATTGGAACAACACCATTGGATCCTGATCCAATATTGTATTGACTTGTATTATGTGTGTATGTTTGAAAGAAATTTGATACAACTTTTTTTAAAAAAATGTCTCAGTTTTGTTCACAACAATAGCTTGAGTAGCCAGTCATTTTGCATCCCATGCTAAGAGGCACAGGGTATAAATACAGTACAATACAATTTTTCTCCACATTAGGAACTGGAACATTGTCTAGATATGCAAGAATGGTCTCTGGCCCAATTTGGGTTATGTGACCCATGCAGATAGGCCCAGGGTGTCTTGCCATTCTCTCATTCATTGGGTTGTAATCATTTGCTGTCAACTTGACACAAGTTAACAACGAAATAATGCATTAGTGGATTATTGAAACTACACTTTTGCACTAAAACACTGTAGCTCTAGGCATATTTTAAAAATCAGAAAGTAGAAAATCTATTTATCAAAGAAAATAGAAATTTTTGTAGATTCACATATGCATGCACACACACACACAAGCCCCAAACTATACCCTGGAAATGTTAAGGAACATTTGTCTTCCATTAGAAAAAAAATACTTTTCCAATACTGACATTTTCAGGATGAGTGCAATTACATAAATATTATTGTAATTAGCGATTACCTTGTTCTTTTAAAGGAAAGTAGAGAAGGTTGAAATTAACATGCAAGGCACGGCAGACTGATATCAATACTCATTTCACTGTTCAAATTTTTCTTAAAGGGGAAAAAAAGCTAATAGCTGTCAAAAATACCCATTATAGGCTAGTCTATAATTTGTAGAAGTCAAGTAATACATTTTTGAAGGTATAATGGATGCTCCATGGAGCAATTATTTTAGAAAGACAACTTCATCTCAGCTGTCTCATGCCAGCAGAACTATTTAAGAGCCAAGGATGCATAATTCACTATGGAAGAGCTGTCAGATTTGAGAATACCTTTAAATTATCAAAACTTAGCAACGCTAGTCAGTTATAATTATAATGAAAATGTAGTTTTCTGTCAATTTCATCAGAGCAAACATCTCTCAAGGAACAATTTCCTGTGCTAAAATATTTTGTCAAAGTGACTTTTGATTCCAAAGGGATACAGATTATCTAGTTTTATACCTGAATATTTTCCCTGCAAATTGAATATAACAGCTTACATGATACAAAGCAGAAAGAACAAAGGCATTAATAAAATCCCATTGGAAATCACTGCCTTGAAGATTGTTACCTTGAAAGAATGGGTTTGTGATAAGCTCCTCAGGACAGATAAAATGATGCAAGAAAATATTGTTTCTGTTATACAACATGACAAGACAGCTTTCCTTCAACCTTCCAATTACATGATAAAAACAAATATTCAAGCATGAGAAGTATACTTGGCTAGAATTCTACAAAGAGGAAAGTGACTTCTTGCCTCCATTTTTCAGCTTGTTTGCACCTTCCACGTTCCTGACAAATGTATTTTTTTCTGGTTATGCCATATTTCCCAGGGTATGTCACGTTTCTTCTTAATATTTATTTTATCTTCAGTGGTGTGCCATAGACTTCACAGAACATGGAAAAACATAATGATGTTTTGAGCTGGCATGAACTTGAAATTAAGGTAGGATAATAAAGTAGGATAATCCCTATAAAATATTGCTCAAATACAAAATGCCTTCAAACCTTCAGTTTGATTCCCATGAAAGATCTAATCTGAAACTCTGAATAGCTCTTGCTATATAGTTTTGATAAAACAATGAACTGACAGCAGAAGAGAGCTTCCTATGTGGTACAGTGGTATGCGGAAGATAAAGCACATGACTTAACCAACAATTGAGTCATTCTATTACAAAACAAGGCTCACAGTCTCTATGAAGAAACATTGCAAATTTGTCTTTTATTTTCACCTCTTTCTTTATCTATAGTTCCTTTCCTAATTCTACCAGACTATTAGCAAAGTGATGAGAACCAACAGACCTATATCAGAAAGCAACAATTTCTGGTTTCTGTAGCTGCTGCAGCATGATGTAGCATTGCATAACATAATATAAATTAAGTAACTAAATTGGTTTCATATCATCTGATTTTCTGGCAGGCCTTACAGTGTTAAGTATTTACTAACAAGGCAATTGGAATGCACAGAGCATGCCGAATTATGATTTATTAACACATCTACAGTAGTTGCACATATTATCATCCACAGTCTCACCTGTGGTTCTCGGGGTTCAACCAGGTTCTTTCCCAGTGGCATATCAACTTCTAGGGCCAATGGAAGTTGCTTTGCCAGGCAAATTTCCAGTGTAATGAGTTTACCTTTATTCTCTCCCTCTCTCTCTTCATTTAATGCACCAACATAATTGCTCAAATGGAGTTTTAAAATTAAGGCTATAAATACAAATTTGGGTTTTGTAGAGCATCACATGATGGACTTTTAATGAGTCAACAAAAACTGTAAGTTCCTCTTCTGTAGAACTCCACATGTAGGCAATTTACTAATAATGAATAATAAATATATTTTAATAGCTTCTATGTTTTCTGTGCCACATATGTGATTTAAAGGCAGCATGGGAGCTCTTTCTATCAGGCCACCAGTTGCTTTCAGGGGAGAGGATGTTGGAGCTGGTGTTCACAAGAAAAATGTTAGAAATGTAACTGAATTTTTTTCCTGAGTAAGCAAATTCTGCTTCCAATATTGCCTGTTTTCAAGATGAAGTAGTAGCAATAAAAGATTTTTGCAGTATGTAGTATATTTCCAATTGCATAATTACAATAACCAAAGCTAAAGCAATGTTTTTACAAACCATCTCTCCAAAGTATTCCGGCAGTACAAATGAGAGCAGCAGGATCCAAGGATAGAATACTGTACTTTCAATTTCTGCCTTGTGTGTTCCTTTGAAAAACTTGTGAAAACAGCAAATAGGAAAAAATGGCAGTCTTGATTAAATTAATTTTCACAAAGTTTGCCCAAAGATTTTGTACTATTCTGAGATTAATGGCATTTCAAAGGATTGATCTGCACTCAAAATAAAGCATACATTTAAAAAAGTGAACAGCTAAATGAATGAAAACATTTGGGAGCAAATGCAAACAACAATGCTTCAATCAATGGTTGAAAAGGTGTGCAGATTTTAAAGCAGGATTCAAAACAAAGACTTATAATTTTCCACTGCCGATATTTTGATCTACAGCTCCATGTAAACCCTTGTGCCAGCAGGACTGAAGACTGACAGGTTGCAGGTTTGAATCTGGGGAGAGCGCAGATAAGCTCCCTCTGTCAGCTCCGGCTCCCCATGCGGGGAACAAGGATGGCAAAACATCCAAACATCCTGGCGTCCCATGGGGAATGTCCTTGCAGACAGCCAATTCTCTCACACCAGAAGCAACTTGCAGTTTCTCAAGTTGCTCCTGACATGGCAAAAAAAATCATGCATGAAAACATTTCATGCTGACTGTGGCTTATGGACTTTGTGGACCAACATCTAGGTATAACAGGATGCAAAGCTGAAACCCTGGGGAACATCATGAGTTGCCACTGAAACATCTGATGTATATTTGGAGTTCAAATTTTGATGCCAAATTTGCTTTAATAAAATTCATATAACTCTTCTGAGCAGCTCAACACATCTCTGAATTGGCATCATGTTACTAATGTCAAGTCCAAAGTTCCTTATTATGTGAAATATTACAGGATTTTTGAGTGGCTCAATCTTTTGTTAAAACTAAATATTTCACTGGATTTGAAACATCTCACAAACGATTTGTTAAAAAAATAAATATAACACTACAAAAAACATTTCTTAAAATCTTTTTAGAACAAATCTTATTCTTCTATCTAGCATATTAAATGCCATGCTCTCTGCTCTCCCTTCCCATTAGAGTATGAGAAATATTTGCAACTAAATATCCGGACAACTTGTGCTTTTTGCTGCAATGCATCCTGATTTTTTTATTTTTTTATTTTAAAAAATCATCTTTCAGCTAGAAACAAAATAGTTCTTTGTACCGTCCCCCCCGTCCCCCGAATCGCTCTCAATATTCTATGACACAGAAAACATGTCTTTAAAAAAGAAAAAAAGAAATTGACCAAAAGCTAGAACAGCAAACAAACTTTTCTTCTGCCTGTTCCCCCTACAATATTAGTACAGTTACAATGCTGTCAGCATATAAAACAGTTTTATTTTCTGGGTTGTTGTAGGTTTCTCGGGCTGTATGGCCATGTTCTAGAAGCATTCTCTCCTGACGTTTCACCTGCATCTGTGGCAAGCATCCTCAGAGGTTGTGAGTTTTATTTTCATGTATTTATTTTGGCTATCATATGTGGTGTCAATAATGCTGCCCAAATTTGGAGTACTGCAGTCAGGGTCACAAAAGACACCCATATATCGATCCCCCTAACAGCTAGAGAAGCCTAATTGTTCTTTGGATTAAAATCAACTAAAATAAGAATCATCTGGTCTTTATTTCCTTTAACATTTTAATCACTTTACAACATCAGAGAATCAGGTTTTTTTCTTTTGAATCCCTTCTACACAGTCCATTGGTAACTTAATGATGACTTACCAAAGAAAAATTGGCCCCATGCCTGTTTGCATCTTCTTAATATTTACAGGGTTATGCCTAAATATCCCAAAGGCACTAGATCAGGAGTGCTTTGAATGTTATTTTCCTGCTTCTTGGCAGGGGTTGGATTGGATGACCAAGAGGTCTCTCACAATGCTACGATTCTATGATTTTCAATGGGGGACACATCAGCCTTAAGGTTGCATTCAAAGGGAAGTTGGATGGAGAATCCATGGATACAGAGGACCAAATATATTTTTGTGCATAATGGTCAGTATTTAGTTTTTATTCAGTTTGGATCAGGGCCGTAGCCAGGATTTTGGTTCGGGGGGCTGAGTTTGGTTCGAGGGGGCTGAGATTGGGTGGAAGAGGGTCTACCCTAGCAAACCTTTTGTATTGTTATCCCAATAACCCCATTAATGTGGGATATAATGAGTATGGTGATCAGATCATGATATGAATAAACAACAGTTTAAATAATGTACCAGTAAGGCCTTTTCGCGGACCACCCTGAGAATTTCGGGGGCTGAAGCCCCCTTAGCCCCCCCTGGGTACATGCCTGGTTTGGATACCCAGATGTTATTGAATGACAACTCCTATCTCTTTTGATTACTCACCATACAGACTGGGGATAATGGGAATTGTAACCCAACAGCAATTGTGGCTCTGAGACTGGGTAAAGATTATGGGACATTTTAAAGTCAGAATAAACACACTGGAACAGTATGATATAAATCATAATAAGTAATATTTGCAAAGGTGTTGGCTGTATCACATGAATTACATACTATTCAGAATATGAACCATACAAAATACACAAATGTGTTAGTGATTACATGTAACAACACACAAGGCGCACTAACAGAGAGGGTTCCTACCCGTAGATGCAAAGTCCAGACCCACAAGCCTTGCCTCTAAATTCATACCCCATTAGCCTGACTAAACATAACAAACTTCAGCCTTCCAGATGGCACTGTATCCCTACTACCATCAGCTCTAGCCACAATGTCTAATGATGAGGAACATAGAAGTTGTAGTCCAGCATCTGAAGGGCCACGTAAAATAACATGGAGGGCCAAATTCGGGCCACGGGCCTTATCCTTGACATCTGTGTGCTAGATCCTGTCTGTTCTTAGAAACTAAGCAACTCAAACCTGGTAAGAGCCAACAAAATACTGGATGTTATAGGATATATTTCATATCTGGCTAAACCATTTCTGCTTAATAAAACCTTATGAAATTAATGGGGTCATCATAAGCTGAAAGGCAACTTGAAGCCACAAACACATGCACGCATACACTCACACAGCCTTAGGGAACCAGATACTATCTGATCTTGAAAGATAAACAGGGTCACTCCTGGTTAGCACTTGTGTGAGGACTAACAAATGAATGCTAGATACTGCAGGCTCTATTTCAGAGGAAGGAACTGGAAAAACCACCTCTATGCAATCCTCACCTAAGAAAACTATGTAATTCATGGCATTACCACATAATCAAGACTTGAGGGCACATAACACAGGCAATGTCTATAGGAGAAAAAGTATTTAAATGTATTCTTGGATATATGTTTGTCACTGCTCTAAGCACCTACTGCTGATTAAACATAAGATGCTTGAATAACCTCCACTAGTCTATGTATTTTCAAAGGGAACATCAAGGCTAGCTGCCTTTTCTTTTTTTCTCTCTTTTTCACTTCAAAGTGTATTTATAATATGGCCTAAAAGTTTCCCTGTTCTGTTTCTTAGACTAACACTCTCTCTAGAATTCGATTAATGGAGACATTCTAGCACTTACGTCAAGTTATGTTGCACATAAATGGGGATAAAAGGATTACTAGGCTATAAATCAATTGATATATTTGGATGATATAAATCTTAAGGACATGGGGTTTCAATGTTAATGGAAATGCAGAATTTCATTGGCTAATCACAATTTAAATTCAATGCTACTACATCACTGAAGTTTTGAGGTTTTCCTCATAAAATATGGTTATGCTAACGAATAAAAAGCCATATATTACACCCATATCATTCCACATATATTAGCCCCATTAATGTAACTGGGGCTAATCTGGTATAATTGCTATTACTCCAGTTTAACTGCTGTCTGAGTGTGTTTATGTCAGTATAATAAACTAGTAGCACTACAAGATTTAATCAATTATTCGGTACAATCAGTCAACTAAATCTTTAATCAGAGATTACACTCTGGCCTTCAATTAATCGGTGGACTGACAAGAAGGAAAGACTTTAGAAGAGACCATTAAAAACTTGCTCTCTCCAAGTCCCACAAAGGCCTTAAAACGGATTTAGTAGGATAAACTAAAAGGAAAAAAAGCAATACAAAGAACGTATTGCTTGCCTTTCAGAGCAAAACTATTACTTTTTTTTATTCCACCAAGAAAGACCATTAGTAGGTAGGAATTGTTAATTTGAATGCAAAAATGACTCTCATATTTGGAAACCTCATAATATTGAAATACTTTGAACAGCCATTTATTTATGGCCATTTATGTATGGTACTATATATAGAGCTAGAAAGCCATGAAGGTTGTGGAAGCTCTGCTGACACAGACCTCCACAAAAAGTCATACCTACTTACTGTTGTGGTACAGAGACGGCAGTGGCTGAGTCCAGGAGTTAAAAGATAACACTTACTTTGTCATAAATAGATGCTGAATAAATTTCTCACCAATCTGAAAAAGCAGAAAAAACAAGGAGACCTAGAGAGGGGACAGATATGGCCAAATGGGTTCTTGTTCACAAAAGGGAAATGAGAAGAAAAGAAATGAGAAAATTAATGCTTTTGAGTGGAAAAAGACAGTGAGAGTGAGATGAAGCAGAATCTCACAGACACACAGAGTAGGAAAGTCTGCAAGTAGAAGGTAAAAAAATAGAGTGTGGAAATCAGATAATGAGACAAAAGAGTACAAGAGAAAGGTACAGCAAGAGTCCTAAGAGAGTAAGCAGAAGAGTTGAAAGATAACATGTGACAATGTAAGATATGAATCAGACAAAGCCAATGGGTCAGGCCCTGATGCAGTGCTGACTGGAACTGGAATGGTAGTATTATTAGAGCAAGCCCTACCAATTAAATCAACCTCAATATTTATTTGTTTGCTTATTTAATTTATATCTTGTTTTTATCCCAATGTGGGATACTGAAAAGCAATGGGTAGTATACCATTCCTTAAATCAGTCTTTCTCAACCAGTGTGCCGTGGCACACTAGTGTGCCGTGACGGACCTCCTGCTGTGCCGCGAGAAAAGCTCTCTGCCCCCCTTCCTCCCCCTCCTGTCGAACTCCTGCTGCTTGGGGGAGGAGGAAGGGCCGGGCAGTGCCGAAGAAAAAGAAGAAGGGACTGGGGCATCACCTCCTTCAGCAGTTTCCCCAGCCAGCCTCCAATCCGCCATGACTCCCACCATGACTCTCGCCCCTCGCTCGCTGAAGCCGCGTGGAGGAGGAGCCCCACCCACTGAAGCCCGTCCACTGCTCATGCTCCTCCTCTGTAGGAGAGCTGAAGCTGGGGGGAGGGGGCGGGCATGGCGCGGCCTGTAGGAGAGCTGAAGCTGGGGGGAGGGGCGGGGCCTGGCTCTGCCCCCTCCCCCGGCTTCGGCACTCCCAGCAGCTGCTCCAGCCCTGAGGGGACAGTGCCACGCCAGCCTTGTGGTGGCTCTGGCACCGGTGGCTTGGCCCTGCCCCCTCAAGGCTGGAGCAGCTGCTGGGAGATGTGAAGCTGGGGGTAGGGGGCGGGGCATGGTGCAGCCTGGCTCTGCCCCCTCCCCAGCTTCGGCACTCCAAAGCAGCTGCTCCCAGCAGGCCACCAACCCCCAGCTGTTCTTTACTGTATTAGAGTGTCATTTTGTGTCATTTTGGTTGGTGGTGTGCCCCCGGATTTTTTTAATGTTAAAAGTGTGCCGCGGCTCAAAAAAAGGTTGGGAAACACTGCCTTAAAGAATGAGGTAGCTGGCAAAATATTTTGGGCATAATTGGTGTGAGGCAGGCATGTAGCCAGGGGGGGCTAAGGGGGCTTCAGCCCCCCCCCCTGAAATTCTCAGGGTGGTCTGTGAAAAGGCCTTACTGGTACATTATTTAAACTGTTATGTTTATTCATATCATGATCTGATCACCATGCTCATTATATCCCACATTAATGGGGTTATTGGGATAACAATACAAAAGGTTTGCTAGGGTAGACCCTCTTCCACCCAGTCTCAGCCCCCCCGAACCAAAATCCTGGCTACGGCCCTGGTGTGAGGGAGCCTATTTCAGAGGTTGAGAACTATGAATATGAGTGGACTAAAGTTTGGAGACAGCTGAAGCAGTAACTAACAAAGGGGGAAAACCTCAAGTAGCATGTCTCATCAGTACCATGACATATCTTGGCTTTCCAAGTTCAGACAGCAATGGGAAGTCATGGGGTTTTTTTGCCTCTGTGCTGAGCATGTTTTGATCTCCATGTAAGAGCCAGGGGTCAGAGTTCATGGGAAAGCATTACAACATTTAAGTGTTCAATTGAACCAGATTTGTTGGCAAGCTAACTACAAGTTTGAAAAAATATATGAAAAAATACATAGGGTCTTTCCCAGTCAGTTTCTGCAGAGAGTGATATATCCTTCTTTGCTGACATATTGTAGATCAGGCTTACAAAATACTATTTTTAAGTGACTAGGATCAGAACTGGACAAAAGGGAAGGCACTTCTTTAAAAATCCAGTTTAAGGTCTGTTACCTTCTGGCTTTTGATCTAGTCAATTAATTCTGATTATTGTAAAATGCCAGTGTGAGAGTACAAGAAAAGTTGATTGCACTAGATAAGAATGGCGGCTGGGAAGGGATAGAGATTATTAGAGAACGAAGGACAGATTATGCCCAAAGGGCTGAGTGCAATAACATTCTTCAATGTAAGTAAAACTGAATATGTCAAGTACTGTTAAGCGATACGACTTTTGTGGAATACACTTAGGTTTATACTATATGAATGCTACAATGGCCATTTATCTAGTGACTGTTTTATTTACTATTAAGGTGAACAATTGCTTTCAACATGTTTCAGAGCCTTTTCTTTGTCCAGTGTAAGGTTGTATTGCATATCCCTCGAGTACTATTCTGCAGCCAACAATGACTATTGTAGGTTACATGATGTACACCAGTGTACTCCGTTTGAAATAATGGGTATAAGCTGAAAAGACATGACCCTAAGTAAACTGGAAAAGAGGGTCGCTGGCATGGGAGGATATTAAATCATGCTTTCTTTTGTCCTTGCCAATTATGGATTCAGGTTGTATGTCAGTGTTTAATATATCATCAATCGCATTGCTTTGTGGTCTCAATTTGTGCTGTCTAATCATAGTTACATCTCTCTGATGTCATGTTGGACATTGGCTAGAAGCCATCATGACCATGAAAATCAAAGCTTACCAATTAATAAAATGACAGCATTTTAAAATTTAAAAAAATGAAAAGGCGAGGATTGTATGAAAGTATAGAGGTCATTTCCAACAATTCCTTCAGAGTGTGTTCTCATGTAAAGCTAGAAGGAAGGGGAGAGGGGGTTGAGAAGAGCGGGGTAAAATGCCGTAAATAAATAAATAAATTTGTATACCTTACTTTATAATAGGAAATTATCCTGGCAAGGATCTGCCTGGAAACCATGTAGCATCCTTTTAAAAAATTAGATTAAAAGATGCACATATTTAAGGATCTAATTGGTCATTCCTGCCATAAAAGACACAAAGTCTCACCTTGTACTCGGGGCAATCTGTTCATCTGGAAGTGTCTAGAAAAGTCAAATCATATTGGGAAATGTTCTATATTTATAGAAATATAAATATTTGGCAAGGAGGTGTTTTAGATTAGACTTTATTCATGGATCACTGATGGTGACTATCAAGTTATAAATTATATGTATTGATTGAATTCAAACTTAGAGAAACCGAGAGAACGATCATTGAAGTTAATGGGACGAATGTTGGACCCAACTATGGTTTTCAATTGCTCTATTATAAGGAGAGAGAAATTTCTGAACAAAATCCATTCCAGCATATATGAGCTCAGGGCAGTTCAACCTTAAAGGTACCTGAGAATGTATGGATCTTATCAAAGAAATATGACGAGTAACAAACTGTAGACATACTATGAAAATGAATGAAACATTCCCATTACACATATTTAAAAAGTTTTCTCTTGAGATGCATTATACTGATATTAGTTGATAATACTGGCTTTCAAAATTGGTGTCAGATACCAGATAAAGCAACAATGGTCTTGAACTGGCAGTAAAAATTTCTATGCTGATGTTTTTGGAGGACACTCTGCATGAGTGTCATAGAAACTACTGGGATATATTCGGTTCACCCAGGGTAAGGTTGCTAGTGAGTTAGAGAAAGAATCATTGATAGATACCCTTTCCGACAATGGCGGACGGAGCTTCGGTATGGCGACGCCACTTCCAGGTAACTTTAATTTTTCGAAAATGGTAAAAAAATAACTTTTCTTCTGACACATTCCGATTTCTGTTAGATTCTGACAAACCTACCCAGTCCTATTAATCATTTCAGAAATGGCTTATTTACCCAGAACTATTACAGTTGATATTCCTGTGCTGTGGTGTAGGTGTATGTGTGAATGTGGGGGAGAGAGAGAAGAAGAAGAAGAAGTACATCTACATTGTAAAATTAATGCTTTAAGGAATATTCACTGAATTTTATCAAAACTTTCAAATAGTTTAAGAATAATTCCATTACTGATTTGGACACAGAGTAGGTAAACATTGATGACAGTCATCACACATTCTGGGCTGGTTTTCTAACACCACAACCAATAAAATAAATTGGAATTTCAACCTCTGACAAACTGGCAGAAAGGCATAATGCAAGGAATAAGGATATTCATCATGAGGAATAAAAGCCATACAATTCTTACACCGAGTCTCAGAAAGACTATCATATTCTGCACTCTATACAACCTACAAACACAATGACGTGCTCTTGGGCAGTCTTGACTGGTGTGGCTAACTGCTATTTCACTTCTGGAACACAATACTTTATCATGTTTTAATTAATTACAAAAGTTAAAAATTAAATCTTTCTTCTGTCCTTCATCATAATCCCCCTAGTTCAATTTTTGTCCATATTAATAGAGAACACATACCCAGTAAGATTTAATTTCAAACTTTTTTATAATTATAGTTAAAATTAAATCTTACTGTGGGCTGTATTACATATTAGTGAGAATGAAAGCTAGCCTAGACGGATTATCAAATAGAACTCTAGTATGATTTATTTTTAAGTTTCATAATTAATTAAAATCTTGCGATAGTGATCTTGTTTGGAGGTGAAAGGGTATTCATTAATGGGAAAAAAGACCCCAAAGTCTTGTGAGTGTTTGGAGTGCTTGCTGAGCTGCAAAGAACACTTTAGCAGTCTGTTAAAAATAACACTAAAGCCAGAACTAATTGTTAGTTTATTTTTTCTTGTAGGAAACAAATTATAACACACAGTACAAGTGTGAGCTTTAAAGACTCATTGCATGTATCTACTGTTACAGTTATGTGCCTTCAAATCGACACAGACATATGCTGACCCTTTCATCAGGTTCACTTGGCAAGATTTATTCCAAGAAGATGTGCCACTGCCTTCCTTTTAAAATGAGAGATTTTGACTTGCCAAGGTTAGCCATTGGTTTCCATGGTAAGGATTTCAACCCAGGTCTGCAGGACTTCTAGCCCAATGCTGGAACCACTGTACTATGTTGCTTTCCTATCTTGAATCTATGCTTCACCAAAGGCAACTCTTTCCCCCATTGTAAAACCTGGTGAAATTTAGTGGGGAAAGTTCCCGTCAAAACACGTTTTCAACTCTGTTTCTCCCTTTGTTAAATTTTGCTCCCCAAATGTATCACTTTGATGTGATACACACTGTGCAGATGATTCCAAACCATGTAGTTCATTTCCCTTCTACAGTGAATTTGCTAACTGGAAATGGAAGTAAATACTTGTGTGATTATATTTATTTATTTATTTATTTATTCAGTCAGTCTTATATTCCACCCTTCCCGGCCGGCTCGGGACGGTTCACATACATATTAAAATGCACTGCAGAGCAGTGGTACATCATGAAAACAACAAGAAAGAAAAGTTGCAAATAATGCAATGACAGTATAGTAGACAGTTACAATGTCCATGGGCTTCAATCAAAAGCAAGCCTGAACAGCACAGTTTTGCAAGCCCTCCGGAATGGGATAAGCTCTGGCAATACGTTCCAGAGCATTGGGGCAGCGACTGAAAAGGCTCGTTGCCTTGTGCTGGAGAGATGGCAGGAGTGGACAGATGGTACCAAAAGGTTTCACTCTTCCGAGTGCAGTGATCTCAGGGGAACGTATGGGGTGAGGCGGTCCCTCAGGTACACCGGCCCCAGACCATGTAAGGCCTTGAAGGTCAGAACCAACACCTTGAAGACAATTCGGTACTCAATTGGAAGCCAGTGCAATTGCCGCAAGATGAGTGTAATGTACTCTCTTGCCGACGCTCCCGCCAGCAAGCGAGCTGCAGCATTTTGAACCAGCTTGAGTTTCCGAATTGTCAACAAGGGAAGGCTTATGTAGAGGCCGTTACAGTTGTCTAGCCTCAAGATGACCGTTGCTTGGATTACCGTGGCAAGGTCATCTCTGGATAGGTAGGGGGGCAGTCGCCTAGCCTGTCGCAGATGGAAAAATGACGTTTTGCTGACCGCGGAGACCTGGGCCTCCATGGCCAGCAATGGGTCCAACTGAACCCCCAGGCTTTTGATCAAAGATGACGGGCTCAGCTGCTCGCCATCCAGGGTAGGCAACCAGCACTCATCCAGTCCAGGGCGACCAGGCCACAGGATCTCCGTCTTCGATGGATTCACCTTCAGCCGGCTGGAGCACAGCCCAAGTCGCTCCTGGCACACACAAAAAAAGCTTGGATATTTTTATGAAATAACATAAAAGCTTTATTAAAACAGGAAAGTCCCTATTTGGGTTGAAGTTCAGTCTATCTGAAATTTAATAACAATTCTAGGATTGACTGGAAAGCAATACAACAGGTCACTCATCAGTATGTGCTAGGGAGATAGATATTGTAAAGAGTATTTAGATTGCAATATGATTAGGGACACCTCCAACTGCATGCAATCATCTTTTATTCAAGACTTTACAATAGTGCAAGTTATTTTAATCGCGGAAGTGCTACTGGTGGCAGCAAGCCTGAGGACCTTCCTATGTCTACCATGTGCTGAAATTGTTCTGTGAAGCATAGGTTCTCTATAAAACAGCTGAAATCATCTCATGGCAACTGAATTTCAGCAAAGAGCATTTTTTAAGGAAGGGACTGTTCCCTGTGGTTCAAAATGAGCGGTCACGTACCCTTGTAAATATCTTTAGCACATGACTATGTCAGTTTTCTAGATAACTGAGACCATTGTGTGTTTGCTTTTGGGCCTCCCAGTGACCAAGCTTGTAATGGATTCTGATGAATATTCTGGGAAACATTTGAAACGCTTTCCATTAAAGTCTCAACCTACCATCCCAAGCAGCAAAAGAAGAAAAAGAAAATGGAAGAGAGGGAGGGAGGGAGGGAGGGAGGGAGAAAGAATGTTTCTGGCACATATTTTATTAAGCCCTTTAGGTCCTTTTACAAGAGAGGAAATACCAATTAACGTATAATTTAGCAGAACAAAATATTATCCCATTTCAACCAATATCCACTTTCTTGAAGTTTATTCAAGCATTAATAACCGTTTAATGCAATTTAACTACACTGAGGTATCCGTTACATTAATATCATATATCCATCAGGAAATTAGAGTTTTGTCTCCATGAATTTTGTATTACAAGAAAGTCTTTATGATTTTATTCTGCACTTTATGGTGGGTAATTTAAGTTTTAAAATGGTTCAGATAGCTTCCTAGCTGCTCTCTTCTGCAGTGTATTACAACTAGCAAATTGTTTCTGATGTTAAAAGATCATGAACACATCATTTATTAAGCAGGACTATATAGATAACTTCCAGTACAGCACTGATGTTCTTAATCGTTAAGCACCAGAAATGAAAAATCCTTAGATGTTTAGGATGTTTCACATCTAATTCTGAACTTTCTGGAGACCTGAATGCCTTTAGTGTTTCCCAGGGGAGTCAAGAAGAGTGTAAGGTTTTCAAGGCTTCCAGTGTGCAGTGCAAAGGAGCGTATACCAGTTTCAGTCTGTTATTTTAATTTAAAGAAATATGCTCATATCATCAGAGCTTCATCTGGGCAATGCTACAGCAGGACCTATAACTTCCATGTAATGATAGGTTTTAACACCAGACAGCGCAATTGAATAAAGAAAAAAAGTGCATTAGAGTATATTCAAAGTTCCCTACTACTGCAGGCCATTGACTGCTTTAATTTAAGATAATAGCATTCAAGGCAAAAATTATAACTTTTAAATAGGTTTGAAAATTAACATCTTAGCTCATTGGCCTGGGTGGTTTCAACAACATTTACTTTTACCCCTGTCTCTCTGTTTCTGTATCCTATATTTAACTTGTATTTACTTTTTATGGACTTTGATTTTTTATTATTGAATCATATAAAATTTGGATACATCATATTGGAAGTTTCAAGCACATAAGATTCAGAAATTCTGACACCAAATTTTAAACTGTTGAAAATAACTGCATCAAGCTCCTACCAGTTTCTTTAATGTCGAAGTAGAATGAGATATCTAAGGTGTGCGGCCTTGCACTTCATGCTTTGTAGAATATAGATCATGTTTGTTGTTGCATGAAATAACACTCATGTGAGAACTCCCCTCCCCCCTAATTATTATATGCATACTTTAAAAAAAAATGAATGATTATGTTGCTGCTAAGAATTACCCTTTATTCACTTCAATTTAGTGCACTGTTGCTGTTCAGGTCAGTTCATCTGTAAATGTATTTATTTACCCCTGAACTCATAATACCTTTTTGGCATGTAATTTGACACAATGTCCAGTTCTTTGGGGAAAATGTCAGTAGTGTACTTTTAAAGTAAATTCACTTCAGACAGCAGTGTGCATTTGAATAGCATATTTATCATAGCCTAGTCAGCAAATGACCTGAAATATTGCAACATATATATTTCCAAACGTTATACATTTGGGGTGGTGGGGGTGTTAAGGAATAATAATTCTCACTCCAGATAGGATACCTTTTGTGATTGGTGAGGACTTGCTGAGAGCATCATGAAATTAGAATTACTCAAATCTTGACCACATTTCGATTTTCTTATATTCATTACTGGATTCCTAAACACATAAATATATTGTGTTTGTGGGCACAGACAGTGATGAAGTTTAAGATATTTGTTTACTCAGTGAGCTATCTGGGCTTCCATGTGTTTTTAGCGGCATGGATAATATTATCATATTATGCATGAATCTTCTTCCTTGGTGAAATTCCCAATTTGAACCCACATCAGGTCAAAACTAGTTGTCATATCACAGACATTTGTAGATGATATTCATTCTACCCTTTACCTCTAACTACTCACCAAATCCATCTAATCTTATCTTTCATGGTGCTTAATTCCTCTTCTCCCTTTTGTTTTCTATTTACCTACTACAAAAAGGGATACAGTTGCTTTGGTTTCCTGGCTAAGGCAACAGTAATGGCTGCAATGCTTGTGACTAGGATATGCAAGTAATTGCATTTCTCAAGGAAAAGGTCGACAGGAGAAAAGATTTCCAGAGAAAAAATGCACTTCATAATTACAAATGTCAAGTTGTCTGTTAGTTCTTCCATGCAACCACATGCCTGGAGATGTCCCTATTAGTGGGAATGGTAATGGGCGACCATATAGAACTGTCCTCCAGATTGTCTCTACCCATGTATTCAGGAACATGGCATCTCACCCCAAAACAGTTTCAAAATATTGCAAAACATCTCTTCAGACCACTTGTAGAAGCTGGAGTCTCAATATCTTAACAGATAGATATCTCCCAGATGCAAGGATTGCACTTGGGGAGTTGCTTTTCCAGTTCCACAAAGGGCAGTATCTACAGAATGCCTTTTTTTACCAAGTTGCCTAATGCCTGCTGGGTAACTATTGCCTAGTGTTGTGCTAACTGTGGTGACAAATCCACATAATCACTTTAGATATACCAACTAGGTGTTTCCATGTTGTTCTAAGCAAAACTCAAGTTTCTATTAGTAGGGAAACCTTTCTGCTGTAGATGTTCTCCACTCCGGCACATGCAGCAGGTGAAGTCAGAGGTAAAGACAGGATAGAATTGGTACCTCTATTCCTACTTTCCTCATTGCCTGAGATGAATAACACCAGAAAGAGCACTAAGACATTGCTTACATATTTCTCATCATACAGAAGAAAGCTGCATCGAAAGTATTATTTTGTTAATTGCTTGGAATGGCTGGAATAATATGTAATTAGATTCCTTAACAGTGATAGTTTGGAATGTGATGGATTTCTCTTGTTTCTCTTCACTGAGTTCTTTACAGTTTTGTGGGTATGTGTATTTTCTTTTTCTCTCCCCCCCCCTCTGTTTCTCTATCTCTTGCCCACCCCTCGCATCATATTAGCAGATTTCTGTGCAAAATCCCTTTTCCTAAGGGCATTGCCTCCTTACTCTAGTCACATAAACAAGAAAAAGAGTACAGAGTCCATGAGGAAAGGGTGTGCATTAAGTTTCTTTTTACTGACAGGTTCAGTGGAGAATGAGGGGGGAAACTGTGCACCCTGTCATATTGTTGATATGTATTTCCTTGTTGTGCCTTTTGGCATCAATGGCTAATTAGATGAGCCCAGAGCTGCTTTTTCTGCAAGTCTTTTCAATCCTTTCATTCTGTTTATTTGTCCAGCAGGCTTTGGTCTGATTAAAATTTGTCTCTTGGAGAGAAAGAAATATATAGGCCAAATTCAGTTTAGAAGTTCAAAAGTCCCATTTTCCCAGGGGAAGATGGCACCAAAGGGTAATAGTTGGGTGGACACCGGGGGAAAGAATTGTACTACCAGTTTCTTTCTTCCTGTGAAAGTCCAATAATAAGTAATAATCACATGCCAAAGTGTGTATTTCATGTGTGCGAATCCATCATCACTATGATCATGAGCAGATTATAAATTTCTATTTTTGGTGTGAAAGATTAGTTAGAAAGCATTTCTGTTTGAACTATTTTAAAAGCTACATTCATTGTATGTAGTGTTTTGTTTTTAGCAAAATACTTTGGAGTATTCCTTGTCAAGGGTCACCATAAGTTGATAGATGTCCTGAAGGCACATACACACATGTACACGCACACACACAAAATTACTGGGGAACATGAGAGGCATGGTTCAATTGCTCATTTGTCCTGTATTTGAGTTTCATATAGGTAAATTGTTTGCTCCAATGTGAACAAAATGCTGGATTAAACCGTTCTTGTATGTACTTCTTTAGCATTTCAGGCATTTTGACACTGAATAAATCAATAGTCCTCTCCATTGGTGCCCCCTTGCCATGGGGGAGATGCTTGTGTACCCTAATGAAGTTGTGGGCTATAATGGCGGTGGTATAATAGTCACCGGTAGGGCCTCCCATGCCAGACAGGTCACAACTAAAAATTTGGGTGATCACAGAGGATTTTACTAAGCTCTCAAAGCAGTGTTTGGACCTACTTTGTAATAACTAATGGAGTGAAACAAGGTTGTGTTCTTGCACCAACCCTATTTACAATCTTCTTCAGCATGATGCTCCAAAGGGCTATGGCAGATCTTGAAGAAGAAGATGGCATATATATATATATATATATATATATATGCTATCGTACTTATCACAGCTTGTTCAACTTAAGCTGTCTGAGGGCTCGCACTAATACTCTAAACCAGGGGTGCCCACACTTTTTCAGCATGTGAGCTACTTTTATAACAACCAAGTCGCAAAGATCTACCTGGTGCGTGCGTGCGCCTACCACGCGCGCTCCTGGCGCCACCTTCTGCCCGCGTGGGGCTTCTTCTGCCAATGAGGCTTTAGTGGGCGGGCGCTGGCACTCATCTCTTGACACGGTGTGGTGACGTGACCGCCCATTGGTTGCTCCGGGGGGGGGGGGATAGCAAGGCGAAGGCGCACGCAGAGATAGGATGAGAGGCTGCGGGAGTGTGTGTGTGTGTGTGTGTGTGTGAGTGAGAGAGAAGGCCTCGCCGGAGGAGGATGGTCCCCGGAGTGGGGTTGCAGCTGACAAGTGCGCCCTTGACGCTAGTGCATGAAGCCTGGAAGGGGCCCCAGTGCTGCCGAGGGCCGAGGTGAGAGAGAGACTGGGTGGAGCGTGAGGCGGGGCCCTGTCCAGGCTTCACTCACCAGCATCAAGGGCATGCTCATCAGCTGCAGCCCCACTGCGGGGACCATCCTCCTCTGGCAAGGCCTTCTCTCTCTCACACACACACACACAGTCACACCCTCCCGCAGCCTCGCATCCTATCCCTGCATGCGCCTTCGCCTTGCTTCCGCCCCCCTAGGAGCAACCAATGGGCGGTCACGTCACCACACCGTGTCAAGAGATGAGCACCAGGGCCTGCCCATTAAAGCCTCATTGGCGGAAGAAGCCCCGTGTGGCTGGAAGGCAGCGGCAGCAGCATGCACGATGTGCGCGCAGGGCAGAAGCACCCCATCCGGCTGAGATCGACCTCATATGGACTCGGGATCAACTCGTCGATCGCGATCGACTTCCTGGGCAGCCCTGCTCTAAACTATCTAGTTCATGAGCTGCTTTTTGCAGATGCTGCTGCCCTTGTCACCCATTCAGAAGCAGCCTTGCAGTGCCTAACATTCTGCTTTGCAACAGCTGCAGAGCTGTTTGGGCTGGAAGTCAGCGTGAAGCAAACATAAGTTCTCTACCAGCCCGCACCACAGGAAGAACACCATCATCCCCACATCAGCACAGGCAAATCTGTGCTTAAGTCCGTTCAGCAGTTCACCTACCTGGGAAGCATAATCTCTTTAGATGCCAAGATTGATAAAGAGATAGATCACAGATTAACAAAGACATATAGTGCATTCAGAAGGCTTCACAAAAGATTCTGGAGTAACAAACACCTGAGGCAAAGCACCAAAATCAGTGTGTACAGAGCTATCGTACTGTCTATTCTCCTCTATGGGTCTGAAACATGGGTCAACACCTACGACTCCTTGAATGCTTTCATCACCGCTGTCTTTGCACAATCCTAAATGTACACTGGACTGACTTTGTGACAAATGTTGCTGTCCTTGAGCAAGCAGGGGTCACCAGCATTGAGGCCATGCTATTGAGAACACAGCCACGCTGGGCAGGGCACGTCTCCAGGATGGAGGACCACCGCCTCCCAAAGATACTACTCTATGGTGAACCCGCCATGGGTCAGCACAAGAGAGGCACCCCAAAAAAGAGATATAAGGACTCCCTGAAACAACTTCTCAGGCTCGGCCAGATTGATCACCAACAATGGTCTACCTTGGCCTCACATCGGGAGGCATGGAGACACACTATCCATAATGCTGCGGCCTCTTTCAAGAAGAACTGCCAAACGGGTCTCGAAGAGAAACGACAACACAGAAAGAACCGCAGCTTGGAAACAACATCACCCAAGGAGACTTTCTGCTGTGCTTTCTGCAACCGAACTTGTCTATCTTGGATTGGCCTTTTTAGTCATCAACAGGCTTGCAAAAAGTGTGGGATGAGGCCTCCCTAAGAATCTTCATTCGCAAAGTAAGGCCAGAGAGAGAGAGAGACATCAATAGTAGATGTAGAGCTACCACACAGCAACATAAAAATGAACATACAGAGAATCTTTAAATGTGTATATATTTTAGTCTCATGTAGAAACAGTCTCATTCATTCTCACACATGACTGCAGCTGCCATTTTTTCAAAATGGTAAAACATGGAAAACATGTGTGGTTTAGAATCCAAATAGTTGGGAAATTATTACTAGTTACTGTTCCCAGAAGAGAGCTTTCTCTGCCGAAGTGTCCCATCTGTGAAATACCTTCATCTTTGAAGCTCAGTGGGCACCAATGCTAGTGTCATGTGATTCCCAAATAAAAGAATGTATTTTTAGTAAATCCTTTGGAACCTAACTGATTTAATTAAAATCTATGTACATGGATAGTTTTAACTGGTTTTAAACTGTTTTGTATTAGACTAAAAGCATATAAAACAATCTGACTAATTATGCTTACGATTTATATTGGCCTGAATCACATGGGGCAGTTAAGAATACGTATCTGACAGATACACATTCCTAACTATGCATATTCATAATCCCTATATTACCTCAAATTCCTTCACAATCTGGTCCTAAAACTTAGTTCTTTAAAAAATGCACTTTGAATTGATCTCAGAAGCTGAGTCACATTCTCCATCTCTCAAGCCAGTGCAGATGACAAAGAAGAGGCATAGTGTAATCATATTGGACAATCCCAGTTAACTATTTTTCCACCTTCTTTAGGGTGATCAAAAGAAGTCTCATATATAACATTTAGGGTAATTCAAGCCAGAGCATGGATAACTTTCACAAGTCTTTGTCTGTCTAGTAAGGTGATAGTTGGTATATCTTCCTAATCTGGAGGGGAAAAGAAGCATTCCAAGAATCTATCTCTATTCAACCTTTTATTACAATGATGGGGGTGGGGAGATGACCTTATACACTCTAAAATAGGGCAGTTGTGACAAGACCTTTAAGGTCAAGATGGGAGACAAAATGATTGATGACTTTTTGGAAAAGATACGTTTGCAAACAACACAATTACTCTCAAAAGAGCAATTAAAGTTTGCTCTTTTGCAGTTTGCAGATATTGAACATTATGGTGTAAAAGCTTTTAAAAGGGAAAATATGATGTTTTTGAGAAAAACTGAGAAAGCATCCTCATGGTACACATTCATTAGGATAATTTTTACAGGAAATGTCTTGAGAACTACAGTCAAAATCATGCTGTAGAAAGGAAGGAAGGAAGGAAGGAAGGATAAAATATATAGAACACAACATTACAAATTCAATTCATACATTTAAAACACTTATGAGAATCAGGACATGTGGATGGGATTTGTTTTATGACAAGATGGGTGGCTTTTCACACTACACAATTATAACATTATAGTTTCACTTTAACTCCCATTACAACATCAATTTTTTTCCCTTTGTGTCAGGAGCAACTTGAGAAACTGCAAGTCGCTTCTGGTGTTAGAGAATTGGCCATCTGCAAGGATGCTTGTGGGAGGCTGCTCTCATGTCCCTACATGGGAAGCTGGAGCTGACAGAGGGAGTTCATCCATGCACTCCCTGGATTCAAACCTTTGACCTGTCAGTCTTCAGTCCTACCGGCACAATGGTTTAAACCACTGAGCCACTGGGGGCTCCAACAACATCAAATGTAATCCTAGGATCTGCAGTTTAGGGAAGGGTACTTAGAATCTTCAGCTGGAATGTGCATCCTCAAATTACAAATCCCACGATTCCACAGGATGCAGCCATGGTAGTTAGAGTGGAACCACGGTGCTATAATTGTGTGGTGTGGAAGGGACCAGAAAGAGACTAAATTTACTTTGCTGCTGCAGCTTCTTTGCTGTTCTGGTCACAATTCTATTCATATAAAAGAAGTAAAATTAAAGTTTGCCATCTCATATAACTTCAAATGTTAGACAAAGTGACATTCTGCAGCCTTCATAGACTACAGCGGAGCTTTCCAAACAGTTCATGTTGGTGACACAAATTTAAACATGCATCATTTTGTGACACAGTGGTTTAATTTTACTAGCAAACCATAACTGTACATACAAAATTTATAGGGACACAGTATATCTCATAAAAAACTTACATTTACATTTTTAAAATATATGATCTCATGCTTATTTTACATAGACTCAGAGGTTACTTGTTATGTTCGCATGACACACCCACACCCTGCAGCCAACACACTAACATGTTGTGATACACACTTTATAAAGCTCTGCACTAAGGTGATATTGTGGGGAGCAAATAGGAAGCAGAAACAGAGCTGATAAATTAAAAATGTTGAGCTCCTGAATGAGAGAAACTCAGAGAATATGATTGTGTGCCAGAGTGTTTTAAATGGCTCATCATAATCAGCTGCTTCCCTTGTGAGATTCGTTACTTGACAAATGATAAGAACTGGCCTTATGAAATTTCAATCTGAAGCCATTTTTACCATTAATGCAAATTAGACGTAATGTGTGCCTTTTCTCAACTGCATCTCTTGGTAATCTAATTGTATCTAATGAGACCTGGGTTGGAAAATGCACTCAGTTCCCCATGCTCCAGGTCAGAGGAGAGTGAAAACACAGCACAGCAGATGTGCTTAATCTCCAGAGGTTGGCAGGCAGCTGCATCAGCGCTTGGGCAATACAAACAGTTGGTGGAAGCAGCCTCAGATGCACTTGACCTCCCAGCAAGGAGCAAAGTGTCACCCTGCTGGCTAGCAGCACAAACGATGCTACATAAAGCATTCAAGAGTCCTTCTTACTCCTTCTTTCCCTCTTTGGTCATTTTACTCATGTTGTTTCCATTCCAGTTACTCAAATCATCAGGAGATCATTGGATTATTTTCTTCCTGACTAGCAGGATGGGTTTTCTTGATTATGCACACTACCAGAACGTCTTTTCTTGCTACATAAGAGGACATATTTTCATTAGAGATGGCAAAGATTATAGGTGGTGAATTTTAATGTCATGATTCTGTGCTGATGGGACAAGCAGAGATGTGGGAGGGGAAAAGGAAAGGAGCAGTAATAGCACCTCTGGTGAGGAAGGAGCTTCTTTCTTTTCCCCTGGAAAACTCAGCTATTCATTCCCATCCCCTTTCCCCCCTTCTCGAGGATCTCTATCTGTTGTCCCTTTTGCTTTCCATAGCTCTTCCTTTTGGACCCCTGGACTGTTTTCCCTGCTCCTTCCTTATCACGCAGAGGTGTTATGACATTTAATCATTTTGTTATTCTGGTAATCTGAAGTGCTGAAATAATGGATGAGCAGTCATGGAAAATAGACCTCCAGTCCCAGTTTCTGTTAGCATATTGCTGGCTTAATTGGATCAGTTGTTGATATGTTTAAATGCCACAAAATAATCTACCGTATTTCTTAAATTATAAAACACTGCTAATTATAAGATGCACAGTAATTTCAGTGTCACCAACACACACACACACACACACACATATATATAGGTACCCGATTTTAAGATTCATCCTATCTCTAAATCCCCTCTGCCCTCTTCAAAGCTTTGTTGTGTCATCACTTAGCATGATAGAGCTACAGGGAAGCCTCCAGGAGCAGTAAGCAAACCTATCTTCTCTTTTGAGGGTGAAACAGGGGGTAAGGAGGCCAGGGCGTTGTACTGCTATCCCATTTCCTCGGGTTGCCTGAGCTCAGGGAGTGTGGGATAGCTGTGGAGAAAGATACTTGGGATTTCTGATCTTTATGGATATTTTTTTCTGCTGCTTGACTGTATTAATGTGCACATAACACAATTCTTCCCCTCTGGCTACACAGTCTAACATGTGACAAAGTGTGGAACTTTATGAAGTGAGGCTTCCTTGTCTTTATGACTTGAAAAGTTAGTTACCTCTGCTCAACTCACACTTTCAGAGGGCAGAATCTTAAAACAGCTTGCTGAGCTCCAGATGGGAACCTAGATTATTTTCTATACCCACAGCCATTAAATATAACTTTTGCACAGAAAGTTGCTTTTGGTTGAAGCTTGCTTTGCAAAAGGCCACAGCTCAGTTTGTGTTTTCTTGAAAGTTTATGTTGAAACTCCTAGAAGCCATTGGGTTAGTGACTAATGCTGTAAACACTTTTCTGCTTGACTTTGAGGGTTGCTTTCATTTTTCTTACTTTCCCCTCTCCTCAGTTGGCAATGCTGTGTTCCTCCATCAGGTTCTCGGTGGCTTTTCTTTTTTCCTCACTGTGGTGTACAAAAGGATCCACAGTATTACAGCTTTCTGAAATTAACTAAACAACTAATAAAGGGGAAGGCATGGTAACTGGCCATTAATCTTGTGTAAATTTTAAAAAGCTTATTTTTGTTCCTTATAGATACACACAGCAATGAAATGTTTTGAGAAAGTTTTAAAGAGATGGCCAAGAAATTAGTTTGGCGAATGCTTTTTTACAATGACCGCACACCGTGCTGACTACAATATTTGTGACATGTTTGCGTTGTTATTTGGCTGCAAATAGAATGAAAAGATCTGTCTTCCAAATTTAAACAGAAAGATTGTTTCAGTTTATATAACCAATCTAAGTCCCAGGACAGTAAAAAATCAACAAGCTGAAGAGACCCTGCAGCTAAACAAAGTCAGTATGATTCTGAACAGGGGCGGATTAATACTCAAAGAACAACCTTTGGCTTCTGTTGGAATTTCTGGGAGACATAATGCAAAAAAGGGGGTACAAACATAAGAAGACTGATGTATGAGTTTATGAAATAGCCATATTTTTGTGCTGTTGAAAAGGACAGGCATATGTTAACAAATATAGATAATCAGAATGGTATGTTTGAAACAACCCCTCTTTCCTCATATTTTTAGTTAAAAATGTTATGTTACCAAACAATTCAAAACACATGCGCCAGATTCCAATCCATTAGCAGAGGTATGAACAAAAGCAATGGCTTTATGGCACAATATGATAATCCTCACTATTGCATATGTAACAAAAGGCACTTCTCGAAGAGAGTATTCAACAGCAAAATTGACCTTTGGTAAGCAGAGTTATTGCTTTCCCACATCAGCAACAGCAGATGACTGTGAAGATATGAAAGTTTTTCTGTGGTATATAAAACTAGCCAGAATAAGAGTTTCCAGGTCCCATTGTAACTCCTTCAATGGAAGTCAGGCTATACCAAAAATACAACAAAGCTGTGTCCAATTTCAGCTAATAGAAAAATATATCTTCTTAGACAGATCTGGAACCTAGTTTTAACTGAATTCCCCATGCTGATCCACTGCAGTTCCCCCATGCCCTAGAAGAGATATTAGTAAAATTTAGGGGGAATTGAAAATCAGATGTTGGCATTGTTGTATATTTTCCCTTTTCTCTTGCTCTCTTGATAAATAACACAGACTATATGGCTAAAAGGTAAAATTAGCATTATGGATTTAATTAATGCAACATTCGGGCTGAGAGAGGTAGTATAGAAGCATGGCAAATAAATAAATAAACATTTGATGTTTTATCATTGGTGCTACATGTAATTTGTATTGTATGTGTGTTTAGGGTATTTATTGGCAGTGATTAGTGTTTATCTAGAATAATAGGGTTTGTGGTGGCCATCCATCTTTATAGAATGGTGTTAGAGTAAAAGAAAAGTAATTTATCCAAACTTCAGGGAAATTCTGCCCCCTTATCTACTTAGGAACAAAATCTATGCTATTATAGATACTGAATTACAGGTTCGAATGGAGAGGGATCTTGCCAATGCAGACATGATAAGGAATAAGCTACATGTGTAGATAAGCTATCTAAAAGGATTTCCTGAAACAATATACATATCTTGTTTCCCCTCTGATTCCTATAATCATTGATAGGTTTGCAAAATAATATATTCAAAGAGAACAGTCTCAAAAGAATAAAATATAGTCATCTGATTGCTTACTATACTATTGCTTGTATGTGCCAATGTTTTATGTAAGAGAGAAAAAACCAGATTTGAATTTAGAAACTTAAAAGCACTAGGAAAAATTGGGAACAAAAAAGAGAAGTTTAGAAGATTTTTTAAAAATCTGGGTATTTTTTGGGCAGACCCTTTTAAGTATTTAGTAAAAAAACATAAGGAATAAAAGTTTTTTTTATACTGATTTATTTGTTCTTGCATGTTTCTGGAAAGATGAAACATATAGGAAGGGAGGGAGGAAAGAAGGAAAAAAGGAAGGAGAACTTTGGGGAACACATATTTTTTACATAGAGTGCGCTGTAGTCAAAGATAGCTGGATCAAGATTTTAGTGAGTTCAGACAACACTGAAAGCAGAGGCCAAATCTTCCCTTCACAATCTGTAAATTTCTGTATAAACAGGTATTCTCAAGATGCCATAAATATCTGTTGTTCTTACCTCCAAAGGAAGGGAGAAGATGATCTTATAAAGCTTACCAAAATATAGCCAGCACTACAAAATGATATATTGCATATAAATTTATTAAGTTCAACAGATCAGATAAAGCATGTAGAACCAAACTACTTGGTTGGAGAACTCAACAAATTCCTACTGTAATGCTATAGTTTCCTGTGATCAAAAGTTAGGTAATTTAATAGCATTCAGTTATATCCATTGTTTCATGTGTTGTGATTTGGGTAGGACTGTATCTCTCACAAATACCAGGGATTTACTGCAAATATCAAATTGCTTATCTCAACTTGAGATGACCCTTTGAATTAATGGAACTTACATGAGGGTTGAGTTACCCTATATTGAAATTAATTCTTATTGATACAAAGTCTCTGGACAAAAACAAAAATGGAAAAGAATGCTCCTTAATCCAGTTTAAGATGATAACTTTAAGACCACAGAATGCTTGGGTATGAGCATAATCCTACCACTTATGTGTTGAGAATGGTTTTTACATGCCTTTATATCCATTCATCTTTTAAAATATAACTTTGTAGCTTCTGGAAAAAAGAAAAAAGTTACTCTCAAAACAGATTGAGCTGACAATGTATACCCCAACCACAGACACATTCCTTTGGGAGTAAATCTCATTGATTGTAATAGAACTTAACATCCAAGTGAAAGCGCTTAAGATCGCAGCCTCAGTGTCTCCTCCAATATTTGCTAGTGTGGCACAGCTCCTTTTTAGCAAATTATAGTATGTGTCAAGACTTAAAATTAACTCCAAATTTCTTTTGATTTCTCTGCCAAAGGAACAAATCAGCACCACATGCCAGTACTCAAGGAGTGCTGATGGGAAACAGAGTGAAGGAGGAGTTTTCTAATTTGAAAACCATCCTGAATCAAAATCACTTAGGAAGAAGAAACCATTATTTTACTCAAAGTTCAAAAGACAACAGCTTTTTGATGCAGGATGATATATGAGGTAACTGTTATAATATCAGAGACCTGTTCTAGTACTAACACTTACATTTTTACATCTGTGCAATTGCAACTTTTCCTTCATCAGGATTACATACTATAGAATAACTGACTCTAAGCCATTAAAACATATATCATAGAATTGGAAAGGCCACTAAATCCCACCTACACTCAGTGTGGGAACTCGAAGTGCACTTAGCTTGAGGGAAAAGAAAACATTTTTTTTCTCTTTGAAAGGATTTATAAATCTATACGTAATTCTGGAGCTGATTTTTATTAGAGAGATAAATATTTGATAAGTAATTATCAGGGCTACATTGATAGGCTGTCAATTATCTTTCATTAATGTAGACAAGTTACAAAATATGACAAAAAGAACTATTCAGGTATGCAAATGAATACAATAAACTGAAGTATATCAAATAGTAACCTATTAACAATCAATGATTCAATATATGAAAAACCACAGTGGGGTATATAGGATAGGGGTACAAGTGGATAAACCACTATACGAGTACACCAAATTACAGTCAATGGACATTCAATACATTAAATGCATCATAGCAATATACAAACATGTCAAGAAGCCATGAACCAAGAAGGGAGAAATGACACCTTCCTGGTAAAGGAGAACGCTACAGTTCAAAATACATTACATAAGCAGCATAGTGGATGTCTGTGAACTGTAGGTTATGGTGGGAGGATCCCAGGTAATACTGTGTCAAGCAGGAAGGCAAAAGTGCGACAGAGGACACTCAGCGGGGCCCAAATATCAAAGGCGCATGCGCGGACAAGCACTGTGGCGAGCCGCTAGTGAGGCTGGGCGTCGTAGTCCTGTCGGGACGCTCTGTAGGCCGAACTGTGCTATGCGCATGTGCGGGAGACGCTCAATGGCGGCCCGCAAAGGATGATGGTAAGGGTAGTTCGGAAAGGTTTCTCTACTGACACTCCCACCTTTATCCTCGACACTAAGGACTTCATATCTAAGATTGAGGGCTTTAAGATCGCCACCAATGACTACTTAGTAATTGCGGACGTTGTCTCGTTATACACCCACGTCCCTTTAGAATTGGCTAGAAGTATTATTATGGACCTACTGGACACCAGACAACACAAAGATCCTCCGACACATTTCCTGATGGAGTTGTTGGATGTGATCTTCGATTACAATTACTTCACTTTCGATGGCATTTCTATTTACAAGTAGACGGGGTAGCAATGGGGAGCAGTGCCGTCCCCACAATTGCAAACATTTTTATGATTCATTTAGAGAGAAAAATGTTATTTTGACCCCGTGGTTTCCAAGATTCGCAAAGTCTTGTGAATGGTACCAGGTGGTTTTGCCCTCAAGATCCCCGTGTACAACTGGTGGGCCACTGTGTGATACAGAATGCTGGACTAGATGGGCTGAGGTCCGATTCAGCATGGCTCTTCTTATGTTCTTATGTCTTTAGATATATAGATGATCTCTATTTCGTCGTACAAGGTGACCTTGATATGGCCACCTTTGACATGTGGTTGAGTCAATGGCATGAATCTATTTCCTTTACCCATACCTGTGACTGTCATAGCATCAACTATTTAGATGTGACCACTTTCATACATGACTCTAGGATTCGTGTAAAGAACTATAGAAAACCTATCCAGAAAAATAGCCTTCTCCACTACAGAAGTTATCACTCATTCAGTTTGAAGAACAACTTACCTTACGGTCAATTTCTGCGATTGAAACGAAATTGTACCCAAGTGACACACTACAGACAAGAAGCTGACCTACTGACGAATAACCTTAGGAGCAGGGGCTACCCTGAGAACGTTCTTATCAAAGCCAGGGACAGGACAGACCGACTTGACAGGACATCTCTCCTCCAGCCTAAGACTGCAAGAGAGAAGGGAGATAGAGTAGTTTGGCCACTCACCCTTAGCCCACATGGCAATCAAATTATCAAAATTGTGAAACGTTATTGGCCCCTAGTTTCAGAAATTCCAGGTCTCAACAACTTCCCAATGGTGGCCTACAAGAGGACCAGGAGCATAGGAGACGTTCTCTCACATACCAGTCTACCACAACCTTTACTTAAGAGTGCCCTACCAGTAGGCACCTACCCCTGTGGTTCTTGCAGCATCTGTAAGCACATCAAACAACAGAAAACAGTGGTTAGTACCACTAACAAAAGACAATTCAAGTTGACTTCATATGCCAACTGCCACACAATAGGCCTAGTATACCTACTCGAATGTAGTTGCCACCTGCAGGTTACACCACTAGGAGCCTGAGAGAACGCTCCCTTGAACACAAATCGAAAATCAAATTAAAATCTACTGATTCCACCCTATACTCTCATTGTACCTCCATGAATCACACCTTTGACAACATCAAAATCCAGGTCCTTGAAAGAGTGAAATGCCCACCACATACAGACATTACAGCCCTACTAAAGAAAAGAGAAACTTTCTGGATCATACAACTGGCCACTGAAAAACGTTGGGGAGGTCTCAATGACCCCCTGACCATTAATGCACTCCTGAATAAGTAAAATACGATGCCCTGTTCCCCTCCTTTCAATCCTTCCCTTTATCACCCTTAATACTATACATACATCCTTGTAAATAGGGTGCCCCTTTAACTATCTTCCTAGCCAAACCCTTTATAAGGCCTCTTTGTGACCTCCGCCTTTTGCCATCTCCTGCAGATGGAATGGTCCGTCCTCCGCACAGCTTGGACAACTCTTGATGGTAGCTACATTTTATTTCTTACATTCTTATGCCCTTACCACACCGTTCATTCCGGTTTTTTTAAATTGCTACTATTGTTACTGCCTAGATTGATTACCCCTGAGGATGCCAATTCTATGCCTCTGAAGAAGTCTTTATGACGAAACGGCCCTCCGCCGGCCTTGGAGTGAGCTCCCGCCGTCAGGCAACCTTTCCTCCGCTGCCCTCACCCACCCAGTGAACAGCGGACTCCTATTCTACTTACCCGGCATTTGCCATTCCACCCTTTACTTCACAGACGCCCTTAGAACCTTTCCGAACTACCCTTACCATCATCCTTTGCGGGCCGCCATTGAGCGTCTCCCGCACATGCGCATAGCACAGTTCGGCCTACAGAGCGTCCCAACAGGACTACGACGCCCAGCCTCACAAGCGGCTCGCCACAGCGCTTGTCCGTGCATGCGCCTTTGATATTTGGGCCCCGCTGAGTGTCCTCTGTCGCACTTTTGCCTTCCTGCTTGACACAGTATTTCCTGGGATCCTCCCACCATAACCTACAGTTCACAGACATCCACTATGCTGCTTATGTAATGTATTTTGAACTGTAGCGTTCTCCTTTACCAGGAAGGAGTTCATGGCTTCTTGACATGTTTGTATATTGCTATGATGCATTTAATGTATTGAATGTCCATTGACTGTAATTTGGTGTACTCGTATAGTGGTTTATCCACTTGTACCCCTATTCTATATACCCCACTGTGGTTTTTCATATATTGAATCATTGATTGTTAATAGATTACTATTTGATATATTTCAGTTTATTGTATTCATTTGCATACCTGAATAGTTCTTTTTGTCGTTACACTACGGTGTTGCCCTCCCGTTTATTGTAAGTTACAAAATATGCCCACGTTACCAAGGACCTCTTCACATGTACCTTCTTTTGGCAGCGGTAGCTAAATTTTTAGGGTTCAGCTATGGAGCAGGATGGCTCCCATCACACTCCAGATAATTCCTTTTGGGGTGGCTCCGTGGCTGAAGTGCTGCTGCCATTAAAAGAAATAGAAACAGCAAACAATGGCAGGCACCCCATTTTTCCATAAGGAAAGATGGGCCAAGCCACCGAAAAAGGACTTCCCCTCTTGTGATGAGGAAGAAAAGAAGCTGTGAAGGAACAGGGCATGGGACGACTGGTCCCAACACCCCCCGTACAACTGCTAGCAGGACACCACGATCTGGAACTTCTTTGGCGGCACATGTGACAAGATCACATGAAAATTACTGCATTGTTCACTCTTCAGATGAAGTTTATTTTTTGGACCAGTTCCCTTCCCCTTCTTTGCCTTCCTAGAATGGTTTTGCTCCAATGCTATTTTCTTTGACTGATTCTGACCATTCCATGACTTGTTTACCCTCATAATATCACTATATTGCACCTGATGTTGTGATATTATAGACAATACCATATTAGAGCTATAGAAAGCAATGGAGAAAAATGACAGAGAGAAGCAGCAGTGTTCATACAAACAAAATTCCCATAACACTGGCACATTGATAGCTATTATTGTTATTATCAGTCATTCAACCGATAGCGAATGGTGATACTTGTTTTTATTAATCATAACCCAAATGTGATGTTATTAATTTATTAAATGTTGTATTCCATTGTTCTACTTTCGCTTGACTTAGCCGATGGTTTGTTGACCGAAATGAAGGCTACTGACTGATTATTGTTATTATTATTATTATTGCTGTAAAATAAATTGCCAAATGTGGAAGGCACTTTTTAAAAATAAAAAAACTAACACGTAAATTCCCAAAGCAGATAATTTCAGCTCAGCTTTTCTGAGCATTTGCCTTCTATCCTACTGCATTTCTAATTCCATATGAAAACAAAGCTTAACAGTGGAAGTAGTCTCTGAAGATGCAACATTTTATATTTCAGGCTGATGGCTGGTTTTGAAAAATGTTTCATGCAAAGCATAACCTATCCACTTACCAATCAGGGCATTTCAGAGAGGGCCTTGTGATCATCAGATGAGCAGAGTGATTCAGACAAATCTTATAAGTTAAATGGAGTATGTGTGTCATTCACTTTGTTTTCTGGAAAACCAACAAAAGCTAATCAGTTTGCCCACTTCAAACTAGCAACTCCAGAACTGAAATGGTACCTCACTAAAGACGTATATTTTTCTGTTATTTCTGACTTACCACTACAGTACGTACATATGGTTGCATTTTAAATTGAGCCTAATACTTATTGTCTCTCTTTGTGAACATTTTAAAATATGCTACAGTGCCATATGATATAGTGAGTTGAGTATTGAACTGGGACCTTGGAGATAAAGTTTGTTCAACCACGGAAGCCCATGGAAACATTGTGGAAGTTAACAGACAGAAAGAATGGCAAAGGCAAATCCCTTATGAACAAAGCTTGCCAAGAAAACCCCGTGATAGCTTCAAGTTGGGGTTGCCATAAAACAAAAATGAGTTGAAGATGCACAACAGCACAGAAAATAAAGCAAACAATGAGCTAATATGGAGGCCTTAGCAACACAATGTAGAAGTAGTCAAAACACTATACTTAACCACAGCTACAGTCATTCTTTTCCAAGTCTAACATGGCTTGTTGGAAAGCCCACATGGGAAAAGGTTATTCAGCAGGAGCCATGCATTATTAAATTAATAAATTGATGTTATTTCCAAAATATATAATAAATACTTGTGGATTGCTACCTTTCTGAAAATGAAGAAGAAATTCAAATGTTAGGGTGGGCTTCTAAGAAACCTGGGAAGCAGTTCATCCCTGAATGACATGGATGAACTGGTAAGCATGGATCCCATGCTAACTACAGGGTGCTTACTTTCCTTCAATGATAATTGTCTTAATGCCTGTTTTAATCAGTATTAACTACTAGCAATAACATGCTTTTAATTATGTTTTAAACGAGTCCTTTATTGGGCTGTTTTGGGAAGCAAATTAGTCAAAAGGAGCTGTTAATCAAAAACGTGTTACTGGCACAAAATAAATGTTCATTTAAGGAGCCATTTGAAATAAACCTGGCTCATTGACTCTGACAACCTACAAGGACACTGGGGCCTCCTGAGGATAGCTCCTTCCATACTCTCCTAGATACGCCTTGCTGCTCAGGAGTTATAAGTAGAAACATTAAGCAGTTTAGGTCATTCATCAGCTAACTTTTACTACTGTACTCAAGAAAATGAGCCTCCTAGGAACTTCACAGCAGATCTATTCCTTCATTAGCTAAGTAATATTGAGAGAGACGTTCCTGTCATTATGAATGGAGAAATATATTACAGTGAATTTTACTTGCGTCCCCTTTGTCTGTGAAATCCAAAAGTATTTAGGCTGAAAAACTAGCATAATATCCTTTGAATGTTATTCAGATACATTCAATTCTCTTTGCTGAGTGATAGCTCTGCTGTAAAAACACAAGATGGCTATTTTAATTATACAAGAAAATATACACTATGGAGGCAAAACAAAAAAGTGAAACAATTTCAGAATTGTTGATTCCCCTGAAAGTGCAGATAGGTGTATGATAGACTGAAAGACAAAACCAATTTGACATGCATCATCTGGGAAGAAGAAGGGTCCCTGATGGTTTTGCCATTCAAACTGTGTTATGAACAGATGTTATCCATAAATGAAACATACTGCTTTCCTCATAATTCAAGATTTGTTAAAGTAAAGGATCTACCTTTAATTGTGCTTTTCCTGCATGCTGGACTAGATGGACCATGCAACCTCTTCTAACTCTATGATTCTATAATTCTACCCAGTAATATTGGTATAACATTTATATCCTGTCATATTTAGCACACCACACACCATTGTAATTCCTGCAGTATCAAGGGTGTTATGTTGGAATGTTGGGAATACAGAAAAGACTGGAGATGCTACACACACTGTTCACCCAGTGTGGGTTCCTGGGCATGATCTCAGGCTTGGTATTGGGGTTCTGGCGGGCTTGGTGATCACGTTGTCTGGAATGGCCCATAATATTGTCACCATCATCATGACAATGTAGCTGATTCTCCTGCTCCTCCTCTCCTCCTCTTTGTCTTATTCATCTTCCTTCTCCCTCTTCAAAATGTCTATGTTGTACAAACACTAAATGATGCAAGAATGGAAAAAAAGAAGTCAATATCTTTCTTATGGTGAGACCATAACCTCATAAAGTTTCAGCTTTCAAGAACTTGTAATGTCCCCATAAAAATAGGTAGTAATTAAATTAGTTTATTTAGACTACCGTCCGAAGCCTTTTAAAGAATTTCACATTGGCATGGTTTAAATCCATCAGCTTTTATGAATAAACTAATTCTGTACTCTTACACTCTCCAGTACTGTGCCCAACTTGTAGACAATTGTATCCATGAAATGCTTGCAAATAAGTAACAACAAGAATTCTGTACTACCAATATGAGAGGATACATGGAGAAGACAGTTTACAAATAGTTCCACTAGATGGATTTCTGCAGATGAGGGTGTGTTTGAAGAGCTGTGTTTTGCTGTGAACACAATAATAAAGTAAACTATAAAACAGTCAATGTAAGCTTTCCTCTACTGATATTCAAGATATATGGGAAAGGTAAAGGTTTCCTTTTCGGGGAACGGGTCGAACCTTGGGGACCTAGCAGTTACCATCATAGAGCCAAGCTTTGGGAAGGGAATTAACATGATCATTGGGAAGGGAAAATATAGTAACAAATCTACATTGGTTAGCAGAGAGAAACGAAAATGCCAGACAACTCGCTCTCTCTCCAATCTATATACCATCTCTAGACATGCCGCGGATGATACCCTTTCCCCCTTCTCCCCATCTCTGCTACTATTCAATGCTAGATCGGTGGTAAATAAAATCGCCACATTACGAGACTTTATCATCGAGCGGAAGGCAGATCTGGTGTGCATCACAAAAACATGGGTCCATGAGGGTGATAACATACCCCGCATGAGCTGACTCCACCTGGCTTCCAGATACACTTGCGGTCTTGGCCTAAGGGCCGGGGAGGAGGGGTGAGAATACTTGTGCGCACGTACACAAAACAACAGTGTGAAGTCACACAATGGTACCAGACCTAATTATGACTGAGTGCAAGTATCATAGAATCACTACACAGTATTGATCAAAATATATCTATATTAGAAGGAGAACATTCACATGTATCGCAAAGCATATCATAGAGAATATACATATGTTTATAATAACAATAATAACATGGGGAGGCCCTTCCAATCATGTGTTGGAAGGGGGGAACCCCCAGAGTACTTGCCCAATGTGTTAAAGGTGGGTCACTGAATGGAATGATATGCTATCAACAACATTGAACCAGATCGCTCTGAAACGGTACATCCGCCCCCGGCAACACCGGTCCCCATGGTATACCAATGAACTCTGGTTGCTGAAATGTCAGAGGAAGCACCTGAAGTGTATCTGGTGCCAGAAGTCTGATGAACTATCAAAATCTGCCTTTAAGGCTCTCAGTAAGATCTATGAATCCAACACCAAAGCCGCTAAGAAAGCATACAATACCTCGTTGATAACTGCTGCGAGACCCCGCCCAGCACAGATATTTAAAATTGTCCATGACATGACCAGCTTAGCTCCTCCGGTGGAACACTTGGCTAAGTCAACTATCATGGCAGAAATGTTCCAAAAGTTCTTTGTAGAGAAGATCATGTTGCTACGGCAACAACTACCACCTGCAACCGACAACACGAGCGAATCAGAGAACTCATAGCCAGTAGACAGTCTCTTTCTGGATCAATTTGAACCACTGGATAAGGAATCTACTGATAAGATCTTGGTCATGGCAAGACCTACCACCTGCTCTCTGGATCCGTGCCCTTCCTGGCTGATTAAGGATTGTCTGGAAGGCCTGCAAAACCCCCTGATGTCCATAATCAACAGCTACTTAGAGCAGGGAGTTTTCCCAGAGAGTCTGAAGGAGGCAATAGTTCGCCCTCTCCTGAAGAAGTCAGGTTTGGACCCAACGATTACATTGAACTATTGTCCAGTTTCAAATCTACCGTTCCTGGGCAAGACGATCGAACAAGCACTGGTGGGCCAACTTCAACAGTTCTTAGATGACACGAACAGACTGGACCCCTTCCAATCTGGGTTCCGCCCTGGTCATCTTGGTGGCCATCTCTGATGACATCCATCGCCAACTCGATCGGGGTGGATCGGTGCTGTTGGTGCTTTTCGACCTCACCGCAGCATTCGACACAGTGGACCACGACCTGCTACTACAATGTCTAGCTGCTATTGGAGTCCAAGGAGTGGCCCTTAAATGGGTTGAGTCATTCATTAGGGGCCGTAGCCAAAGTGTAGAGTGAGTAGGCCAGGTATCCGAGACATCTCCCCTCCAATGCGGTGTACCACAAGGAGCTATTCTCTCCCCAGTACTATTTAACATCTATGTACAACCACTGGCTGAGTTGGTGAGGCGTTTCAGCTTAGAATGTTACCAGTATGCCGACGATACTCAGCTCCTTTTGCATCTAGAACCTGGGAGAACAATTCCTGATAACTTCTCCTTGTGTTTGGAAGCCATGACAGGCTGGCTGTGCATGATCAGACTCAAGGTGAACCCTGCCAAAATTGAAATTCTATGGCCTGGTCGGCCCCTAGAACTGGCCTGCCCTCTGCCCACCTTTGAAGGTGAACCATTAGCCCCGTCTGCCATGGTGACGAGCCTTGGTGTCCTGCTGGATTCCCGGTTGGCAAAGGAAGTTCAGATTTCTACCATCAGTAAGCAGGCCTTTTTCCATCTTCGCCACGTGAGGCAGCTGGCCTCCTACCTTCCAACAAAAAGCCCTTGCAACGGTAATCCACACCACAGTTACCTCAAGGCTGGATTATTGTAATGCATTGTATGCTGGTACTCCTCTCTCAGTGACATGGAAGATCCAGGTGGTCCAAAACACAGCTGCCAGACTACTCACTCGGACACCAAAGAGACATCATATAGCTCCAATACTACAATACCTCCATTGGCTCCCAATAGAACATTGGGCTACCTATAAGACACTGGTTCTGACCTTTAGGGCTATTCATGGTCAAGGCCCGAAATACCTCAGAGAGTGTCTTTCACATATCTGCCATCAGAGACCACCAAGATCAGCTCAAGAAAACCTTTTGTCTATTCCCGGTCCCAGGGAGGCTTGCCTGGACTCTATGAGGTTTATATTGTTATTATGTGGGCATCGAATTGTGCCGTACTGTAAGCCGCTCTGAGTCCCCCCTTGGGGGTTGAGAAGAGCGGGGTTAAATCCCGAAATAAATAAATAAATATGAGGCATAGGGGCTTTTTGGTTCTTGCCCCAACCTTGTGGAACTCCTTACCTCCATACATTAGAGCTATACCTGATTTGCGGTCATTCTTCCAAGCTCTCAAAACTTGGCTTTTCGTCAAAGCTTTTAAACTGTGATTTATTGTTGATATGCTTGTTGTTTTATTGCTCTGTAAGTCGCTCGGAGCACTCCGGTGGAGAGCGACTAATCAAATAATAAATTGAAATGAAATGAAAAATGAAATTAAGTCCAGCCACGTCCAACTCTTTGGGGGGGGGGGCATGCTCATCTCCATTTCTAAAATGAAGAGCTGGCATCGTCTGTAGACACCTTTAAGTTCATGTGCCTGGCATGACTGAATGGAGCACCATTACCTTCCTGCAGAAGGGGTACTTATTGATCTACTTACATTTGCATGTTTTTGAACTGCTATGTTGGCAGAAGCTGGACCCAACAGCAGGAGCTCGCCCCACTCCCCTGATTCAAATCACCAACCTTTTGGCCAGCGAGTTCAGCAGCTCAGCAGTTTAAACTGCTGCACCAACAGGGGGCCTATTCAAGTCATAATCCCACCTATTACATGGTTCTAAGACAGGGGTGCTCACACTTTTTCAGCATGCGAGCTACTCTTAAAGCAACCAAGTCCAAAAGATCTACCTGCCCCCGCCGCCGCACGCTCCCACCGCCGTGCGCTCTTGCCACCATGCGTGCTCCTGCTGCTGTTTTCCACCCACACAGCTCTTCTTTCGCCTGCAGGGCATTGCAGGAAGGAGAAAGCACGAGGCGGGGCATCCAATGGGAGCGCTCCGCCCTGCCTGTCTCGCCGGCAGCGGAGGCTGCACAGCTGCTTCTGGATGAGAGATAGGCAGGGCGCTCCCTTCAGAGGCCCTGCCTCATGCTTCTTTCTTCCTGCAATGCCCTGCAGGCGAAAAAAGCACTGCGAGAGCGGAAGCCAGCAGCAGGAGAGCGTGTGCGCACAGGGTGTGCACACGCATGGCAGGAGCACCCCATCCGGCTGGTGAGGCCCGAAGATCACCTGAAAGAGGGCCAAAGATCTACTAGTAGCTCCCGAGCTACCTAATGAGCACCCCTGCTCTAAGATCCTCAGTAAACCGGACAATAGGCTGTCATCTACAATCCTAATCCTAGGATTCCATGGGATGTTACCATAGCAGTTAACCCTGCTGTTCTGTCAGGAAAAACTTACTCTTGTTATGTTCGGGTCATTTTTGACCCGGATGTTATTTTGAGCCACTGAAAAGTTCTTTTTGAATACTTGTTGCATTATTATACTTTGTGTGATCATAGTTAACAACATCAACAACAACTTCAGGTAACTATTAGTACAACTAACTTAAAACTAAAATAAATTTTAACAGTATAAAAGCATTTTGAAAAAATAATAATAAAAAATAATCAGAAAAATAAAAAAAATCAGTTTTCCCCAAAAGGTTTCTGCTAATCTATTTATTCAAAGGCAAAGAAAGAAAAGTCACTCTGAATAACCAGAAACTACTCACAAGGGTAGCAAAAGATCAATAAACTGTAATATGTAGCAAAAAGTTAAAGGAAGGACATCCCAATACAAAGCATGGGACAATATATCTAACATCAGTAGTAATACATATCATAAGGAATAACAATCTACATGTATACAGTCATAGGTCAGATGTAATGCCTTCCAGGTGGGAGGTAACAGCACAAAATAGATGATCACAAATGGCTATTACATATCAGTCATATAGCAAAACACATGGCAATCATATATCAATCACATATTAGATATAATAACAGGCTTATCATTTATCATTTATGCAGATAACTTGATAAACAATAGTAGATGCAATAAGTAGTCTCAAAATAAACTAAAAATCCTTTGTTTTACTCAAAATATGGTATTAGATTAGTATAAAAGGCTACCGGGTCATTTTTGACCCGAACATAACAAGTGTATAAAAAACTGTATCTCAAAAAGTAAAGCACCGAAACAAAAAAAATTTGTACCCTTAGTATAAACCCCGTAAATTAGGAAAAGTCAAGGAACCACAAGTTTCAAAATCAAAAAATGAATAAATAAACAAATATCAATTTCCACAGCGGGTCATATTTGACCCTAACATAACAGCAGGGTTAAAGTGGAATCAGAGGATGGGAAGAAGTATGGAAAATGAAATTAAAATATACATATGCAATAGATTTAAAAGAAAATTGGTATAAGATGTTCTTCCGATGGTATATGACTTCGCAGAAATTAGGTCTAATGTACAAAGAGGCACAGAATAAATGTTGGAAACGTGAAGCACAAACTGGAACCTTTTTTCATATGTGGTGGTCATATCAAAAAGTGAGGAAGTATTGGAAATCGATACAAGACAGCATTCAAAACATTATCCAGATTGCAATACAACTTAAACCAGAATATTTCCTACTAGGCATAACAGATGATGATTTAAAACTTGACAAGAATATGGATAAATTATTATATATATATATATGTTTACAGCAGCAAGAATAGTTTATGCAAGAAAATGGAAATGCAAAGGAACACCAACAAAAGAAGAATGGGAGAATAAAGTTTGGGAAATAATGGACATGGATACGCTTACCTTTTATCTGAAAGACTCAGAAGGTAAAGCGTTAATGGAAACAGACTGGACATTATTCAAGGAATATATGAAGAGCCGACAGAACCCTTAAGAATATTAGGAACAGTAAGAAGAAAAATAACATTAAGAAGGAGCTGAAAGAAAGGAGTGACTATGGATGTTAGTATTAATAGTGGACTGAATCCGTAAATCAAGGTAAAAACCAGTGAAGAAAGAAGATGGAAGTCAACAAAATCCCCCCCTATCTTTTCTCACTATCCCATCGTAATATCTTCCTTCCAGGACTCCCTATTAAATCCTACCCCGAACACCCATCTGTCTTGCCTTTCCTATTACCCCTACATTCCTTCCCAGATACCCAAATCTTTCCATCCTCAATCCTTTTTCTTCCTTTTATTCATTTGTACTCAAAACTCTTAATAAAAATCTAATTTTTAAAAAATGTGGAATCAGTGTGCTAGAACTGAGGAGTCTGAAGAGGTCCCTAATCAAGTGCTTCAATTTTAAAATGGATTATCCCTCTTAATTTGATTGAATTACAATTACATTTAATTGCATTTGTTCCAATATTGCTTGTTTTTATTTCACACTGCCTTGGAAACCATCTTGCAAAAGCAATATATAAACATTTTAATAACTAATACATAAATGTATAACCGCCAATATAAACTAAGGGTACAATTCACGGGTTGCAGTTAAACATAAAAAAAACCAAGATTATGGCAACTGGATTGATCGATAACTGGCAAATAGAGGAAGAAAATGTGGAGGCAGTGACAGACTTTGTATTTCTAGGTGAGAGATTACTGCAGACGCAGACTGCAGCCAGGAAATCAGAAGACACTTACTTCTTGGGAGGAGAGCAATGTCCAATCTTGATAAAGTAGTGAAGAGTAGAGACATCACACTGGAAACAAAGATCCGCATAGTCAAAGCAATGGTATTCCCCATAGTAACCTACAGATGTGAGAGCTGGACCATAGGGAAGGCTGAGCAAAGGAAGATAGATGCTTTTAAACTGTGGTGTTGGAGGAGAATTCTGAGAGTGCCTTGGACAGCGAGAAGATCCAACCAGTCCATACTTCAGGAAATAAAGCTCGACTGCTCATTGGAGGGAAGGATAGTAGAGGCAAAGATGAAGTACTTTGGCCACATCATGAGAAGAAAGGGAAGCTTAGAGAAGACAATGATGCTGAGGAAAATGGAAGGAAAAAGGAAGAGGGGCTGACCAAGGGCAAGATGGATGGATGGTACTCTCGAAGTGACTGGCTTGACTTTGAAGGAGCTGAGGGAGGTGACAGTTGATAGGAAGCTCTGGTGTGGGATGGTCTATGACAGTGGTTCTCAACCTGTGGGTCCCCTGATGTTTTGGCCTTCAACTCCCAGAAATCCTAACAGCTGGTAAACTGGCTGGGATTTCTGGGAGCTGTAGGCCAAAACATCTGGGGACCCACAGGTTGAGAACCACTGGTCTATGAGGTCATGAAGAGTCGGAAGAGACTGAATGAATAAACAACAAAACAATTCATGATGGATCTCTATTGTGTCAATTCAAGTGAGATAGCATTTAGCATGTTTATATTTCACCATCATTGTGCTAATTTCAGTGAATCCCTCCCTCTTCCCACTCAAATTTTATGCAAACCAACTTTGATCCTACACAGTGGCAAAAAATAAAAGAAAAATTAATTAAAATCTTAAAAGGAATGAACAAATGAATACATTAGCATGTCTCATGGCAACGCCTGCTTCCCCTTTCAAAATCTATGGCTGACAATTGTATTTTACATTTAAGACTTCATCTCACATCCTAATTGGCTTGGTGACTTTCAGCAAGACCCAAACTCTCTGTCCAAATCTGTTTTTAAATCATGATCACAGCAGGAGCACTTGCAAGATTAGTCTGCATTTGTATGTGATTGTGTGTTTAGCACTACCAATAGAATGTTTGAGCAACAATTCAAATTATGTGACTCATTAACAAGATAACAAAGTTTTCAATATTTGCTTTACTAAACTCGGGGCAATTTAACCAAGATCCAGCAACTTTGGATTGCTGTAGCACTCAGCAGCTACTGGGGAGATGGGTGGTTAATTAGGCATCAATTCATAGTAAGTATTCAGCAAATCAGCCTGAGGGTAAAGCATGAATTGGAGGAGCAACTTTTCACTGGGTGAAGAAAGGACTGAGAATACATGCCATGCCACTTCTTGTATTAAAAAGACTGGTACATTTGTAGATATGGTTGCTTCTCTGAAAAACTAAATCAGTTTGGTGTATACAGTATCCTTTGGGATGGAAATGTTGACTTGTTTAGTCTGATTTAGGACTCCCAGAAGCCAAGGACTGCATCCCAAAATTCGTCAGATGGCATGGACCTGTCATAACCCAACTGATGTTTAATGTTCTTTCAAATCTGACAATTTAATGTTGCTCCAGAACTAAACTGTGCGTTTAAAATACAGCTGAATGCAAGTCTTGTTTTAAGTTTCAAAGTTCTGTATCAGCTTCTAACTTGTGGCAACAGATCATACTGAAGAAGGTGGCAGCTCTCTCACTCTGTCATCATCATCATCATAAATTACCCAACAGGGTTAAAACAAAGTGATAAAACACAACACAATTTAAAGGCACATACACAAGACTACACCAATAAAAAGCAAATTAAAATTCACAAGTTAGAATTATTTAATGAAATCCATAGCGATTCTAAAATACATACCACAAAAATAACTTGATTAAGCCAATGCAAATGGTTGAAAATTATGTGAAAGCTTTTTTAAAAAATTGATGTCTTCATTGGCAAGATATTGCAAAGAGCTGATGGGGGTGGGGGCGAAAGTACAGGTAAGATTTGACCTTAAAATCTTGAATTTATGTCTTCAATTATTCTCTTGAGATGTCATGAAGCTGAAAAGTCTACTTGATTTTAAGCGATACAAATAATAAAGATCAGTTTTAAATTAGTGAAATGAAAATAATAATGTTTACCAGATTTTAATTAATATATAACTATTTTCTTTCACAGGACATTTTTGCAGAGCAGCCCAAATGGTCCTGTCTCATCAGCTACAAGATCCATTGGGAACTCTGAGGAGATTAAAGGAAAATAATGAAGCATAATCGTGGGTTAGTTGGGAATAGTTGTTTCTCCTCCTCGACATATGGAGAAGTGTGTCAGTCAGATGGTGCACACTGGAAGGTATAATACCTGAGGGGGTTGAAAGGCCCATGCTTCCTTATCTATTCCTTTTGCTTTCATATTGCCTCTTTCATGTTATTTTACCAATAGACTAGAACTATAGGTAGTCCGTATGGCTTTCACATCACATTTTTTCCCAGGGTGGAAACTAATGATATACATCTGTCTGAGCTTTCATCAACACACTGAGAAGCAGATTGGTTCTGTCCTTATAGGTGCCTTATTGGCGAACCATACCTGCAGAGAAAAACAGCTCAGATGAACATCCATCAAATAACACTTCTAATTGTATTATGCTATACTGAGAGATTCATAAACACAGACTGGGTTAGAAAAGACTGGGTAAATACTGTAGTTTCCTATAAATCTCTATTCAGGTTTTTATGAGTTTTCTTTATTTAAGCAGGCTGATATCCACCCTTTTGGCCTACAGATCTGTTTTTGTTTTTTGATGAAGTAGAGTTGATCCACTTAAATTAATGGATCTTAAGTAAGGTAACTTATTAATTTCAGTATAGGTAGGAAAAATATTGGATTATACACACATACATTCTCCATCCACAGCTCAAAATCAACCACAGCTCAAAAAATATTCAAAAAAAATTCCAGAAGGCAAACTTTTGAATTGTTCACATTTTATATAAGAGATGCCATTTTATTTAAGCATTTGTGGATTAGGGTATCCATGGAAGGTCCTGGATTAAGGCTGCAGCAGATACTGAAGCCTACTGTACACACTCTAAAATGCACTAATAAAATACACAGGCAATTTGATTAAATTATAAAGGAAAGATACAGGCAAATTGGTTAAAAACACTATTCATAATTAGCCTGTTAAAAGTTCATCAGCCCACCAGGTCAAATGTCTGCTGGAGTGAAAATAAATTGATTGGGTCATGAAAATCACAAGAGAAGAGGCAGGAACTACGTTAGAGCAAAGAGCCCCCCCCCCCTCCCAGTCCGTAAAGTTTAATACTGAGTAAAAGTAAAAAAAAAGAAATCTAAAAATGTTTTTAAAAATGAAAAGAAAATATATCACTCAACATGGCTCCCTTGGTTCTTTCATCAAAAACTGATTTCTCACTTATTTCAGAGTCCCCTATTTTGAAGCCAATACAACTCCAGGAAAAAAATGGGCTGCTAAATAAATAAATGCACAGTTGCTCTTGTTCCCAGATGCAGAAGTTTCCCACCTTTCTTTGTTTGGGAGAAAGCAAAATTCCTGTATGAAAGATGGAAATTCAGCTCATGCAATACACTCTGCCATGTTTATGAATGTAATGGGAAAAATTTTCATCAGTTTGTCTTTCTGTCCACTTGTCTCAAAGGTGTCAAAGATATTGAACCATTTCCAGGGGGAAAAGATGTACTTTCTGTAGACTTTAGTGAATCAAATATAAACTATTTTAGACTGCAAAGGTATGTGCTAATGAGGTGTTAATGACCTTAGCAAGATATAAACTGGTATTAAAGGGCTTGCAGAGGTGCTAGAGCACAGAGCCGACATACAATTTGTAAATGAAAGATTAGTCCTATATTTATACAACTTGTATTTATGGTTTATCATATCCTCGAGGGTTGTATCTGTTCATATGGATGGAGGCATTCTGGGGAGACTGTTGAATGTTTAATGTACCATGGTTAACAGAAGCACAGGCTTCACACTAGAGTAAGAGTTTCGACTGCTTGACCAACCAAAGATATCCCCAATATATTTCCATTCTCACTCAAGCTAAATCATATTCTAGTCCAAAACATATGGCAGAATAAAGGTTTCCCCATGCATAGTAGACAATATATCTAAACAGAAGTGATAGCTATTCATCCCAAAAAGATATTCCACTGTTTAGTATAGCTTCCTACTACATAGATATGTATAGAAATACACTCTAAACCTGTTATTGGCCACCAGCTTCATAATTGCTGGGAAATCTGTGTGCAATCCATAAATGTTTAATACAATTCACCTGGCCTTAGAATATACACATGTAGCACATGACCCTTGTTATCCAGCACATGAGGCATGCACATAAATATTAAGAGAAATTGTTGTTCATAAGAGCAAAGTTTGTAGAATTTCCTGTAGTGCTGGGAACAAAGTTCAAGGTAGGCAACACAGTTTGTGGCAGATTCATGGTATGGGTAATACTATACAAGAATAGGAGTCAATAGAAGCATGAAACAGCAATATAGCATGTCACTTCTGCAGCATGCATTTGGAGCATTTGCACTGAGTACAATAAAACACAAACCAACAGCTTCTTGTGATATCATGGCATTCTGCATTTCCTACTCCCCAAAGGCTGATAAAGATGAGCTCAGATCAGGAATCTTAATGTATTACTACTTCTCATTTAATACATTTTTCCACTATATCTTTTACTGTGATGAGAGGAAGTAGAACAGGGATGAGCAATCTAATAATAATAATCTTTATTTATAACTCGCCCCCATCTCCCCCCAATTTGGGACTCGGGGCGGCTCACATGACATCAACAAATTACAATAAAATAAAATCAAAAACACCAGCAATAAACACAATAAAATACATGCATATAAATAAAAAGCAATATACAATGAGTTATCTAAAATCACAAAGACAGGGCGGACCACAGGCGACATATAAAATGTTAAAATCTAGGGTGAGATAAACAGATAAGTCTTTTTAGCTGTTATTGGATTGCAGTTTCCGTGAGTCCTGGCCTGCATACCCAATGATGAGGAATGAGAGGGCTTGAAGTTCAGTCTAGAAATGTTGGGTGGTTCATCCTACAGAAGAAGATATGAGACTAATGGATACATTTCTTGTTTGCACTTTGTATTTGCATCTTGCCTTTGTACAAAATATAGTGCTCAAGTCAGCTATTAATAAAATGCAGATAAAACACAAAATTATCTGTATAAGAGCTGAGACCGGGTTGTGCTGCATCAATTAGGAGTTAGGCAGTGAATGTGATATGCAATCCTTGTGCTGAGGTGTTGGGGGGGTGCAAGGGTTGGGGCTTTAAAAGTTATGCATTTCAGATGGTTTTGAATGGTTTGAAGACAAAGGAAGTCTAAAAATTGCACTTAAAATAAGTTTGTTGGATCTGTAGGTTTGCAAGAATGCAGGAGATCCCAAGGACTGCATTTATTTATTTATTTATTTATTTATTATTTCCACTTCCATACTGCCCATCCCATAGGCTCGGGGTGGTTTACATAGCCTAAAAAGCACAAACATAATATGCAACAATAAAATTAATTTAAAACAGATGTTAAAAAGATTTCCGACCCGCACAGGGGCCCCAGGGGTCAAATGTGGCCTGTGGGTCTATACACAACTGCATACTTGATCTCTAAATCACAAGGCCCAGCGTTTTATCTCATGAGATCAAATACCATTCTTTGAATCTCTCCCAAAAACAAACTTTTTGTATGTTTCGCTCTAGAATGCAAATTTATGAATCGGTTTGACCACATTTAGTACTTGATGAAAAATGTGCTCAGTATACACAGTGTCCATTTTGAACAACAATAGATAAATTTTCTACTTAAAATATAAATATTCATCAAGTAAAAATGAACCAAAAAGAGGAACTCATGATATAAAACCTACTTCCAACAATGTCCATCTCCATCAGTCCAAAAATCCCCACTGTCACAAAAACATCTGCAGGAAAGTGTTTACTCCTACTCAATGAGTACACAACTATCATCAAAATCTCAGCTGCTACTTATAAAATGGGAGATGGGAAACCCTGTTTGAAATCTTTAGATCTGAACAAAGAAGAAAAAAATAAGAATATCAATATAAAATTAATTTCAAAAAGAAGTGGTTAATTAATAGAGAAGGACCAAGTCTCTAAAAAGTATTCCTATTCTTAATTCATTCATATGGGGGAGGGGAAAGAATTTTATAAATGTTTTTAATGAGGTTTTTCTTTACTATATAATATCAGATGAGAACTGTGAACTTTTCATGGTATGACTTGACAAACTGATCAGCACTGTATCGCTGCCTCCAGATACAGTTCTTTTAATGATGTCCAAACTACTTAACTATTAAAATGAAATTGTGAGCTAGCACAGTGGGAAGCAGATTGAGCAAGCAGAAGATCAAAGGAGATAGCATCACACTTGCCTGTATGTGCAGACAGGAGATTTGTTGTAAAACTGTAATGGTGAACTAAATATCTGGGTACCTCGGAAGCACCATAAAACAGCACTAAAGCAACTGTAACAAGCCTACCTCAATGTGTATCAGACATGGGAAAAATTTCAGATGTGGTTCCAGAGAAGTATAGTTTTATCTCCCTATCTATCTCCCAGTTTCTCAAACTAAACTGGATGCTTGCTCACCAGCTTAAAAAAAACCCTGAACGATATGCTGGAAGATCCATTGTTACACAGTAGTGTGAGTGTTGGAGTATGATTCTAGGAGGCCAGGGTTCAAATACCCAATCATCCATTAAGGTGTTGTCTACACAAACTAAAAACTAACTGGACTCATTTCAGATCCAGTGCTAGCAGTATACACCAGTGTTTCCCAACCTTTTTTGAGCCGCAGCACACTTTTTGCATTTACAAAATCCTGGGGCACACTACCAACCAAAATGACACAAAATGACACTCTAACACAGTAATACATAGAGTTAATATGTTTTAAAATGTATTTATACACTCAGTATGAAACCTGGGCCTGTTTCGATGAACTCAACATAGATATCCTGGCAGGAATGGCAGAAAGACACAAACTTCCCACACAGAACTCCCATAACCAAGAGAAAATAATAATAATAATAATAATAATAATACTTTAATATTTGTGAGTCGCCCTCCACCAGTGGTGCTCCGGGCGACTTACATCATTTAAAAACCCTAAAAACAGCAATGTACAGCAGTTTAAAACAGATACATGTCTGAGGAAAGGCTCAGACATTCAGAGGTACCGATCAGGCCCCAAACGCTAGGCGGAAGAGCCAGGTCTTTAGGTCTGACCGGAATCTAGTTAGGGTCAGAGTGGCTCTGAGGGCAGGTGGCAATGAGTTCCAAATCCTGGGGGCCGCCACGGAAAAGGCTCTCCGCTGGGTTTCCATCAGCCGAGCCTCTCGCACCCCAGGGATGGTCATGCGATCGCCATTTATGGCACGTGCTGGCCTCACGCTGCGTTGGACCGTCAGCCGGTCACTCAAGTAGGCGATAATAGTTTGGTGGGCATTGACCTTGAGTTTTGGAGTTGTAGTTCACCTATATCCAGAGAGCACTGTGGACTGAAACAATGTTGGATCAGGACCAAACTTGGCATGAATACTCAATATGCCCAAATATGAACGCAGATGGAGTTCAGGGGAAATTGACCTTGACATTTGGGAGTTGTAGTTGCTGGGATTTATAGTTCCCCTACAATCAAAGAGCATTCTGAACCCCACCAATGATAGAACTGGGCCAAACTTCCCACACAGAACTCCCAGGAGGCAAGAGAACGTCTCTACTTGGGGAAAGGGGGGCGGGCCTTCCCAATGCATGGAGAGGGAGAGACCCAGTAGACAACGGGTGGGGAGGGGGCCTTTATCGAGGTAGGTTTTTTAAGGGTTTTTATACTTCAACACACTAGACTCTCCCCCCTCCCGTCCTGGAGGTTCCAATTTCCCACGGCACACCTGATGATCGCTCACGGCACACTAGTGTGCCCTGGCACACTGGTTGGGAAACACTGGTCTACACTATGCACGGTGACTTCCATTGCACATGCACAATGAAGGACCTTCTTATAGCAATGCCAGAGGCACTCCAAGTGGTCAGCTACTCGTCAAAGTACATTTAATATCATGTCAAGTTTTTAAAACTTTGTGTTTTTTAAATACATTACAACTGTACCTTTGGTTCACTCCTGATAAATAAATAAATAAATAAGGTGACTTCTGGTGAGTATCCCAGGTTTTCTGCCCTTAGAGTGACTGCTCTGCTTTAAGAAAAGTTTTCATGAAACTTTGGAGTATCCTGGAGTTTTGCAGCCATCAGAATAGCTGGACTTTCTCCCAAGGACAATTGCTAAGCATGAGATGGAACCAAGCCAAGGATCTCATTAAGCAACGGATCCTGGACATAGAACGCCAATCCGACCTAGCGTGTTCCCCAGCCTTCATTGTTAGGGAAGCCACTAGATACCTCACTGCCCCCATGGCATATCTAACAGACCTGGAGGTGCCCAAACACCGAAGGGCTTTTACCCTGGCAAGATGCCATGCCCTCCCATCAGCTGTATTGGAGGGGAGGTATCAGAAGACCCCCTTCAAGCAGAGACTATGCCCCTGTGGGTCTAGTCATGTGGAAACAACTGAGCACATGCTTCTTCAATGCATGTTCTACAGAGATCTTAGATCCAATCTCATTGGACCATGGCTTTTAAAGTACCCGGGGCGCAGTGAAAGATGTTATTCCACCCTGCTGCTTTCGGACTCTAACACTGCAATGACTTGCAGTGTTGCTAAGTTCTGTGCTGCTGCCCTTAATATCAGATGGGTGATGATTGACATCATAAGGCAACAATATCCTGTCTTTTAAAATATATATTTTATACTGATTTCTAGTCTGGTTTTAAATAACTGTTTACTGGGGAGTTGTCCTTCTCCTCTTAGGGCGCTTGTGCCCGCTTTGTGCTGGTCTGTGACCGTAATAAAGTTTTGATTGATTGAATAGTTGGACTGGGTGTTTCTACCTGATCCCATGTCCAGATAAACACTGAAACCATCAGCACAAGGGATGGGGATGACTCATTCCCATGTTACTGTTGCTGTTCCCTGCCAGCTATGGAGCTCCCTGCATGTACCTGGTCATTATGGTCCCATCTAATCATATCAGAATGGGGCAAGAAAGAAGAAGGAGGGGATAGCTGTATGCAGGAACTCATTCTTTCTGCAGATATGACAGGTAACAGTCAGATGTTCACAGGGAGCTATGTGGCTGGCAAGGAGCATTGCCAGGAATAAAGGAAATGGGCACCATAGGCATGAGTTTAATTTGTCCTAGTTATTGGTCTAGTTTCAGCAGGTCCATGTTGGATTCACAGCAGTTCCAGGACAGTAATACACCCCAAGTAATCTTTCCTATACTCCCTCACTCTCAGAGGAAGGCAATGGCAAACCCTTTGTGGACAAATCTTGCCAAGAAAACTTTATGATAGGGTTGCCTTAAGTCAGAAATTACTGAAAGGTACACATCATCAACAACAACAAATCACAGGCCAAAGGCATGAAACATATTCACCTTCTATCTACTTCATCATCACATCAACAGACACAAGAGATCACAAGGCACATCAGCCAAACATTTGTAACTATAAAAAGTAATTAACAAGTAAACATCAAAAGGAGTTTGCTATCCTTTAGGTTCTAGCCATACTATATGTTGGCTATATCTTCAACATATGAAAACAGAATGAATGAGAAGTACAAAACAGTCATTTACAATTTCTTATTTCTAAGTATTCCATAGTATTAATCCATAACATATTGTTGCATGCCAGCCTTCTTTGGGTGTTCGGTCTGTCACATCATGTTTGCTGCCACCTTCTCTCCTGGTGTGTCCCCTGGCTATGGGAGATTACCTTGCCCCAGCTATGTTAGCATATATAATTTTATTTAGATCAGCAATGTATTTTCCCATCTTTTGCTAATGTGATTAAATACCACTTCCAAGCTTGTTCCTTGTTTGTGTCTGCTATGATGGCTTTGAGTGTAACGTGTCTTAGAGCATTATGCTACTGCAAAGCTTTGCAGATGCATAACTGTACTTCTGGGTAGCAGCAGAACTCCACCCTCTCACAGTTCCACTGCTTCTGAGATGTATTTTTTGTTAGTTTATTAGAAGCAGTTTTTGCAATTGCAGTGAAATTTAGGTTTAAAAATAAATTTAATTAGCTTAATTACAGTTAAGGGAGTGGGGGAGAACAATCCTGCCTCCTGATGCCATTTCTGTGCCAGCATGCTTGCACACATGATGATCTGGAAATCATTTTACAGGTAAATTGCGGCACTGTGGCACAATCAGGAACTATTGATGGATTTTTCCCATCAATAGCAATGCCTGGGTTTGTCACAGGGAAGTGGTAGATCAGCAATGGGTTGCATATGGCACATGGAGTCATTACTACCTTTATGCAATAAAGTCCTTGTGATTTGTTGTGTAGTATTTTATGCAGAGCAGCAATATTAATGGGGGATATTCATTCATGCTGGAGATAATATACCTTGCTTACTAAGTAGTCTTAATTCATCTTCTCTGTTGGTTTTCTGAATGAGCCCTCTATGGACTAAACTATATGCACATTACACATGCACAAAAGTTATTCTGCAAATTCAACATTTATTGAAATTCAAATGTAAATAAATGCAAAGTGTTTGAAATCTTTGCAGACACTTAGGGAGAAGTCACATATAATTTATGGGATTCATTTTTAGCTCAGTATGTGAGGGGAAATATATACCAAGCAGCCCATTATTGCTTTGAGAAATTACTTGCCTAATTCTCCATATATTGTGAGGAGGATTTACCTCTATGCAGAGTTTTAATATTTAAAACAAATAGAGCAAAATATAGGGGACTTTGCTGCAATGAAACAATAGTTTCCTGTATCATTAACAAAAAATGATTTCACTCAATGAAAAGTCAAGATGAGAGATAATTTGACAATAAACAAACACACATGCAGAATATTGCTAAATGTGAGACTTGGGCAAGTCTCTTGTAAGTTGTTCCAAGGGTTTTTTAATTATACCATGTACAGTATGTATATATTACATATGGTGAGTTGAGCACAAAGAGCTACATTTTGCTATAGAAGTTAGTAAAAGGCGGTCATAAGCACATATCTGGGGGTGGGGGTGGGGTGGAGGAAAGGGGCCTAGAATAGCCAAATTCACCTTCACTCATATTGGTGGTATTCTTCTTATTATTATGATGATCATTCATTTTTATAACACTTTTCTCCCATGGGTTGGATTCAAAGTGGTAAAGCTCAATGGGAGGGAAAGGGTCCACCCAGACAGGCCTTAAAACCAAGAGTTTCCCTGGTTTGAACTAAATTAATTAGATATCCCATTAGATATGAGCCTTCCCAAAAGGTATAATGTAGTATTGGACCTTTGGGGACTTACCCACATGTAGTCCTGGAACTACCAAGGGTGAGTCCCTATTGCTATCTTGCACCTTTTAGGTGCCTGGGCCTTCCACATTCATTGGGTTATGGGCACAGGACCTCCTTGCAAGTGGAAAGAATGTGAAATAAAAAAAAACCCTTTTGACCTGAGAGAACACCTTACTTCCACCAGAAGATGACTATAGAATCATGCTAGCAGACTTAGAGATTCCTAAAAAAGTATTCTCTTTTTCACCAAAGGTCAGATTTCTCCATATGCCTACTATACAGCAAGAGAAACAACTTTATTGAATGCATTTGCAGATGATGGGCCAAAGTGGATATTTCATGTGATTTTAAGAAAAAAATTGGGGTGACAAATAGTTTTGTTTTGGCATGGGATTTTTTTTTCTGTGTCAGGAGCAACTTGAGAAACTGCAAATCGGTTCTCAAAGAAGAAGGCATGGGAAGTACATATACACATATGCAATGCACTTTTAATTATTTGATTGCCTATTTTTTCTATGCTGAATTAAAACTATCCGTTGTAATCCATTTCGTCTGGCTACCCAAGGGATTACTTATTTTATTTTGAGTTGCTGGTGGCAGGGAATTCCTGCTTCCCATCCATTCTAAACACAGTTCAGTGCTGCTGGGCAGAGGTCCTAACTGTCCCCTTCATGCTCCTCCCAGCTTCCTTTGCAAGTCACAGGACCCAACAGAAGGCCCCTGGACTCAAAGAATACTCTAAGTGTAGCAAGTCATGATAAGGGGCCATCTGAGCCCAAAGGGCAGGAGATGGCTGTTGGGACTGCTGTGGCCAATTATATTTAGGAACCAGCTTAGCTATCTTAACTGTCCCCAATCAGGAGGACAACCCAAATCCTTCTTCAGGATTTGAGTTTTCCCCTAGGTTAACCTAGGATCAGTCCTGTACAGTGTTTTGCCACTGTGGGGCTGATCAAATCATATACCAGCCAAAGTGGGCAGTGTAGATGTGTCCTATAACTTTGGAGACCAGGGTCCAAACCCTGTTCAGCTATGAGACTCATTGAGTTACTTTGGACAAGTCAAACTCTCTCAGCCTCAGAGGAAGGCAAACACAACCCCATGATGAACAAATTCTGCTAAGAAAACACTACCTTAGGTCACTGTGAATAAGAAATGACACTCAACAAAAAGTGCTTTGAATTTTTGGCAATTTTGACATTTCAGATTATTTTATTGTTTGTGTGTTTTCATAGTATTGTCTTTTAACTCCAGCAGCTTGTTTTCTGCATTTCTATCCTGAGCTTTTACTGTAGCTGTAATTAGATAGTATAGTACAATTTGTATATCTGCCCATTGCCCGCAATATATGCGCACATAACAGGAATTTACTAGTCAAGCCATATCCCCTCGACTGAGTCTGAAGAGGAGAGCTTCTTCTAGTTTATCCAACATCAGAATTTCCAAAATTCCCAAGGCCTTTTTCTGTACAAAATAATAAAAATAGGAAAACTTCTGTTTACGAAAACCTTACTGTATACATCAAAAAGATTATTATTGTACCTCACAGAAGGATATCTTTAAAAATTCCCCAGAGATCCTTATAGTTCTACAATATCTTAATTGGATATACCTGGTAGCATTTTATTAAGCATTTGGCAGAAGAAATGAGACACAAGACCTTGGGGACAGGCCAAATTCTTCCCTTTCTTCCAATAGTGAAAACTACCTCATTGAGCTCAAACCCCTTTTCCCTGGTATTTGTTGGTTCCATTACATCACTGATTATAGGTTGTTTTTTTGGGGGGGGGTAGATTTTTTAAGTGATGTTAACTAGTAAGAATAACTCCTTCATGTTACCATTATCAAGCCACATTCCAAATATTTTACAATTCAATAGATACATCTCTTTTTAAGGCATTCTAGTGCTGAGATTAAATTATTCATTAACCCTCATTATTTATTCAGTAGCTCAGGGTTTATCTTGCTTTACTAAAGGTATCTACTTTCTGTTGTCAATAAAGAAAATGAGCCCTGAGTTGGAGAGCTTGCAGACCTGGTGGCTAGCTGATAGGAGCTTGTCCTAATCTCATTTTCTCCTTGCTGTTTTACTAGCAGTCCTGAAGCGGGTACACATAGCAAAGCTTTTGGTGTGATGCTGTAGTAAAGTAACTTTGGCAGGGTATAGTTGACATCAAAGGGACTGAGCAGGCTTAAATTCAGCTGCTATGGTTTGTAGCCATATTGCAAACTGGACTGTAGAACTGGCAATATATACTGCCTGATTAGTGCTCTAATGCACTCACTAGAGTAGGGCAAGATAACAATGCAGCCCATGAGAGGCTGATGATTCCCAGTTTTTGTGATGTGGACAACCAAACACCATAATGTTTGTACCATCTCAGAATGGATTTTCTGCTCTTGGGGACTTTTAGAAGTATGTATTTAGTGCTCTTTCTATGCAAACAGACCATCCCAAAGTTTTAAGAATGTCATTTTTTTTCATGTATCTACAGTACATATTCACTTGTTTCTCTTCTCCTGAATCCTATCCTTACTTCAATCAATCAACTTTATTTCTTATGAGTCGCCCTCCACCAAAGGTGCTCTGGGCAACTTACACAATTAAAATGAACAAGTTACATAGTCACAACTTAATTAAAAATCTTCAGGTTCTCTCAGTCCTTTGTATCCTTTCCTTTACCACTCCCTCTGATTATGTGTCACATTTAACTTCATGCCACATTTCAGAAGTGGATTTCCACCCATTTCCATATCTCATGATGGTGATGATTAAATTAGAGCAAAGTGTTAAAGTGGTTTAGCAATAATATACTAAATCAGCATTGGAATTTGTTTGTGTCCATTTTTCTTTCCCTCACTTGATCTTTTCTGAATCTGTGTCCTGGAAGTAATAGTGATGTTTACTTGCTGGAGAGCATTTATGGATCTGAGACAGCAGCAACACATAAGTACCATATGTACCAGCGTACTAGACGACCTCCAACTTTTAAACACAAAATATAGAGTTAGTTATATACTCGCCATTTAAGATGTCTCGAAGCGGGGGCTGTCGCATGCTGTACCAGGGCGGTGGGGGTTCCTGCCTGCCTTCTCCGGTGGCTCCGAGTGCCTTCGTCATTGCAGTGGCGATCCTGGGCTTTGGCCCTCTTGCATGGAGGTTTGCGTGTTGGTGGAGGGAGGGTGGCCCCGAGGGTGGAAGCAAGACCAGCCCCGGACTCTCCGCCTCTTCCTCATGCCTCCGGCATGGAGAGGCTCCGGATGGCCAGTTTGGGAACGTCAGTGCCGGCGGCATGGCGGGGAGGAGCCTTTGGATGACTTTCTATAGCCCCAGATGAGCTGGCTGAGACATTCTGGGAGCCGTAGATGTCAGGAAACTCCTCCCTGTGCCCTCCCTGTGCCCTCCTCCTCCTCCCTTCTTTTTAAGTTACGTAGTTGGATTTTCTTTTAATTATTATTTTAAATTTATACCCAGTGTACTAGATGACCCCCCAACTTTTAATAAGATTTTTCAGGCCTAAAAAGCTGTCTAGTATGCCGGTACATACAGTAAATGTGTGATCGATTATTTCCAAGTTCTGGGTTAATTTAAAATGGGCTGTGGAAGTGAAACTAAAAGACTTTGATAATGCCATGAACTCTCAGAAAATATTTCATTATATGAAAAATGTTATATGGATCTTCAAAATAAATTTGATTTGTACAGGAATGAAACGTTGGATGTCCAGAGACATATGTGCCATCCAGATTCAAACTAAGATGGGCTGATTTTATTTGGGGTGTGTTGATTTTTTTTAACATTTCTGGATCTGATGTAGTTTACAGTGATCTTATGAAAGAATATATGCCCCTTGGGCCTTTCAAAGATTCCTGCTCTGGTTAGTCAGTTCACAGTGATTATACGTAGGAAGTGTATTCCTTTCAATGTATTGTAGGGAATGTATTCCTCTTTCAAGAAAAACAGATACCGAAGAAAGAAAGAAGCACAGCAAGTAGGGTGTTGTCAGTCACATCCCGGTGGCAGGTGAAAATGGGGCCATTGGTGGGCAGAGCCTGAATTCTGGATAATTATGTGTGTGTGTGTGTGTTTATTTACAGCAATCCCAAGAATTCCATATAATTTTCTTAGGCAAGAAATACTCAGAGGTAGTTTGTCAGTTCCTTTCTCTGAAATATAACCTGAAACACCAGGTATTTTGTTATGGTCTCCCATGCAATTACTATCCAAGTAACTTCTCTTAATGCTGGTCCTCTGACCAGGCCCGGATCAGGCCCTTTTGCCGCCCAAGGCCAAAATGTCTGCCTCCGCCCCTCCCTGCCCCGGCTCCACCCCTCCCCACCCCCAGCTCCGCCCTGCTCCACCCCCACCTCCTTGCCGGCGTGAGGAAGAGGAGGAAAGAAAGCCCCACCCCCGGAGCCGATGCGGGGCCTCCCCATGGCTGCTCCTCCCTCCCTCCTTCCTAAAGCCGCCATGTGGCTGAAATTGCCCTTTTCAGGCCGGCTTTAGGAGGGAGGGAGGATTGGCTCCGCACCGGCGAGGAGGCGGGGGTGGAGCCGGGCGGAGCTGGGGGCAAGGAGGTGCGGAGTCAGGAACGGAGTCGATCCTTCCTCCCTCCTAAAGCAGAGCCAAGAGGAGCAGAGCAAAGGGAGGGGTGGCGTGGATGGCGCTTGCACCGCCCGCGCATGCGCCCTTTTTTAAAATAATTTTTTTCGATTTTTTTTTATTTTTTTGGGAATTTTTTTTAAAAAATGGGGTCCGGATCTGCTGCCCCCCCCAAAAGTGCCGCCCGAGGCCATGGCCTAGGGTGGCCTTATGGGTAATCCGGGCCTGCCTCTGACCAAATAGTGTTTTGATAATTATTTTCCCCTCCTCCTCCTTCTAGATAAAGGGAAATGATAAGAAAGCACTGATGTCTGGGAGGAGAAAGCAGCATGTCTCTTACCACTCTGAAGTCTTCCTTACATTTCATGAATAAAGGGGGCTTTGATTGTGTCCTTAAAGTCATACCACTCATTTACCATTGGGATCTGTTCATATCTATTATTTAGTACTATGGTTAGGTCAGTTAGCAACAAAACATATTAATCAACAACTATCAGACATTCATTACCAGAAGATGTACAATTGCTAGATATCTTAGGGAGAGCATTATATCAAGTGTCATAATCAGAAGGAATGCCATGTAGGCAATACAACCTCTTTTCTTGACCTATAGAAGCTGCCATCAATATAGCAACTTCTCATATTAATCTCATCTCCATTTTGGTAAAAATCACATATCTACTAGTGCTTCAATTCCTATCAATTGATATAAAGCCGGAAATTTTAGATGTTAGTCACATTATTAATTAATGTAAAGTAGTAGAAAGTGTATGATGGAAAGCTCAAACTTTCTAACAAGATGATGTAATACCAATGTCATGGTAAATTCTCTCCAAATATCACCCATTTACACAAAGCCTCACTTATTAGGAATGCTAACCAGTGAATTAATAAGGACAATGGATCTTCAGGGTTGCTGAATCAAAACAGAACCTCAAACCTGACAAGGGAATCAGCATATTACAAAATAAGTTCTTTTATTTAAGCAGTATATTTTCAGACATCAGGATGATGTCAAAAATCTAAGAAGCATATGAGCAGACCAGGTCATCTGCTGGTCAAGGTTTGTAGCATCGCAAATCCCCATGGCTATTATCTTCTGCCTCCATGGGCCGCTTATCCCTGATCTTCTGCAGCTGCTTTCACATTCTTCCATTTATAATCCTGTAACCTGCGCCAGAAAAATACTGGTTAATTCTGACACCATAAACTGCAGTGTCAGTCATTTGGAAGCATTTCACATATGTAATTTGTTTCCAGGTGTATACATTGACATACAATAGCCCAATGTTTTAATTGCATGGCTGCATTGACCACACTACCACTAGTGTTGCAAGGAATGTGTTCTTATGCCACAGGGACATTTCCAGCAAGTTGTCAAAACTTAATTTCAAATCCAAAGGGAATTTAAGCCATGTCCTTGGCACAGCACAGAGGCTTTAAAAGATTTTTTATTACTATCAAATTTTTAACAAATCTCTCTCTGTCTCTCCCCCTGCCTGTATATTAGGCTTGTTTGATCCACACAAAAAATGATTCAAAACTCGTTTCGGATGTGGGGGTGGTGGCTCGATTTAGAAATCAATTCCCATTTTCATAGAAAAAAATGTTCAAAACTTTTTGAAACTTCTGAGATTTCCGAAACAGCTTTGTTAATGGCAGACATGCATATGCAGTTGGAAAAAACCAGCACTGGCACTGGGGAAACTTCAGGGGCTCTTCCACTCCTGACCGAGGGGCTCTTAAACTCCAGGCCTGCCTCGGCTGTCAATGTGGAGGAGGATGAGGAGGTAATCCTCCTCCTCCTGTCACATAATTCAGATTATCAAAGTAGAGGTAAAGATTTCCCCTTGACATGCAGTCTAGTCCTGTTTTACACTGGAGAGTGATGCTCATCTCCATTACTAAGCCAAAGAGACCTGTTGTCCATAGACACCTCCAAGGTCATGTCACCAACATGACTGTATGGAACGCTATTACCTTCCCGCCGGCGCCCAAACTGCAAAACCAGATTCAAACTGCTAAACAGATTCAAACTGCGGACCTACTGCATTATGCATTATAGAGACTCATAGAAGGCAGCTAATCTGCATGACAGAAGTCTATATAACTGAGTATATACATAATACAGTTTCAAGATGCATTACATGGCAATGTATATGGAGCCTGAGAGCAGATCAGGTATTTCTTCCAGGTATTTTGGACTTCAACTCCCACCATTCCTAACATCCTCAGGCCCTTTCTTTTTCCCCTCAGCCGCTTAAGCGGAGGAAGAGGAGGAAAAGAGTAGGAAGAAGGAGAGGAGAACAGAGAGAAAGAGAATGGAAAGGGGACATTCGCCCAGGCTGTTTTTTTAACACGGCTTCCCAGGCTTGAGCTGAGGCCAGGGAAGAGAAGCGGGGAAACATTGAATTGGATCATTTCTGACTTACTTACTGCTTCATAACAGAAATTGGGGGAGCTTCGACATGGCAAGGATACTTCCGGGTTCCCAAATCGCATCAAAATCGCTTCAAAAAGCAAATCTTTCCAAATGTATTCCAAATTACAAAGATTCCAAACGAACCTAAACATGTCTACTATACACACACACACACACACACATACATAAAGATATAGATATATATCAACATAAAGCAGCAATATTGCAAAAATAATCTACACCACATTACAAAATCACAACACCACAAATATATTAAATCCTACAAGAAATAAATAGCAAACCTCCCCCAACTGGCACTTATAACCTACACTTAATATCCTTCCTGTATATGGTATTCTGATTAGACTTCAGCCAGAAGCAAATTGCTACTATTTTGTGAAACCTTAAACTGATACATTTGTCCAATGTTATCTTAACAAAATAATAAACATGTCCCAATCTTTCTTTAAACTAACAAAATATTTTGTTAAACATGTCAGAAACTGTTGGGTGCCTCATAGTACAAACAATAAGGCTGATAGTTGGTAACTTGCGAAATAGGCTGAGAAGCTATACCACATAGAAATACTCTTTGAATTTATTCCAGTGAACAGATTTTGCCATGTTAAAAGCCTTATCATAGGTTAAAGAGACACTACATACACATTCGTGGTCTCAGCATATATGGCGGGAAACAACACCAAAGCATAAAGATATAATCCGATACATACGGAATGCGGATGTGTACCGCTGGCAGTCCCGAACCAAAAATGCAAAGGCAATGGAGTTCAATAGGGAAGAGTAAGGAGTTCCCAATGGAGGAGAAAATAAATGTTGGTAAATCCCAAGCAACGCCCGCGGCTATGCGCTCAGAAGCGTGCTATTTGTAATCCAAGCCAGGGGTTCGGTGCTGAGATAGCAAACACGGAGTAGTGCTTCCAATGGATGTAGAAATGATGCTGGGCAAGCGTCCTTTCTTCTACTAACTAACTAACTAACTAATTTTATTATTTATGAGTCGCCCTCCACAAATGTGCTCCGGGTGACTTACACAGCTAGGCATCTACAATACTAAAATATTAAAATTTTAAAATATCAAAATGTTAAAATATGGGAATAGACAGGTCCTTTGGAAGCACTACTGGCTCCTTTCCTAATCCTCAGCATTTGTGTACATTTGAACTCAGATAGATTTTGTATATTCGATGCATTGCCCAGCTTACTGGCAACCTGATCCCACCTGGAAAGCATCGACTGCATGGCTTCCCCCCATTGCTTCTTGTTCAACACTGGAAGCCTTCTGTGTTGCCACCATGGTGGCATATGCTGGTTCCACACAAGTTTACCCACAGAGCCCTGCCAAAAAGTTCCTCTGTATCATAGGATAGGAGCTGGTGGGCTCCATGAGTAAACTATGGCTGAACCACTGTATGCTGCTGAAGTAAGTTTGTCTGATGAGGTCCAAATTTTTCACCTTACACTAAACCAACCAAATGAATGGATCTTACATGGATGTGGATTTATAAAGTTACAATAACTTTATTGTGTCTCCTGTCATTGGGACTAATAAATGGATATAGACCACAGTGCTTAATTAACTGATTAATTATATTAAATAATTATAATTAGACAATAACTATTTAATCAATCCTTTGTTTTCCTGCCAAAATGGACTTACGATGCCTAAGTATCGTAAAATCAAACAAAATGTAATTGCATTTCCTTTAAAAAATAGAATTCAAATGCATCCATATATAGTAATTAAGGCAATGTAATCATTTCATCAATAATGAAGAGAGGGAAAAGAGAATTCCAAAAATAAACTGCATTTCAAGACTCTCTGCTCTACCATTGGCAGTTTCAGTGGCAAGTGGAAGAAAGACCCAACCCAATAGTGTGATAAAAAGGCAGTAGTTTTAATAAGAAATATGAACAAAATAATAGACAAAATTATTAAACCAATACAAAGTGAAATTCTTTTCACTACCACACTATGCTTGACAGCAAAGGTCATTTTTTTCTACCAGAATTGGGATACACTTGTTTCCTGTACATTCTCTTTTTACACTATTTAGATGGAATTCTAGAAACTGGTTGGCTCAAGGAAAATAAATAAATTAGGTTCAAGATCATGAGCAAATGAAAAAGAAGTAGAGAGAAAACATACAGGTACATTGAGAATACTCCACAGTGAACCCATCATGCCAGAAGAAGGTCTGTTACACACAAAAAGGAAGGTTCAAGGATCAGGTGGTTGCATCTACAGAAGATCTGGGAAAGGGGACAGTAGATAGGCACCCCTAAATCAGAAAGAAAGGAGTCCTAGAATCATCAAGAACAACATAGAGTATAAGCAAAAATTCCCAAAGAGACAATGAGCAAGAATGAGCAAAGGAGGGGAAAATTTCTAGTTCCAACTTGATGAGACCAGTTGAATTTGTTACGGATTGGAAAAGTAATACTTATGCAAATCCCAAGTATGCACCAGCTGTGACTATGTATTGGAATTAGGCATAAGAAAACTATGGGCTAGAGACCCAAGGAGAAATGGTGGGCTGCAGATTTGCAAATAATCAAAACAAATTCCATTAGATAGGCAAAATAGCTGCCACCAAGTTGTCAATTTTTCTTAGTTCTTTCTCAGGCACAGAAGGTTCAAAAAGGCCAGGCTCTGTTCAGTGGAGCTCAGAAGTGTTTGTAAAGGGGCAGTGATGAAAGGTACTAGCTGCTGAGACCCTCTAACAGTTAACCTGCCCAAGAAATAAAATAATGAATGCTTGCCCACCAAGGAGAGATTAAACACTGGGTTGATATACTACCTCAGTGAACAATGTCAATGGGTGACTTGAAAATAAAGCAAAGGAAGATCCAAAAATGAGCAAGATCCAAAAATGAGCAATTCCAAGTAGTCCAGTTTCATCCCACACACCTACGTGTGGTTCAAAGAAAGACTCCCATAAGAGGTACATTCTTTACAAGATATCTTTTTCTTATGTCCTCTTGTTGCACTTCAGACTGAAAGTATCCCTCTAGTTCACATACACATCAGACAGTCTTTGAAAAATAGTCTTTTATTGAAGCAAAATATAGTTTCCAACAAAATGTAAAAGAAGGTATAAACTATCTATATCCAAGGTAAGCACACAGTTAAAAAACCCAAAATCCAAAAGGTAAAGTCCAAAAGCTTGATACTAGATTCTAAGACAGTTCAATGAAACTATAGAATCAAACAATGAAAACAAGGCCAAGGCAAAAACATGATCCATAGACTAGAGACGAGGGAAGCTTGTGTCACACCTCAAGGGCCTCAGGCATCACTTTTGCTTGAGCAAGACTTTAGCCAAGGCAGCAATAAGGTGCTGTCCAAGCCAGCTTGCTTTACTCTCAAACCTTGCCCTGGGCCTCCCGTTCCTTCTTGTGAGAAGCCAGGGATGTGTCACGATGCCGGGTCTTGGCTAGCCCCTTAAACACACACACAGAGACGGTATTCAGCTAACTACTTTATTGAAGAATAAAAACAGTAGTAAAGGTATTGTCCATAAAAATATCAAAGTAATCCAAAGGTAAAGGGTCTGTAGTAATGTCCAAAAGCACCTTGGCAAGGTCGGCAAAAGCTTGGCAAGGCTCCGCTCAACAACTGCGGATCAAGGAACAAGGTAAGGTTGCAAGGTCCAAGGCACTCCTTGGCAGGCCACAAGCCCCAAACTTGGCTACGTGGATCTTAGCTCGCTACACGTCTGTAGATGATAGACGTGGCCGAGGTACTGAGGATCCGTTCACGGATCCTCTACTTAATTCCCTTGGCGAGGACCCCGACGCTCTAGGCTTCGCCTCAATCTATGCTTCGGGCCCGCGCCCCCTTTGGCCGGTCTAGGCTGTGGTGCCAGCCCTTCCTGCTAGCCTCAATGCTCCGTCTCCTATCAAAGCTGCGACCTTGCCTTCCAGCACCTGGTTCCCTATCTTCGTGAGAGTCAAACTCCCCTTGCACTTCCATGCATTCCTCCTCCTCCATTCGTTCTTGAGAACCTCCCCCCCCCCCCCCCGGTTTCTCATAGCCTTCGCTATCACTGCTTTCTGAACCTCTCTGACCCTCCATGTCCTCGTACGGGTCAGGCCATCCCTCGTCCCAGGCCAGGCTCTCTGTGGGAGAAGAAGGCCCAGCTAACTCAAAAGCCCCTTCTTCCATTCCCTCTAAATCATCCTCAGAATCCACCTCAGCTGCTGCTGGTTCTAATGCAAGTGGGACCCCAGGCACGAAAGAGAACTGGGTTGCTACAGGATGAATGCATAAGATAGGCAGCTCAAGGTTAGTCCATCTAGCCTCCCTGATAGTGAGGCGCTCCGAAGGAGCCGAGAGATCGCCTCCCTTCTGTCCAGATGGTAGCCACTAACGAGCAGTGCATACCAGAAAGACTGAGGTAACATAACATACAGACAATCATCAATCACGGTGCTGTGACACTCGACACAACTACATCAAAGCCAGGGAATACTATAATTGCCAAGAGATGCCTCATTGCCAGTATCTTGTAGCAACGCCGCAATAAAGAGACGCTAAGGGGAAGAGGCCTCATCGGGCCTCCCAGCCAAGCTTGTGCCAGCCAGCCTACACCGGGCTGACTTGATCCAGCGTTGTGCCTTGTTCCCGTTCATCGTCGAGACCCTGTGATTGATCCTGTGAGACTTTGCTGCCTAAAGAACTCTTTGCCTTTAAACCAACCCAGCCTTATTGCTCCGGCTGGGATTCCTCTGAAAGACTTTCCTTGTTCCGTGGACAATGCCAAGTGTACCAGGTGGCCAGAGCGGCCGATTTTGCAACAGAGGCGGAGCAGGTGGCATTCGTGTACACCTTGTTGGATGGCCCGGTGGCATCGTGGGCCACTACCCTGATTGATGCTAATGTGTCCCAAGTCAACACTGTGCAGGGGTTCCTGGACCACATCTACGAAACCTGGGGCCACCCAGTGAACCGGGACTTGGCCGAGAAGAAGATGCGGCACCACTTCCAGAGGGACCTTCCCATGGGTCAGTACATAGCTGAGTTTCGTGTACTGGCTAACCAGGTGACCTGGAACGCAGATGCCCTGTTCTCTCAATTCCTGGAGGGGCTACGCCCGGAAATCCAGACGGAGGAACCCGCACTCCTGATGTCCCTTTGACCTTAGATGGGGTAATTGCCATGGCACTGCGACTGGACGCGCATCTCCGGGCCCAGCAGCTCTGGTTCCGGAAGTCAACAGGCCAGCTGCCTGCCAAGAAGGCAAGCCCGGAGAGACGGGGCCCACTGGGGCCCCAGCCGCCACCCCAAGTCCCCGTGTCAAGACAGGATGATGAGCCAATGCAGCTGGGGCACACCCGCCCGCGGCTCGATGATGCTGAGAAGGCCCGGCGCCAGCACCTGCACCTGTGTTGGTACTGTGGCACTTCCGGCCATTTCTCCAAAGACTGTCCTTTCAAGCCCAAGACCACCCCCCGCCTGGCCGCCGCGGAGGAGAAGCCCGGTAGCCCGGAGTTGGTCCCCGAGCAACAGGGGGAATCCGAAGACCGGGTGTAGAAAGGCTTGCCAGCTCGGTCGGTGCCCCCCCCTCAGAGTCACGAATGGGGGTCCTGTTCCTGCTTTTGATCACCCTGTGGTCCGCAGAGAATGGTCCCACCATGATTCATGCCATGTTAGACTCCAGAGCCACGAACAACTTCATCGACAAGGGCTTTGCCAAGCATTTGGGCCTTGTATGTTTGGACTTGAAGGAGCCCCGGCCTGTGCAAACCATCGATGGCCGGGTGACTGAAATCAGGTCCCATCAAGCAATGGACTAAGCCCACCAAGATGAACATGGCGGAGCTCCTTCTTGGTTTCCCCGCTGCCGCACTTCCTTGTGATCCTGGGCGTGGGATGGCTCACCCAGCACAACCCACAGATCTCCTGGGCCCGCCGGGAGGTGAAATTCCCCACCGAATACTGTCAGAGACATTGCTTAAAGGGTCAGGCCGGAGCTGCAACCGAGGCCGGGACTGAGATCACTCTCCCCTGTAAGTACCGGGAGTTCTGGGAGGTGTTCAGCAAGAAAGAAGCAGACAAGCTGCCCCCCCCCCATTGACCCTATGACTGTGCGATTGACCTGGTCAAGGATGCCCTGATCCCTTGCGGGACGTTGTACTCCCTCTCGGAGCCCGAGCAAAAGGCGCTTCGGGAGTTTTTGGATACAAATCTGCGAAAGGGATTCATCCACCCAAGCCAATCCCCCACCGGAGCCCCGGTTCTGTTTGTGAAGAAGAAGTCCGGGGAGCTACGCCTGTGCCATGATTACCGGGCCCTCAACAGTATCACCATCCGCAACAGTGGGATGAAGCGGGAGAGGAGACGGCTAGAGCGCGAGTGGAGGAAGCTCCGAGACGGAGCATCAGTATCAGCTTATAAGCTAATTAAAGAAGCTTATGAGCATGCCGTCAAGGCGGCCAAAAATGAATATTTCTCCGCCTTGATAGCGTCTGCTAGCTCACGCCCGGCTCAATTGTTTAAGGTAATTCGGTCCCTGACGACGGTCCCTACTGTCCCAAAAAATAGTGATCAGGCCCTTACTGCCGGAGCTTTCCAGAGCTTTTTTACAGACAAGATACTGAGCCTCCGCCAGGACCTTCCAGCCACAGTTGATACAGTAAGAGAGCTTGAGACTCCGTGGCCCTCCGCCGGGCCCACCCTCGACCGGTTTCGGCCACTGGACGCAGATGCTGTTGATAAGATAGTGGCTGCGGCTCGTCCTACCACCTGCTCCCTCGACCCGTGCCCCTCCTGGCTTGTTAGATCTTGCCTGGAGGGGCTACGTGGGCCTCTGTTGAATATCATAAACAGCTCCCTTGAGCAAGGAGTCTTTCCAGAGTGCTTGAAAGAGGCGGTGGTTGCTCCATTGCTGAAGAAGCCGTCATTGGACCCTGCGGTTCCCTCCAACTACCGCCCGGTATCGAATCTATCGTACCTGGGCAAGGTGGTTGAGAGGGCAGTAATGGAGCAGCTGCAGTCCTTCTTAGATGATGCAACATGGCTTGACCCCTTCCAGTCCGGCTTCCGTTTGGGGCACGGGACGGAGACGGTTCTGGTCTCCATCACAGACCAACTCCACTGCCAGCTCGACCAAGGCGGGTCTGCGCTGCTCGTGTTATTGGACCTCATGGCAGCGTTTGACGCTGTCGACCACAATCTATTGATCCACCGCCTGGCCATGGCTGGAGTGAGGGGGCAGCCCTTAAATGGCTGACCTCCTTCCTCCACCAGGGGTCTCAGCGTGTGAGGAGGGGTGAGGTGGTCTCTGAGGGCTCCCCACTAACCTGTGGAGTTCCGCAGGGGGCCATTCTCTCCCCTCTGTTATTTAACATCTACATGCAGCCGCTTGCACAGCTGGTGCGGAGTTATGGGCTGGAGTGCCACCAGTACGCTGATGACACCCAGCTCATTCTGAGGATGGAGGGCAGGCCGGGATCCGTCCCCGATAATTTCCAACATTGCCTCGAGGCCGTTACTGGATGGCTGTGAGCCAGTAGGTTGAGGGTGAATCCGGCGAAGACGGAGATCTTGTGGCTGGGTCGCCCGGGCGGGGTAGGTGCTCAGCTTCCGACCATGGATGGTGTGGCGTTGTGCCCATCGTCGTCTGTGAAGAGCCTGGGGGTCCATCTCGACTCCCAGCTGACCATGGAGGCCCAGTCTCTGCGGTCAGCAAGGCTGCTTTTTTCCATCTCCGCCAGGCAAGGAGGCTGGCCCCCTATCTCTCCCGGAGCGACCTGGCCACGGTGATCCAAGCTATGGTCATCTCGAGGCTAGATTACTGTAACGCGCTCTACTTTGGCCTTCCTCTGTCGGCTATCCGGAGGCTCAAGCTGGTGCAGAACACTGCCGCCCGGCTCCTGTCTGGCACCCCAGCAGGTTGCCGTATAACACCTGTTTTGCAGGATCTGCACTGGCTACCTATTGAGCACCGGGTCACCTTCAAAGTGTTGGTTCTTACCTTTAAGGCCTTACACGGCCTGGGGCCAGCGTATCTGAGGGACCGTCTCACTCCATACTGCCCATCGAGATCACTAAGGTCTGAGGACGCTAATCTCCTGGAGATACCATCAACAAGGGTGGCACGCTTAACATCTACCCGCCGGAGGGCGTTCTCAGTTATAGCTCCTACGCTATGGAACGCCCTCCCGGCCGAAACCAGGGCCCTGAGGGACGTGCTCCTGTTTAGACGGGCTTGCAAAACCCACTTATTCAAGCAAGCTTTTGGAGAATAGGCCCATGCATTTTATGTATGCTATTCCTGTACAGCCTAGCTGTTTTTATCTGTTTTGTTGTTTTAATTTGCTTTTGTTGTTTTTATCACTGTTTTTATTGTTGCCTTTTGGCTCCTGTGAGCCGCCGCGAGCCCCCGGGAGTCGGCGGCATAGAAGCCTCAACAAATAAATAAATAAATAAATAAACAGGTACCCCCTCCCCCTGATCTCTGAGATGTTGGAGCAAGTGCGAGGCGCCAAGGTGTTCACCAAACTGGACTTGAGGTGGGCATACAATCTTGTGCGGATCAGGGCCGGCGATGAATGGAAGACCGCGTTCCAGACCAAATATGGAGGCTACGAAACCCTGGTAATGAATTTCAGTTTGTCCAATGCCCCATCGACATTCCAGCATTTCATGAATGACATCTTTAGAGACTATCTAGACCGCTTCCTTCTATGCTACCTGGATGACCTTTTGATCTACAGTGAGGACTTGGAGTCCCATGAGCGTCATGTGAGAGCGGTGCTACAGAGGCTCCGGGACCACGGCCTATACGCTAAGTTGTAAAAATGCACATTTGAAGTGGAAAAAATAGACTTCCTGGGACACTATATCTCAGCCCAAGGGATTTCTATGGACCCTGTAAAGGTAGAGGCCGTGGTGCAGTGGGAGTCTCCCAACAGCAGAAAGGACATCCAGCGCTTCATGGGCTTTGCCAATTACTACCAGAAGTTTATTCCCGGCTTTGCCAAGTGTTCCAAGCCCATCACCCAGTGTCTCCGAGGGAAGGCCCCGTTCCACTGGACTGCCGAGGCGGAAGGGGGCTTCCAGCATTTAAAGCGGCTGTTCGTGTCCCAGCCGATTCTGCAGCACCCAGACCCACCAAGCCCTTCCGGGTGCAGGCCGACGCCTCCAATGTGGCGATCGGAGTGATCCTGTTTCAACCGTAGGGGGAAGGATTGGCTGCCCTGCGCTTTCTTCTCCAAGCAACTGACGGCCCCTGAGAAAAACTACACGATTTGGGAGAAGGAGCTATTGCCCATCAAAACGGCTTTTCAATTTTGGCGCCACTGGCTGGAGGGATCTCAACAAGAGATCCAGGTTCACACCGACCACCGCAATTTGGAGCACCTCAAGACTGCACAAAAACTTAACCAGCGCCAGCAGCGCTGGGCCTTGTTCTTTGAGCGATTTCACTTCAAGATTCACTACGTCACGCCGGCCCAGACCAAACAGGCCGATGCCCTGTCCAGGAAGCCGGAGTACACTCGGGATTGCGAGGACAATGAAGACTGCCGGCTTCTCCAGCTTGAGAACTTTGCAGCGGCTACGGAGACCCCGCCCCTTCCCGCTTTGCCGCTGGCGGAGCGCAGCGCGCCTTCCCGGCCCCCACAGGCTTTTCCCCTAGATGCGCGGATTCGCGCCAGGCAACAGGAGGACCCGTGGGCAAAGGAGCAACTGTTGAAGGAGGTACAGTACCCATTTAGCCTTCAAAGTGAACTGTTATGCCACCGCAACAAAGTCTATGTTCCCCAGGGCCCCGAGAGGCAAGAGATCCTTAAGATGTGCCCTGACAGCAAGGCCGCAGGACATTTTGGCCTATTCAAAACCATTCAGTTGGTCTCCAGAGACTTCTGGTGGCCCAAGATGCAGAGGGAGATTGAAAGATACGTAGCCACCTGTCCTGTGTGTCAAAGATCCAAGCAAGTAGTGGGCAAGCCGCAAGGATTGCTACAACCCTTGCCCACCCCCAGGGGCCCCTGGGAAATGATGTCAGCAGACTTCATCACTGACTTGCCAGTATCCCAAGGGAACACCACGGTGCTAGTGGTGGTAGACTGTCTCACCAAGATGGCACATTTCATCGCCTGTCCGGGCCTGCCTTCTGCTAAGGAGACTGCGGACCTTTTTCTTCACCATGTGTTTAAACTCCAGGGCCTGCCCAAGAGCATGATTACAGACCGTGGAAGTCAATTTACCTCCCAGTTCTGGAAGGAAACTCAGCGGATGTTGGGGATAGAGGCCAGGATGTCGTCGGCGCGCCACCTGAGACGGATGGCCAGACTGAGCTCACAAACGGGACACTAGAGCAGTACCTGCGGTGCTATGTAAACTATCAGCAAGACAATTGGGCCACCCTACTATCCCTGGCAGAGTTTGCCTACAACAACTCCGTACATGACAGCATCCAGCAGACCCCATTCTTTGCTAATCTGGGGTACCATCCACGTTTCTATCCTGCTTTGATAGAACCAGGAAACGTTCCGGCCACTGAGGAGCGGCTTCAGGAGTTGGCTGCTGTCCAGCAAGTGCTAAAGACTCAGTTAGACCAAGCCAAAGCGGATTACAAGAGAATGGCCGATCGCCATCACCAGGAGGGGCCAGAACTGAAGGTGGGGGCCCAGGTGATGCTGTCTACCCGCCACTTGCCCTCCCAACGGCCTTGCCGCAAGCTTAGTGCTAAATACCTTGGACCTTACAAAATCATAGCCAAGATTTCCCCGGTTGCTTTCCAGCTACAACTGCCCAGAGGGATGAGGATCCATCCGGTGTTCCACCGCACACTCCTGCGATTGGCTAACGAGGTCCGGCCGGAAGGGGGTAAGTCGGCCCCCCCGCCGGTCTTGATCAATGGGGAGGAGGAGTACGAGGTGGCAGAAATCCTAGACTCTCATGTGTTTTGCCGCCAGCTACAATATTTGATTGACTGGGAGGGATTTGGCCAGGAGGAGACATGCTGGATCCCCGCCTCAGACCTTCATGCTGATGAACTAGTAGCGGAATTTCATCGGACATACCCCAACAAACCCGGGCCACTTGCCGGCCAGGGGGCCTTGCGTAAGAGGAGGGGTAGTGTCACACCTCAAGGGCCTCAGTCATCACTTTTGCTTGAGCAAGACTTTAGCCAAGGCAGCAATAAGGTGCTGTCCAAGCCAGCTTGCTTTACTCTCAAACCTTGCCCTGGGCCTCCCGTTCCTTCCCGTGAGAAGCAAGGGATGTATGCATAACATAGGAAGCTCAAGGCTAGTCCATCTAGCCTCCCTGATAGTGAGGCGCTCCGAAGGAGCCGAGAAATCACCTCCCTTCTGTCCAGATGGTAGCCACTAACGAGCAGTGCATACCAGAAAGACTGAGGTAACATAACATATAGACAATCATCAATCACGGTGCTGTGACACTCAACGCAACTACATCAAAGCCAGGGAATACTATAATTGCCAAGAGATGCCCCATTGCCAGTATCTCGTAGCAACGTCGCAATAAGGAGACGCTAAGGGGAAGAGGCCTCATCGGGCCTCCCAGCCAAGCTTGTGCCAGCCAGCCTACACCGGGCTGACTTGATCCAGCGTTGTGCCTTGTTCCCGTTCATCGTCGAGACCCTGTGATTGATCCTGTAAGACTTTGCTGCCTAAAGAACTCTTTGCCTTTAAACCAACCCAGCCTTATTGCTCCGGCTGGGATTCCTCTGAAAGACTTTCCTTGCATCCGGCTTGTGTTCCCGTTTTCCTCCGCTTGTGATCCTGTTGACACGGATCACACTTCCCTGCTGAATCCTGACTTTGGCTGCTATTTGGAGACACTATAAGGATTGTCTCCAAACCTTTTACTAAACTTATTAATCAATAAAGCTTGTTGTACCTCAGCTGCTGTGTGGTTTATCCAGAGAGGTCAGGTCCCAAGGCCCAAGGGGGTGACAGCTTGATCGTGATGTCTTTTCTAAACGAAGCCTGGAAACTGAGACATGAGCCCTCCTTACAATCTTAAGTAAGGAGAAATTAGTTTCACTTTATATCTTTTTGTTGAAGTCTACAGTTACGCCGGACACCCTGGGAAACTTGCCTATTTTCACGGATATTTGCTTTGCAATTAAAAGGCATTTCTGCCTCCCTCGCCTCCCTTTGGTCATTAACATTTTCAGCTGCATCACTATCTCTACCAAGCCCTTCTATTTCCTTAACGAAGGAATTTTCATGTAACAAACTGTTCTCAGGAGCAGGGGTCTCATCTGGAGCTTCACTTTGCACATCAGCATTCTCAATGGCAATCCCATTATCCCCATCATGTACATGAACACCAGGCTGAAACACCACACCTCTCCCTTTCCCTGTTCAGCATATTGCAAAAATAAAGAAAAAAGCACTTAGGATTTCATAATGAGATAAGAGAGAGAAAACACGAATTCATATGTTCACTACAGAGCAAATAATACATCTCCACTCCAGATTACTGTTTCCTTTTAGTTGAAGTTAAAGTTTGATTTCTGTTTCATATTTCCATCCCCTTTCATATAATCATCATGAGAAATATGTCAGCTCTAAGGTATAGATAACCATGTTGCATAAGATATACATTAGTAATCTCTCCTCATTCTCTTTCTTCCTGTGAAATAGATAGATAGACTGACAGACAAATGATTGTTTTTAATCTATTGAGAACCTCATCAGACATTCTTCAGGCTCTGTTGCCATGTACTTAGGAAACGGATCCCCACGGGAAGGCATCATGTGTCATAAGGCACTTCCAGTGGGACTACATGGTATTCTGTTTCCTAAGCATGTGGAAATGGAGCCCTAAGACCTCCTTCTGCAGCGGAATGTGGGGAAAAGTGGGGAGAAGACAGAAAAAGATGGGAGGGAATAGTGAAAGTTAGTTCCCTCTGATGAGGTCTTAAATCTCACTACAGGTTAGGACAAATCACAAATCAAATTAGACAGAGTTAAGGTGTTTCTAGCCAGCACAAAAATGTGGATTTTAAAGGAGGGGGAGATATAAGATGGTGGTTGAGTATAAGAATAAAATATTATTATTATTATTATTATTTGTAAGTCTCTATGACCATTTTTGCTCCACTTTCATCTCTCATTTCTGTTCAATTGCAGTTTCTGCAATTTTGGGTCCAAACAGACTTAAATTTTATTCATTCTTACTCCTTGAAAGTCTTGGCCCTATCCTTCTGAAAGTTTGCAGATTTCCTGCATCTGACTATGCCGCTTCCATACTAATTAACACACACAAAAAGGTAAGAAGCAAAATATCCAAATTTAAACTCTCTTTTGTACTCCAGATATGCTCCTACCCTTTCTACAATTCTGCAGTTTTCTTAACTAACTGCATTTTATATCATATTTAAATATCAGTTGTCTATAAAACACTGAGTTAGATAAGAGGTTTTTTTAAAAGGTCCCTGCACCCAAAAGAAAAATAATCTGAAAGTGCTATTCTTGAAGGCAGGAGCTCACAGTACTACAAAATCTATTGTTTTGATACAGCTGCCTGGATTTTAAGTTGAATTTGGTGGTTCAGATTGGAACATAGCCACGCCACTGTAGCTGCATGTCCTTTACCAGGTTTGGGCATTGTGTGGATTGGGCCCGGAGACTGAGTCACATGATCCCCGGGCCCAATACACACAGCCACCTTGGTTTTTCAGGATCTAGAATCCCAAAACTTGAGAGGGCACACACCCTCTACGGATTTTACTCCTCACCCCCCCCCCCGTTCATACCCCCCCGTTCTTCATTTTCTCCAGATTAATTTGACACCTGGAAAGATCTGGATATTAAGCTGAAGTCAGTCTGGATCTTTGCAGGTGAGGGCCCTGTGGAGATTGAATATCGGGATTGTTTTTGCACAACTGTAACGTCAGTCTGAGGGCCCTTCTACACTTAACTAAATCCTGGGAAGAACTGGTTTATAAAATCCCAGTTTCTGCTGGGATTTAATACCTACACTCTCTCACAACCTTACCTCCTGATGTGTTATTTTTGCATGTCAAGAGAGTTTTCTGGAGGCCCTCCACCTTCTGACACATCATTTTCACACATAAGAACAACTCTCCGGAGGGGCCTATGCTGCCAGCAGGCTGAGGTAAGTTTTTTGGCTTAAAGTACAAATATTTTCAGGTGTTATTTGGATGATTCAGGTAAATCTGAGACAGGTCATGGGAAGGGCCCTGAGATTCCCTCTTCCAGGTCATAATAGGACTTAAAGTGGAATGTCTCTTTCTTCACATCCCTAGTCACTGGACCTAAAGAGGCAATCCAGAGACATCTCCTTCACCAAAAGGTGTTCACCAATATCTGTTATCTCATCCCACTGCCTGCCAAGTGACCAGCTTAAGACATTACCACAGTCCAATCATCATTGTCCTGCATTTCAGTATGTGGTAGGCTGAGGGGAGTAATATCCTACTCGCCCCTTAAGTGGTACTGTTTAAACCAGGACTTTAATCAGATCTGGTTTTGCCCCTTCTCTTCTTCATGTTATGTGCCCTGAAACATTTGAATTTGGCCTCTGCTTCCTTCAAGGCCAACAAACAAGCCTCCACTTCTGCATTGCTATGCCTGGCAGAAAGGGTACAAATTATGTCTGGAATTTGCTATAAGAAAACAGATCATAGTGAGATTAACTACTTCCCAAAGGACTACTTTTGCTATGTACATGATACATGGTCAGTGCTGAAATGTTGTCTTAGCCTTCAATTAGTTCTGCATGAAAAGATAAAGTTTAAAAAGACATGTATCAAATAAGAAATAATGAAGAAAGCAATCGTTATTATTTTTAAACAGTGCTACTGCAATGCATACCAGTGTTAATACTGTGCTTTCTGGGATATCATCTTTTTGTTCTTCTTAGTATAGGATTGGAAAGAGAACATATTTTATAGTAAAATCTGTACCTGTATAGTACCAGTTTCTTTTTCTTTCACTGATCTCCAAAACAACAGGGTATTTATCCCACATGCAGAAAGTTTTTAGGGTTGACCTGTTGAGTTTGAATTGCCTTTGTTTCTGTTTAAAGAATTCAATGAGACTGGAGGAAATAGATTTTTCTTTCCGTATTGACATCTAATAATACCTAAGAAATAAGACAGTGGGTAGAAAATGAACAGTGAAAAACCCTGGATTTCATTTACTGTCACAGAAATGTAGTCTGGTTGAGGTCTAAAATTAATCTACTTTGTCCCTGACAAATTCAGTAAAACAACAGCAGGGTAGGTGTTTGTTTGTTTGTTTTTTAATGCATACATATTCAGTACCAGATTCAATAAAGTATTAGAAACAATCAGCATGAAGAAAGTTTAACACATACAGATATCTTTGAAATTCAGTTAATCAAGATGTCAAAGTAACTAAAACAGTTTTACAGATTTTTATTAAAAATAAATCACTTTATCATATATGGCAATATATATTACTGTATCCTCATAGATTCTGACTGCTCATCTACTTGCACTTTTTTCCCAAAGAGTATCTCCTGCCCTCTTTAGTCCACTTTTTATAACTACAGTCACAAAGGAAATTGAAGACAAACTCTATTTCCAGTCTGGCTCCTACTTTTGCTTTGTGGGAGGGAAAAAAACAGAACCCTTTATTAGCCCTTTCTGACAACAACCGATGACAGGAAGCAGAACAGGAAATGATATGGCTGCAGAATTATATATTTCCCTGTGCATAGCTGTTCATTGAAAATCTATATAGTGAACCAATGTTGAGATTGCTCTCAAGTTCATAAAGGCTTGCCGTCTCATTATTCAGAAAGAGGCTTCAATTCAGGAAAAATTGAAATCATCTAAAATATCATCCTAATATTAACAGCTATATTATGCATTTCAGTGCAAATTCACAGATAAACTTTTCTTCAGGCTCTTTTAAATTTTCATAGCATTTCCAGATTAAGTGTTCCTTACACTAACATTTGGAAGTCACTGTGTGACTCTGTCGTTTTGTCCTTGACAGATTTCTGCCAGCAAGAAAACAGGTAGAAGATTCACTGGTAAAGCAAGACAGGATTGCTAATGGACACCCACTAAAGGAACAAGGCACGGTGATAATGTAACAGAAGCATTGTCTGGAACCACCTTTTCAGTTTTCTTTTAAATGGGCTCAACTTAAAACAAGGGCTATCTGCACTACCAAAAAATAATCCAGGTGTAAACCGGAGCAGTCTCAGATTCACCTGTTTGCATTACAACCCTAACAATAAAGCAATCTGAGATCATTTTTATTGTGCACAGTTTCTCCACCCAAATCAAAAATTGCATTGCTTTATTATCCCATTCATCCTTGAGCTTTCCTAGTGAAATACATCTCACTTGCTCTGGTGTTGTTCAATCTGGCATCAGAATCAGGTGCACAACCATAAGGGATCAGTGATGTTAGGGTTGATCAAACAACATTGTTGGTAAGTTGCTGGGATGATGTTTTGCCAGGAAGGCAGAAGTAACCTCAAAATAAACTGCCCCAGTCACCCAGGGCTACCATCATTTCTGTAAGTAAAACAAACATTTTCAGCTAAATAATAAATTTGTCTTACATTGAGGGAAATGGAGAACAGTGTGGGAGGAAAGAAAGAAAATGACATCTTAAACCAGCATGATTCAATTAATCAATACACAGTGAGTCCTTGGTATTCATTGAAGTTTGATTCCAGACCACTCAGTGCATACCAAAATCCATGAATGCTCACATCCCATTATATACAGTCCCGTGGTAAATTAATATCTTATATATAAAATGTCAAAATCCAAACTTGCTTTTTTGGAGAGTTTTTTAAATATATGTACACATATTTTGAGGCCATGGATGGCTGAAACTGTGGATGCAGAATCTATGGAAATAAAAGGCTGGCTATACTATCTTGTGAGATCTACTGCTAATGGGAGTAGAGATGAGGAAACCTATAAGATCACTATTTATGCTGCTCATGGTAATAATTATGCTTATCTATGCCCTTGCTTTGTTTTGCTTTAGCTAATCTTGAGGAGATCAGAGCAATTCCTTTTTTTTGTCTTTAACTAACTTTGAAAGTCCCTGTTTTAGTACAGTTTTCAAAATTCCTTGAGATGGCAGCTTCCACAGAACTGAATTGCTGGTGTGCCTCCTTGTAGAAGGATTCTAGATGTGTCAGTCACACTATTCCCCCTTGGGAGTTTCTGTTGCAGCCTGCCCCCCTCCTGTGTGAGCCATGGCTTAAAAGCCACACTCAGGCCTTTAATTAATAACTGGAAAGTGCTTTGAAGATGAAAACAACTATACAATATACATGTTAAGTGGCATTACTCTTGGCATCAGGAGTCATCGTGCCTTAATTAATGAGCTACTTGTATCACACAAGAAAGAAAGAAAGTTAAAACAATCCCAGGTTAGAGCTACACTGTGCAAACAACACGCTGCTCTTCCTTTTAGGTACTATTAACCTTTCTTTCACCAGTTTTAAATAGCCAAAGTGAAGTGCCCTTATATTCAGATTAGAGATAGGAATATCATAATTCATTAACATCCAGGATGGAAAGAGCTTGAAACTGAAAAGGATCAACTGGAGAATAAACCGTGAAATGGCCATATGCATGAATCCACATCTAGGGGATGTGGTTTTGAATCCCTATTTGGTCTCCTACCTCTTTTTAATAATCTCCTCTTTACCAGCTCTGTCTTTGTCAGATAAAACACTATCCTTTTTATGTTGAGAATAATTGTTCATGTAGAATTGGGATGCGATGCGAGACTTTTATTTTAGAGAACTGTACTAGAATTTGCACATTTTTTTCATAGGATGGGTGGAAAGCTTAAGGTTTAGAAAATCAGAATAAAAAAGTGAGATGATAATTTTACTAGGGTTGGGAAAACCTATTTGAAGAGATTGCCACTTATTTTTTGGTATGTGTACAGATCGAAGAATTTGTTTTACCTGATTATGGTCTTTAATCATTTTTCTATACCCCCAGTTCTTAACCTCCTGTTCAACCCCCCCCCCACGAGGCCACATTGTCATCACAGGGGAGCTGCAAATGCTGGAATATTTGAAGACTGCTAAGCCTACTTCCTTCTCACAACATAGAAGCTATGTGATAAGAGACAGGTCTAATGTTGCTTTGGCCAAACCTACACATTGCTTGTTGTCTGATCACCCCATTGTGAACAGAAAAGGGTTAGTTGAGTAGCTGAGTGGCTGCCCACCCTGCACAATCTATCAATGTGGGAGGGTTGGTGGTCAAGATTGGAAAGGGAGGCAACATCAGCAGTAACAGTAACAGGCTCCTACTCTTCTCCAGAAAGAAATGCAGGAAAAACAAGAGAGGAAGAACAGATGGTGAGCATTCCTCCCTGCTTGCTGCCACTTCTTCTGCCAGCTCAGTTCTTTGTTTTCTTCTTAGTATTCTTCTGCCAGCTCATTTCTTTGTGGAGCTGGGCTTCAGCACAGCTGGTTAATCACCAGCAGCAATAGATCATGCCGGCCAATAGGTTGGCAATTCGAAGCCTGAGTCGAAGTGAGCACCTGATCATCAGCCCAGCTCACTGTTCACTTTAGCAGTTTTAAAGCAGCTGAGCTGTAAGTAGAGAAATTAGGCACCGCATAAGCAGGGAGTTATTTTACAGCACCATAAAATGCCAACAATCAAAGAACAAGGAGGAAAAGTCTGCGATCAAAGAGCTTGACATTATAGTGGATGGAGCAACAGCACCCCTGTGGCTGGAATAGAGAATAACCTCCAAACGCCAAAGCTGGAAAATGCAGATGCACCTCTATCTGTTTGTATGTCCTGTATATCTAAAGTGACATTGAATGTTTGCTGTGTATGTGTGCTGTGATCTGCCCTGAGTCCCTTTGTGGTGAGAATGGTGGAATATAAATGCTATAAATAAATAATAAAAATAAAAAAATTACATATTCTTTCCCCAGGATTGTACCTCCAATACTTTAGGGGAGAGAGTACTCACTCAGCACCCAGTTGCATGGAGCTATTTCCCTCCTGCTTGCACTATTACTGCTATACCTGCCTGCTGATAGTTAACCAAGGAAGAAGAAAATGAGAATGAAGTAGAGAGGTAGGAGGAGGACTATGTGTGTGTTTGTGTCCCTTCTTTAGCAGCTACAATTTAAGGAACCTGTGGGGTGGCTGCCTGCCTTGGTTGGGAGGGTGGGGGGGGGGTGTCATCATGAATTACTACAAGGTGGTGACACGAACCCTAGATGTGGTAAGGAGGATCAGTGGCAGATGATTTACAAAAGAGCTGAACAATTGAAGACAGAGCATCAGGAAAGAAGGAACCTGGCTATTTCAGAAAGTATATGTTCTGTATATTCTTGCAATGTTTAAGTGTTTAAATTATACCTGTAACTTGCCACAATGAGAGGAGGGTAAGAAATTATTATTATTATCTGCTTACACACAGGTTCAGCCAAGCCAGCCAGCCTTTGTCTGGGTTCTAGCCATATGCTTGCTCTGTAGTAAAAAGGAAGTAGGCCAAACAGATGAGCCACAATGGAGCAGCCACATGACAGGAGCCAAGGCAAAGGCTAGCATTGCTGTTTTATCTACTCCATGAAAAAGCAGGAGAAAAGACTTTCATTTATTTTAGTATTGATATTAGAATTATTAAACGTCTATGGAATCATTCTAATAAAAAAAATATAACAGAGGTGTAAGCATTTTCTTATTTCTCCCTTCTTTCCAAATTGGATGCCTTGATGAGCAATTTTAGAGGTACATGGTGATAAAAGATATTTAAAGGGGATTTCTGATGAAGAGCCATTTAAATACCATTGCTATATACCTTAACCTGAGCTGTAACAAGATGGGAAGGACCAAATGGAAAGCCACTGCTCAGTACAGTCTGCCACGTATAAATAGAAAAGTGACAACTCCGAGTTATCTCCGAGTTACAAGGAGACATGGTGCTTGTGTAAAATATAGCCCTATTACTCATGTTACAGTGTACAAACTGTAAAAGAATAAGTGTTTTAGAACTGAAACTGTCATGCACTACAGATACTCACACAGAGAGAAATGCTAGATATACTTGAGAGCAGTATAATATTGTGCTTGCTCTCTATTCCTAAACTGTTGCTCTTAGCTTTGTATATACATCTATCTATCTATCTATCTATCTATCTAATGTCAATATTTTGGTAAATAAATGTTAAGGCTGCAACATTCTATAATATTTCCTTCTTTATCTCATTTATATATTTTTCTTCTATTAACTTCTTGCAGATACTGACCCAGTTCAGAGCTTCTCAGTTTCAACAATATCACCATATTGTGTGCCTTCAAATAAGATGCAAATTCCCTTCATGAACTGGATAAAATACTTGTGGTAACAGATAGGCAGACTATTTCCATAGACTTCCTCTGAGTCTGTTGTGTGTCAATTCTGTATAGAGAAACAAATGGTGCATAATTTTTGTGTGTATTTTTCAAATGGATCTGTTAAAGAACACATACCTTTGTTGGCTAAAATGTGTGCAATGTATGTTGCTATTTTTAAAGTGTGTACATATTGTCCAGTGATTTTTCTCTACTTAACAAAAAGCAGTACAAGTCAAAAAATGTAGGAGTTGCATCCATAAATTGCGTCCATTTTCATATACTGGAAAAGAAATTGCTAGAACATACATTTCTATCTGTACTTTTTCCAATATCACAAATCTAATTGACTTGACTATTAAACTTAAGCACTGCAGAGATTCTTTAAGTCTTATCAGTTCCTCAAATAGCAAACACATCATTATCATCATCATAATTTCATACCCCAGTACTGTCATACCAGAGAAGGGAGCACTCCTATCATGAGTGACAATACAGTGCAACGTTTTTGTTGTACATCTCACCTCTCTTATGGTCTTTATTAAAAATTCCACATAATATCGTAAGTAGTACCAGTCTCAGCTGTATTTATATTTGGAATTTGTTGGGTCTCAACTTTAGACAGCATCTTGTTAAATTAGACATCTATGCAGCATGGCTTACTAGGAACTATACCAAATCTTTTAAAAGAGGAAGATAATAAACACCCAGCTCTGTATCTTGCACTGAGAAATTAAAGGACCCTGCTACCTAAAAATGAACAGAATAAGAGCAGTTAAAAGCTAACTGTAAATATATATTTGCTGATTTTTTTGAAATTAATTTTCAGATGTACAACTGATAAGAAGGAACACTGTTGTGGATTTGCCTTCTGATTATCATAAATGATTACAGAGCTTGGAAAAGTGGTTTGGGACTACAACTTCCAAAAACTAGCAACTGTGTTACTGATCAAATTTGCTTATGGATTCTGGAAATTATTTCTAAATTCTGATCTATGGCAATTAATTTGGGTCTTGCACCAGGGTCACAGAAAACTGCCAAATACATTTTTAATAGAGGTCCGCAAAAGGAGAGAAAGGAGAAGAAAATCAAAATCATAACTCCATTGCTGTTGGGTGCAGAAGTGCACTATTGGAGCCTGGATTCTGATTACCTCCCAGGAGGAGGAGGAGGAGGAGGAGGAGGAGGAGGAGGAGGAGGAGGAGGAGGAGGAGGAGGAGGAGAAATAATATGTGGCAAACAACATATTAAAATTAATACTCAATAAAAGCAATACAAAAATCAGGATAAAAGTATAAATATATTACTAAAAACAATCACTTTGTAAATTAAAACATCAAACATTACAAATATTTAAATGCAAACCTACATAAAATCCCCTTAGGATCTTTTGAGAAAAGTTCTTCCATAATAGGTAAAAGTAAAATTTTGTGGTCATTTTTTTCATTTTGTTCATCCAATATTATGAAAGCAGCACCAAAGATTAAATGAAGATTTACATAGTTCCCCTCTGAGGCAGTAGAGCACCAGATTTCAGCTGTCTAACAGTGCTTCTTGGCGTCCACTTAAAGTCTTCCTGTATTTATAAATGAAGAAAATATTACAAATGCACAAGTTCCAGAGTTCATTCACACAAATGAAAGTAAGGATTGCATACTTATGGATTTTTAGGTTAGAGTAAACATGACAATAGCTTGACCTACTTCTACAGTTATTTCAAAACATTTCAGAATTTACCAAAAGGCCATGTTACACCATGTTCAGGTTTTGGAAAGCTACCTTTTTAGTCAACAACACCCTGATGTCACCGAGATAGATAGATAAATAGATAGATAGATAGGATAAAAGATCCAATAAGAGTGTCTTCAACTGTCTCAGGCATAAATAGGTAGGCTTTATAGAACATCTGTTGTGGCTTTGCTTTTAAAAACTGATTTTTTCAGAGCCACTGCATTTCAAATATTTTGACATAATCATGTGTTTAACTACTTCTTGTAAAACCAATTTATGCACAGAATTTGTCAAAATCAAAAATTGATACTTTCCAGCTTATTTCACTCATCTCTACAAGACAGCTTTGATATTCCAACAGAACAATCATTCCTTGTTGCTCTATGTATTTAATACTAAAAATCATCAGAAGACTGCTTTTTTAGATTATCATCCAAATGGACTAAATAGGAATACATTTCCCTTCTCTCACACACCCACATACATACCTTAATAACTGAAATAAGGATCAAAATTGAAATCTACAATGTGCAGATTCTTAGGAAATTCTTCCTTTTAACATCTTGGAAAAGTGACCCACATGGAGAGCTTCAATATATAGATCAGAAGCATCTCTTTTACATTTGTTGCCTAAATTGATTTTCTTTTCATTTAAGAAAGGGTTAAGTCTAAGAAGCAGGAGAAAGGGGGGGGGGGAAGAGAAATTAACTAAAGTAAGGCCCTTGTGATACAATGACACTTGCTCTATGCTCTTACAGAGAAAAACACGATGATAAAACACCACAAAGAGGAGTGTTATGAATTTTATTAATGACTAGAAGACAGTGTGCAAAACATCAAAGGTCTGTGGAAAAGATTAATGACCCCGTGTGAGACTGTTTAATTACCTCCAGCTAATTAGATTCTTGACCAAATTTTTAATATCTGCATTCCTTCTAAAGCCTAATTGAGATTCCACATTATTTATCAATCTTTCAAAAAGCCCTTAGTGTGCTGGTTTTTTAAAGGTTTTTCCCCTTTCTTTTTGCACTTTGACTCCATTTATGGTCAATTATTAAATAAATAGCAAAGTAACTGTTCACCACAAATTGTGTATGTGGAACACTTTATGCCTGTTTATTTTGACTGGGAGACTATCGTTGGCCGCATCTTCTCTCCATAATGAAGCACTCCAGCTAATAAATTGACTTAGCTCACTGTAAACACAGTTGATAATATTTTGGTTATCCATGCTGTGCTTGGGAACTCCCCGTGTGGTTTTCGGTAAATCTTCCTCTGCTATTGTCAGTTAATCCTCATTTTAAGTTTACCTTGGTCTGATCCCAGGGACAGAATGGGAATGTTTATCATACAAACCCAAAAAGGCAGCCTGGGCCACTTCATTACATTTGCTCTATTTCATTTAAGATTGCTTCAGCACTGCTAAGGATAGGCTCCTAACTAAACAGTCTTTATAGAAAGTGATTACTATTAAAAGGCAAGGACAGAACCAACAATTATTTACACTCTCCGACAATGTGAAGGGCCAAGTTTATGTTCCCCATGATCCAAAGGAGGTAGGTGGTAATTAGTGGGTCCAGTCCAAAGTCTAAACACTGAGTTTGTAACATACATAAATGGTTCAAAGGTACCCAAGAGAGTGTGATAGTAGAACATTACCCTATCAAAACATGAAATCTTTTTATCCGATGTGACTGAATTTGAAATAGCATCCAGCTGGGAAGAATTCGGCACAATTTGCCATGCTTATCTCCAGTACAAGTCATATTTAAATGATTAAATCTTGCATCATAACATAGTTTATTATCTGCACCTAAAAATGTCATCCGTCCTCTTTCCTGAATAATATATCCTACTAAAATATAAGAAAACCCCTCAAAGAAACTACACGAGTGTTATTTAAAAATACATTTTCAAACTATTCTTGGCATTTATACTCTGCCTTTCTAACAAACATGCAAGACAACTTAACAATCAAGACAACAACACACGGGACACAAATGTTTCATGAGGGACATTATGCAAAGGCATTGAGGGCTTTCATTGCAATAGGGAGATGTCAAATAACTACGGGCCAGCTCAGAAGTGATTTTATCTAGCTCTCTGGTGCATTGGAGAGCTCACAAGTGTCCATCTCAGGGCAGATTTAAACACTATGAGAAAGTTAAAAATGACAGTCTTGTGTTGAATTCCTGTCTGCCATTTCTTGTAGAACTTACCCTTGTGTACCAGTGTCATTTCTTCAGCATCTCCATTCATTTGCCCACCAACTGTGTCAAACGTTAGATTTTAAGGGGGGAAATGCACAATGTTGGCTAGTAATTTAAATATACTAATAAGTTAGTACCACTACAACTGGCGTGCTAAATCTGGCCTCAGCACCAGCTACCTTAAGATATGTATGGACACCACATATCAGTTCTGTTTATTTTTAGAATGTCCAATTCACAAATTAGGTACTTGGCTGAATAGTAAGCATATTTTTAGCAAAATTCTCTCATTTTAGAATTAAGTGAGATTTCAGAGCAAGGTCACTTTCAGACAGAGGACTTGTACAGCTGCATTAATATGTGTAAGCCATACTACCATTAATTGGTATTAAATGAACAAGTGAGGTTAATATATAAGGGAACATTTCATCTGTAAGCTCACTGCTAAATCCTCGGTGGAACCTTCCTTACTTTCTGATGTAATAATGAGGGGAAAGCTGCTATCTGGAAGTAAGCACCCTAAGAAAAGTGTTATTGGGAAAAACATGTTAATTTAAGAAATATTTACACAACAAACTTAGATTGGATTTCTGGTCATTAGTCACCATTGGAATATTTGGTGAGGATTTAGGTCTTAGATAACTTTATATCTAATGTGGCACCCACACACAGAAAAAAAAGTAGGAATATATATAGTTATGGTTCTGACATTCCTAGAATCCCTCACTACATTACACAATTACTAAGTTTCCTTGACAAAAGGATATATCAGTTAAATCCCTTTTTAAAGTATGTATTGTAGCCATATCTTATCTTTGCTTACCTCTGAAATTATTGAATGGATCTACTGCTAGAAGTATATTTGTCTTGTCAATTAGTCTCTAGTAATGCCAAAATAATATCATATGGGAAACAAGTCAGAGCAGATAGGTTTGTCTCATGTCTACACAGGGCCCTAATCACAGCACCCCCTTTACATTACTATCTAACTCCCCTTTCCTTTTGGCAGAACATTGGACTCTGGATATGGGTTGGTGAACTTTTCACATGACAGCCAGTACCCAAAGAGAATCTTAATATTTCAATCTTTTGTGCACCAGGCATAAAAAGACTCACATGGATACCAAAATCCATGGATGTTCAAGTCCCAATTTATACAGTGGTGTAATAAAATGGTGTCCCTTATATAAAATGAAAAAAAATCAATGTTTCAGGGGAAGGGTTGGAATTATTTTTATATTTTCAGACTGTGGGTGGTTGCATCCTTGCATACAGTATCTGTGTTTATGTAGCACCAACCGTAAATTATATTTACTTCTAAAGATGACAAGTCACCAATTAAGCATGTAGATGTCTATCCATGTTTCACTCATAAGCTTTGATTCAGTTCTTTACTCATGTTAATCATTCATTTTAAAAAACATAGTAATGCGTCATTTCTGAAGCATGTTGATTTAAAAGAAAATACTCCCACATCACCTGCACATGCAAAGCAGTTAATGTCTCAGTGCCACTACACGCTTTTACATGATGGAGCGTTGCCTGTAGAAACCAACGGTAGTAGTATGTCATCTTCCCCTGCTGAGAGGTCACTTAGAAATGTCTTTCTAGCTCCCCTTCTCTCACATCAGTGTCTCCAAAGAGTAATTCTCTCTCCTGACCTTTGGAAGTCTGGGTAATACAATCACTGATAGAAGCTACAGCAGCCTTTTATCTTATCTTTGATGACTTTCAAATGGATATTGTTTAAAGGAAGAAGGCGAGATCAAGACAATATCAATTAATAATCAGAAATAGGGAATTTAACATACCAGTCAGAATCCCACATACTATTAAGTCTAAGCATTTCTAGTATTCTTCCTCACTGGAGCAAGACAGCAAATTTCACTCAATATTATGAATATCATTAATCTGTGGATTTAAACAGAAATGATTTATTTTCCTAACAGGTGTGCACAAACTAAATTGAAAGTAGTGAAATGCAAAAGTCTAAAGACATTTTCAAACTTACACAACCTATGTGCCAGTATTGAGCATCAAAGGGACTTCATGTGACCCCCCTATGTGCCAGCATTTTGCCTTCAATGTTGACTAGAATTTGAACACTGTTATTTTTAGGTTGGCTAACCATCTATATAGGACAAATGGGAAATGGGAAAATTAGTACGGTTATTTGAATAGGCCTTAAAAACATTTTATATCATGCCCTTCCCTGTCTTAAAGGCAGGTCACAAAATTGATGCTGCAAATATAGCGAAACAATACTATTAACAAAATTCCAGTTTTGGTTCCCACACTACTATGATGAAAGGGATGATGAAAGAGGGTCCATGATGCTACACTTTGTGAAACTGATGACATCAGGAGTAGTACTCACAGGGGTTTAAAATCTGATCCTCTCTGGATGTTTCTTCACACCGATGGAAACATCTTTCCTTGCCAGTACTAGAGAGCACTTCAGAAAAATCAGGCAATCCAATAGTAAGCCATGAGATGACTGAATGTATGGGTGGATAAGAATCAAATGCAATTAATAAGTGCTGCATTTTGATGTGCAGACACTCATAAGATTGTGGAGCTGAGATTTGTATTTTGTAGTTTTAATTGTTAATTTATATGGTTTTATTTGCTTGTTTTTAATCTTATTATGATGTGTTGTATGTGGGCACTCGCTGCCGCTTGTTCACCGCCTCGAGTCACCTTCGGGCTGAGAGAGGCGGTATAGAAGCATAGCAAATAAATAAATAAATGCTTCAGGAAGGGAGCCTAAAAAGACGGATATTGGACCATATCCACAAGCCAGTTCTATACCTTTTCATTACAACTGAGAACAAGTATTTTTTTCAATTGCTATTTTTTGCAGGCATGGGCCAATGACTGATCACCATCATTATCATCACCACATTTTCTCTCAGTTTCACTTGACCAGGTTTGTAAATTGTTACTGTCTGAAGTTTGGGACCATCGGTGCCAGGAGAGGAAGGGGAGTGTGCTGACAGCCCAGGTGCCAAAGAGGATGCCACCACACCACAGACAATTCAGAGGCCACAATAGGCCTTCGTGCCTGTGCACTCTGCAGGCCTTTGCGCCTGTGCATTGAAGTCTTGCCACACTCGTGGCTGGGAGTGGAGTGTGTCGAGCCAGTCGGCTGCCTTCTGGGACTCTCTGGATCCAGAGAAACAACAACTCCCATTTGAAAAAAGAGCAATCATTCCCCAATCCCTGCCTCTATGCACAGTTGGGCACATTAGATCTATGTGCCAAGTTTAGGTCAGGGCTACGATAGAGTTGCCACCATGGCTAGCCATCTAATGAGTTCAAACAAGAATTCAAGAAACATACCCCAAAGCAAGATATTTCCATTGTGCAAGTCATTGACTGAACCTTGCATTGAGTGATATGTTTTCAAACTCTTCTGTCAGAAATTGTTTTAGAACAATAAAAGAAATAACAAATTTCTTCAGAAACAGTGGTAACAATATTTTGCAGATTAATATTAGTATTCATGTACCAGAAACAAAGAAAAAAAAGACTGACACATTTATGCGCGGCATTGAGAGGCATGACAGTGCATTGACATTCGTTGAACTATTTAAGCCTATCGTAGTTGCCTTAGAAGAAATCTCAGAGAAACCATGGAAAATCTCTTCTTCAGCTTCAAACTTTTTGACTGCAATTTTAAAAAGTGATTTCATCGTTAGCCTGTTTGCCTGTGAACAACTCTTCAGCCTTACTTTGCCCCTATCAATTTTTCTTCAGGAAAAAAGTATTGATATGGCATCTGCCATAAACCACACCAAGTCACTGTTAAAGTCTTTAGAATTGTTGAGAACAGATGCAAAAGATCATTTTGTAAAACTCTCACTTAGCAAGAACAACATCTGAAAAAATATTTCAAAGCAACTTGACTATTCCAAGTCAAAGTTCAACACAGGTGCATCGGGCAAATCCAGGGACTAATGCTGTAGAAGATTATTTCAGAGTTGTGGTGTTCATACGATGTGTCGATTCACTCATACATAACATGACTGAAAGGTTCATGTCAAATGAAGACATTTTAACCAGTTTCCAGGTTCTACTCCCTGGGTTTTCAGGTCTAGACAAAGTTCATCATATGGAACAAATGTCAGAATACGTTGAAAATGATGCAGCTTCCGTCAAGGCTGAGTACATAATGTGGTGTATTAAGAAAGATACGGAGTTACTTAGTGTTAGAACTGTGTGACAAAACCTACTATCAGTAAATAAATCTCCGTTTGACTGTGTTAGCTGCTCTACCTGTCACAACACAGAAAGTCTTAAAGAGCCAGACCAGGTAGTAAGTCAAACACAGTTTATTTCAAAACAGCTCAGTCAACTCAAAAAATGGCAAAAAGAACCAGGAACACTTTAACTTCAGTGTGAATGGCAAAACAAGTCAAAAATAATGACCAAATGGTCAGAGAGTCAATAGAACACAAAATCTGGATTATATCGCTGGAAACCCCACATTAAATCTCAAAGTAAAGCACTACACAAAGGAAAAAGCACACGTTGTCAATCATGCCAATGTCATCGTCAAATGGGAGGTGCAGCTGAAAGTGAAGAGACGCCTGAAAAAGCCAATGGTCCAATATGGGAAACCAGCAACCCCTCAGCTGAATCAAGTCAACACCAGCGAGGAAGAAGCAGCAGAAATGATGCAGCCCAATCACAAAGCAGGCGGCGGCAACCTGACACATAGGAAGGAATACAAAATGTAGCCGAAAGGGAAACAAATCCCGGAAACCCCTCCTATACCCAAGTCCATGAAGATAACGTAGGATCCAAACTCACATTCTAAAGAGATTCCACAGGAACCAGGAGAAACACAGCATATGGAACAAGACCTGGGCCCCCAGCAACACCTTGCTAACTGCAAAGAACCCCAGATTCCAGGCCCCTTTTTATTCACAAATCTTAATCTGAGCTGGGACTAGGCAACACCCTCTCATTAGTGCGTTCAGCTGCGATGGCAGCCTCAGGTGTAGCCCTTTGCCTCCCTCTCCAATCTCTCCATTTCCTCTCAAGTCTTAACCCCCCGGATGAAACCCCCCAAACATATCACAACCATTGTGCACCTCCTGCACTCTAGTCCAGTCCATCCCACTAGAACCATCCTCAGAATTCCCAGCCACACTTCCCATAGTTGACTCCTCACTGACAGACCCATCATCCCCAGAGAAACCCTCAAAAGAGTCTTCATCAGTAGATTCCCCAAGTATTTGCCAGATCCTTTTCCTTTGTTGCTCTTCGTCTGATTCCTGCTCACAAGTAACCCGCTTTCCCTTTCTAGCTTCCAACTCCATACTCTCAGTGCTACTCAAAGACTCATCTACAAAACTACCAGTAATGACATGCAGTGTGGAAAGGTCGTTTTCAACCATGAAGAGAGCGAAAAGTGTATCTAGTGTCACGACACAGTTGCCAGGCCAGAAGTAAGAGTAATAGGAGTTTTATTGTCCACAGTCTTTTAGGTCAAAAAGGCGACCAATAAACAGAAAACACTTCTCAGCAGTGATAAAAACCAAAAGATAAGCCTTCTTGGCAAAGCCCCACTCAAAAAATCCCACAAAGAAACACAAGTGGTCGTTTAAGCTTTAGCAGAAAACAAACGGGGAAAAACCAGTTTACAGGAACTTTGAAGGTCTTCAGCAGAGAAGAAGAGGAGTCAAATTTCCAGACCAGGTCAGCAGTAGTCCACAGAATGAATGCAGGAGCCAATTTTGAATCAAAGGCAGCGTCTCTCATTCACAGTCCATTTGCAAGAAGACAAACCCCAGTCAAGCGAAAAGGAGGGGTGGTCGGCATCAGGTTTCACAGCAAACCTAGAATTCCAGACGTAACACTTTGCCAGCCACAGAAAGCAATCCCTCAGAAGCCCTTATTTATTAATCCTCCATATCAGATCCGTCCTCCCTAGCATACGCCCCACTATGAGCAGCTCCAGCTGTTGCAACTTCCCGGCTGTGCTCTCTTGATTCTCTCGCCAAACACGCCATCTTCTGTCTTCATTTAATTCACCCCAATCATCCAGATGTCCCGAGGCCCACTCCCTATCATCTGAAAACCCCAAAAATGTGCTAGTGTCAGAAGTTTCCCCACATACTGCTCGGACCTCGTTTACCAATGTCTCATCCATATCTGTCTCTTCGTCAGAGGAATCTCCCTCACTCTGACTCCCATCCTCCCCCGGAAAACCCAGAAATGATTCTTCGTCACTCGACTCCATAAGTATCTGCCGGATTCTTTTACTTTGGAGCACGTCTTCCTCACTTTGTTCACGAGTCAACCTCTTTCCCCTCCTGAGGCCAGTACTATCATTGCAAGCAACCCCACCCAAATCCATATCAATGTTTGATGCCGTAGTATCCTCTTCACACAGCCCTGTCCTCCTAGTAGTACCTGAAGTCCCAGACTCAACTACAACACTATCCCCCCCGCAAAGCTCCCCCGTCCAAGCGGGGCCGCAGAATGGGTGACATCGTCCACCAGGGCAGACCGGTGCTCTGGGGAGGCCTTCTTCAACAAGGACCGGTGAAAGACAGGATGAACCCTTAGAGAGGAAGGCAATCGCAAGCGGAAAGCAACAGGGGATATTTTATGGATAATGGGGTAGGGTCCTAAATAACGGGCCGCGAACTTGCTGCCAGACGGTCGAATGTTTTTAGAGGATAGCCACACCAAATCTCCAACCACAAGTTCCTCCCCAGCCTGCCGCAATCGGTCAGCAACTGCCTTTTGAGCTGTTTTAGCCTCTTCCAGAATCTGGTGCGCAACGTCATGCAAGGCCCGTAATTCGCTTGCCCTGTATGTTAGATCTTCTGTAACAATGTTTTGAGATGGAGCCGCACCCCAGTGAGGACGAAAGCCATAGGCAAGTTCGAACGGAGAATGTTTACTGACACTATGAGTCGCATTATTATATGCAAACTCCGCCATGGGTAGCCACTGTGCCCAATCTCCAGGTTGCTGTAGACAAAAGCAGCGCAGATATTGCTCCAGCAGACCATTCACCCTCTCTGCTTGACCATCAGTCTGAGGGTGGAATGCAGTTGAAATGTTTAACTTAGTTCCTAACTGAGCGTGGAACTCTGTCCAAAAACGGGACACAAACTGAGGAGCTCTGTCAGAAATAATGATTTCAGGAGCTCCATGTAAACGGAACACATGTTTAGTGTATAATTTAGCTAGATTCGGCGCCGAGGGAACCCGTGCACATGGTACAAAATGAGCCAATTTGGTGAACAAATCCACCACTACCCAGATACAGGTATATCCACGAGCACGAGGTAAATCAGAAATGAAGTCCATGGCAATGATTTGCCATGGTCTTTCTGGTACTGGCAATGGAGATAATAGACCCCTGGGTCTGCCCACAGGCTGCTTACATTGCTGACATATAACACAACTATCGCAGTACCTCAATATGTCTTGTCTCATTTTAGGCCACCAGTAACTACGGGTGATTGCTTGTACTGTCTTATAACGGCCAAAATGCCCTGCTGTTGGTTCATCATGGTGAGCCCTCATGATCTCCACCGCAACTTCCCGTAGGTACATACAACTGATTGTTACGCAACAGTTTGCCTTCATCATTACGTAGATGTGGAAATGCTGTCTTACTCCCACTGTCTATCAATATTAATTGTTCCTGTGACCACATATCCACTTCTTGGTTACTTATCACTTGAGCATGCAGACTTGGAACTGACTCTATAGCGTTTAAAGCTACCGTAGGTAAAATTGTTCTATGTATGGGTACCATTACCTCCTTGTATTCTGGTTTACGAGAGAGGGCGTCAGCCCTGGCATTTTGCTTCCCCTCAACAAATACCACCTTGAAGTCAAAACGTGAAAAAAACAATGCCCAACGAACCTGCCTCTGGTTTAATTTCTTGGCAGTCTGCAAGTGTTCCAAATTTCTGTGATCAGTGCGGACACTGATCTGGTGTTTGGCCCCTTCTAGCCAGTGTCTCCAAGTCTCAAATGCCACCTTGATAGCCAAAAGTTCTTTCTCCCAAATGGTGTAATTTTGCTCAAAAGAGGTTAGCTGTCTAGAATAAAATGCACAAGGTCTCAATGTATCTTTAACATCAGCCTGTGACAAAACGGCTCCAAGCGCAAAGTTGGACGCATCTGCCTCCACCACGAAGGGCTTATTAATATCAGGATGTGCCAAGACCTCCCATTATGAAAGCTACGCTTCAATTGTTCAAAGGCACTACGCTCCAGTTCAGTCCATACAAAAGGTTGTCCTTTCTGAAGGAGACGGGTCAAAGGGACTGTTAACTGAGCATACCGTGGTATGAATTCCCGATAGTAATTAGCAAAACCTAAGAACCTCTGAACATCCTTTTTGGACGTTAAGTCTTTCCAGGAATCTATAGCTTCCACCTTATGTGGATCCATCTTAATCTCCCCCCCCAGAAATCACATGTCCTAAAAATTCTACTTCTGGAACATGAAACATGCACTTAGATGCCTTGGCAAATAAGCCATTCTCCCTCAAGCGACGTAAGACCTGTCTCACGTGTTGTTCATGTTCACGCAAATTTCTAGAGAAAATCAAGATGTCATCCAAATACAGGACCACAAAACGGTCCAGCAGGTCACGAAAAACCTCGTTCATGAAGCGCTGAAATACCGCGGGGCATTACACAATCCGAATGGCATTACAAGGAATTCATAGGCCCCGAAACACGTATTAAAAGCGGTTTTCCACTCATCCCCTGTCTGATGCGTACCAGGTTATAAGCACCCCTCAAATCCAACTTAGAGAAGATGGATGCCCCTTGAACTCTAGATAGTAACTCAGGTATCAATGGTAGCGGATAACGGTCCCGTATGGTGTATTTATTCAACACCCTATAATCACAAACTAACCGCAAATCCCCAGTTTTCTTTGATACGAAAAACACGGGTGCCGCCGTAGGAGAACTGGAAGGACGAATGAATCCTTTAGCTAGATGCTCATCAAGGAATTCCCTGAGCGCCTGGCGTTCTGGTACTGATAATGCATACAAGCGTCCTGATGGTAATTTAGCCCCTTCCATTAAATTAACTGCACAGTCATATGTTCTATGTGGTGGTAATCTATCAGCCTTTTGCTTACAAAAACATCCTTGAAATCAAAATAACATTGTGGAACTCCAGTCATATCTGGGTTAATCTCTAGAGCCAAACAAGGTTGTTTTACAATAGTCAAACATTTCTTACTCCAATCAATGTGTGGATTGACCTTGCTTAGCCAACTCATTCCCAATATAACAGTATACCTAGGTAATCTAGTCACATCCCACACGAAAATATCCAGAACCCCTTGCAACTCCCAAGACAGTCCAACAGTCTCTTGATTGACCAATCCAGTCCCCAGTAACTCCCCATCAGCTCCTTCCACCCACACAGCTTTCTTCTTGTTGGTTACTTCAATTCCTTTGTTTTTGGCGAATTCTATATCCATATAGGAGCCCGAGGCTCGGAGTCCACCAAAGCCCACGTCCAAATGCTTTCTCCATTACTTTTAATGATTTTTATCTGTACAAACACATGGTCAGCACTTCTGGGCAAACGCACAGCTAGCCCTAATGTGTTGGACTCGTCACACATTAGGGCTGATCTTTTCCCTGAGCCTTGGATGACTTCACAAGGCATTCCCGGGCAAAATGTCCATCACCACCACAATATAGGCATAGTCTCAGACGCCTTCTGCGCTCCTTCTCAGTGTCAGTTAGTTTCCTGAAAGTCCCAAGTTGCATGGGTTCTTCCTCATCTTTCTTTCTGCTAGTGGAGGCACCAGAAACAGCGGCAATGCCCTTGGCAAAATGACCCTTCCTCTTAAAGGCTAAGCGTGCCTCCACTCTTAAAGTCTTGTGCACCAAATCATCCCAGGAAGTGGCAGGCTCAAGCCTAATCAACTCATCCTGCAGTTCACTGGATAAGCCTGCAGTAAAGCTTACCATTAAAGGCCTATCTCCCCAATTCACTCTATTCTTGAGCAACTTAAATCTGTTCAAATAGTCAATCAAGGTGTTTCTTCCCTGTTTGATATGATGTATCTCCCACTCAGCATTTTCCACCTTCAGTGGATCACCAAACGCTTCTTCCAGGGCCAGTTTGAAGTCTCTTAAATTGTCCTTGATAGGGTCTTGCCCCAACATAATATTAACTGCCCACTCAGCGGCTGGACCAGATAGCAGAGATAACATAAAGCCCACTTTGGCAGAGTCAGTAGGCAATTCAGTGGGAGGAATCTGTGTAAAATACAGCTCCACTTGAGCAAAAAAAACTGGCAGATTCCTTCGACTTCCATCAAAGCGTTCTGGCAACATTATCCTATTTCTAACCTGAGCTACTACAGGTGCAGCCTGAGCTCCTTGTAATAGAGCAACTTGTGCACGTAAAAGTGCATTTTCTGCAGCCAACTCTTCAACTGAGGCCATGTTGGGTTTCTTGGTGTGTGGGTCGGTGGCTGGCAATCTGTCACGACACAGTTGCCAGGCCAGAAGTAAGAGTAATAGGAGTTTTATTGTCCACAGTCTTTTAGGTCAAAAAGGCGACCAATAAACAGAAAACACTTCTCAGCAGTGATAAAAAACCAAAAGATAAGCCTTCTTGGCAAAGCCCCACTCAAAAAATCCCACAAAGAAACACAAGTGGTCGTTTAAGCTTTAGCAGAAAACAAACGGGGAAAAAACCAGTTTACAGGAACTTTCGAAGGTCTTCAGCAGAGAAGAAGAGGAGTCAAATTTCCAGACCAGGTCAGCAGTAGTCCACAGAATGAATGCAGGAGCCAATTTTGAATCAAAGGCAGCGTCTCTCATTCACAGTCCATTTGCAAGAAGACAAACCCCCAGTCAAGCGAAAAGGAGGGGTGGTCGGCATCAGGTTTCACAGCAAACCTAGAATTCCAGACGTAACACTTTGCCAGCCACAGAAAGCAATCCCTCAGAAGCCCTTATTTATTAATCCTCCATATCAGATCCGTCCTCCCTAGCATACGCCCCACTATGAGCAGCTCCAGCTGTTGCAACTTCCCCGGCTGTGCTCTCTTGATTCTCTCGCCAAACACGCCATCTTCTGTCTTCATTTAATTCACCCCAATCATCCAGATGTCCCGAGGCCCACTCCCTATCATCTGAAAACCCCAAAAAATGTGCTAGTGTCAGAAGTTTCCCCACATACTGCTCGGACCTCGTTTACCAATGTCTCATCCATATCTGTCTCTTCGTCAGAGGAATCTCCCTCACTCTGACTCCCATCCTCCCCGGAAAACCCAGAAATGATTCTTCGTCACTCGACTCCATAAGTATCTGCCGGATTCTTTTACTTTGGAGCACGTCTTCCTCACTTTGTTCACGAGTCAACCTCTTTCCCCTCCTGAGGCCAGTACTATCATTGCAAGCAACCCCACCCAAATCCATATCAATGTTTGATGCCGTAGTATCCTCTTCACACAGCCCTGTCCTCCTAGTAGTACCTGAAGTCCCAGACTCAACTACAACATCAGACTCAGCCCCCCCAAATAATCAAAATCCTGACTATGGGCATGGTGAGTTGTTATTCGATACTGCTGCCACCCTTTGTATGTTCTTGCAACCTTGTATATTCTAATTCAGTTAGATATATTGCCAATTTGGTTTGGAATTTCTCCCAAACCATCTAACACCACTGCAATCTCAATTGTTTTCCTAGGCATGCGGAAATAATTAATTACCTGATCAAGATCCAGCCATCCCAACCTGATTTTGTGTTACAACAAATATAGCTCTCATATAATATTGATGGAAATATCCATTCCAAACCAAGCTATTGTGAGAGAACAGAAAAACTTTTGGAATGAGATGATAGATGGCATCATCATTTTAATTTATAATAAAATGCTAATAGCTTGAAACCTGTGAATTGTTGTTCCAATACACCACTGACTAAAGGGAGAAGGATCCTGTCAGTTCAGTGTCATTTGCCCTGTCACTACAACCTCCAAGCAATTCCTATGCTTTCAGGGATCAGGAGGCCAAATCTTTATGAGCAGAGCCAGATTCATTGTCAAGTATTGGCTGAGCTTGCATCATCAACCTAACATGGTTTGTTGATTTAATTCTTATGTCAGTATTTAGCAGATTTTAGAAGGGATAGTTCGTGAAACTCTTATTCCCAAAATCTCCTATCCACTGGCAAGTAATAACACTTTCCAAGCTAACTTTCCCAATCATTCACATTTAGCATTGTGAAATAAACTACAATCTTCTTGGCTTTTCTTCACGAACGAAGCTTCAGGAAGGACTCATCCCACGCTGTCTACAAGCGCTTGTAAAAATGCAAATGTGTCCTTCGAACATGTGCAATGGATTTTTCTGGTGAAGCGCATCATGCACAGAACTGGCCTCACACTTTAAATCAAAGGTTCGTCTGCCGGGGCCTAGCAAGCTTGGACAGTGGCAGCAAGGTTCTCAGGTCATAGGTTTGATTTGAGTTTCCTTCTCTTAGATGGTTGACCTTACAGGGTTAGATGAGCACCATCTGCCCGGGTTTGAATTTAGAGTTTTCCTTCTCTTAGGATGGTTGAGCCCATCCTGCCCATTGACGCTCTTTGTCAGACCCTTTGGTTGTGAGCCATCTGGCATGGGAGGCCCTAACGGTGACTATTATGCCACCACCAGCATAACTCACAACTTCATTAGGGTACGCAAGCCTCTCCCCCACGACAAGGTGGTGCCAATGGAGAGGTAAACTACAATAAAATTTGAACAATTGTCATGCCATTTCAAACCCACCCTCCCTCAATATTCTAGAGGTCCACTTTGTATTAGCAGGCATGGGGTTGAACTAGATACATCTCAGCATTATACCATGCTAGATTGAGTGTTTTTTGCACATTCCACAATAGTCCTGTATAAAATCAAAAATTGAATATCAGTTTCTGAGACATTTTTAACATATTTGTTTTCTCCCTCGCAAGTCATGTATAACCCAACATCAGCTGCAACTAAATTAGGCCTTTTTCCTCACAGTGGGATCTAAATGGATCTACTTGAGGTGAATCCTAGGTAGTTAAACATTTGCTTTGGTTCTAATAAAATAGCAGCATCCATGCCAAATTACTAGTGGTCGCTCCCAAATAAGATTAGCAGTTCATTATCCATGAGGTCACAGCTACAGTCAATGCAATACACAAATGGCACAAAAGTGATGCTTTCACCCAGAACCCTAGAACTAAACAGCATGATACCTTAATTCATACTATTAGTGGTTATGGTGGCACATGGATATTACAAGGTGGGGAGCTCACATGGCATCTGTCAGACATGTAAATACTAGAATTTAATGCTGGCATGGTCTCCTTTGTTTCCTCCTCCCCCTTATCATTAACTCAGTCCCTTACTATTATCTGAAGGTAAGAGGTGGCAGCTTTATTTACACAATCTAACATTTTTCAAATGGTATGCATTAGACCAGAAACAGTACTACAAATCAATACAGATGAAAATAAAGGGTGATCTTGTCAGCAGGCAAGCTTTCTATTGTGAAATTACAGCTATCCCCAGCTGAGAAGAAACTAAACGTAGCTATCCATACTGTGACAGAAGGGCTGTCTTCCCTGCTGACAATTAATGCCATGTTCTGGTCTCACCTGCCTACAGGCACCTTCTACACTGCCATATAAAATCCATATTACCTGCTTTGAATTGGATCATATGGCAGTGTAGACTCATATAATGTAGTTCAAAACAGATAATGTGGATTATATGCATTGATAATGAGAATTATATGGCAGGGTAGAAGGAGCCACAGTCCTAACTCTCATGGCCACAATATACTGACTGGCAAGGAGTGTATTCATTCCATTTAAATAAATCCTATTTAATATATATATATATATATATATATATATATATATATATATATATACATACTAGCTTGGGGACCCGGCGGTGCCCGGGTCATTTGAGAAGTGCAGCAGGATGTACAGTGGGTCATGGGGGCTCTGTGTGTCAAGTTTGGTCTTGATCCATCAGTTTTGGGAGTTGCAGTGGTATCATGAAATTACTGAAGGTAGTGTAAGTCCCATCATCTGTGGTCCACCCTCCTCCAACCTGCAGCAGGATGTAGAGTGGGTCATGGGGGCTGTGTGTGGCAAGTTTGGTCTGTATTGGTGAATGGATGAGGGTTGCATTGTTTTTAGGAAGTGAGTGAAGGTACTTCAAGTCCCATCATCCATGGTCCGTCTCACACAAAACTGCACCAGGAGGTAGAGTGGGTCATGAGGACTCTGTGTGCCAGGTTTGGTCTTGATCAGTCATTGGATTAGGTTTGCAGCAGTCTTGGAAAGTGAGGGAAGGTACAGCAAGTCCCATCATCCATGGTATGCCGTCCTCCAAAGTACAGCAGGATGTAGAGTGGGTCATGTTTGGTGTTGATCAGTAATTGGATTAGGTTTGCAGCAGGCTTGGAAAATGAGGGAAGGTACTGCAAGTCCCATCATTCATGGCCTGCCCTCTTCCAAACTACAGCAGGATGTAGAGTGGGTCATGAAGGCTCTGTGTGCCAGGTTTGGTGTTCATCAGTCATTAGATGTGGCTTGCAGCAGGCTTGGAAAGTGAGGGAAGGTACTGGAAGTCCCATCATCCATGGTCTGCCCTCCTCCCAACTGCAGCAGGATGTAGAGTGGGTCATGGGGGCTCTGTGTGCCAAGTTTGGTCTTGATTCATCATTCTTGGGAGTTGCAGTGGTATCATGAAAGTACTGAAGGTACTGCAAGTCCCATCATCTGTGGTCTGCGCTCCTCCAAACTGCAGCAGGATTTAGAGTGGGTCATGGGGGCTCTGTGTGCCAGGTTTGGTGTTGATCAGTCATTGGATGAGGTTTGTAGCAGTCTTGGAAAGTGAGGGAAGGTACTGCAAGTACCATCATGCATAGTCTGCCCAACTCTAAACAGTAGGATGTAGAGTGGGTCACTGGGGATATGTGTGTCAAGTGTGGTTTGTATAGGTGTTTGTTGGGGGCCGCAGTGGTCTGTCATGGGGGTTATGTGTGCCAGGTGTGGTCTCGATCAGTAATTGGATGAGGTTTGTAGCAGTCTTGGAAAGTGAGTAGAGGTACTTCAAGTCCCATAATCCATGGTCTGCCCTCCTCCAACGTGCACCAAGACGTAGAGTTCGTAATGGGGGATGCGTGTGCCAAGTGTGGTCTGTATTGGTCCTTTTAGGTGGCTGCAGTGCTCTGTGGGAACCAAAGTGTTTGAATGTACTACAAATCCCATAATCCATGGTCCATCTCCCCCAAACCGCACCAGGATGTAAAGGGGGTCAGGGGGGTTATGTGTACCAAGTTTGGTGCAGGTCCATCACCCGCGCTGGTCGCTGTGGCCTGTGAAAATGGCAGCCAATCAGAACGCTGCCACATACATACATACCCACACACATACCCACACACATACAAACATTCCACTTTATTATATATAGAGATAGAGATATATATTTATTTCAGATTTTTTAATACAATAACGATAAAACAACCTATCTAAGGGTTTTTGGGAAGGAAAAGTTGGTGGCGATTGGGGTTCAGGAAAAAGGGAGGTGGATTGGGTGGGAAAGGTAAGGAAACACATATGGGTAAAGGGTAGTTGTGACTTCCAAATCTTCTTTTTGCTGCATTTTAGTTGTTGTTTTCCTTCTTTGTTTTTTTCCCCTCCTGGCTTCTTGTTTTAGACCATTTTAGCCAATAATCATGTTTTTACCTAGAGATTTACTTTATATTTGGTCTTTCTTTAATCTTTATATTTTTCCTTAAATTCTTCATATAATTTCCAATCAGTTTTTTTGATGGGCCTCCCATAAGATATTTTCAAGGCAAAAGTTAATTTGTCCATTTCTTTCATTTCATCTATCTTATTAAGCCATTCTTCTGTTGTGGGTAACTCCTTTTGTTTCCATTTTTTCGCATATACCATTCTGGCAGCGGTAGTCAAATATGTAAATAAAATATCTTCGTTCACATCCAAATCCATTTCTTCATCTGTTATTCCTAATAGAAAATATTCTGGTTTCATGCTAATTTTTTTCTTAATATTTTTTCACATTTCTCTTGAATTTTTTTCCAGAACATATTCACCAAACCTGATAAAATGTCCCCACCTCTTTTTTGCATTTCCAGCATGTATTATTTGCTGTTTTATACATAAGACCCAATTTATATGGTGTCATATACCATCTGTAGAACATCTTATACCAATTTTCTTTAATATCGGTAGCTTATGTATATTAGATTTTCCTCTGCCATATCTCTTCCCATTCTTTCAGTTTTATCATTCTACCAATGTTTTTTGCCCATGATATCATACATTCCTTAACAGTTTCTCTTTCGGTTGCCCATTCTAATAATATGTTGTATAAATTTGTAATATTTTTCTTTTCCTTTTTTATAATTTTATCGTAGAAATCGTCCTTCTCAGCAAAACCTTTTTCCTTATCTTTATTGAAATGTTCTTTAATTTGTATATATTGTAACCAGGTGAAGGACTTAAATTTAGTTATTTCCTCTTTTGCTCTAAGACAAAATTCATCTTTGTCTTTTTTCAACAAGTCTTTATAGGTTGGCCACTGAGACCATCCTAATAGTCTTCTCTGTCCCGCTTCAAAAGGGGACACCCACAATGGTGTTTTCATATACAATTTTCCTTTGTATTTCTGCCATGTCTTGAGTAAAGAAGCTCTTATCAAATGGTTATTGATTTTTTTTCCTTTTTCTCTTGCTCGTACCATAGATAAGCGTGCCATCCCACTCTCAGATTGAAGCCTTCCAGAGCCAAAATGTTCTCTCTTCTCAATGTTATCCAGTCTTTAATCCACACTATACTAGCAGCTTCGTAGTATAGTCTAAGATCAGGCAAGCCGAATCCTCCTTTATTTCTTGTTCCAATTAAATGATTATATTTAATCCTCAGCTTCCTTCCTTTCCATACAAATTGTAGTATTCTTTTATTCCATTCTTTAAAGAGTTTATTTGTCCTAAGAATTGGGAGATTTTGGAACAGGAAGAGAAATTTTGGTAGAATATTCATTTTAATTGTGGCCATTCTGCCCATCAAAGATAAATTCAAATGGTCCCATTTGTCTAAATTTTTTGCCATCTCTTTCCACTTTTCCTCATAATTGTTTTTAATCAGTTGAGAGTTCTTTGCTGTCAATTATATTCCCAGAAATTTGATCTTTGAAGACAGGCATGCGGATAACTTCAATAAATTCTATTTATAACTATTTGATAGATTAGCAGAGATCCCTTCCACACAGATGTATAAACTCCACATTGAACTGGATTATATGGCAGTGTTGACTCAGATAATCCAGTTCAAAGCAGATATTGTAGATTATCTGCCTTGATATTCTGGATCATACGGTTGTGTGGAAGGGCTATGCTGTGACCAGTCTAATGATGGTCTGTAAAAAAAGAGAGTTTTAACAGATGTTGCTTATCAGGCAACTAGGTAACAAGCAACCCTTGATGAAATTCCTTCTTCTACATGCACATTAAAAATAAAAGATCCCTCTCCAGTTTTCAGTTCATAAATGTAATTAATTGGGGATGACAAGTCTCCAGATAACCGGATCCTAAGCAATAGACAGCTTTCATGGACAATATTGTCTCTAGGGCCATATAATCCAGATTATCAAAGGACATAATCCACATTATCTGCTTTGAACTGGATTATATGAGTCTACTAGAGATGTACAAAACAATCAGAAATCAGAAGAAATCAGAAGTTTTGTAAGTTGAAAGCCTTTCCAAAATGTTTGTGTGGCCCACTCCAGAAACATAAGAGTTGAAGCTGACTCCAAATTTTTTCAGGAGTGTTTTGTAAAGTTCAAAAGGCTCCAAGTCAGTTTCATTCAGTGCAAGGCAAGAAAGGAAGCTGCTACTAGTGAAAGGAAGCATAAGAAAAGCTAAAGCTGCCATACCTGGCTGCCTCCTTTGCTATTTATCTTCCTTTAAATTAATGGCTTCTCCCATTGAAAACTTAATGATGGTATGCTTCTCGCATGAAGACAGAATTGCATTTTGAGAACACACAGAATTTGGGAAATGTAGTATGGGAAGGGAAACAGCCCTATGCCAAAGAATTCAAAAGGCTCTGCCTTGAACTGCATTTCCCAGTATGCATCAGAATGAGAATCCACCAATTAGGAGAGGAAAGATAAAGTTGCCACTCTCTCTCTAAACAGTCCGTTTTTTAACTCAAAAATCAGTAGATGTTTGAGTATTTCTTAAAGTTGGGGGGAATGGTCCTCTGTTATCTTGTGTCATCTATATATATATATATATTTCTTCACGTCGTGCAACGGGGCAAATAGACAAAGAAACTATAAGCCTCAGAAACACGAAAGTAGGCAACAGATGCGAACATACCACGAGGTACCTAAACGGCCCAAAAAAACTGACCTAGGTACCTCCAAACACCCCCAAACACAACCCCCTAAAATGGGGCAATGGGCCCGGCCATCCCTGCCTCTTCGCAGCCAGCGCAAACGTTTAGAACGTTCGCGCGCATGCCAGCAAACACTCACCCTCGCCTCCTCCTTCTCCATCCCCCTCGCCGCTGCGATCAGGAACAGCAGTGGCGGTTGCTCGGGGGGGGAGGGAGCCGGGCAGGGAGGAGAAGTCGTCCCCCTCCCCCCTCCAAGGCCCCCCCTCACCGTTCCGCCCCTTCCCCGCCACGGCGCCGTGATCGCCGGCAATGGCGAGGGGGGGAAAGGGTGGGCCTAAGGAGCGGGAGGGAGGCCCTCCCTTCCACTCCAAGCCCCCCTCCCCATTCCGCCCCTTCCCCGCCACGGCGCCGCGATCGCCGGCAATGGCGGGGGGAAGGGGCGGGCCTAAGGAGCAGGAGGGGAGCCCCCCTTCCCCTTCAAGGCCCTCCCTCCCCGTTCCGCCCCTTCCCCGCCACGGCACCGCGATTGCTGGCAATGGCGGCGGGGGGGGAGGGGCGGGCATAAGGAGCAGGAGGGGAGCCCCTCTCTTCCCACTCCAAGGCCCTCCCTCCCCGTTCCGCCCCTTCCCCGCCACGGCGCCACGATCGCCGGCAATGGTGGGGGGGAAGGGGCGGGCCTAAGGAGCGGGAGGGGAGGCCCCTCCCTTCCCACTCCAAGGCCCTCTTTGCCCTCGCCGGTCGCCTCAGGACGAGCGGAGGCGGCGGCAGCCAAAGCAAGGGAGGGGGCCGCCCACGGAGGAGGAAAAAGGGCAGGAAGAACAAGGAAAGAACAGGTAGGGAAAGGGAAGGAGAAATGGAAAGGATGAATGGGGAGGAGGAAAGGAAAGGGAGAGAAGGAAGAAGAGCAGGAAGGAGAGAGAAAGAGAGAGAGACAAAAAGAGAGATAGAGAAAGACAGAAAGACAGAGAAAGAGAGAGAGACTCACACACACATAAAGAGAGAGAGAGAAAGACAGAGAGAGAGACACACACATAAAGAGAGAGACAGAAAGAGAGAGAAAGAGAGAGAGATACACACACATAAAGAGAGAGAGATAGAGAAAGAGATAGAAAGACAGAGAGAAAGAGAAAGAGAGACACACACATAAAGAGAGAGAGATAGAGAAAGAGATAGAAAGACAGAAAGAGAGAGAGACACACACATAAAGAGAGAGACACACACACAGAGAGAGAGAGACAGAGAAAGAGAGAGAGACACACACATAAAGAGAGAGACAGAGAAAGAGAGAGAAGAGAGAGAGAGAGAGAGAGAGAGAGAGAGAGATAGACAGAGAGAAAGAGAGAGACACACACACAGAGAGACAGAGAGAGAAAGACAGAGAGAGACACACACATAAAGAGAGAGAGACACACACACATAGAGAGACAGAAAGAGAAAGACAGAGAGAGACACACACATAAAGAGAGAGAGAGAGACACACACACACAAAGAGAGAGAGAGAGAGAGAAAGAGAGAAAGACAGAGAGAGACACACACACATAAAGAGAGACAGAGAAAGACAGAGAGAAAGAGAGAGAGAGAGAGAGACACATAAAGAGAGAGAGAGACAGAAAGAGAGAGACACAAAAAGATAGAGAAAGAGAGAGACACACACACAGAGAGAAAGACAGACAGAAAGAGAGAGAGAGAGAGAGAAGGAAGGAGAGGAGAAAAGAGAGAGAGAGACGGAGAGAGAAAGAGAAAGAGAGAGCTCAACAGTGCACAGGGAAGCATGTCTGTGCAGGAGGGTGAACATTAGGAAGAACTTCCTGACTATGAGAGCTGTTCAGCAGTGGAACTCTCTGCCTGAGAGTGTCATTTTGTGTTATTTTGGGAAGTACCACCCCCATTCCAGAAAAATATTGACTCACCGCCCCCCTTTAAATACATTTCTAAAATATTAATACCAATAACACAGAAAAATATATGTACTCATGCAGTGGTTCTCAACCTTTCTAATGCCGTGACCCCTAAATAAGGTTCCTCATGTTGTGGTGACCCCCAACCATATACCCCATGAATGACAAACCTGGACCAAAATTGGCACACAGAACCCCCATGACCCACAGAAAATACTGGAGGGGTTTTGGAGGAATTGACAGTGATTTAGGGAGACGTAGTTCACCTACATTTGGTAAGCACTCTAAACCCAAACAACACTGAATCTGGACCACATTTGGCACAAATACTCAATATATCCACAGTTGAACACTGGTGGAGTTGTAGGGGATTGCTTTTGTCATGTGGGAGTTATAGCACCTGGGATTAATAGCATTTTGAACTCCCAACAGCAATACAATTGAACGAAACTTGAGCAGTAGAGAATACTGGACCTTACTGTATCCCAACAGCAATACAATTGAACTAAACTTGAACTATAGAGAATATTGGCACAGCAACGCGTGCACGGGTCAGCTAGTTGTATATAAAATTCAAGGAGATCACTCCTGTATGGTTTGTTTTTTTTAAAAAAATGTTGTTTTTAAAAATTTGAAAATTCCCCAAAAATAGGTGGATGAGTGAAACATAATGAAACATGATGGGCAAAGACTGGTGAATGTGTTCTACCATTGTAGTAAGGTTCACTCCAATAGATTTTAAAATTAGGGAAATATGAGCCCCTGATGTTCCACAATAGTAGTAGTTATTGCAATATTAATGTGTGTGCATAAACATGGCCTGGGAAGCAAAGAGCCAAATGCCTGCTTTAAACTACATTTCCCAGTATGCATCATAATGAGAATCCATCAATCAGGAAAGGAGTGATAAAGTTGCCCCTCCCTAACAGCAGCCGCAAAACCTGCAAATAGGAGGACTGTGACTGATCTCTTTCAAGTAAGCCAATTTCTGTGCTGGACTGGAAAAAAATGACCTACATGGGTGGGTGCTTTGGGACTCCCTCCAACTCAATAGGGGAAGCATATTAATTGGATGTCAGAAGAGTCTGGATGGTGCCTTTCTGCCTGGAAGAAGCGGGTCAGTCTAGATGTCCCCTGATGATGTCTGTACTAGGATTTCTGTTCCTGGGTTATAATTGGTTCTGTTGCTAATTGGTTCTGTCATAAAATCATGCCAAAAGTTTATTATACTGCAAAAAACTTTGTCTTTGCACAAAAGGCATTGTCCTATATATAGCACATTTTGCTTTGTTTAGTCTCTACCAATTTAACAAAGTTCTTGCCACAAAAATGTTTCTGGAGAAGGACAACTACTTTCAAAGTAAAGATCACAGAATGAAACAGGAAACACTTTCAAACCAAGAACAGATTTTCTTTATAATATTTTTTAAAAAATAAAAACTTGAAAATTCACCAAAATGTGTAAATAAGTCAAATGTTCTGAAATTTGGTGAGCTAACAGTGATAAATTTGTTCTACCATTGTAGCAAGTTCCATCTAAAAAGCTTTTAAAATGTGGGAGATGGGAGACCCTGAAGTTTCCCAACTAGCAGTGATGTTTTCCTTAATGTGCATGCGTGACTATGACTACATTAACGAAGTCATTATGAAATTTTGTTAGTCTCATTAGAGTTCCAAAATGTGCATCTCTCAAACATTAGAAACACTTTAGAAATGAAGCACCAGTACCCCTAGTTTTATAACTAGTTTTGAACCATTTTTATGGATCACACATGACTACAGTCTACACTGCCATATAATCCAGTTCAATGCAGGTAATCTAGATTTTATATGACAGCATAGAATGCCCCAGTGATATCATTAGTTCTCATTTATGTATGCTCATTATTGCCTACTGCAAGAGTGAAAAGAATGGATCCAGGGTTCCTGTGAATTCCAAGATTGTTTTTGCAGCCTCTGATTTTCTCTTATGCCCCTTTTTGACTCAAAAGATGAGGGAAATTGCCTTTACTTCCAAAAGCAGGGATTGCTTTAACATATCAATTTTGCTTTCAAATCCAAAAGTCACATTCCAACCTTGTTTGGTTTGGTTTTTCAGTCGTTGGCAATTTTGCATCAGTTCAGCCCCAGGGAGTCTCAGGAGCCAAAATGCAGCTCTAAACCTTGCCTATGGCATACATAATCAAAAGTCAAATGCCTATATATTCCATCCTACATTATTATTATTATTATTATTTACAGTATTTCTATCCTGCCTTTCTCAGCCCAATCTGATGCCATAACAATCATAAATGCCATAAAACATTTAATGGGACATAATGAAAATCCATATAAAAACCATATAAAACATATCATCACCAATATCTTCCAGTTAAACTCATTTTACATTAGCATCGTCTAAGCCGTTCCATGTTCCCTCATTCTGTCGCCCTCCTGGTCACCTGGCAAACCTCCCTTGATAAACCACATGTTCAGCTGAGGTACAACAGGTTTATTTAGAATATTGATTATAGGAAAAAGACTAGAAGTCAGCTAAGATGCCTTTTAAAAGGGCACCGGGATTAGCAGCAATGTTCAATAGTAGCAGCAGTTGAATATAGACCCGTGGCGACTAAGGATCAAGCAGGATACAAAGGCAAAGTCTTCCTGTAGCAATCAGGAACAAAGCAATCAGGAACAAGGCATCAAAGCAAGTGGAGGCCCAAGCGGGCTAGATTCAAAGCAACCAGCGTGCTGGCAGGTAAAGTCTTCAGTAGGAGGCCGCAAGGCCCGTTCAGGAATCCATGATCAGGGAATGCGATGGTTGGCTCGAGATGAGCCTGCTTTCCAAGACCAAACGGTTATAGTGTCCAAACCCTTTGATCTGCTGCGACGCAACTGCGTCGGACATCATGGTTCCCATGATAGACTGCAGCTGCTGTTTAGGTAAACCTCAGAGGCAAAATATGTGATCCCAATTAGTGTCCACATCTGTGAAGAGGAGGCAGAGGCACTCCCGATCCCAGGCGCTTCTGCTTATTGCTAGAAATAACAGCCGCGGCCTTGACTGTTTGCACCAAGTTGCAAGGTACAGAGTTCACTGGGGAAAGGCAGACAGACTGAAAGGATTTTTGAATGCCATCATGGCTGCAGTGTGGTTCTGAAGAAACTAGGGAAACTGAGGTTTGGGGCCTGACACATTCATAGTACCATGTTTATCTGTTATGCTGCATTTCCAAAAGCTTGTTCGAAGAGCCAGGTCTTTACTTTTTTCCAGAAAGACAGGATGGGGCAGGGGGTGATCTAATATCCCTGGGAAGGGAGTTCCATAGCCGAGGGGCCACCACTGAGAAGGCCTTGTCTCTCATCCCTGCTAAATGCGCCTGTGAAAAAGGTAGGATCGAGAGCAGAGCCTCCTCAGACGATCTTAAGTTCCTAGATGGTTCATAAGGAGAGATACGTTTGGACAGGTAAGCTGGGCTGGAATCGTTTAGGGCTTTATAGGCTGAAGCCAGCACTTTGAATACTGCAAAAAACTTGGTCTTTGTGCAAGGGACATCCTACATGGGTTTTAAAAAAATCTTTTGAAACCAAACTTCCTAGAAAAGGACACTCAGGTTGCAAAATTATAGCACCAATTCCACTTTAATTGTGACTTGTAGTTAAGGGATGTGGCACTTAGGTCCCTTCTACACTGCTGTCTATCCCAGGATTTGATCCCAGATTTTCTATTTATCCCAAGTTATATTTATTATTTATTTATTTGTTTATTTATTTATTCAAACTTCTATCACCGCCACTCCCCGAGGGCTCGGAGCGGTTCACAAGTCTGGATAACAAAACAATAGGCAACAAACAGACACTACAACATCAAAAGAAAAAAGAGAAGGGAAAAGGGGGGGAGAAGGAAGGGGGAGGAAGAAAGAAGGACAGAGGTAGAGCTCGGAATGTGGCAAGGGGGTGCTCAGATGGACCTAGCAGATGCAACCTTGCCATCAAAAGAAGGAAGCATGGGAGGTCTCAAGGAGATCTCTCGTAGCTGGCCACAGGAGAGTCGGGTGGCCTGGCTTCCTTTGTCCAAAGGTCTGACAGGAGGAATCAGACCTGCTAAAGGAGTGTCTTTCTCCGACCTCGGACATGTCTGGTGGAGCTCACGCCACTTAGAACTCGAGCTCCAAAAGGTTCTGGGATGAAACAATCCCCTGAACCTGGGCTCGAGTGAGGTGGGCCACCTCTCTCGCAAGAAGTTAGCAGAAAATGTGGTGGGTCCAGGGGGTCGGCGGCCTCGGCAGGGGGGCGATCTATGTTGCTGGTCCCTGGTAGAGCCAGGGGGAGGGGATCTGCTGTTCCTTGGCTTCCGGCGCCGGTTCCTCCGATGGCCGTGTGGCTGCAAGGCGCCTCCAGGGTTTGGGTCCCCCAAGAGCAGGCACTTCCTCCCTGTACTACTCCCTGGATAAGCCGCCCCCAATCTTGTTTCGCCCTGACCTGGACTGCAACTCCTCCTCTGGCCACCAGAGGGTGGCGGAGCAGACTGTGGTCCAGGTGCAACTTTGGGGACCGCTGGCCATCGACAGGCTCGTCGCCGCGGCCTCTCCCCGGGAGCCCTCGCCAAAACCCCAGAAATATCAAGCGCCTCCGTCGGGGAACCCGGCAGCAGCAGCCTGGGAGTGACTGGGGCCTCCAGCGGGGACTCTGGCTGTAACGGATGTTCCAGCATACAGTCAGTGGGGGGCGTGGCCAGGGCCCCTGGGATGAACAGGGGGCAGGGCTAGAGACGCCGAGCAAAGCGGGCTCGGTGCCATCTTGGACCCACCAGCCGACGCCCTCTCCATTGGGGCCAAGGAAGCCCAGCGCCCTAGTGCCTTCCGTGGGCTCCAACATGGCACTGCCGCAGCTCCAACTGTGGCCTCGCACCTGAACGGGGGTCCCTCCTCGGGGGGAAGGCCTCCCTCGACGGACAGCTGGTCATCTCCTGGGAGCGGCGCCTCCCGCAAGGCACTCCCCCGGGCCTCTGCGCGCCTCTCCTTCATTCACTCCATTCGCTCCCCGAAGTCTGGGGGGCCCAGTGAGCTCGAACGCGGCCCATCCAGGAGGCCAGCAGCAGTCACCCCAATCGACTCTCCCTCGCCACTCGCCTCTCCTTCTCCTCCTTCCTTGGGGCCTGGGCACCGCGAGGCTAGGCACGGGGGAACCGGGACTCCAGCGTCCGATGTCCCTCCGGTCCTGAATGGGGGTCTGAGTGGCAGCAGCCATCCTCCCGACAGAGGGATGCCAGCACAAGCTCCAGCTCTCTCACCTCTCCCAGCCGGGCGGCCAGCTGCTCAATCAGCCGACCAAAGCCATGGAGGAGGTAGGGTAGGCTCGGTGGTTCGTCCTGGGTGCTGCTGGGGCTGGTGTTCAGGGGGGTGGAGGCCCCCACCTCCTCCAGCTCTGGCCAAGGAACAGGGGACCATGATGGACAGTCCTGGGGGGGCTGCTGCAGGCCCAGGGATCTTCCTGGAGCTCGCAACGTCCATGACTCTGGGAGTCAGGACCGGCCCTCAGGCGACCTCGAGAGCCGCCTCGGCCTCAACCCACAGGGCCTCAAGAAGTAACGAGGACCTCACCGGCGTTTCAGCTGGCAGCTGGAGGTTCGGCCCAAATCCCCCAAACCTCCGCGAATCGATCCCCCTAGCTGGGGTAGCTAGCTTCGTGGGTGCGGCTGCTGTCTGGGAGAATCCGCCAAGGCCCCAGTGGAGCTTGGCGTTCTCACATAATTCACATAAGATGGCGTCGCTGAGGAGTTCCTCAGCGACGCCATCTTATGTGAATTATGTGAAATATGGCAGTAGTGACTCATATAATCCAGTTATATAAGCCAACAATCTGGGATTGGATCCTGTGATATAAGGCAGTCTAGATCTAGCTCTAGACTTCTCAAGTAGAGATATCTGGTGCCAATGATTGAAATACAAATCCCAGAATTCCATAAGAGGCAAACCTGGCAGTAAAAGTGGAATCAAAGTGCTATTAATATATGATTGGGTTGCCATTTCTTTTTTGTTGCTGTGGATATCTGCATATCCTTTCTGCACTTTCTTCCTTTCCATCTAGCCATCAAAACTAAACTGCTGGGGAGGAGAGATGAATTACTGATGGAGAGGGAGCTACCATGTTGATTTGCCCATCTCTTCCTTTCCTTTGGGAAAGGGATGCCATGACCTCAGTCACTTCCAGTCAATCGCGATGGCAGGGAGTCTTGAAACCTGTTTTGCATTCCACCAAATGTTTGCTGGTTGCAAAATTCAAGAGAACTTTTGTTGTTTTGTTGAGGCTGTTTTGTTTTGAGGGTTTTTTGCTTTTTAAGCAACTGTCTAATAAAGGGCAATGCTCAACAGCCTTCCCAGTACCTCAAATGTGACACAAATAATGCAGCAAATAATTACAGTGCCCTTTAGCTCACCTCATATTTAAACAAAGGCTAAGCTGCCCTTTAGTAAAACAAATATTTTCTGTATTCCAATAACAGCAGCAGACACCTGTGGGAAGGGGCCGGGTTGGGATCTGCAAACAATTTTAGGAGTAATTTCCAAACATAGAAGAATGCACAGCTCAGAAGCAATAGCAACCAGATATTTTCTGGCCACTGCTACTATTAACTTACTTTGCAATGTGTGTGTTCAATGTGTGTCGATGTGTGTCCCCTAAGAATTGTTGCTTGGCATTCCTCTCCACAGTCACAGCAAGAGATAGGCAAGAGAAATGCTAACAATAAGAGAAGCACATTGTTCATTTCTTTCTAAAACTTGTAAACAATTTACATTTGATGCTTTACATTGAGAAGAGATGCATGGAGCTCTAAGTAATGAACCTTCGGATACTGGGCCTTGAAAAATAAACTCCCAGGAAAGTTCACAGCATTGTCCAGGAAATGGTTGATAGCTTTTATTTAGTTTCCCATGCTCCAAGGTTTAGGAGTTGACCAGATAAGGGCCAGGTGTGCTTTTGCACGCTTAATTTGTTTAGTCTGCAACTAATTCAAACAGCACACTTAACTCTTCACTTGGTGCTGCCTTTTGTAATTCAGTGCTTGTATTGAATGTAATCCTACCACCTCATATTTTTCATTGCACAATTTATCATTATAAAAGGAACAGGCCACACTTCCAACTAGGCCATCCCTTTATGTTGCATTTGTTTGCCTATATGCTGCTATCCTTCTCAGTATGTTTTTCTGTACTTTCCTGTATGTTTTTATCTCCCTGTTCCTTCCTCTGTCTCTGCTCTGTTTTCATTATTGGTACTGATGTCCAAATATTTTGATTTAGTCCCTCATGTTCTGAACTGTTTCCTTTCTCATATCCTTACCAAGTCCATCTAGAAATGCTTATTATCCTTACAGATATTAGACATCCAACTGTTGGGATGTCCAAACTTTCCATGTGTCTCGGGGCTCTTTCAGACAGGTCCAAAGCATGGGACCTGTCTCGCTTTTACCTGAGGCATCTAAATGAGGGATAGCCTGGTGTGATGGGAGGGGAAGGGGACTGAAATCCAGGAGGAAGCAGAGGTTTTTTTTACCCTCTTCCTTTTGTTTCTTATGTAAGTGTAAAGGGACCCCCAGAGGTTCTAAATTTTTAACTGTGAGCTTTTGCTTTAATATGATTATTTTATTAAGTGTTGTGTATTTTATTTGTGGGCATTCGTTGCCATGTGTGCACCGCTTCGAGTTGCCTTCGGGCTGAGAGGGGTGGTATAAAAATATAGTAAATAAATAAATAAATAAGCCTTTTAACTAAGTTTCAGGGAGAAGGACATGCGATGAGTGGTGAGGAATGATGGGCCATGTAGTCTAGGAACATCTGGAGAGCTGCACATCCCTTTTATTTCATTATGATTAACTGGCCACTCAGTCATCTAGGATTCAACAAATCCAACTTTGTTCACCCTGTACATGTCACTACCTATGAATGTTTCAATTCATCCAGAATATGACAACCACACAATCAAATAGAAGCGAGCAGCTCTTTGTAGGCTTCCACCTTGCTGATACAATCCCATCCGCTAGATTTAAAGCATAAAGCCACAATAGTTTGGGTTCAGGATATCAAAAATACATTCTTTTCCACATAAACCTGAACTGGGATTATTTATAGTAGCGATGGCTGCATGCCAGTGAGAGGTGACACTGTATATTACTTCCCTCCCCTCCCCCTAAAATTTTTCCAAGTCATTCATTACAATCTTTATAGAGCACCACTGGCCATACTCACTAAGAAAGAATGTGTGTTGTAGTTTTAAAATATAACATTTCCAAAAATGGAGTTCAATCTGTTGTCTACTCGTCTTTCTGCAATGATGACCAATCGGTTTTGTGTGCTTTGATTTGCATTTCAACTGTATTTTTTATTTGTAAAAAGGGGATTCCAAAAGCAATCTTTATCACCATCTGCTATTTTTTTTAAATATTTGTATTAACCTGTTGTAATTTTTAAACAAGTGGTTGTGATGTTATTTAGCATTGTGAGGCATACTAAAGCTGAATGGCATTATCTTTTAAACAAGAAAATTAATAACAGCAACATGAAGATGAAACTTTTTCTTGAAAAGAGTTGAAAAGAAGGAAATTTCACATGTTAACTTTTGCCTGCTCTGTCACTACTGTTTTTTAAATTTCTTCTTTTTTCAGAAAAATTGTTCTGCTAAAAATTTGAGAAACTAATGGAAGGTGATAGTCATAATATTTCTTTGGTTCTGGGTAATAGATTGATAGTAACCCAGCTGATCGACAGACTCATCACATCAGAGCATGGATCCACTTCAAATCCGGTTTCTGCCTCCTGCAGAATTCTGGGGTTTGTAGTTTTAGTGAAGCCCAGGACCTGCCTGGCTAAGCAGTTTAAAGACCCCTCCCCAAATGCTCTAGTGTGATGAAGTCCCTAATGTTAGTCTTAGCACATCATCCCATGGAGAAAGGGAAGCATCCTAGGATGCTTCCTCGTTGGAGCCCGATGGATGCCATCACACAACATAAGGCTACTTCTGGTGGGACTCTGTAGAGGATGTGTTCTAGGATGCATGCTAGAACGCTTCTCAGAGAACACGGGGGGGGGGGGCTTCCTGTGTTCTCATTCAGAAGAATGGGGGGAAGCTAGGCATTGATGTTTCCCCCAGTTGGATAAGTTAAGGGGCACAGCAGGCGATGCAGAACACATGGCAATGGTTCCCCCGCTCCTGCCCATTGGATTCACCATGCTGTGTGACGAATCTCCCACTGCCATTTAGCTCAGTGTGATGAGGTCCACAATTGCAAGGTTCTTCAATAATGCCACTATCAAATTTAAATCAATAATTCCAATCAAACCAACAGATGTAATTTCTGTCTCTAACTGTACTTTGGTTTTTACATGTAGTAATCATGAATGCATGTTCTTGCCTATCTGAGATGCTATAAAATTCTAGTCAATGAATTTACACCCTGTTACTTATTCATGAATGAGCTGTGCCCCTGAATTTTAACAGGCTACGCCTTAAACTATTAGCTGTATATCTGCTTTATGTGATGTTCCTACATAAGCTGGCAGTCCATCAATTCAATGTCCATACATTTCTCTGAAAGCTATATTATAATTAGAGCTTAGGTTAATACTATTCGGTAACCATAAAACAGACATAAAATAATTATAACTCATTTAGTGAAATTAGAAAAAGAGCAATTATTAGACTCCCATTGTGAGGCTTTGCTGTGAGGGACAGATAATCTATCTGCAAGATGTACTCTAAGAACATCATTTTGGAAGAAATAAAATGGGATGAAATACTGTTTTGTTTGTGTTTTTTAAGAAAGCTTGAACTAATAAATACAAGCAGAGCAGTCACAAGGAATAGATGTTTCATGGAAGGAACAGAGACTGCAGATTTACAACCTGCCTTTTTAATATTACCTCAGAATCTAGTATGAATCAATAAGATTGTTCCTAAACCTTTTCCATGAACCCACCATTCTTTCACTGAAATCTTTGAATTTTGCCCACCATGACACCTGAATCCTCTTCATATTTACTGCCACATTGTTGCTGTCACAGACTTCCAAGCTATGTTGACACTAGGCAATGGAAAAAAGTTATGAAAATGAAAAGAAATCGTAAGTGATTCGTATGTAATGGGACTTTCTAGTTTATACGCATCACGGCAGCTAACCAGGAAGTAGACTTTCTTTTGAGGCCAACAATTTACATTATGATCGTAATTATTTCTTAATTATTGTACTACTCACTTCTCCCCCTCATTTCCTTCCCGCCTTCATTCATCTTCTTCTTTTTCCCGCATTTCTATGGGGACTCTCTCACATGCTTCTCTGCCCCCTCCTCTTTCCTGGTGGCTTCTCCCCCCTCCCTTCTCTTCCCCGTTGCTCTGTCTTGCCCCATCGCACGGGCCAACTTCACACACACACACACGCTTCTCCTCCTTTCTCTCTCTGCACTCTCTCACGTGGTTCTCTGCCCCCTCCTCTTTCCTGGTGGCTTCTCCCCCCCTCCCTTCTCTTCCCCATTGCTCTGTCTTGCCCCATCGCACGGGCCAACTTCAGCCCTCCTGGTGTTTTGGACTTCAACTCACACCATTCCTCACACCCTCAGGCCTCTTCCTTTTCCTCTCAGCCTGGGCAAACTTGGGCCCTCGCTCCCTCAGGATCGGGGTGAGAGAGGCAGCGAGGAGCGCGAGGGGGCTCCTCCTCCTTTTTGCTGCTTCCAAGAATAGAATACCCCCTCCCTCCCTCCTTCCCTCCCTCCTTCCTATTTGGAGAGTCCCATCTAGAATTCAGTGTGATTTATTCAAGTTTTGGCCTACAACTCCCAGAAATCCCAGCCAATTTACCAGCTGTTAGGATTTCTGGGAGTTGTAGGCCAAAACCATCTGGAATGCGCATGCGCTGGCATACGAACTACTAACGAATTTCGTTAGTAATTAAGTTACATTTTAGAAATTTTTGGAAATTTTTTTGTAAGTCTTTCTATTACTAATAATCCCCCCCCAATTAGATTTTCGATTTCCTATTTTTGGGTTCTAAACCATGCCTAGTTGACACCCAGTTTCAGTTACATGATATTCATAAGAGCATTGACCACCTTAAAGCAAAGATACAGAAATTCACTGACAGAAGGGAATGATCCTGGACATTTCTAGGATTTTCAAGACCCTCAGCCAAAGAAAATTGAGTACAAACTGTAATATGAAAGAAGAGTGTCAGAGAAACAATACTGCTTCAGACTGGAATCTAGCTCTTTGAAATTTTCCACCTCCAACTAAGGTAAAACTCTTTAATTGGACCGGAATTGGCTAGTTCCACTTATACAGCTCCTAACAGTTTTTCCAGATATAACAATATGGAGACTCTTTGAGAAATTACATGTTCTCTGCCCAAGAAACGGATGGTTAGTTTCACAGAGGATGTGGACAGCTGAAGTATTTTTTCAAGGTAAGTTTCTTTTCTGTTGCTAATGGGGTTGAAATTTTATTATCTATCTTTTATTACCCTTCATTTCTAGTTCTCACATGGCCAAGAGGGGAAATGGCTTTGTCCTGTACTGAGATCTCTCAATGCCATCTTAACTGACAACAGAAGTAAATCTGAGACACACAAGTAGAATTTTTAACATCTTTGCCTGATGAAGAAGCCAGTGAAGTTTCATGAGCTTGTATGATCCTCTAGAGATGACCCAACAAGGATATCATTGTTGTTTTGTTGCATTTTACTTTTTATATAGTTTCTCAGCTTTTCATATGATTAGCATGCAAAATGGGCACATATGGAAAAGCTGCCATTTTGCCTGTCAAGTTCATGGCAATTGTCAATCTTCTCCACCCAATGGTGCCAGTTGTATCAGTGCAGGGAAACTTATCCTTCCTTCTGGCTCTGGTCCTATTTCTTGTAATGCTATCACAGGACTTATTGTGGCAACAGTCATGTTTCCAGACAGATGGAAATACAAGAATTTGAGATTGACAGTGCTGGAAACTCCAGCATTTTGGAGTCTGTAGATACATCTGGAAATCTGAAAAAGTATGATGGGCAAGGGTGATATGCCGTGTTCCCACTGGCAGATTTAGTTGGCTGAAGGTGCACCATTCAAATTGCAGGGGCTAGTCCCATAGTCTCTCATTTTTTTCACAACCTTATACCAGCTGTAACACTAAACTGTAGTATACAGAGCTGAAAGAGGTAAACTCCTTACAGCTAAAAATAACTAGGCATACTTCCAAATAAATGTACATTGTTAAAACTGTATGTGCATGGCCTTTTTTTTTAGAAGAGGTGGACAATTCAACTTCACTCATGCAATTGTCCCCAGCACATTTTCTTGTGGGGTACTCTTGACATGACCATTAGTAGTGTTGGAAATAAAGAGTTACGTGAACAGTTTATACCTGTTGTAGTATCTGAGTAGATTTCCACTGTGGAGTAATCAATTAATCAGCTGTGTGCTGAGCTGTGTTTGGGGGAGTGGTTTCCTGGTTGCTATAAAATCTCTCTGCTGTGCTAAAAGTGTGGGGGTGAAGAAGAAGGAAGTTGGCTGAGCGTTGGCTGAGAAGGAGGAGAAAGAGTTTGTTTGTAAAGACACGCTGATATCTTTGCCAAGTCTAGTGACAAAGAAACCTGAAGACTCTGTTTATTTTCCTGTTACTGTTTTGTGGTAGTTTTGTTTTTCTCTGGAGAACCACTTCATGGATGCAAGCTACTGAAGCAGAAGGATCTGTGAGTCTCGGAGCGTGAGCAAACAAAACCTCCTGTATCTATGTTTGTGTTTTTGTACTGCCATACAAGAGAATTTATCTTGTAGTGGATATATTTTTTGCTTACTGGACTATACTTTGTGAGTTTTACAACATTAAAGAACTGAAGTCAACCTTTGCACCAAGAAACTTCAAGTGTCCTAAGTTCTTCCGTTTGCCGCTGTGTTTCTTCCTTTTAAGGTGGAGTTGGGAATTTTATTTCCATCATTCTCAGCTTCCTACATATTTCAACAAGTAGTTGGTAGACAGGATACAGTGAAGGAAGCTGAGGCTTGTCCAGTGATGTACCTATAACTAGCCTCATCACAGCAAGGTTATCATGCTGGTGCTCGAGAGAACCCCCAAGAGCTAAATATGGATGCCATTGTAATTGTGTGTTCAGCTATAGGAACATATGCAGACACTCCTCCACCATTGCCTGCTGTTTTTCATCAGTAACTAAATGGCCATATTTACAGGGTGAGGCAAGAGAGGACACAAGAAGCAACTCAGCATGAGCAGAAGTATGCATGCCATCTCCCCATTAGGATAGCAGCTTATATTTTAATGTCATAATACTTAAAGATGTGTCTTAGTTATTATTACCACGTGTTGGTTGCTACTTGTTGGAGAGCTGGAAACAGACTGTGAAAAGGGCATATTTTGCTTGAGGGGAATGGTTTGGCTTCCTCATTAATCTGAATGTTAAAATGACTGCTTACATTCACTCTTTCTTCTTCAACACCAAGAACAGACAGGTTCAGAGAACTATTGCCTCTGACAGTTACAAAGGCTGAATGAATGACATCCCCCAGAGAGTATTTTTCTGTCATTTAAGCAGTTTACATATTTTTCTGTTTTTCTTAAACATTATTTTTCTTCTTGCAATCACCAGGGATCAGAGTGTGCAGCTAAGGTCATTCAGGCTATGGCCCACTCTAGACAGATTCTGCTATGATGACAGCATGAATTTTTTGGGAATACCCTAGTGATTTTTGTGGACATTGTTAGCTTGCCATTAAATGAAGAAAAAAGCAAAGGAGGCCTACGCTTTTCATTCTGTGTGGACAAGATGTGATATTTAATATTTTACATTAAGATATAGGAATTTTATTATATAGTCAGCTCTCCAATTTCATGAAGTTAGGAGTACAGGACCTTGGCAAAAGTAGGGAAATTGTGACTATCTCCAGCCCCAGACCAAACTGTGCCATAATACATACAAGTGTTTTATACTGGTGGTTTGTCTGATCCCAGCTATCTGTAAGTTCCCTTGCTTGCTCACTCATATGTGTGGGTTGGGGGAAAGATCAAGGAGACCCCCATCTCATCCACTTCCCCCCTCTCATTAGTATGAATGAATGAGTATTCAAACTTGTGCACATGCCTTCCTTCCATCCCCATCCCATTTATCACTCATGCAAGTGAATGAGAGAACATGTAACCCAAGTTTGATTTCCTTCAAGTGATACTTGTGTTATCAGTCCCTATTAAAACTGGCACAGGACAACAGCATATGTGAATGCTTAATCTGAAAATGAAAAATTTCAGTTGCAAACAATCTTTTCTTTGAAGAAGTACCATTTCTGTTTAACTATTTTTCTAAATATTTATAATTGTATTTTAATTGAATTGTTTTAATAGTTGAATTAGTTAAATTAATTTTAGTATTTACCCTTTGCATGTTTTCATTGCATTGCTTTTCAGATTGTTCACTGCTTTGGATCCTAATTCAGGAAGGGTGGGAAGAAACAGAAGGAGAAGAGGAAAAAGAGGATATGTGGACATAAGAGGAGTGAAAGGGACACATTGCAAAATGAAAAATAACTGAAAAAATGGCATGTTTTTGTTGCATTCTGCTGCATCCAGACTGATTGAAAAGTGTTAGATTTTGTTCCTATTTGTTCTGATTTTACACTGGATTAAAATAAATCAACATGGGAAACATATAAAAAAGTCACTACTTGTATCAGGAGCTGACAGAAAATACTCTGGAACAACAACAAATCTATATGTTAAGATATGGTTGTCTGTACATATATATATATATATATATATATATATATATATATATATATATATGCTCAACAATGGAACCATTTTTGACTCTTTGGCCTAGAGAGCAAATAAATGTATTAGACAAGCCTTTTTCCTGGTAAAATCCTATAGCCAGTACATCTGCTGAAATTTATTATCTACCAGCCTCGGGTTGCTTAAGTTCTCTAATTAAACCACTGAAATAGTGAATATATTAAAATAGTCTATTTTTCCCAGAAGTGGGTGGCTGATTTAACATTTCTCAGAGAACACCGGGCCAGGGGGGGGGGCTGTCTGAGCCATTATACCTTAAATGAATTCAATATGCCTCAGAAACACTAGGTGTACATATTCTGTTTGAAAAAGTTATTCTGTTTTAGAGAAATTCTGATTTCATCATAATTTTCCTCTATGTGAGGTACTTTAAAAAAAATGGAAATTCAGAGTAATCCATTCTGCGATATGATTTACTGAAACCAAGATCTCCAGCTGCCTTCTTCCTCCTGGGGAGCCTTTGCCGAGCTGAAATCACTCTCCCAGACCCCCAAAGATCCAGGATTTCTTTTGCCAGAAACCTTGTTAGCTTATTTTTCATTCTCAAAGTTCTGGCTGTAACTTCAAAGGATCTTGGTTAGCCTGACCTCTTTTTCCTTACACTCTTCCAGCCAGGAAGGCCCTATAGCTTCTTATAGGTACAGCAGAACCAAGGATAGATAATTCCTCAATCTCTTAATAGATAGATATACTTTGGATAGTACTTTCACCACATGATGAAGCTCCCCAAAACTCTTGATGGGGTGTGGATTAGGAAAATGTTGTATTGTCCTTACTTTTGAACCTCTTTTCTCTCATCTCTCCATCCCTTTAGCTTCAAAGTGTGTTTAATTCACAGCCTTGCAAATTTGCTATTCTGCTATTCCCTTTGGGGGATTTCTGTATAAATCTGGTTTTTGAGTCCAGTTTGCTTGGTGCACTGTTTTGCCAAAGTAACAAGATCACTGACAGGCATTTGTACTCAGAACATTAATTCACTTATATGTTCCAGGGACACATTTAAGAATATATGGATCACTTCTGCCAGGTCTTTGATGACCTGGATGTAACAAGTATTTGCAGTTACTGCAATTAATTATTTTAAAAGTACAGCATCTTTCTGAGGCAAATAAGTAATGTAGAATTTTCAACCAAAATGCTTTCCATGCCCAATTATAAAGCAGCTGTGGGTGGGGAACACTTTGTTTATATAAAATTTATGTCTAAAAGATGAACGGCATCTTCCGGGGGATAGTAAAAACAGTCTCCCCACCAACTCTTTAAAACAAAATATAGCATGCATCAACTGTTTTAGGTAGGCCGAAGAATTACAGGAGATTGAGAGCATGCGTTATCAGAACCTAGGCAGGAAAACCTAGGAAAGAGTAGATTATAGGCTTTATTAATTTCCTTGCTTTTGTTGACTTTGGGAGACCTTTTGGTACTATTGCTACATTCTAACTTGGATTCAATATCCTGTACATTTTAATGGTAGAGGAGAAAGCTAAGATAAACATGTCAAATTTAAACATAATTCTTCCATGGGAATGTCTCAGATGAGTTTCAGGCATCAAGATTCTTCTTTTGCAGGGTTGAAAGGATTTTTTCTTCATTTTTTCTGCTTTCTGGAACTCACTGGTGCTGCTGCTACAGGAAGAATAAATGGTAAAAGGAATCCATGGCTTACGCTGGTTCAATCACTGTGCCAATAAAAAAAAAAACAAAATTAGATGTTTGGATCCATTGCTGGGCTACTGTGGGATTAAACAATGAAGGGACATCTGTATATTTTTGTTCTTTTCTTTGACCTACTCAAAACCCAAAATGTTGGGAAAAGGTGACATTGTTTATCCATCTATTACACAGCCCAACAAACAGAATTTTGTTTTCTTGGTGTCTTGGTTTTTAGACCTATTTATTTATTTATTTATTTATTCAATTTTATATTCCGCCCCTCCCCGCAGGCTCGGGGCGGATCACAAAAAGCGAGCATACAGTAAAACATAGCACAACAGTAGAACACATCATAAAAACATAAAACATATCATAAAACATACAGTAAAAACAGTTGTACGTAGCACTGATGGTATAGTCTACGGTTCCTAACTGAGACGGGACAGACCCAATAGGATTTGAGGTTACCCGAATGCCAATCTGAAGAGGGCCGTTTTGCATTCCCTTCGGAAAGGGAGAAGTTCGGGAACCATTCGAGTGTGGTTAGGGAGCGAGTTCCAGAGTGCTGGAGCCGCCGCAGAGAAGGCTCTCTGTCTTGTACTGGACAAGTGACAGGAGCGGGACGATGGTATAACCAGCAAATTTTGCTCTTCCGAGCGCAGTGATCTCGGGGGAACGTACGGGGTAAGGCGGTCCCTCAGGTACACAGGCCCTAGATCTGGGATTATTTGGCATGCTGATCTAGAAAATTGAACTGGATAGACTGTGTCAGCTCTAATTTCTTAGGACCTCTTCATGTGGCTTTTTTGGGCTGTGCTATTGCGCTGGCAATCACCGAAGAATGAGAAGGTGAGTGTAGCAGCTCATGGTACCCTGCACATCCTCCCTCCTCCTCTCATCACATGGTGGGAATGGGAGAGGGTGCTTTGACACTCTTTCCCGCCGCCCATCAGATGGCAGAAAGTGCAGCAACACAAGGCAACATGTGATGCCCCACCGCCGTTTCTGTTGTGTCTTCTTTTTCTGCCTCTGAGGAGGAGTGGGAAGAGGAGAAGGCTGAAGAAGAAGGGGCTAGAGATTCTGGGCAAATGATCAGGCCTGCCCAGGAGGAGGAAAAAGAAGAGGGAGACATACTGGTTGTTCTTAATTTTCAAGAATGTCAAAGGAGCAACAAGCAAGGCATAGGTTAGCCAGGATTGCTAAAAAGACTCGCAGCAATTAGACCACTCCCTAAAGACACATGTGCTGTGGACTGAGAACTATAAATCAGGAGCATGGGAAGCAGTAGTCGCTGGCAGCAACTGATCCAATTATCTATTATTTGTTCCTGTATCTGTTCAAGCTAGAAGCTTCATCTTTGTAAGTGTTTTTTCCTTGAGAAGAAACTACCAAAGACTTTACTTTGCTCAGTCAAGAGACTGTGACCTTGTTTTGTAAACTTGCCTTTTGTAAACTTTCTTTTGTGTATATGATTTTTCTACTTTAAACTTTGCTGAAGTAAAGTTTCTTTGAGTTCCTTTAAACTTGGTGCTAAGGCTATTCTTGGGGCAAAACAGGACACTTTCTGCTATCATATGGCAAAAAGGGGAGAAAAGTGCAGGTAGCTCCGTTGGAGCTACCCAAACTACACTTTCCTCTCCTTAGTGGAGGAGAAAGAATATTTCAATGCTTCCCCTCCACTTTGGGAGGAATGTGAACGGGGCCTGCCATGTGTCGTGTGATGGTGCATGGCAGGCCCTGTGCTTGCCATGCATAAAAGTGGCAAAATGAGCCAAAAATGCCCCATGTGAAGAGGTCTTTAGATATGACTGTCCTGATTTTCTATGAGCAAGCAGATGATGACTGTTATATAGCAAAAGTTCTGTATCTTCAAGGCTAGAGCTGATAGGGATGCCATGTTTGGAATCAGCTGCTTAAATATAGCCAGAAACAGAACTAACATTTGAAACACCAAAATGTGTGTTGGCCAGTGTTATGATTTTTCGTGCTGTTGATGTAACTTTCTATTCACCCAAAATATCCCAATTGCCATCTTCTAGTGTGACTACCTAAAGAGAGAAAAACATGAAGCTCAGAACCCACTGGATGGGAGAAGAATGCTATGCTCTGAAGACTGTAGCCTTTTTGTCAATATTCTTTATTGGAATCATGCAGACAATATTGTCTCCAGATGTATTTGATGTATTTCCTAAAGTTGGTTTCAGAAGGGTGTCAGCATTGGCGTAAAAGTACTGCATTTTATCAAACTGCATTTTATTTTCCCCCAATTAAAAATAGGATTCCTCTGTTTACTTACATAATGAAAATATAATCTTTCATAGTGGGTTCTATGAAATGAAAAAATAAATACTGATTTACAATCAATGTATTGCATAATTATATCTCTATGAAGATTTTATAAGGGCTTTAATACATTTTAGGTTTCTCCCCTGAGGTGCATAAACTAAACTCGTTATAATGTGAATACTGCTTTAATGCAAAACAATCACCAACCAAGAACTGCTGAAAGGAAATGAGAGAGAAGTCCACATTGAGTAATTATCTATATTTACAATTCATTTTAATCACCTTGACCATTCAATTACAGCATATTTATTTCATCCTCACCACATATTTACCAAGGAGTTACATGCTGAAACTGAAAAACAGGACTACATTATCTAACTAATGAGTAAAGCTTCAGGGACAGAAATTGAGAATAAAAATCAAGGTCAGTGCGGCCAAATTCAAATAGAGAAAGTATTATACATCCCAAAAAGTTTGGACACAAAGCAAGGTGAAGGCGTCTTCTATTTCCCCTTTTCACTCTTACTATTTTTCCCATAACCTCTAACCAAAATGAATTTATTTTTATTACATAAACCAAGACTATGTTTATGTTACATGAAGAGTTGATTTGCAATGTGAGAAGCATATTTATCTGCTTATTAGAAATGGTAAAGATTGTACTTTGACTTCAGATTTTTCACTTTTCCTTTGACAATTCGATCCAATCTGTATCATACCTTACCTTTTGGCTGTTAACACTGATAGCATCCCTTTTATTGGACTCCTGATGATGCCTACTGATGTTTTATGCATAATGATGCTCAAATTTAATTGAGCTGTAAGCTTCAGTTTAATTATGGAGCTTCATGATACCTTCAGCACTTTTTCTTCTCTGATTACTGTAACTGTTTTGCCATAACCCCTCTAAAATCCTTCATCTATTAAAGCACGAGAAGACAAGCCATTTTTAGGAGAAACTCTAATTAGACTATTGCAATTATCTTAATGTGTTTTCAGCATTTTAAGAGAAACCTTTCTGGAATGCACCTTGTGGAATATGAAAAATGCTCACATTTAATTGTATGAATCATATGCTTGCACCATGACAGAAGTCACAGAAGTTTCACTAAAAGTGTGTTGCATAGCAAACTCCCAATATTCAAACTTTTCTATTCATTAGCATGTTTTAAAGTAGTTCTATCAAGTGTCAAGAGCCTGTGGCATCCAACTGGTTTACTTCTACTGCTTCATCCTAGCCCCAGCTGTTCGTTGGTGATATTTTCATCTACACTGTAGAATTAAAACAGTTTGACACCACTTTAACTGCCATGACACTTGGCAATTGAATCATGGGGGTTGTAGCTTTACAAGGTCTTTAGTTTTCTTTGCCAAAGAGTGCTAGTGCCTCTCAAAATTACAAATCTCACCTAATTTCATAGCAGTGAGCCGTGACAGTTAAATGTATTTATTTATTTACATCATTTTTACCCCGCTCTTTTCACCCCCGCAGGGCATCAAACTGAATTAATTCTACAGCATGGATGTACCTAGATATACTCTTTGATAGAAGAGCTCATATAGGTGAAGGGATATTGAAATAGTTACAATTGTAATGCTCATGATTACCACGAAAGCAAGGGTGTGAGAGATGCCAAAAATAGTGCAGTTTCAGTTCCATTTTTGGCTGCTCCTCCATTGCGTTTACTGAGAATTTCCTGAAATTGAGAGGAGAAAATACAGTTCCGTGATCCAGCAACCGGAAGTTCCATTTACGTTTCGGGAAGATCCGGCCCATTGGCGAAAATGGTGAAACTCCTCTTTCTGACATTTTTATGGCTACTGGCATAGAAATGGACACACTCAGAGGAGACATTTACTAACGCAAGCCCCTCCCCCCACAAGTTTCAGAATGTTTGGGGTATCCACTGTTTTTAGGAAATTTTTAATATTTTATAAATAAAATATATTTTTAAAAAATGAAAAGAGGTCTCCCTTTGAATTTCACTATATGAAAAATATGAGAGAGTCAAAGAGGTGAAGTAACAAAAAGAAAGGACTTTATTGTAATTTTTTAATATTGGGGGCAGGAGGAAAGCTGCTGAACTGCTGTAGGAGTCCACACAAGCCAGAAGGTAGGGCTGGAGTGGGGGATAACAGAGAGTCAAAGATGTGAATTAGAAAAAGGGCTTTTTTTGTAATTTTAAATATTGGGGGGGGGGGGGTGCTGGCGCAGGACACAGTACATAATCCAGAATGTAGGGCTGGATAATATTGAAATTGCAATAATATTCTCTCCATGATAATTCAAGTGACTCAGGCTGGGAAAGAAGAAAATATTAGGAGGGGGAAGGACTGCAGGGGGTCAAAACCCCACATGGATACCAAAGTATGTGAATGTTCAAGCCCCATTATATGTAGTGCTGTAATAAAACTGTGTTCCTGAAAAAAATGGCAAAATCAAGCTTTGTCTTTTGAAATAAAAAATATTTTTAAGCCATGGAAGGTTGAATCTGTGGGTGCAGGATACATGCATATTACAATTTTACTATAAACCCATAGAATTCATTCTAGGTGGAGGGTTAGAAACTTGCAAAAATGGTACACGTTAGCATGAGGAGAATACAGATCTATGAAGTACTATGTGATTTAAAAGCCATGGATCAGATATAAAACTGCAACATTTAAGTTTTTTAAAAATAATATAAGAAATTTGAATTAACCTGCCCCAGTTTAAAAAAATATGTGGATGTCACTATTTGGGCATTACAGTAGGTATGCCCTGATTAACAACTCAAAAAATGTAAAAACTTAAGATGAAGTTGTTCCATTCTATCAGATAATAAACCATATCAGAGTCCCACATGCCTTACACTACAACACTTCATTTTTTAATTCTACCACCCAAGTATTTGTTGTAAGCCTTTGGCAAAATGGGAACTTCATCACATTATGTGTCTCTAAATGGGGAGATAGTTGTTTTTTCCTCAAGTTCTTATAGCTGGGATAATACCAAGGTGTGTGTCATCATTGCTTCCCAAAGCAAATTTAAAGGAGACCACCTGCTACAGTAAAGCAACACTCGGACCAAGCAAAGTGCCATCAACACTGAGTGGGTGACTCCTGTGTGCAGCAGTTGGTTTTGCCAAAAACATTTGCAGCTGCCTTTCCCCATCCTCCACTGAAATGAAAGGTGTTCCCTGGGACCAACTTCAGAGATCGATTGTTATGCAAAACTCTGCTTTCTTTGTAATATATGCAGATGAGTACAGCTCTGTTAGCATTACACCACATTCACTCTTCTCATTGTGTGCCAACCTCATCTCTGAGAGTAAGCAGATTTGGTACCACAATTTGCCAGCTTCTGCAGCTGGTGTCTGTGCAAACCCATTCGCCTCTGTGGAAGAACTTTATTTCCTTTGCTCTTGTGTGGCTGACGGGATCTCAAAGTCACCCTGATGCATACCAATAGCCTGGTCAGCTTTGTTTAGCTTGTTTTGAGCTTAACTTCACTCTCTGAGCTCACCAAAAAAAATTGTTCCTTTTGCTTGTCTTAGACTGACAGTTGTGATAAGAGGATCGTAACTCTGGCTTGGCAGTTCTCACCTGTTTCTGTTGGACCTGATTATAGTGCATAATTATTCATTGAAGCCATTATAGTTTCCACAGCTTAAAAAGTGAAAGCTGAGACAGAGAACAGAGTGACAAACTAAATATGATCACTGCGGCATATCTCACAATCCAACTCTTTGCAAGCAGGTGTCTCAATATACTGCAGCTGCTTGAAATCCTTTTCCTGGATATCAGAGTCTGAATGCTTCCAATCATTATGTCTCATTAAGAGAATACAATTATTTGCTCATTAATATACTAAATGACAGTAGAAAACCATATTCAAGAACTATAGTTCTCTACCTGTGTAGGGCAAATCCAGCTCCAAACATCTCCTACCAAAATGGGTAATAGCCAGGGAAGCAACCTCTGGAAGTGACACATTCCCCACCCCTGCCACATAAACTGAGAATTGGTAACTCTACTCAAACCCAAATTTCAACTCTCTTTGAATAATGAGCATATTTAATTTGGTTCAGGAAAAGTCTCATGAGCCTTGGGCAATTCTACCTTGTTAAGGTATGTGGCTAATTTGCAGTGGAATCATCGTGTGTGTGTGTGTTAAGAGAAAAACATACCTGGGTTAATTGTATCCACAGACAAGATAATCAGGGTTGATTAGTTTGGGCAACTCCCAGAGGAATATAACTGGGAAGAGTTTGTCCCATGAGTTGGTCTTACTTTGTGTTGGTTCTTGACAGCCTTGCTGGAAGTTGAGCTTGCTGAACATTTGCTGGAAGCCATGCTGCTTGGCATAAAGCTTCTGATTGGCAGTAGCTCCATTTAATGCTGACCAGTATTGGAAGATTTATTTCTACGGACTATATGGACTATGTGTGTGTAATACACAAAAGGAATTGTGGCTATACTGCTGATTGTGTCTCTTTTTTGAATTCACTGCTCTGAATACTTAAGAGCAAATTTCTGTTTTTGCATTCTTCATATTTGTGTTGCGTAGTTTTTGAACTGGCTAAACTGTGTATTGTATTAGTGGATAACTAGGTTACATGCACTGAACAATCCTCAGTCTATGCAAAAAGTTCTTCTACATCCAGAGGTAAGTTCTGTTATTAAGACTGCCTCTAGTTAACTACAAATATAACTGCAGCCTTGGTCACCTTATTTAAAATAAAATAATGCAAAGGGCAATGCTTGAAAAGTTACTTTTAAGAAAAATTGATACAATGAAATTCTGAAGCTATTCAAATCAAGCAGTGGGAAGATGACTTTTCTGTATTTCTGAAAGCATCAGAACACCACTGCTCAGTTTTAGATAGCTTCTGTATCTCATTGCAGTACATTCATCTTTCTTATAAGTAACTTTTTCAAACTCTGAAAAGAGTAATTTTCACTTTGCATTAAATTAAATCAACAAAATATTGTATAACACTTATCAGATTTCTAGAAGAAGAATGGTAAAATCAGATTATTTTAGGAGCTGAATTTGCTACAAGCATGTCTTAGGCATATATTATGGAGTTGTTCTCAGATTGCATATAGACGAGTGGAATAGTGTGATATGAGATTTTTGGGCAATAGTGTGATATGAGATTTTTGTGTGCATGCATTCCGTTTTATTCCTTTGATTTTAGATGGATTTCTTATTATTGATTTCTTATTGTTGGCCACCTTGAGTGCCTATAGTGGGAGAAAGGCAGAATAGAAATAAATAAAATAATAAAAATAACAACAAAATATGGACACTTACAGATTCGCAACAACTTCAGAGACTCATTGGCAGCTATACTGACTGCATTACACAACTACAAAGCTGAATCACTGAGGGTCCATCCAGATGGGCCCTAAACGTGGAACCTGTCTCGGTTTTACCAGAGGCATCCAAACAACACCTTTGATAAAAGCAAATTAATGTGGAGTAAACCAATGCTTCCTTGGTTATTTCTGTAGTAATTAAATATCTCATTAGGTCAGGGCCTTACTGAAATGAAGTATTGGAATTGTGGGGACTGACTTCCAGGGTTACATTCTGTGTATTTTGTGACACTAGGGGTGAATCCTCATAGCCATCTCGTACTTTAGGACTCCTGGAGCTGAAAGGTGCAAGAGAGGGCCCACCCCTTCCCCTCCAGCTCCCCCATTTGGGCCCCAAGTCTTACCGAAGAGGCCTGCTGGCATGAGAAAATGACATATTAAAAGGGCGGAGGAGGGAAATTCCTCCCTGCCCCCCAAAACCAACTCCTGACACACCATTTTCTCATGTCAGGAGGAATGTAGGGAGAGGCTAGTAAAGGCCTCTTTGGTAAGCTTTGAAAGCTAAATGAGGGGCTTCGGAGAGGCTTCAGGCCATTCTGTTTCGATTCAGGGTGGCATGTAGCCACCTGCCCCCCAGGAAAGCCCAGGTTTGGGTTGGAGAGTGGGGTTTAGAGCATGCGCTGAAGCATGTTACTTTAACCCATTTTGGTGCGGGGCGGGTTTTAGTCATTTCTGGAAGTGCCCTGAGATGGGGAGACTCATCAGTGTCACTTCCCCAACATGGAAATATCGGTTGAGTGTTCTTGGGAGTATTTTGCATGCTGATGTTTTTTGTTTTTGTTTTTTTGTTTTATTTGTAATAACAGCAATACAGGCGCTCACACATTGTTGTAGTTGAGCCTGAGGCTGAGAGAGAGGAGTCTGTAGTTAGAAACGCAAAGCGGTCTACTCGTGAGCAAGAGTCAGATGAGGAGCAGGAAAGGAAGAGATTAAGGCAACTACTTAGCGATTCTTCTGAGGATGAAACGTTCCTGGGTTTTTCGGAGGATTATGGGAGTGGGGATGAGGAGCAGGCAATGGGAGAATGAGATGTGGGGTAACAGAGAACTGAAGGTGACTCTAGTGATCTGCATTCCTCCTGGCATGACTAAAGGACCGTTTGGCACTTCTACTCTCTCTGCATTTCCCCTGATGTGACTATAGGACTGTTTGACGCCTCTACTTTGTTTGCATTCTGCCTGGCTGGTTGAGAACCTGGACTGGCTGTACACTCTCTCTCAGCCTTATTACTGTTGTGAAGAAGTCAGAACTGCGTGTTTATTTTTGTTGGATTTTCATACCGGTTTGCTGTGCCTCTAGACTCATTTGAGTCACAGTGAGGCAGCTTGGGACCCTTTCAAATGAACTCTAACTGCTAACTTTACTGTGCCTGGTTTCTTAAGGTGGTCTTGATCACGACACACATTCACAAGAATCTAACTTCATAGACTTATTCTAAGTGCATTATAACTCTCTATATATGAACATATTAAAATATCTTGGAGAGTGGACCTTATCTAAATATGAGTTCATTCATATTTCATATATACCTTATACCAGTGTTTCCCAACCAGTGTGCTGGGGCACACTAGTGTGCCGTGAGCGATCATCAGGTAAGAACATAAGAAGAGCCATGCTGAATCGGACCTCAGCCCATCTAGTCCAGCATTCTGTATCACACAGTGGCCCACCAGTTGTACACGGGGATCTCAAGCAGAAGGGAGGGCTAAACCCTGACCTGCTCCCGACCCCCCACAACCAGTACCCAGGGAAATCCTGCCTACCTCAACCAACTCCGAGGTGGCACTTGGATGTCCTTTTCAGTAACTACCGATACACTTGGTATCCATGAATCTGTCTAATCCTGCCTTGAAGTTGTTCAGGCTGACAGCTGTCACAACCTCTTCTGGAAGTGAGTTCCATAACCCAATGACCCTCTGGGTGAAGAAATATTTCCCTTTATTAGTCCTAATTTTCCTACCCTGGAGCTTTAGGGAGTGCCCTCTAGTCCTAGTGTTTTGTGACAAAGAAAACAGTTTTTCTTTATTCACCTTTTCTATCCCATGCATGATTTTATACACTTCGATCAAGTCACCTCTTAAACGCCGTCTTTCAAGGCTGAAAAGACCAAGGCGTTGCAACCTGGTTTCGTAAGGGAGCCGCTCCATCCCTTGGATCATTCTTGTTGCCCTTCTTTGTACCTTTTCCAGTTCCGTTACATCCTTCTTAAGGTGCGGAGACCAGAATTGTACACAGTACTCCAAATGTGGCCTCACCATCGATTTGTAGAGAGGCAATACAACATTTGCCGACCTATTTTCGATTCCCTTCCTGATCATGCCAAGCATAGAATTTGCTTTTTTCACTGCTGCAGCGCACTGGGTTGACATCTTCATTGAGCTGTCCACCAAAACCCCAAGATCCCTTTCCTGGTTTGTCTCAGAAAGCTTTGATCCCATCAGTTGATAAGTGTATTTGGGGTTCTTTGCCCCGATGTGCATGACTTTACACTTGTTTAGGTTAAAATGCATTTGCCACTTTGTTGCCCATTCACTCAATTTCGAGAGATCTTTCTGGAGCTCTTTACAATCAGTTTCATATTTAACTACCCTGAACAGTTTAGTGTCGTCTGCAAACTTTGCTACCTCAGAATTCACTCCTACATCCAGATCATTAATGAATAAATTAAAAAGTAACGGACCCAAAACTGAACCTTGGGTACGCCACTTCTCACCTCTTTCCACCCAGAGAAATGTCCGTTTATTACCACCCTTTGTTTCCTACAGTTTAGCCAGGTTCCAATCCAGGACAAGACCTGTCCCCTGATTCCATGGCTGAAGAGCTTATTTAGGAGCCTTTGGTGAGGGACTTTGTCAAAAGCCTTTTGAAAGTCAAGGTAAACAATATCAATTGGGTCCCCTTTATCTATGTGTTTATTTACACCCTCAAAGAATTCTAACAAGTTAGTAAGACATGATTTGCCTTTGCAGAAACCATGTTGATTTTCTTTCAGCAATGCCTGTTCTTCTATGTGCCTCGTAATTTTTTCTTTAATAATGGTTTCCATCACTTTGCCTGGAACTGAGGTTAAACTGACTGGTCTATAATTTCCTGGATCACCTCTGGATCCTTTCTTGAAGATTGGTGTTACATTTGCCTCCCTCCAGTCCTCGGGTACAGTGCCTGATCTTAGAGAAAGGTTATATATCTTAGCTAGAAGTTCAGCAATTTCACACTTGTGTTCCTTAAGAACTCTGGGGTGGATGCCGTCTGGACCTGGTGATTTGTTGACATTTAGTTCAGTAAGGCATATGAGAACATCCTCCTTGTTTATCTCTATCTGTTTTAATTCTTTTAATTCCCTCCCTGAAAAAACTGACTCAGCTGCAGGCATATGTTGTCTGTCCTCCTGTGTGAAAACGGAGGCAAAGAAGTCATTTAGCCGCTCAGCAATCTCCTTGTCTTTGCTGATTTTCCCTTTCTGACCATTGTCGTCGAGTGGCCCAACTGCTTTTCTAGTTGGGTTCCTGCTTCTGATGTACTTAAAGAAGTTTTTGTTGTTTTTTTAAATATTCTTTGCTATGTGTGCCTCAAAATCTCTCTTGGCTTTCCTGACTGTTGCTTTGCATTTAGTTTGCCAGAGCTTGTGTTCCTTTCTGTTCTCCTCGGTAGGAAGAGCCTTCCATTTCTTAAATGAGTTTTTCTTCTTTCCAATCACATCTTTTACTTCATTTGTAAGCCATACTGGTGTCCTTTTGGACTTTCCATGCCTCTTTCTTTTTATTGGAATGCATTTTAGTTCAGCCTGTTTTAAGGTATTTTTAAACAGTTTCCAAGCATTTTGGAGGGATTTGATTTTTTTAACTGCTCCTTTTAGTTTGTTCTTTACAATTTTTCTCATTTTGGTGAAATTCCCTTTGTGAAAGTTTAATGTCTCCGTGTTAGTTTTCACTGACAGTTTGCTATCCAAACTTATGTTGAAGGTTATTGTGTTATGGTCACTGGTACCTATGGGCTCAGTAACAAGGACATCTTGAACGAGATCTTGTTCATTAGTTAGCACCAAGTCCAGGATCCCCTTTCCCCTGGTTGGTTCCATGACCATCTGCTCAAGGGAATATTCCGCTAGCATGTCGAGGAACCTTGTCTCTCTTTCATGCGTAGAACAAGAATTTGGCCAATCTATTTGGGGATAGTTGAAGTCCCCCATTATGACTAATGTATTTCTTTTTGAGGCCTGTTTAACTTCGTTTTCCAGATAGCAGTCTGCCTCTGGGGTTTGGTTGGGAGGGCGATAGCAGATCCCTAGTGCTAGATTAGTTTTTTGTCCTGGGACTTTTACCCACAATGTTTCTGTAGGTGAGTTTGAAATTTATTGAAGTTCTAATTCATGAGATTCTAGCTCTTCATTTATGTACAGGGCCACACCGCCACCATTTTTCCCTCTCCTGTCTTTCCTGTACAGTTTATAACCTGGAATCTTTGTGTCCAGGTTATAAACTGTGCCGTGGAAAATTGGAACCTCCAGGAGGGGGGGGGGAGTCTAGTGTGTTAAAGTATAAAAACCCTAAGAAACCTACCTCGATAAAGGCACAAAATTACAAACACCCCCCTCCCCACCCGTTGTCTACTTGGTCTCTCCCTCTCCATGCATTGGGAAGGCCCAACTCCCTTTCTCCAAGTAGAGACCTTCTCTTGCCTCCTGGGGGTTCTGTGTGGGAAGTTTGGCCCAGTTCTATCATTGGTGGGGTTCAGAATGCTCTTTGATTGTAGGAGAACTATAAATCCCAGCAACTACAACTCCTAAATGTCAAGGTCTATTTCCCCTGAACTCCATCTGCGTTCATATTTGGGCATATTGAGTATTCATGCCAAGTTTGGTCCTGATCCAACATTGTTTCAGTGCTCTCTGGATATAGGTGAACTACAACTCCAAAACTCAAGGTCAATGCCCACCAAACTCTTATAGCATTTTCTCTTGGTTATGGGAGTTCTGTGTGGGAAGTTTGTATCTTTCTGCCATTCCTGCCAGGATATCTATGTTGTGTTCATCGAAACAGGCCCAGGTTTCACACTGAGTGTATAAATATATATTAAAAACATATTAACTATATGTATTACTGTGTTAGAGTGTCATTTTGTGTCATTGTGGTTGGTGGTGTGCCCCAGGATTTTGCAAATGTAAAAAGTGTGCCGCGGCTCAAAAAAGGTTGGGAAACACTGCCTTATACACCTAACTTGAAGGCTATCTCTATCTTTATATTTATCCATAATAAAAGTGAAAGTGTGTATATGGCTGGAACTCCCACTTCCACAGACAGGCTCCCACTTGCAAAATTGATCAGCACACAGAACTCCCGTAATCAACAAAAATACTGGAGGGCTTTGAGGGAAATTCACCTTGATTTGGAGAAGTTGTAGTTCACCTACATACAGAGAGCACTGTGAACCCAAATAATTATGGATCTGGACCAAACTTGGTACATGTATCTGATATGCCCAAATTTGAATAATGAAGGGGTTTGGGGGAAATTGACCTTGCTTTTTGGGAGTTGTAATTCACCTACATCTAGAGCAAACATGACACCCATAGATGATGGACACAGACCACACTTGGCACACAGAAGCCCTATGTCCAACTGAACCTACTGGAGGGGTGTGAGATGTGTGTACTTACTCATCATGGTTTGAATTACATTGAACTATCAGGTAGCAGCAGTAACCATGTGGTCAATTTTGGATTTTGTAGGATTTTGAAATTTCAACTAAGGGATGCTCAACTTACACATTTTTGGAATTTTTATAAATTCTAAACAAAATGAAACTGAAACTTCTCACGCATTTCTACCCTGAATTGGATACAGCTGGAGTAGTTCAGTACCTGACAAAGGATGCTTGCTGACAAGGCTTTCATTATGCAAGCAGTTGGCTTCCATCATGGATTTTATAGAGAATCCAGAGTGTATGATAAAACTAGTTGTTTTTTGTGGGTGAGGAAGATGGCTATTTTAAATTTTGTAAAATTTTCCATTAGAAAAATAAGTTTCCTCAAAACTTCTTAATAGAAAATTAGTAGGCTAATTTGATAGATTCAAGACTTTATATTATAGTTTTTACAATAGAGATGTCATTGGAGAGTTCTTTGAGGGGACAAGTGTTAAAACATAACACAATGGTTCAGGAGACATTTCCCACATGTCTGTATGTGCTTGTAGTTCAGTTTGAGATAGAAGTGAGTCCAATTTGGCACTGCTCTCAATAAGCTATCTTTATTTTGCCAGCGTTAGTAATCCAGGCTTTCATACTTAGAACCTCATCACATCAACCTTGAGAAGCATGGGGGACCGTTTTTCTAGCAAAGGGAATCAAACCTTTGATCTCTAATCATCCCATTTCAAGTTCTGTCTTTCCATCCCATGTATTTCCCTCTTCAGTTTTTTCCCCATTGTTGCCCACATTCAAACCATCACATGGAGAATCCTTTTTTTCCGCCCTCTCCATATTACTTATTTTAATAAGGGAAAGCCATGATTACTATGGATTTCATCCCATTTTTTTGAAGAAAGTGGGAGGAGTTTAACCCTCTTTGCCATGATAAGTGTTTTCCATGCCTTCCTTTCCTCCATTATACCAGTGTAAATATAAACCTCTTTGCCAAGAACCCCTCTTGCAAGACCGTGCTTACTTTCATTAGACCAGTGTAATTATAAACCATTTTGCCATTATCCCCTCCTACTAGGCTTTCCTTCCCTCCACTAGACTAGTGTTATGTTAAACAGCTAGCTAGAGCACAATTTTGAGCCTAGATTACTATTATGGAGAAATTTCAGTGAAAGCAAAGTGGTGAGGAACCCCCATTCTTCCATGTCATTGAAACCATTCAACATGAACGAATTGGTCAGATCCCATCATATGTGCTTTTCAATATTAGCGATGGTTCTGGTGTGCACCAGGGGCTCGGAACCTGATTTCTCCCCCATGTTCAGAGTGCCATCCTTTAAGAACACATCATTTCCATTTAAAGGACAAAGGGCTATGGATGACGCCCAGAAGTAGGCAAATGTCATGGGATGGGCTCCATGCCTCTTCATCTTTGAATGGAAACAAAGTATTCTATGACAGGGGGAAAACCTCTGTGTTATGATTTCCCTAGAATGTCTTAGATGAGTTGCCATGCTGTCTACCTAACAAGTTACAGAAAATCATATTCGGTAATTATGCTTGCACATTTCTATTCATTTCTCAGTTTGAGTTACCTGATGGTAAATTGAGAGAGCAATGATATCTGGCAGGTGATACTTTCTTTGAAAAGCATAAATACCTTTTGCTGAGATACAAATTGGCGTAATCTCACCAGGAAATCATTAAAGTGTCATCATCACCATGCTTAGCACTATAATCCAGCTGATGTACCAGTTGTTGGAAAGTTTTGACTTTAACTCTTGGCAATAGGACTAAGTGAGACAGAATCTTTTTTCTGTGGGTGTGAAATGCAGTCTGGCAAGCTTCTTCAGCCCACCTGTTCTCATACATGTGCTCAACCTTCCTTTTCTAAATGGTCTGTTTAGGATGAAAAGTGATACGTTGTAATCTATTTGCATGCAGGATGTAGTATAATGGTTCTTTATATGAATACTCATTACATGGAATAAAGAAGTTTTGCTGCTTTAACAGGATTTTAAGATGCAGCATGATATTGAGCAGATGTGTTGAAGAGACAGAGAAGGCTCTGAGGACAGGATAAATTAGTTCCATCCCAAAGACAGGAATGTAGACTTTTGTTTTACCTACACCATCTGCGCAAAACGCTAACAGGAGGATATATATACAGTATATATATACAGTATATATATATACAGTATATATATACAGTATATATATATATATATACAGTATATATTATATATATATATATATACTGTATATATATATATAAAGATAAAAGATAAAAGATAGGTTTTTTAAAAGAGAAACTATGTTTTTGAATTTTCTTACTGAATGTGATCCTTGCAACAATTCCTACTGCTCTGTATACAGTGAGATAGTGTTCACAAATGGCCAAGATCCTGTATACTTTGAATGTCGTGAGAATATGTCAACATAGTTCTGCAACCAGTTATACAATGGGCACCAAGGACCGAGCCCACTTACTGCACAATGACCTATTAGCTATCTACTCACCAAATCTAAAGTGTCAGTGATATCTGAAATCTCAGGGTTCATCTTGATGTGCCAGCTCTGATAGATTCCAATGAAGACATGCAGAGCTGAGGGCAGAGTCAGAGATCACTTTATTGCTCCAGTTAGCCAAGAAGGATGTCAGGGGAACTCCTCCAGATGTGACATGCTCTTCAGTTACAGGCATTGACATTTTTTAGACATTTGAATATAATAGATATTCCTCTGATTTGTACAAATTATGATCTGCAGTCTTATTCATTCACAGTACATTCATTATCATGTTCTACAGTTTGTGGTTGGTGTAAAGCTGGCCCGCAGTCCTCCAGGTGTTTTGGACTTCAGCTGCCAGAATTCCTGATCATTGAAGAAGCTAGATAGGACTTCTGGAAGTTGGAAGCCAAGTCACATAGAGGGCCACAGGTTGTGCAGGCTGTTGTAAAATGTGGTGGGACATTTAATAAAGTATTTTATTGGTCAAATCTTATTGTATGATTCTATGAATCTTGAGTATTTTTGTATCCACACCAGCCCCCTTTCTGCCAGCAGGGGCTTTTCAGAAATGGACGTGGGCACAAAAGGGAACTATTGTAACAACTCTGCCCCCATCTGACCCGGGGGGGGCAGGGTGCAAACCTGTTTCCACCTCAGCAGGGGGGGCAGGTTCTGCCCCGGGGGTTCCATTTGCTTTGGACCCAGATGAAGGTGATGCAGGGGATGATGGGTCTGCATCACCAACGGACAGCCTGCAATGGGAAGACACCTGGCCGGAGGCTTATTCTGATGACGAAGGCTCTCCTGATTCTGGACCTGATACGGAATACGAGAGACCGGGAGGTTTCGGTTCTCAGGAGCGGTTGTTTTCACCAGATGTTGCAGAGGACATGGAAGCTGAGTCCGAGCCACTTTCCCAGGAAGTTAATGGCGCAGATGGTGCCATTCCTGAGCAGAGATTAGACCGTAGGGCGAGTATTGTGGCTACACGGAAAGATTGGAAACGGGGCCTAGAGAGACGCTGGTCCCACAAAGGGGGGAATTAAGTAGACATTCGGTGAGAAAGTTCCTCAGTTTGGTGGCCACGTCTGAACTGGAGAGACGTTGCAGTTTGCTGTTCTCCTGGAAGCCATAGTTTGGCTTGTTACCACATTCCTTGGACCTTGCTGATTTCCATGAACTTTGGATTACCTTGTTGTTTCCCTGGATCCTTTTGAAGAGACTTTGCCTTTTGTATTGTGCTTATGAACATTGCTGTTTGCTTACTATTTTTGGACTATTCCTTTTTCTTATTGGACAATTATCCTTTTCACCTGCTTACTTTTTTGACTCAATAAATAGTTCATTGACATTGCCTGTGTGTGTGTGATTACAGGGTGGAGACAGGGCCCGCGTTGTGACAACTATGGTCGCTGTCTCGCTATGGTCCCTCTCCTCTCTCTCTCTCTCATGAAAAGCCATAGGTGAGTGTTTAGATTCTTAAGTTTTCTTTGTGTTTCTTAATATCACCTTGTATGTTTGAATCTTAAAAAATAGATGTGACAAATGAATTACAAATGAAGTTTTGCACAGCCCTAATTGGTTCCTGTGTGAATCAGCATTCCAATCTTAGTTATGAGCTGAAGGGATTGGCTGAAGAAGACATTCTGGTATTTTGAACCTATTATGTGGTGGTAGAAAAAGGAGAAGTTGCCAGTGCCACTTGGTTGAAGGTGTCTTCCTCCAATGTAAATAGAGGTCATTTATTTGAACCTTGACATTTCAGAGTCCCAATTTCAGATCACATTGGAGATGTACTGTGCACTTGTGGAGCAATTACAGTATTTATGCAACCTCTGGGAAAGTAAAAACATAACAATCTTTAACAATATAACATGGGAAAAGGTCCCATTGAATTCAACTGGATTGATTCAGAGAAGTAAAACCTCTGTAGGGTTTTAGCATTGGTTGCCATGACTTGTGCTGAGGATTAAGATAAAGGGGGAGGGTTTATTCACCCAACATATGATTCAGGGGCAAACATAGATCAGCAGCATGAGCGGTCTGACACCAAGGAATCCACCTCTGCAGAGCAGGTGCAACAGCCCCAAGGGGTTAAGGGATACAGAGACAAGGCAGGATCAGGGGCTTCAGGAAGTAAACAAGGAACTAGCTATTCCATCTATGCTGCAATTAAGAACCAATGTCATTCAATTGAAAAGATTATTTCAATTTATTTCAAGCATTTATATCCCATCCTTCTCACCTCTGAAGAGGGACTCAGGACGGCTTACAATACACACCCATCAGGTGCCAACATAGTACATTAAAATCACAGATACAATTAGACAAGTTAAAACAATTATGAAACATTCAATTTAAAACCAGTTCACTGGTTCAAAATGTAGTCCAGGGCAGTCCATTGTAGTCACTAAAACATTGTTGTCTGAGAGGAGGGCCAACAGGTGAGATCACTTGGGAAAGTGGCATTAGTAGTTGGAGCTAGGTCCTGGAAGCAATGTTGGTGAAATTGCTGCAGCCTGAATCTTTCCTGGTGAACTTTGACGTGTGGATTACTTTTGACTTGCAACTTCTGTGTTAGTGGGATTATTTGGCTTTCAACATTTTGGAAATAAGTTTGGCATACTCTTGTGTCTCACCCTTATTTTGGCTGGCTGCTGTAGATGACCTTGGACTGCTTTGTACTATGAGATGGTGTGTGGCTGTTTAACAGTAATTTGGTGAACAGTAATTTGGTGAACTCTGACATTAGTAAACAGAGCAATACGACAACAGGTTCCATTGTATCTTGAAAGCAGGTGAGATGAAATTCCACATACTCCCCACCAATCTGTATGTGGATCCTTCTTCCCTATACTGCTCCTGGTTAGCTAGTGATACTACTCCTAGCTCAATACTACTCCAAGCAGCAATGGATCAAACAAATGGTTAAAGTGGCATAGGATCAAATGTTCAGGTCATTAAAATTCACAGTATCAAATCTTTTTGAAAATAAATTTATATTAAGATTTTTTACACACTGAAACAAATTAAAAAGAGAAAAGAGAAATAGAAATCAAATATACATGGAAAGCGGGGAAACAATATGTATAGGAAAGAAGGAATTTTATAAAGGAAAAAGCAAACAGGCATACAACAAAACCCCCCCAAAAAATAGATACAAAAAAATAAAAGCAAAATTGTTGAGTTCCATTCTTCTTCCTTGACCTATTCAAAACATTTTCTCTCTCATTATACAGCAGTTGAGTCTTCCTCATATTAATAAAAGGTTCATCATAAGGGAGGATCTAATAAAATGATTCCCAATTTTTTTTCTAGTTTTGTCCTCTTATACCACATATAAGAGTGACAACCTTTCAAAGCCCTCTAAAATTAATGTTTTATTTTTTGTTAGATATGTCCAATCCTTAATCCAAGTCAATGCACATGCCTCATAATATAATATTTATATTATATAATATAAATCTTGAACTGATTGAACAATTAACATTTTAGTACTTTGCCATGATATATAGATGTGGGAGACAGAGGTGTGGATGAACCCATATGTGGTATAGGAAAGTGTAAGGGAATGCTATAGAGCACAGTGGAACTGTGGAATTTTCCACCAGAAGATATGACGGCTATTTAGTATAGTCTTTGTCAAAATATTTTGATTGCTTCCTCCTCAGTGAATATGTCCAATACCTTGTCAAAGACTTGAGGTATAATAAACATAATTATAGATTACCTCCAGAATCACACAAAGGATGTGTTTCAATATCAGTTGCTGGAGGAAATGACCAAGATAGCCATATTGCATTTGTGTCCTGATTGTGGGCTTTCCATTGACTGATTGGCCTTTCTGCAAATAGAATGCTGGAATAGATAATCCATTAGAGCTTTTTATATTCTGAAGTCATCAAATTGCTTTTAGAGAAATACTGCTGTACAAGCAAGTCATTCTACTATAATAATCCAAGAAGAGTCCTACATAATGGTACTATTCAAGTGTGTTTATTTGCAGTAAGTTATCATGATTTGACATGCATGAATGCAAAAGACAATGCTTGGCAAACTGGAAGGAAGTAGGAAAAGAGGAAAACTACACTTAGTTTGCTCTCAGGCTTGCAAGATGTGAGCAAAGCTGTTGATAACTAAGGCTCTTGAAGATCTCATATTTATAAGGTCACCATAATAATAGAATCATAGAGTTGGAGAAGACCTCATGGGCCATTCAGTCCAACCCCTTGCCAAGAAGCAGGAAAATAGCATTCGAAGAAATAAGTTGTAGTCAACTTAATGAAAAATAACAGCAAACATTGAATATGCACTGAGAAAATACTGACCTAGTAATCCCAGTTACATGTAATCTGATATCATTTGTTTATCTCCTAATTGTCTTTGAAATAGGCTCTTTGCCAATTTTAAAGTAAAAGTGTCTACTTTTAATATCACAATTTTTCATTCATTGGGACAAAATAATTTAGAGGTCAGAGAGAAAAGACGTATTGAATTTCATAGTAAATAATAGTTATCGTGAGGGCTATTTGCCCTCATATAGCAGAAAAAGTTGGTATCTCCTTTTGAAGGTGATCTTCAAGGTGTTACAAAAAATATTTCATTGGCAATCTATCCTTCCCATTATTATAAACTTTCTTAATATTTCCATTAAGATTAATAAACTTCTATCAAAACTTATATCTAATTTATGTGGCTTTAAGGGTCATGCTTTAATAACAATGATGAAACATGATTATTACTTCCTAATGCTGAAATTACAATTTTTTACATTGTAATTTTTTTCCTGCTATGCACCCCGTGGCACTAGCATCTTTATCACTCCATGTGTTTCTAGTTTTAAAACCTTTACCCCCTACTGTTTGAAAAATACTTCTCATTTTCATCCCCTATGGAGTACAGAAATCCCTAAAGGCAAACCATTAGTGATCTTTCTGCCTTTTCCCAAACACTTATTATGATCACCAGTGTTGCCTTCCACTGCCTCATTGGCTTTTGGTAAAGTATGCAAATGAGATGTTGAAAATACACACTTTTTTGCAACTGTGCAAGTTCATACTGATTTATAAAATGGGCAGGCTATTAAAGTGACTGAAAATGTCAGCAAGATTTATGCATGGGTGACAAATTGTATTGGAAATGTTCCTTTCAAACAGTCTGCTCTAGGTTTTCCTTTCCTCTTTGAAACAATTCAAATATTCTGTGTGATGTCCTCCCTCCTTGCATTTCAAAACATAGTTTGACAGGTATATTTAAAGGAAATACAAAGTTTGCCTCAAGTCATATAAATACAACATTACAATGTAAAACAGGCATTCCTTTCCATTCTACTTATTGTTTGCAAGACTTCTGAGAAGTTTGGTTACTGCATTTAACAGATCATCAAATGCTCTGCATTTGTATATGATACAGTGATTGTTTATCTCTTATGTCCAAATATTGGTCTTTTTTGTTTTTATCAAAAGTATATACTTGAATGTTAGTTAAATGACTAAGTAATTGCAAAGAAATATGAATAAATCTGGCAAAATGCATGCAATTTCAGACACCCATAGGAGATAATTTGGTGTTAAAGATAACTCTTGTAGTTATGGTTCTTATGTTTTGTCATCAGATCAGCTTTGACCTATGGCAACTTTATGAAGGAAAAAACTTTAGGACACCCCGTCATTAACAGTCCTACTAATGCCTTGTAAATGGAGAGCCACTATTTCCTTTGTTGAGTCTATCCATGTAGAATGATCTTCCTCTGCTTATTTCATTCAACTTTACCAAACATTATATTTTCTAATGATACATGTCACATCGCAACAAAGTAAGTCTTAAAGAGCCAGACTGGGTAGTAAGTCAAACACAGTTTATTTCAAAACAGCTCGGTCAACTCAAAAATTGGCAAAAAGAGCCAGGAACACTTTAACTTCAGTGTGAATGGCAAAACAAGTCAAAAACAATGACCAAATGGTCAAAGAGTCAATAGAACATAAAATCTGGATTATATCACTGGAAAACCCACATTAAATCTCAAAGTAAAGCACTACACAAAGGAAAAAGCACACGTTGTCAATCATGCCGATGTCATCGTCAAATGGGAGGAGCACCCTAAAGCGAAGAGACATCCAAACAAGCCAATGGTCGAATACGGGAAACCAGCAACCCCTCAGCCAAATCAAGTCAATGCCAGTGAGGGAGAAGCAGCAGAAGCAATGCAGCCCAGTCATGAAGCAGGTGGCGGCAACCTAACACATAGGAAGGAATACAAAGTGTAGCCGTAAAGGAACCAAACCCCGGAAACCAGCCCCTCCTATACACAAGTCCACAAAGATAACGTAGGACCCAAACTCACGTTCTATAGCGAGTCCACAGGAACAAGGAAAAACACAGTACAGCATACAAGACAAGACCTGGGCACCCAGCAACACCTTGCTAACTGCAAAGGACCCCAGATTCCAAGCCCCATTTTTATTCACAAAACTAGCCAACACCCTCTCATTAGTCCTTTCAGCTGTGACGGCAGTCTCAGGTGTAGCCCATTACCTCCCACTCCAATCTCTCCATCTCCTGTCAAGACTTAGCTCCCCCCAGGATGATGCCTGATCCTCAGAACTCCAATTCCTATCTGCACAACCATCGCGCACCTCCTGCACTCTAGTCCAGTCCATACCACTAAAACCATCTTCAGAATTCCCAGCCACACTTCCCATAGTCGATTCCTCACTGACAGACCCATCATCCCCAGAGAAACCCTCCAAAGAGTCTTCACCAGTAGATTCCCCAAGTATTTGCCGGATCTGTTTCCTTTGTTGCTTTTCGTCTGATTCTTGCTCGCAAGTAACCTGCTTTCCCTTCCTAGCTCCCAATTCCATACTTTCAGTGCTACTTGAAAGCTCAGCTACATGCCATGATATATTCAAGTGGGTATTGGTTGAATTTAAAACAAAAATAAATAAATGTAAGCATGGACATATCCACATCATTTGTTTTCAGAAGGCTCTTTCAATGTACACAGTTGTAGTGCTATGGTTCTTCTTTGATGTCACAGTTGAATAATTTGAAATCCTGGGGTCTGTAACTTGAGGCGGAATCAAAGAAACCCTTAAGCAGAAAAAATGAAATGTTGTGTGCAAGCAGAAAACAAAATTATGGTACATTACAGACATAAAAAATATCATGAATACAATGCTGCACCCTGGGCACCAATGGTGCTTACTTAATGAATTAAGGTGAAATTGTGTGCATGTACCTGTAGATCCATTTGTATGTATTAGTGTTGCCTCTGTATGTGATGAATCAGTTTTATAAATCTAGCGAGAAGTGTAGCAAGGGTAGGAGTGCATGCACATGTGTTTAGAGGGTGACAGATTGGTAAATTCAAAGAAAAAGACCATGTAAATAAAATGTGGACTATGGATTTATGGTCCACATGTGGCCTCAGGACCATAATTTTGCAGCCCAAGACAATCCCTATCAATCCCACAATGCTCCTGAACCACCACCACCCTTAAAAAAAAGAATGATGTGATTTTCAACTGTATTGAAAATCACATCAAAGCCCTCCAAAAATCCTTTATAAACTCCCAGCTTCTCCCAGAATCTACCATTCCTCTCAGAGACATTCCCCTTGTGTTTCTCCTTCAAAATTGCAACAGGAATTGACATGCGCACCAGTTCTTGTCAGAAGAAAAGCAAGGTTTCTGTGGGCACGGAAAAGGAATGCTGCCTGCAAGATTGGTGGAAATTTATTCCCATCCCCAACATAGTTGCCCATCTTGATGTAGGCATACAAATGTTAGATCTCATATGAGCGAAGGAAAGAAAGAGAAACCACAGAAATCAGTGACTTTTTATACTTACCAATGCTAATTTTATCTAATGGAGATAGAACTTTCTTAATATTTAACAATGAAAATAAGTATTTGCTAACAGAAAAAAATGTTGAACCCCACTCTCTTAATTAAAATTTTATTTCTGAGAAAATGAGCTTCCTGTCTGGAGCATATATCCATTTTTCATACTCACAAGTCATTTCCCTTAAATATATACAGAACAATGTGCTTATTTCAACATATAATAAATTGTACAGTTATTGATTTTATTTTATTTTTAAATGAATTGACTAGGCAAAAATACTTTTAAACCAGTGAGAAACAGTTTATACAAATTAGATCAATTATATTGATACTGTATAGGCTTAAAATGGCAAAACACATTCAAATTTTCAGTGAAAGAAGAAACCATAAATTCTTGCAACCTAATGAAAAAAAGAACAGGGAAAATGCAATTGGTTTGTAGACTTAACACTGACAATTTCTATTGAGAGTGTAATGATTTATAAAGGAAATGGCAAGCGGATGAGATTTTTTTAGAGAAAGCCATATTCTTCTTTTATTCCTGGAGTTTTGGATGGGAATGGTTGGGAATAATTGCATAAGGAATTATTGGAAACCTCTTTATGCAAAATAATAAAGCATGCCATCACCTCTGCAATTGATTGGTTCCATACATGTAAAGGCCTAAAAGAATTCTATCAAGAATGATTTTCATATCCATTGATTAGCCACAAATTTCACTAATTATGCACTGCATATACCTCTCATAACAATGGATACTCTGTAAGAAAAAAGTACTCCTGTAGTTTCTGCATATAACCAGTTTTGTTCAACAGTACTAGATTCTATTTATTTCCTTAGCTTAACAACAACCTTGCGTGTTTTGCTCAGGGATAAAAAGAAGATATGGATAACTGCTAGATTTTATTTTAACATGCAGAAACAGTCAGAAGTTGACCCAGGATGTGTAGGGGTAATTCAAAATATATGAAACATTTTGTTGATTCTGAACCAACTTAGGCTGAAAAAGAACGAATAAGCTCTAATGAACTTACTTGTACTTCTGATTAAACATATGTAAGATTCCAGTCCAAGTACATAATCTTGTCTTTTTCTATATATCAATTTTGATCAGGCTTTCTACCTCCATCCCATCTCAAATTCTTAGATTTTTAAAATATCCAGACTGATGGAGGGTTCTAGATACATTTTTCTTAAAGTATAAACATTGAATGCTGGTTGTGGAGTATGATACTTATAATGGATATTTAAAAAGTCAAGAATTAAGAGTGAAAATCATATATCCAGCCCAAATATTCAGTTGCTCTCAGTCTCCAATTAAAGAGTGCATTGCTGTCCCAAGCTCATTTCTAAACGCTATGTCCTTCTCATGGCATGGAATCGGGTGCTTTTTCCCTTTAAATCTATGTAGAGTTCAGACTCTCTGGGATGCTTATTCAGTCAAACAACAAATCATTTGCAATATATACAGAGCAAACTGTTGCTTGCAATCTTGAAATTTCTATTATCCTTTTCAATAGCCTGCATCTGAATTAGAAACGTAGTAAAAGTTATTATATAATTTTCTGGACGAAAAAAAAATCACAACTAGAAGCCTAATTCTACTTTTTATATTCTGATCAGTCAGTACCCAGTACTATTACTGCTCTGATTTTGCTAATTAGTTCATTAAGTTGCATAATAATTGGTTTACTGCCACCCACCCCTTTATGAAGCTAGAACTGTGGAAATAAAATTGATTTAGGGCCTTATTCTGATCCATTACGCTTGCTCTCTCATACATTCTCATGTTTGTGGTATGTTTATTCCCTACTTTGTTTTTCCCTAGTCTGAGATCTGCATATTGTACCAAGGGTTTCTTCTCTCCCCTCCCCAATTTTTGAATTTAAAATGCATGGGCATACTCTGGTTTATATAGGTTGTTTAAAGATGTGGATTTTATACAAAACATATAAGCACTGTTATGGAGGGAAACATCTGCTTCTCACCTTAGGAGGTAAAGATGAAACTCAGAGTGTGTAAGATATGTTAAGCGGCCCTATTCTCCCCTAGCTGTTTCTGCTGAATAGATGTGTATAACCGCTTGATACCAAACTGAATAATGCAGCAGACTGCTGGCCCAAAAGATTAAAATATAGACAGTGACCAAGGTTGAATGGACATGGGTAGTAAATGATGACAGTCTTAACTGTTCTTCCTACTGGTACATTTTCCTCTGATCTATGGGACATAAAATAGCAAGTGGGCTCATGTTTCTGTGCTAAAGAAGTCAACCTGAAGGAACCTATTTGCAATTCAGTATGCCACAATTCAATTAGTGGTATTTTCTCAAACAATTGGCCCTGTTATGAAACTACCACACCTGAGTTCCATGATATGTGCATGCATTATAGAAGGAATGAAGGTAATGATTCCAGTTCACCATTAAAGACCTCTCAAAATAATTATTCACGCCCATAGAGTTACAGTTGTCTCCTTCAGTAACACTGGAAAGAGGAGCATTCCTCCTATTCTTGTGCCCAGAAAACCTACACTGGAGGGTTGGAGAATTCTCCAGAGAAGATATGGAGATGGGTTCACTGTGTGAAAAAAAGGGGAAAGTATTGTGATACAAGTGCATTTTTACTGACTTAATACTGGACAGTAGGCCTGGTCAAATTTATCGTAATGTCACTTAATTTGGATTAATTTTGGAATTAACTCATCTTTGAATCAGTTTTGAAGCACTGTAAGGAACCCGGAAGTGTATTTGTTTCGCACACCGGCTGAGAACCAGGGCCCTTTGAATATTCACACAACCACGGCTGGAAATAACAGTCTATTTATTGAAGTAAACAATGTACCAAATAATAACAGTAAACATGAAAATAACCAAGGCAAAAAGCATTCGAGAAAATCCCAGGAAATGTTCCCAAAGCCTCAGGCTAATTAGGTTGTAAGGTCTCTGAATATAAATTCACTAAGAAGCAACAGAACTTAAAACTAGAACAATCGCAAAAAGGCAAGCTCAAAGTTCTGTCTTGAATGACCAAAAAATCATGAAATCAAGAGATCATGGAACTGCTTGCAGTAGAATCGAAAGTTGACCAGGAACTGAACTTCAGCCTTCACAGGGCTAATAACAAGATCTCAACATTCTAACATTTCCCTCCCTTTTCCCTGGGAAAGTAACAGCTGCGGCTAGAATCAGCAAGCCAGGTGTCTCAATTCCCACCCACTGGACCCTCAGCAAAAGTTCCCTTAACTGAAGCCACAGAAGCCACAGGCCCAACAATTTGTAATTTTGAAGCTTTTCTGCCATTTCTCGGAAGTGAGTCAGAAATTATTCAGAAAGCCGCTTCCAAACTGCCCACTTTTGTTGGGCCTGTGTCCTCAGTAGGGATTCTGGGCTCTACTGTGCAAGGAATTGGGGCAGCCACAGTTCATGAGAGAGATGAAACCTTTGCATATGTCTTGCAGAGACAGTATTTGGGAAATGCTGTTAGGGAGGCTGGTTCTCTTGGGAATCAGATAATGCACCTGGCTGTGCAACTTTGGATAGAAAGAAGGAATGTGCTCAAAGTCCATCCTTCCAGCAGTGGTTTCGGTTTGCCAGAGTATGGGTGGGGAGTGAGGGAAATCTAGTTTCTGATATGGGTGACGACCCAGGAGACATCGATGACCCAAGGGACGTCGGGTCACTGTGGCAGGGCAGGGCTTTGGTGAAATCCCACCGCTGCCACCAATTAATGTGACGAACTCGGATCCACCCAATACTTAAATCACTGCCACCAACCTCATTATCTAATTATGATTTTAAAAATTAAATAAGATGGTTAGTTATGCTCCTAATCAAATCAACAGCTATGAGGAAACTTAGAGGAAACGCGATGGAGGCTGTGGTAAAAGTTAAATAGAAAGAATTTATTAACTTTTACAAACAAACGAGATGGTGCCTGGCTCGATCCGCTCAGCATCCTCCACCCCGCCCCCTCCGCCCACGTCGGGCGCTTCGACCCCGCCCCTCCTGGATCCGGGGCACCCATTGCCACCGGGCACCCGGCCAGCGTCACCGGAGGCCTTCAATGTCTCCCAAGTGCTGGCAAGGGCCCCTGGGGCTCGGCCCCGCCGCCGGGCTTGCCGCCTGCTGATGGCGGCCCTGGAGACCCTACCCGGACCACCTCCTGTCCCGTCACCGGTTGGTGACCAGGGTAAGCCCGGTGGCCCAGTTTGTAGGGGAACAACTCCGAAGGCTGCCAACCTAGAGGACAACATCTCGAGCAGACCCCTCAAGCGAGAGCCGTATCGCCACCGGAGGAGGCGTCGTTGCACGTCGAGGAGCACCAGCCTCCTTCCCTCCGACCCCCCCAGAGACCTTCTGCGCTGGGGTCACCAACTCCCCGGACTTTTCGCCCGTCCTCCCAGCCACCAGGAAGGGAGGATGCCTTCTGCCCCTGAACCCAGGCCGGGGCGAGTTTTTCACCCTCGAACCTTCTGGGGCTCGGGCTTCGAGCGCAGCCGCCGGCCACACCTGAGGCCGATGAACAACACCTCTCCACTATTCCCGGCTTCTCTTGCCGGGCTGCGGGACGGAGGAAGCCGGCCCACACTCTGTTGCTGTGGCCAGCGGTGGGGATTCCCCTCAAGACCCCCCAGCCTCCCATCCTTTGATGGTTTAGTGGGTCCAACCTAGGCCCCGGACCATCACTGCTATGCCCGACCCTGACTCTGTTCCCTTCCCCCACCCCTTGGTTGTTGTATTGTCCTGTTCGTTATTTATTGCTTGTGTTTGTTGCCTCTTGGACTTGTAAGCCGCTGCGAGCCTCACGGAGTTCAGCGGCGAAAAAGTCCAAAGTAATAAATAAATAAATAAATAATTGCTCTTATGTATGGTGGTAGGGAGTTCCAGTGAATTGGAGCAGAGGCCTAAAATGCCCTATGTCTTGTAGACTCTAGACACACTTCTCTAAGGCCTGGAATGTAAAGAAGTTTTTCCTGGGTTGATCTGGGGGGGTCGACAGTGATGGGAGGAGAGGAGACGATCGTTCAGATGTAGTGATCCTTGACCATGAAGGGCCTTAAAGGTTAGGATCGAGATCTTATAAGAGACCCAATATTCAATCGGCAGCCAATGTAGATGCTGTAAGGTCAGGGTTATATGATGTTTCATGGGTGTTCCAGTAAGTAGTCTGGCACCCACGTTCTGAACAATCTGGATCTTCTTAGTTGCTGAATGAGGAAGGCCTACATACAATGCGTTGCAGTAATCCATCCTTGAAGTAACTGTGGCATGAATTACCATTGCCAGAGCTTCTGATGGAAGGTAAGGAGTCAGCTGTCTCGCTTGACGGAGATGGAAGAAGGCCTGCTTACTAACAGTGGTGATCTAGGCCTCCATAGTCAGTTGAGAATCTAGCACCACACCCAGATTCTTCACTGTAGTAGATGGAACCAAAGGTGCACCATCAAAAGTGGGCAGTGGGCAGGTGAGGTCTGCTGGTCGACCAGGCCATAGAATTTCGGTCCTCATTGGATTCACCTTTAATCTGCTTGCGCGCAGCCATCCTTTCACAGCCTCTAGGCATCGAGAGAAACTATCAGGTACAAAAGTTATTCCAGGTTCTAGGCGCAGAAGAAGCTGGGTGTCGTCAGCATATTGAAAGCATTCCAACCCAAAACTCCGAACCAACCCAGTAAGTGGTCGAACGTAAATATTAAATAGGACAGGAGAAAGAATAGCCCCCTGAGGCACCCCACACAGTAGGGGGGACCTCCCAGGGACTTGACCCATTCACTCCACTCACTGGCTACGATTCCAGAGAAATGACTCAAACCACTTGAGCCATATTGAAGCCATTCTGAATTTCGGAATATTTCCGAAACAATTTCAAAATTTTCAATAAAAATTTCGGAAGTCTACCAGAATCAAAGTGTCAGCGCCCCCCTACATCCGAAGTGAGTTTTGAACCATTTTTTTAGCAATCAGCCCTACTGGACAGTACACGATGGACAGGAATATGTAGCCAAAGAAAAGTGTTCTGCTGTATTAGTTATACCATTGGCTACTTTTACCACATCTGGGAGTTAGCATGGTGTAATGGAGTGAGCATTGGACTATGGCTCAGGAGGCCAGGGTTAAAATTCCTGCTCAGATATGAAAATCTGCTGGGCGATGTTGGGCAAGTCACACTCTTTCAGCCTCAAAGGAAGGCAATGGTATCCTCCTCTGAACAAATTTTGCAAAGAAATCCCCATAATATGTTTGCCTTAGGGTTGCACACAACAGCAAACTTTTACCTCACACCTTTGTTGGAGCTAGTGAGCTGTGTGTTAGCCAGCAATTTTTCACTCAACTTAATTTTAGCTGCTAAAAGACTAATAATACAATCTTGGAAAGATAAATATCCATCCCCCATTATTCACAGAACTGATCACCTAACAACTTTTTCAGCACTAGATAGTGGCACATAACATACGTATATCAGTTTTGTACAGACATTTACTTGTCCTGTATTGAAATTTGTGCCTAGATTTGTCTTCATTATTATATTTTCATTTCTATTGAGTATTTTATTATTAAGACATGTTTGTTAAAAAATAAATGGAAAAATTCCTAGTTGCTATAAGATATCCAAACAGACCTAGATTTATAAAACTATGCATGAAAGAGTGGTTATAAACAAGATAAAGTTTTACATCTCTGAGAATGGCTATGTGTGTATTTGTGTGTGTGTATAAAATTTGCATTGGGATCGCGTTTACTCAATTGTTCTTGTATTCAGGATCTAGTGGAGAAACTTCATTTATGAACTGGTGGTGAACCACCGCTAGATGGATACACAACGCTGCAGTTTCTGTGACTGCAGAAACATTTATTGGGAGTCTACAAACAGATAATTCTGCCTGATGAATATAATGGTTGCTCTAAAAGCATAACCATTGCATCCCCTGGGGGTTTAAGTGGAAACAACTAAGTAATGAAAGCAGCGGGTAGGCTCAGTAACATCTGGCAGGGGAGAAAAAGGCCTTAACTTTGCTGACTTTTCTTTTTCTTGTTGTCAAGTGAAGTTCCTCTTTTGCCCAACTAATGCTCTGGAGCTGTTCAACAAACTTCTTCGACTCTCTAGCTATAAAGAAGGTGGGATTTAAAGAACCACAAGAGGTGTCTGCAACAGAGGCCTTTCGAATAAAAAAAGTCCAGCTTTTCACCCATTATTTCCATTTATTAAAATCTTAATCACAGTCTGCAAAAGGCTAAAAGTTCAATGAGAGTGCCAGGAAATAAGCAGCTGGAGATAAGGGTAGGGGAAAATGTTTAGAGGGCTGCTTTGTAATTACAAGTATTCAAAATTAGCCATTAAGCAACTGTATAACATATATATTTGTAATGCCTATTCTACAGTGTTTGCTCATGTGCAAAATAGATGCTAGAACACAGTGAGTAACAGGAGTGGTTTCTCCACAGTAAAAAAATGCAACTGCATATACAGCATGACCCTGTATCTATGGAAATGGGGCTCACAATTTCATTTATCCACATCCATCAAAATGTGTTTTATGAACAGACTTTTTTTCATATCACTAACTTTCAGTTCCACTTTCTACACTGTTATGCCCATGTGGCTACCAACCACCTGGCAAAGACTGAGGAGACAAATAGGGCAATATTAGGAAGAGACTCAGTTCATTTTGCCAGATTTGTTCCATTTGATGGAAAGTACAGTTGACACCACATGGTTTGGATTGGTGACAGATAGAAAGATAGTATCCTCTTTTTGCAACTATTTCACATGTAAAAATTAAGTGTGTAATTAATATCACTTATCTATAGACTTTTATGTTCACAGCATCACCATCTTAATTCATGGAACAGCACAGTCTCAATAGAGAATGCAAAATTACAGAAGCCAATTCCCTTAAAGCTTTCTAATGCCATTTTTAATGGTTTCTTGTAAGCATTTAAGTCCTTCTGTCCGAATGATGTTTGCCAATGTATCTTTTTGCTAAATTATAGGATGTCAGACATGCTTCATGAGCAGTTTTCAGGGTCAAGTAACATTTATATTCTGGTGAAGCAGATATAAGTGTTATTCTGACATTACTGTATATAGCAGACAATATTCTCGCCAAGAGGCATCAGGGATTTGTTTTAGTCACTTCTGTGTGCTGAAAAGATGACATTCATTTAGCAAACTCTGCTATATGGGATATTATGGTGGTTTAAAACTGATAAAACTGATGAATATATAGCAGAGGTTTAAAATGCTTTTCATTATACATTTTTAAAGAAATACCAGATCAATGTTTTAAAATGAGGAACAGATAAGTGATCTATGGACTTTCATTGAATTATAATGTTCAATAATAAAGGCAATTTTTGCTTGTGTGTCTTATCTTTGAACAGGCGTGATGGATAGACATATGAAATTTCAGTCATCCCTCCATATTCTCTGATGTTAGGGCCGCAGGACCAATGTGAAAGTGAAAAATAGGAATTAAAACTGCTATTTTTATTGTGTTTCTTGTCTACTTATTATATAAATCTCAGTAAATACAGTTTTTATTCCCTTTTTTATCTTGAGAGAACACCTCTCTAGGAAATTCTAAGAATTTCCATCATGACTCTACAATTTTTTTTGGAATCTAGGCATAGAATTTCACTGGAGGAACTAGAGATTTCCAGTGAGAACATTTTAGTAAAATCTACAAATAGTCATATCCAGAAAAGTCAACACGGCAAATGTGGAGGGCCAACTCAACATTAAATGAACGTATGTCTGCAAGCCATCTTCATCATGATTCTATCCTGCGTTCATATAGATTTCCTCCAGAACTTCAGCTATCCTGGTAAATTTTAACTTTGGAGCTGATTCAAGCAATTGCTATACATGTAGAAGCCACTTTATAAACAAACAAAAATCATGTTGGTATACTGTTTATGCCATCAATTATTTGTTTGCTCCCAATGTGTTACAAAGCTAGTGGTATGAAACAATAGCACAAGAGGAGTTTATTCTTACATCACAATACAGTACACACTCCCGTAAGGAATATTGTGTTTCCATACAATAGGAGAGGACAAAGTATAGCCTTCTGGGTGTTGATGGGTCCCAATTCCCACACAGATTTCTTCAGCACTGGCTTTGCTGGCTAGGACCAATTAGACTTGCAGTCTAACATCTGGGTGTTAGAGTCACATTGCTATGTTTGACTGCCTGATAAAGAAACCACTGGAATTTTGTTGGCTTCTTTGATGTATTTTGCGCATTTTGGTGACCAGTAAAGGCACAACTCCTTTGTGGATCAGGGTTTTGTTGTATTTTGTGGAATGGCCAATCTAGCTGTGGCTGAATATTTTTCTCTAGCACATGAATACTTACATTAATTAAATCTGTTTGGAGTTAAATACATTCAGAATTAGCTGAGTAGATGCAAACTAACCACAAATGTTGGCATGTTGTTCCCATATCTACATTGCATAGCATCATTAGGGTGCACTTACACTGTAGAATTGATGCAGACTGATACCACTTTAACTTCCATGATTCAATGCTATGTAATCCTTCGATTTGTAGTTTGGTGAGGCATAGTATTCTTTGGCAGAGAAGGCTAAAGATGAGCTTGTAAAATTACAACTCTCATGAAGCCATAGCATTGAGCCAGAGCAATAAAAGTGCTGTCAAACTACATTAATTCTACAGTGTAGATGCATCCTAAGATGGACCCAAATGGCCTGCTTATCAGAAGTGGGTGTGTTGATGGACTGCCCCAACTTCAGTTATACAGGGAATGAGTAACAAATGAGGATGGCCCTTGTGTAAGGTTGACTACGTGGGTGAAATGGCATACAGTAGATTCACAATGGCCAAGAATCTCTACGAACACAAAACGGTGGAACAAAATGCAAAAATATTGCAAGATGTGAGAAACAAGCTCTTGATTCTTGTGAGATGGAACCTCAAATTCCTCAAAATAACCACCATACACTTAGTTTAGCATCATTGTAAATATAAGAATGAAAAGAGAGAGAGAGAGACATAGGAGAAGCCATCTTGACTGCATTAACTGAATTGGAAATATTGGGAAGAGCTTAAAAATAAATATATATCTCACAGTAGTGTTATATTTATTGCACCTAATTTAACAAATTATTGCAGGAACAACATCGACAGCATTTTCCCTGTAAAATTATTATTCTTAAATGAACTTTTGACAATGTATTAATTACAAGGACATGACCGCATTTATTCTGCTGATCCAGTAATTACATGCATTAAAGAAATATTTATCAACAGACCATGTAGCATACTTGGATGATGGAGGGGGAAGGGACGCAAGCTTTCCTTGCCAAGTTGTGCTTTCTCTCTTCAAGGCCTTCTTTACTGCTTAGAAAGCCTCTTTTGAACTTTCTCCCATCAACATGTGAGGAAATGCTGAAGCATAGCATATTTGTCTTTAAGTTGCAAATACATAAATGCTACTTGGGACCAGCCATTTAAAACTGAATAAGAGCATGGCTTTCTCTATTGCAGCCTATGGAATTATAGTGTCACACAACACTATAGATTAAATGTTTCACAGAGACATAGAAAGATATTTGAAGGTTCCATCTGGAAGCCTACATCATGTTGTGTGACCAGCACATTCTCCTGAACAACTCAAATTTCAACATGGCTTAAAAACCACTATTTTGAGAAGCGAGACTGGTGGCTATGGGAAAGGGAGTTTTGTATTTAATCTATCCTGAAGATATGAACTCATGACTTTGTTACATGGCTGCTTTGTCAGGGGACGTGGAGAATCCTATTCCCTGCATTGCCCAATCCAGATGAGAGCAATCAGCTTGGGGAAGCATGAGCATGTGTGATGCCCCCCCACCCATGGATTCTATGACAAAACAGGAGTCCTCCCATATTGCCCTGGAGATAACATGAGCCAGCTCCATCACCCTTCAGAGCCATGCCAGCATCATCTGATGGGAGCCAACCAGTACTGTAGGTTACCTAGGTTAAAATTGGCAAATGCCACCAATTTTAGCCCTTTGTAATGAGGTTGTAGGAAAATGTGCTGAAAAACTTTTGATGCCATTCTGTCATCATGCATTTAACCATCGAATACCCATCTCTGTTTGTGAAGCAGAGGAAGTTAGAATTTCCACAGCCATTGAACCCTTTATCTTTGTTCTGTGGATGATCCCATCACCTGACTTTGTTAACTTTCTCTGTTGGTCATGCAGGGCACCCACAAGTTTTTGCTGATTGAATTGGCCACATGGAAAATAGATTTAGAACAGAGAGACCCCAAATCAAACCATGTTTCTGCCATGACCCCTGTTGGTTATATTACTCACACTGACAACGTCAGCATGCATGGAGAAAAGAAACAATTAGAATCATATTATAGCCTAAACTATTGTTATTCACGGTTTCTAATACTATTGTTGCAAGTAATTGATGAGGAAGAGGTGAGTTGAGATTCAGAGCTGAATCAGTTCCACTGGTGCTTTAATCCAGCTGTTCAAGAATGACCCAATACTTCTCATCACTAGAAAAAAAATCTGTCATGCCAAATCGAGCCTGACTTAAGTCCTACTACTGGGCAGCCAACCTAGATATTCCTGCTCCCATCCCTGTGTTACAACTGTCTCTAGAAGTGAGATATCACCCACCTGTCTAGTCACAGATAATGCAGTTCCTGGATTTGGTTCTGATTTGTTATTGGATTATACTGTGGCCACAGTCCTAGACTCAAACCAGTACACGGGGTGTCTTCAGACAGGCACTGCAAAGCAAAACTAGTTTGTTTAATCTATTTCTAAACTGTAATATCTGTGTAGAACCTGCCCATAAAGTAAGCCATCAAGTCTAGCCTCCTGCTCATTTCAGGATCTCCAGCTACATCTCCAGCAAGTTGCTATCTAGTTTCAATCTGAAGTCTTCCAGAAAAAGAGATATCATAACTTCTCTAGGTAATTGGTTTCATTATCAAAATGCTCTTACCATTAAGAGAAGTCCCTTTTTCTGAATATAGTATTCTGTGGGCCTGGTTCGTGGTTCCTTGTGCAAAACAGTTGGCTGCTAACATGCTGTTTATGATGAAGGATCTTTCTTGTTGAACAGATGGTTAACACAGTTGACTTTGACAGGGCTGATGACTACTCAGGCAAGGACGATGAGATGCCACATCACCCTGCAACTGCCAATAAGATGACACTGACAGTTGTCCATTAGCTAGAGCAGAATCAACACATGTACAACCTCCATGATGGATCTGGATTCCTTCACCAGAACCATCTGCTGCTCCATTTCAATACAAGAAATGAGGCCTTCTTAGAAATGTAACCATTAACATTATGTAATTAATATTATTTGATGATTAATTGAATTAAGTTAGTAAAATTTACTGAATTACCTTACTTTTAATGAATGTAATTTTGCTTTAGTGAACTCAATAATTTGCAATGCTTTTTAACTAATTAGAAAAGTAAAGTTAAATAAAAGCAAAACAAAAAAAGCTAATGACCCTCAGTTCTCATGCAATTGCCCATGCCTTTGATAAAGGAATGACTGAGTTTGAAGTAGGTGGACTCTTTTTTATTATTGGCTTGAGGAAAGAAAGAACCTTCATTTGATTTGACAGTCTTGATGAAAAAAATTCACATTCTGAATTTTATTTTCAGAAATTGTGAACTTGCAAGTATTGCATAACATAACTATGCATAACTAGGAAAAACAAACAGAAATAGGCAGAAATATGTTTTTGACAATGCCAAAAACAAGTTTCAAACATTTAGTGAACTGTGCAAATAAATGTGCAAATCTGATAATATATGCTTTGAAAATTACATTAATGTTAGCATGAAAAGGAAAGCAAAAGAATTGCAGTCAGTCACAAGAAAGGACAAGGGGAAAATACAAGTGGGATACAGAGAACATCAGTGAAATCAAGTGGTCCACATACCTACTCTTGTGTAGGGTACTTGATTTGATTTTAAAAAACACACAGTTACTGAGAAACCTGAGAAAAAGATAGCTCTTCAACTTTTATTTTATCCCCACTACTGGAATAATCCATCATAACTGAATGAGTGTGCACAATTATTTTAGGGGGGGGGGGGAGGTGTAAGAGCTCGAGAACAGCAAAGTTTATGACAGGGACCATAATAACAATGTTGTTTTTGCTACTGTTCCATTATTTGTAGTGTTTGATGCAAACAGAGTTTATGAAAAGCAAATAATAAAGCATACAAGGTAAGTCTAAATCAAATGTTACTGAAGGTTATGCAAATGCAGAAAATTACAATCTCATTTAAATATCATGTTGTGCGTCTACTTAGATGTGCATTTTCTGCTATGTTTAAGTTAAACAAAACACGAACTGACTGTGTAGCATGACATCTCATTAATATGTTTCAATTCACATCTGTGCTGTGTGTGTCTATATATGTGTGTGTGTGTGAACATGAATCAGGCAGCTCCAGAGATAAGAGATTAGGTCCTTTAATTAGAAACAAAATGACAAATCGCTGTTAACCCCATGTGATGCTTTCTAAAACTTCCATCAAAAATCCCTCTTAAAACATTATTAAACACAAGTTCACCAAATCTACTTCCTAGAAAGTGCCATTTAACAAAACTCAGGCAGGATGTTAATACAGAGGGGCGAATTACAGGTTGCCAAAGCTGTTCCTCCAAGGGGATTGACAGGGGATCATTTTGTTATGGGGCCACCTCCCGCGTGTTGTGACAACCAGTCATTACACCTCTGAGCGCAGCACTCAGCTGTAGGTTTCTACAGGATGCAAATAGCTCCAAATGGGTTCAATTTAGAAAAGGCAGATAATGTATCATTCACTTCTTTAAGGTAGAAGCTTTTAATTTTCAAAGAAAAAAAGGAAGTAGAGTACATTTCAGTTTCTGGGGGAATTGGGGGTGAGATCAACTTAACAAAGCATACTATAAAAACAAATGAACAATATCAAAGAACTATTAGGGGATGGAAAAAAGCATAACTTGCCAGTTTTCCTCTGACTTGCAATCATGGACACACACACACACGTGCTCCAATGTAGCTTGCAACATCCCTTGTGCAGTTAGCTATACTTAACATACAGGAAGACATCAATTCCCAGATATTCAATATCAGCAGTGTAACTTATGCTCCTGAAATTATTTTTCTTCATAAATGTTTGAGACACCCTAGGTCTTCCAATATAATTCTGTGCTATGTTTCCATCCCAAGAATATTCAAAATATAGGGTTCACTATTATCCAGTTTCATATGGGGGACTTGGAAAGTAATTCCCTCAAATATGTGGGTTGTGCTGTATTTCAAATCAAAAGACATGAATTACTTGTGATTAAATGCCTATTTACATGGGTATTGAGAAGCGTTGGGGACTATCTGTCCAGCAAGGGAATCATACCATTAGATTCCCAATCCTCCTGCTTCAAATTCTGTCTTATTTACTTATTTATTTATTTATTAGGTTTCTATACCGCTCCTCCCCGTAGGCTCGGGGCGGTTCACAAAATCTAAAAGCATATACATAAAAAAGTGATACATATAAAAACCAAGTTTCTACAAGTTTTAAGAGGGGCTGCTAAGATTGAATGCTTGCCAGAAAAGGGTAGTTTTACAATCATTCAATCTTAGCGGCCCCTCTTAAAACTTGTAGAAACTTGGTTTTTATATGTATTGCTTTTTAATGTATATGCTTTTAGAAACTTCACACATGTTTCTCTCTTCAGATTTTCACCCATTGTTGCTTGCATTCAGAACCATCACACGGGGAATCTTTTTTCTCTGTCTTCTCCATATTACTTATTTTAAAATCAGAAAAAAATTCAATATTCAAAAGCCAAGAGATCCCTTGCCTTCCCCAAAGCCTCACACACCAGAGGAGATAGGACGCCATTTTAAAAGCTCTTCTTTCTATGGCATAAAATAGCCCTTCCCAAAGCCAGAGGAGGAAATGTCTCCTATGTCACAGTTTTAAAACACTCATTTTAACAGGATCTTTCCCTCTTCTATTTGAATCCCCCCCCCCTTTCATAGACCAGCAGAATTGTAACTCCACCTTCTTTCAGTGGAATATTTCCTCCACTTTAACACTTCTTTCAATTTGGTGGTCTTCCTCAACAGGAGATCAGCACATTTTACAAACATTTCTTTCATTGGGACACACATTCTCTTTAAACAACTTAAAACAACAGAAGGATCGTGGATGGGCACTTCAGAAAATGGAATGTAATGGAGAAATCCACCATTTGCTATGGAGCCTTGATTACTATGCAGTGACAGCAAAGTGGTGAGGCACACCCATTCCTTCATGTCACTGAAACATGTTAGATCCCATTGCATGTGTTATTTTGGTGTTAGTTATGGTTCTGATGTGAGCCAGGGGCTCATAACATGATTACTCAGATGTATTCTGAACTCCCTCGTTTCAGCACAATTCATCTCCATTTCAAGAATGAAAGGCAATGGATGATGGCCAGAAGTAGGCATGTGATTAATTCCATGCCCCTTCACCCATGAAATTGAGGTGAATTGTCCCACAATGGGGAAAATTCTCCATGTGATGAAGTCATAACTTGCAATGCTCAACTCACAGAGACTTAACAATTGGATCAGTACTACAATAGGCTGGCAAATATTTACATTATGATTATCTGTCTAAAAGTTTAAACAGCCTCTCATGTTGGGTGAGGAAATGAATATCAGCACAGGAGTGCTGCCCTGAAAAGATTGTTTAAAAACCATGTGCGTGGGTCTGCTTGGCCACCTTCCCTATCTCTCCCATCTCAACAATATTCAGACCACATCCAGGATTAGGGCTCAATGATAGAAGTCAGGCCAGGGAACACTAGCCTGATCCTATCTTCACTATCTCAGAACTTGATATGGAACTATATTGTGTGTGGGAGGAAGGGTTGTTATCATTACTAACTTTTTGAATTCTGTACTTTCTTCCTTCACCCTATATTTCCTCTTCATACCAAAAGTCCTTGCCAAAACCTTCTCTTTTTCTCTCATCCACTTCCTTCTTCTTCCTCCTACAACTCCTGCTAAATTTTGCTTATTTCTCACTTCCAAATGCCCCTCTTGTCGTCCTTCTCATTGCCGCATCTCCTTATAATCCAGTCCAAATATTTTCTCTTTCCCTTCTCTTCCTTCCCTCTTCTGACAGCTTGATGACTTATGGCAACCCATTTATTTTTTTTATAATTTTCTTATGCAAGGAATATTCAGAGGTGACTTTGCTACTTTCTTTTGAAATTTGGCCCACGGAGCTTGATATTAATGGGCAGTCTCTCATCCAAGTATTAACCAGGGCTGACTGATCTGTTCTCAGATTCTACCTTTCCCCCTTTTTTGCTCTATTCTTCCTTATCTTCATTTACAATTGCCTCATTTATCATTATTATCTTCTCTCTTTGTATATATCTTACCCTTCTCCTCCCATCATAATTTCCTTTCCTGTTTCTTTCCTCTTTGGAACTCACCACATTGATGAGGTCCAGCGTTCTGATGCCCTGTTCCCCTCCTTGACATAAGATGATGGTTCCCCATCATATGTGAGAAAGCATCATTCCATAACTCCCCCCCCCCCCCACTGTAGCCCCATTGTTCCAAATGGAATAAAGGAAGGCTCCCATGTTTGTGGCACAGTGTCCTAGAATGCTTCTACCGCAGTTGATCCATGGAACCACCAGAAGTGAGGCTACATTGTGTGATGGGCTCCGTGGGTCAACTAGGGCAGAAGGATATTAGGATGTTTAATTTCTATCATGTCATGAACTTATTTGTATCTTCAACTCTTTCTCCTAATCCTCCAAAAGAAGCATTGAAAACATGAATTAGATATGTTAGATTCTTAGTATTTTAAAGTTGCAAATCTTTTAATATACAGTATGGCTTGTTTTTATTGCCCTTTCCTGCCTACGCAGTGGGCGGGGAAAGAAATTACCTCCTCGCACGAAGGGAGACTATTGGTTCCTTGGGAATCTTCTGGGAGGGGCGGAGGCTGCCTATTTTGGGGCAGCCTCCTGCTCCATTCCTGTTTGAGGTGTTGAAGAGACAACACCTCTGGATCATCCTGCCTAGCCTGGATCAGGTTGGTTTTTGAGGAGCCGGACCTGGGGCTTTTGTCCTCCAGGCTGCCCTGGCCCCTCGCCCTTTGCAAGCCTCTGTAGGGTTATTTTGTTTTATTTTTAAAAAATTAATCAGTAATTAAATAATAATAAAAGGGGGGTATGGAAATTATATATGTATTTATGCCCAAGGCAGCAGGGCCCCAGGCCTGCTGTGTGGCAGCCTTTAGGCCTGGGCATCCCCCCCCCTTTCTCCTTATCTATGGGCCTACTGTTAGGAATCAAGAGCTGTTAGGCTCAAAAATAACCCTCTCTGGGAGTGATTCCTCCAAAAATATAACAGAGTGCAGAATATAGAAGTCCTAAACAACACAAACTTACATGCTGTGAGCACGGATGGGCTTCTATTCAATAGGATTGAACAGGATTGCAGATCCACAAGTCAAAATGGAGGCGGCCGCATGGCCTGCCTGAAAGAGGAAGTTAGTTTCTCTAAAGGGATTGCATTCCTGAGTGCACAAAGGGGTGGAACTTTAGGCTAGCCCCTTCTCAAAGCAAAACATTTTTCCCTTCCAGTTTCAGGGCAAAACAAACAAACAAACAAACAAAAACCCTGTTACTTGTTCAACCCTATTTTTCCCCTAATTATTCTTCAATTTCACCCTTTATTTTTCAAGCATGGGTATGTGAAACTGAAAATGGAATCCATGGATTCATGCTATACTATATTCTAGATTAATTTCTGTTTCATATAAGGCTTCAATTTACAGATATTGTATAATGTGTGGTGGTGCTTTAGGAAGGGCCTTTTAGGAGAAAAGGTAGTGTCATTAAATCTGAAGGTGTTACAGATCATACTTGAGTTTGCTGCTTCAGATCTGTATGCCAAACCTTTGCTTTACAGATGATATTTGGAATGGCTGAGAACAGAGGGGCAGTCAGGAGGCAGTGTCCAGAGAAACTGAGTCAGTTTTTCTCTAAAAATATCCTGGAGATGATCTAAGGATAAAATATTCCTCTGCGCTGTATGGGCATGTTCCAGAAGCACTCTCTCCTGACATTTCACCCACATCTGTGGCAGGCATCCTCTGAGGTTGTGAGGGCTGTTGGAAACTGGAAAATTGGGGTTTATATATCTGTGGAATGTCCAAGTCTAGGAAAAAGAACTCTTGTCTGTTTGAGGCAAGTGTGAATATTGCAATTGATCAACTGATTAGCATTGAATAGCCTTGCAGCTTCAACGCTTGGCTGCTTCCTGCCAGGGGATCCTTTGTTGGATGGTGATTAGCTGGTCCTGATTGTTTCTTGTCTGGAATTCCCCTTTGAAAGCAAGCATTGAACAGGCAGTGCCAGCAAAGCCACTGCATGCAATGGCTGGCTTTTATCAACTGCCACATTATCCATCAAGGCTCACCTCCCCAAAGTGGTCGTTTACCTAACAACATTGTCCCTATCACTTTAAAAGTTTTCTCCCGAGGATCAGTGTGACAGCAAGCGTGCCTTGGGCTGCATTTTAAGTTTGCTTCCTTGCCTTGCAGTTCCATAAGATCACATTCTAAGGCAGGAGAAGTATTGACCTTGACGTTGTTCTTCCATTTAATACAGTTCCTCATGTGGTGGTGACCCCCTACCATAAAATCATTTTTGTTGCTTCTTCATAACTTGAATATTGCAACTGTTATGAATTATAACGTAAATTTCCAATATGCAGGATATATTTTTATTCATTGGACCAAATTTGGCACAAATTTGGCAAGACTTTGCTATTCAAACAGGCATTTGGCCTTTAATCTGCAGGCACCATATCGCGGATAACGAAGGTCGTGCGACCTGTTCTCGTGTATAGGGTCGATGTATTGTTTTATGATTTTACTGTGTTTATATATGCTGTTTTAATTCTGTTTTTAATGTTGTGAGTCGCCCCGAGCCGGATGGGAGTGGCAACGGATAAGTCCAAACAAACAAACAAATAAATACTCAATACTCCAAATTTGAATTCTGGTAGGGTTGGGGGGATTGATTAGCGACAAAAGCACAGCAACCCAAACCAGGTTTATTTTATTATTATTGTTTAATAACCTGTCTAGTGAGATTGGTTGATGTTAAGGGCCAGAACAATCTGTGGTCTGCAGACACAGACTTGTCTGCCAGAAGAATGGCACCCGATATCCACTCTCCACTTCATCAGTCACTTACCAAGAGAACAAAAAATTAGTTGGGGCCCCAAATGTCTTCGTGTGCATTGATGATTAGACTGTGGTACTTCTTAAGGGGAGTTGAACAAAGGATTGGTAGATTACTGCAAGTGCCATGACTCAATACAGCACTGTCAATAACCGTGGGTCAGCTTTTTCACAATCCACACTAGGAAACCACAACCACATATGGAAAACATATAAGTTCTATAGAATTGGTAATCAGGTGTATATAGTTTTTGAAATCCTGCACCCTCAGTAGCTGCCTGGCACAGCATAATACAGAAAGAGTTATTCATTGCAGAGTTGCTCCTGGAAACTCCTAGAAGTTTCCCCCGTGTCATTGCATGTGGTACATTCACCATCTCTTCGGAGATTGGTTTTCTCCTTTCACTCGTGTTTGCGTCACAGTTTTAAAATCCGATTACTTTTATATGTTCTAATTTTGTACTTCTGGATCTTCCTCTTTTCTTATCTGTTTTTTCTTTGTTGCAAAATGTGGCAGCAATACAGTTTACCTGAGGTTAGTCCACTACCTTACGAACACCTGGTCCAGTTGTGTATATCACCTTAGGAGTGGTTTGTCACTAGGCTCCATCAGGTCTACACTGGCAGCATTAGCTGGTTGATGGCTCAGGGTTTACCTGACACCACTAATGTTTTCCGCATCCCAGGATCAGGTGGGGTTGGTCCCGTCAACAGGGCCCATCCTATGGTGATCGGGAGCCCTGGAACCCCACGTTTTTAAGCGGTTTGAAACAGATGTGGACCAGGATTTGCCAGTCCGGCCAAGAACAGTTGTTGTGTTCTTGTTGCTGCGTTGACAGCATTTTTCGCTGCCTGCAAGATAGCAAGTTAGTTTCCTTCCCCAAGACGGACAAATCCCATCGTGCACCGTTATACTCGGATATGCAGATGGGTCGAGGCGGTTTTGACAATTTTTGATTCAGTTTGAAGATTGAACAACGATGATCCCCCCCGTTTACGGGGCTGTGGGGTCTTGGGAGTGTGGAAATCTGCTAAAGTCTTTCCATCACCTAGCCTATGACCAGGGGGTCCCAATAGCTGAAGCAAAGTTAGGGAACCCTCACACGAATCCATTTTCTGTGTGAGGCTCTATCGGGTGAGATCACCCGTCACCTCATCAGGGTTACACAGGTCAGGAAGGCTAATTTTTTTAATCGGTTGGAATTTCCTGTTGGCTTTAATAGTATATCCTGTGACGGCGGTAAATGATTTTAAGGATGCACCTCAGGTGGCATCGTAGGCTCCAGGCCCAGTTGGTTCAGAGCGTACTTGGTGGGCCACTGGTTCCTTGAACAGTGACCACCCTGTTATGGCACACCCCGGGATTACCACCATCTGGCATTGCTCGAGTGGTTCCCCATTGTCGTGTGGTCTCCTCTGGACATGGAGCTCTGCCTATTCGGTGTGCAGCCTATCAGATAATCTCTCAACGTCCATGTTATCACACACTAACGTTAAGTCACCCTGGGTGATGAGTGCCTAAAGCACTTTCATCTTGTTGCCGCAAATTTACTCATCTTTGATCCTTTCACATTGTGGGTCTCGATAATACCCTGTGTGCACTATCTTGCACGCAGTTGGAGTGCTTCAGGATTCATATGGAGTGTCACCATGCTTCATCAGGTTTAAACTGAGAGTGTTAGCTTAATGATTAAGGCCCAGGGCTTACCAGACATCACTAATGATTCCCCATCCACAAGATCATGTTGGATTAGCCCCGTCGTTGGGCCCTATTCTGTGATGATCATGAACCCTCGACACACACAATTTTGAAGATTTTAAAGCAAACTTGACCTAGAATTTGCTAGTCCTACCATAACACCTTTGTTTTCATGCTGCCACGTGACAGCAATTTGTCGCTGCCTCCGAAGTAGTGTGGTAGTTGCTTCTTAATAATAACAAATCCCATTGTGCATTGTTAAATTCAGATATACAGATGGGTCAGATGGTTAGACAATTTGATTATCTTCCAAGACAGATCAGCGAGCTAAAGGCAGCATTGTTAGGTTAGCTAGATGTAGTAATCCAAAATTGTGCCCTGTTTTAGCCCTAGCACAGTTTAAGTCATGCGTCCCAATTCTCCAGTAACTTTTTGGTCATTAAAACGGGGCCCCATTGACTAAATTTAACTCTGGGCGATAACAGAAAAGGTAGTGGAGTAAGTGGGCTGGGGCATCGTAAATTTGGTACCCATTCATTCAATATTGTGGCAGCTTCCAGCTGCACAGTTGAACTTCGAATAAACATCATAAAAGGAATGGGTAGATGAAAATCCGTGTTTTTATGCGATACATTCGCTTGATAATCTAACCAGTTTTTCTCGTTTCAGACATGTTGGTGAAGGTGCAGAGATGGAGGATCCCTATAAGCGGGTACAGTTGTTTTTCACTGGGCTGAGTGATTGACGCTAGGACCTCCTTTGGATAGCACCTTGTTTTTACAATTTGTCAGTTCAATGGAAAGGGATACGTGCCCTTCATTGGGGGTTTTTTGATTCCCTGGTTGCATTTGGGTGAGCCCCTCCTGCGTGTTGGTTCTCCATTGATGAGGCAATGATGTGGGCTTACTGCAAGGTAAGGCCCTGTTCCTTCAGGCAATAAGGGATTTGTTTAGGCTGTGGCGGTCATGGCCTCACCTCGTCTCGTTTGGTCAGCAATCATACCGCGCCGTATGTGGCTGTGTGGTGGTGATGTGCGACAAATGGAGAGAGCCTGTTAAGCGAGTCAATGGTGGCAGGCATGGCCACGGGTTCGTCTCATTTGGTCGGCATTCATACCGCGCCTCGAGTGGCTGTGAAGCGGTAATGTGCGACAAATGGAGAGAGCCAGAATGTTTTCACTGTCTGACACTGCAATAGTTAATCTTCACGAATTACAGTTAGGTGGTGTTGAGGGACTTGGTGGGGGATGGAGACTGAATAGACATTCGTCTCCAATCTGTGGCGTAAATAGTTTAGGGTAATCCATAGACCCATATTCACTCATGCACTCTTCAAAGTTGTTTGGGCCAGTGCACAAATACACTCAGGTGGACGTCTGTTCAGGCTGAGGGGATGCCATTGGTCCAGAAATTTTGAGAGCCGGTTAAGTATTTCCAGAGAGGTTTTCTTGTGTTTTCCTTGAAAGGTTGCCCAGTTTTGTGTTGCTGGGGACTCAGGAGAGTTTCCCAGTGTTGCCGAGGGGTCGTTCGCTCGCGGACGATACCTCGGCTTAGCCACACCTTGTTCCCTTGACACCTGAGTTTAGTGAGGTTAAACTTAAATCGGTAACTTTAAAATAAATAAAAGTTGCCCTAATTTAATCCAATTACTGTTGTCTGTCTCGTTATTTCGGGGGTTGGAAGGTAATGCCCTTTCCCTGCCTACGCAGTGGGCGGGGAAAGGTTATTACCTCCTCGCACGAAGGGAGACTATTGGTTCCTTGGGAATCTTCTGGGAGGGGGCGGAGGCTGCCTATTTTGGGGCAGCCTCCTGCTCCATTCCTGTTTGAGGTGTTGACCCACCACTCCCGCCCGGTTACAGTAAAGTGGTCGCCTTAGGGGCCGGGTAGGAATTTTTTCCCCTTCTACGAAAGAAATAATAATAATTTAAAAAAAATAGGAGGGGGGTTTTGCCTACCCTGTACTGTTACTGGGACTTTCTGGGATGGCGGTTCTATAAATAGGACAGCGTAAATAGTTTAGGGTAATCCATAGACCCATATTCACTCATGCACTCTTCAAAGTTGTTTGGGCCAGTGCACAAATAACCAAAAGGGGAGGGGTTGCTTATGGAAAGCTGGAAAACAACAATGTATCAGGACAATGGCCTATCCTGATGTTCCTTGTTATGCATTAATAGATCTTCACAAACAGCGACGTGCTCTGATGAAGCGTCGCATACGGGCTTTAAGACGCGAAACGGCAAAAGCCTTGGCGCCTTGAGTGCACTCAGCCTACTTGATTGGCCTATCCTTGATGTTCCTTGTTATGCATTGTCCCGCCCCTGATCTAAGACGCGAAAACGGCAAAAAAGCCTCGATTTTGGGATCCGCGATTTTGGGCTGCTAATCCCAGCGCCCGTAGTGTACGACAGTCGCTGCCGCAAATCGCTATTTGCTTTCTGGCTTCACTCCGCTCACGCCCAGCTCGCCCCTCTTTGTTTTGGAACGCAGCTCGCATCTTCGGCTGGCTCCTGGCCGCGGCTTTTTCCTCGCCGCCTGCTCCACGGCGAACCCCCTCCCCGCATCGTTTCCTCTCCCGGACTGCCTCCATGACCCACGGAGGTTTGCCCATCACCTTCCTCACTGCAATTTAGACTCTGTTATTGTTCTGTGATACCATTTGATGTTATAATTTGTTCATGTGAGAGAGGAGGGAGCGCTTTCGCCGTTATCATTGCTTTGTATATCTATGTATTCTTATATGCATTGACTGCCAATTGATTGATGCCAATACAGTGATATTGATTGTATCAAGCCTATATTCTTTGCTACTATCCCAGAGGGTTCATCACCCGCGAGCTTGTCCTATTGTCCTGATACATTGTTGTTTTCCTGACTCAGGAGAGTTTCCCAGTGTTGCCGAGGGGTCGTTCGCTCGCGGACGATACCTCGGCTTAGCCACACCTTGTTCCCTTGACACCTGAGTTTAGTGAGGTTAAACTTAAATCGGTAACTTTAAAATAAATAAAAGTTGCCTTAATTTAATCCAATTACTGTTGTCTGTCTCGTTATTTCGGGGGTTGGAAGGTAAATGAAGACACTGTGTAGTTCTATTGGGAAAATATTGCCATCATTGAAAGACCTATAGTCAAGGTAACATAATCATTCATTGATCAGACTATTTTTCTTCTGAGGGAGACTTAAATAAATAAGGAATATTGGAAGGATACTTATATTTCTTTCTTTTTAGGAATTGTATCAGAGGCTTGGCTAATATGGGCAAAGTTGAGAGAACTAGACAATTAATGGGAGGGAATAGGAGATCAAAGTGAAGAAAGCTGATTGCATGTTGTGCCAAAATGGCAAAGGTTAATCTGTTGGATCTGCATCTGAACATGAAAGTGGCTTGAGTTTCAAAAGGTGCAGACCACCCTCATGTGTTAGACTGTCAATAGAAATTGATAGTAGTTCTGCAAAGAGAAGTCAATCGTATACCAGAAACTATGCTCAACATTTAAAAGATGCCTTCCCTACCCTTAAATTATTTGAATATCACAGTTTGGAGAACTGCGTTCTTCCCAAACATAGCTTTGACACATCTGGTTTCATGCCACCTTAACAAAGCCATCCCCATCATGGTAAATAAAATGCAGGAAATAATGAAAATGAATAGATATCCTGAAAGCAGGAATTTAAACATTTAAATAGTTTCCATCAAGCACAAGAACAATGTGCTAGACTGTACCTAACCATTAGGCTTGTTTGATCAAGGAAAAAATAGTTCAAAACCCGTTTTAGATGTAAGGGGCACTTGCGATTCATCTCCTAAATGATTTCTGATTTTTTCCCCAAAAAACTGACTTTTCCGAAATTTCCGAAACGCTTTGTTAATGGTGGGCGCTATTGTGCAATGCACGAAAAGCTGCAAACGGGACAGGCAAAACTTGGGGGATTCCCTTTCCCTCATTTTTAGACCACTACTGACAAAACTTGCCACAGTGGTAGAAAAGATTCTCCTCTGTCAGCATACTAACTTTCAACATGTTTAGAAGATCCCTGGGTCCTTGACCATTTTTAAAGTAATTTCAGTAATCTAATAAGGAATATTACAAGAAGAAATTTGCTGCCTCCAGGATTTTTTCAGAAAATTTAAATCTATCTCTCTGTTTTGCATATTTGTCTAGGGTACACCTCTCTGAATATGAAAAAATGGAATTTATCTCATCACATTAAAGTAATTTATTACATTTGCTTGTTTCCACCATTGGCCAGGTAACACCCCACCATCCCAACCCTCAAAGATGAGGAGGGAAGAATCGCTTGAGGACTGACTGTTTCCCTGCCCTGTGAAAGGCTGCGGTCCTCCCCGACCACCCCCTCTAACATCAGGAAGTCAGACAAATGCCCCCAAGGGGAGAAAAGGAGCCTTCCACTGTTTTATTGTGTTGATTCCCAAGAAAAGGATTGGATTATTTGATTTCTAGTTTCCCAAAAGTACCACGTGTAAGCCTAAGGAATGGAAAGGGGCCTTCCAAAGTTTTATAGTGTTGATTAGATTGGATTAGTAGATTTCTAGTTTCCCAAAGAACCACGTGTAAGACCAAGGAGAGGAAAGGGCCCTTCCAAAGTGTTATTGTGTTGATTAGATTGGATTAGTTGATTTCTAGTTTCCCAAAGTCCCACGTGTAAGCCCAAGGAGAGGAAAGGGACCTTCCAAAGTGTTATAGTGTTGATTAGATTGGATTAATTGATTTCTAGTTTCCCAAAAGTCCCACATGTAAGCCCAAGGAGAGGAAAGGGACCTTCCAAAGTGTTATAGTGTTGATTAGATTGGATTAGTTGATTTCTAGTTTCCCAAAAGTACCACATGTAAGCCCAAGTAGAAGAAAGGGCCTTCCACAGTTTTATTGTGTTGATTCCCAAGAATAGGATTGAATTATTAGATTTCTAGTTTCCCAAAGTACCACGTGCAAGCCCAAGGAGAGAAAAAGGGGCTTCCAAACTTTTTTGTGTTGTTCTCCAAGAAAAAGATTAGATTACTAGTTTCCTAAAGTACAACGTGTAACCCCAGGCAGACAAAGGGGTCTCCAAACTTTAGCAGCAAATGGGAATTCTGGTTTTCCAAAGCACAGAAGTCAAACCCCAGGAGAAAAAAAACCCCTTTAAAGTTGTATTCCCTGCTTCAGGAAGGGTATTAACAGCAAATCTGTCGGTGATTCAGAAGCTTAAGCTGGTGCAGAACGCCGCAGCCCGGCTTGTTGCAGGTCTTCCATCTCGCTGCCACATTACGCCGGTCCTGCGGGAACTGCACTGGCTCCCAATTGAGCACCGAATCACCTTCAAAGTGCTGGTTTTAACCTTTAAGGCCTTGAATGGTCTGGGGCCGGTGTATCTAAGGGACCGCCTCTCCCCATATAGTCCTCTAAGACCACTGAGATCTGAATCATTGAACCTCTTGGTGGTACCTAGCCATGCTGCCTTCCACCTGACCACAACTCGGAGGAGAGCTTTCAGCGTGATCGCTCCGGTGTTGTGGAATGCTCTCCCTCCTGCCATTCGCGCAATGCCCACTTTACTGGCCTTTCGTAAGGCCTGTAAAACCCACCTGTTCATTCAAGCTTTTGGGTCGGAGTAAGGCTAAGGCTCCACGATTTGGCCAAGGGCTGTGATCCTATGTAGTAGACAGGCATCATTGCTGGTTTTAACTGTGGATGCATACATCCAACCATGTTTTAATATGTGTCATGTATGTTTTTATTATGTTGTACTGTGTTTTTATCGATTGTATCATTTTAACTGTTGTGAGTCGCCCCGAGCCATTTGGAAGGGGTGACCAAGAAATCCAAATAATAAATAATAAAGGAGAAATTGTTCCTAACCCAGTCCTTCTCTTGCAAAGTGGTGGCGTGGCACCTTTTGCACCCAAGCAGCCTGCCCTAGTCCCTCTGCCTTCGCATCCCTGGTTCACAATGAGCACATGAGGCACACATGGCCCTTTTTAAAGGAGAATGGCTGCTGTGCCGAAACCCCGTCCCTCCCGAGGTGGTTTCCCCTCATTGGCTGGAGGCAAGCATCCCAGCATGCAACCAGTCGCTTGCCTCCAAAGGCTGATTCCTTTCTGATTCACTTCCTGGATTGGAAAAAAAGATGACAGCAGTGGCTTCGAAAGGGCAAGATTACTTCCGGGTTCCCAAATCACTTTGAAATCAATTTAAAAATTGATTAATTCCAATTTTAATCCGATTTACGATGATTCCGATTGAACCTACCCCTGCCTACTAACCATTAGCACCTTAAAAGCCCATTTATCATCCAGGACAAACAAGCAGTTTAATTTTTCCTTGTGTAAATGTAGGAGGAAAAATTGCGGAAATGATAAGGGTAAAATGTGAAAATATTCAACAGAGAGCTGGTGTGGGGTAGTGGTTTGAGTGTTGAACTACAAGTTTGAGACACCAGGATTGAAATCCCCACTGAGCCATGGAAACTTAGTGGGTTTCCATCTTAGCCCCAGAAAAAGGCTTCATTGCAAAGAAACCCTATGATAGTGTTGGAATCAACCTTTTGATCACAATATTCATAAGTTTACAGCAAAATGAATAAGCTGTCCTATAAAATCCTGACTCTGTGGAGAATAAAATACTTTATCACAACACATTCATGCAGGAACAGTGTAAGAAAGAGAGCAAATGCAAACAGTAGTTCAGAAAACTTGGTGTCCTCCCAAGATTGTATAATGATATTCATAACAAGACAAAGGACCTCATCACACTTACTTAAACAAATGTCCTAGAACGCTTCAAGCCTTCTTCAGGGACTGAGCCCCATGCTAGCCATTGTGTGACTTCTGGTGAAGGCCCCACTCCAAAAAGGGTAGAAGCATCCTTGGACACTTCCCCCAAAAACGGGAGCCTTCCTGTGTTGTGCTGGCTCCAATTGAGTTAGCACACTTCTGTCCTGTTTGGGCAATCCTTCCCCTGTGTGATGGAGGAAGCGTAGCTGCACTGGAGTGATGCATGGGGCCTGGAGTCCCCTCTTGTGCCTGTAGTTTCACCACGCTTGTCTTAAGCCTTGATTAACCAAGTTCTTATTACGAGGGTGAATGAAAAGTAATGCCTCCACATTCGTAACTCCTCAACAGATGGCAATACTGGTATGCGGCAGGTACTGGCTTGTTCAGTTGACTCTCCATTTTGGCGGGAAGCCTTAGCATTGAACTGTTGTCTTGTTGAAGTGCAAAGTATGGAACCCTGCACAGATGGTCAGTCAATGTGACTTAAGCAACATGCAGTCATTGAATTCTTGACAGCAGACGGTGTCACCCCAAAGGAGATTCATCAGAGAATGGAAGCTGTTTATGGTGATTGTGTTGATGTGAGTACTGTGTGTCGTTGGGTGAGTAAGTTTAAAGATGTTGAGGTGGGAACATCTAACTTGCCTGACAAACAAAGAGTTGGACATCCTGTGACAGCAACCACCAAGTTTCACAAGCAAAAAGTTGACAGATGGATTCAGGACGATCAGCCAGCCAACTATCGCCCGGTCTCAAACCTCCCGTTCCTCAGCAAGTTGATCGAACGTGCGGCAGCGACTCAACTCCAAAAATTTCTTGAGGATTCGGATGGCCTGGACCCTTTTCAATCAGGTTTCCGTCCCGGACACGGGACTGAGACCGTTCTGGTGGCCATCTCGGATGACATCCGCCGTCAATTAGAAAAGGGAGGTTCAGTAGTTCTGGTGCTGCTCGATCTCACCGCTGCCTTTGATACGGTGGACCACAATCTGCTGATTCAACAACTAGCTGCCACAGGAATTCAAGGATCAGCCATAACTTGGCTCAACTCGTTCTTACGAGGACGCAGTCAACAAGTAGAATGACTAGGCCAAACATCTGAAAAATCTCTCCTTGAGTGTGGAGTACCCCAAGGCACCATATTATCACCTATGCTGTTCAACATCTATGTCCGGCCTCTCACTGGACTAGTCTGGAGCTTTGGGCTGGAGTGTTACCAGTATGCCAACGACACTCAGCTCCTCCTAAAGTTGGAACCTGGAGCAACCTCGGTGCCTGACAACTTTGCCCAGTGCCTGGGAGCAGTGACGAGATGGCTGCGGGCCCACAAACTGAAGGTAAATCCAGCAAAGACTGAAATTCTATGGCCGGGCCGCCAATCAGAACTAGTCACTTCACTGCCACCCTTCGAAGGGGAACCGCTGACTCCATTTTCCACTGTGAAGAGCCTCGGTGTCATCCTGGACTCTAAAATGACGATGGAGGCCCAGATCGCCTCCACGAGCAAAAGGGCCTTCTTCCACCTACGTCAAGTGAGGCAATTGGCGCCCTATCTACCAACGGAGGCACTGGTCACGGTGATTCATGCCACAGTTACATCAAGGCTGGACTATTGCAACGCTTTATACGTGGGTCTACCTCGGTCAGTAACTCGCAAGCTTCAGACTGCACAGAATGCTGCCGCCAGGCTCCTCACGAAAACACCTATGAGGTGTCACATAACGCCATCCTTACAGCATTTACACTGGCTGCCGGTCGAGTACAGAGTCCTTTATAAGGCCCTGACCCTGACACTTAAGGCCTTGTGGGGCCAGGGTCCTACATACCTAAAAGACCGTCTGATACCATCTATCCATCCGAGAGCACCACGGCCAGCCTACGAGAACCATCTCTGTGTCCCGGGTCTGAGAGAGGCTCATTTGGAGTCCACGAGACAGAGATCCTTTTCCGTTGTGGCCCCTGTCCTGTGGAACTCTCTGCCACCAGACCAAAGAGCCATCTTCGACCTGCCTTCATTTCTGGCGGCACTTAAGACATGACTATTTAGAAGAACATATGCATAAGTGACAATCAGTGACCTGGAACCTGTCTATTCCCATATTTTAACATTTTAATATTTTAAAATTTTAATATTTTAGTATTGTAGATGCCTAGCTGTGTAAGTCGCCCGGAGCACATTTGTGGAGGGCGACTCATAAAAAATAAAATTAGTTAGTTAGTTAGTTAGTTAGTATCACTCATAGAGAAATTTCAAGCATATTCGGCATTTCACAAGAAAGTGTGGGTCACATTATTGCTTGGCTATCAGAAGATATGTGCATGATGGGTACCCAGGATGCTGATACCTGAAATGTCGGTTGCCACCACATACCACCACAGAAGAAATTCAGAGACTAGATCTCACCACCGTATAGCATCCTCCATACGGTTCAGTTTTAGTACCGTCTGGCTTCCACCTGTTCCCGATAATGAAAGAAGATCTGTAGGGACATCATTATGCTTCTGATGAAGATGTTGAGAGAAGTGTGAGGTGCTGGTTGTGGAAACAGAGTGTTGACTTCTTCCGTGATGGCTTCCGAAAACTTGTTCATCGTTGGCAGAAATGTATCCAATTGTCTGGTGATTATGTGGAAAAGTGAATAGTGGTAGTTAAAGACCACATTCTAAGGATTATTTCTGCATTTGATTTACTAAAATATTCCCATCCAAACCCAAGTAACAAAGGTGGAGGCATTTCTTTTCATTCAATCCTCGTACGTTATACTAGTTCACACTAGTTGAGACTAATTTGATTACACTTTGACAATACATTGATTAGGCTTCTTTCCCCTATCACTTATGCTAATCCATGAATATTGAGAACAGTAGGTGAATGTTGCACAATGTATTAGGATCAACAGATCAGACAGAAAAAACAGTAAGTGATATTATGGCCATGAAAGGCAGTTCTGCCCTCTTTGAAGGCAGTGATCTGGGTGTATTCCATTATATTGCTAGGTGTAAAACTACACACACACACACAGCAAATAAAATTACCAGGTGTGGATTACACAGAGATATTTTATTGTAATGATAGCAAAAGTTTGCAGTTTTTTCCACAGATTTCAACCCAAGTTGTTATTGTGAGCTGAAGTAAAGCCTTATCATTATGACACAACTGTGGTGAACAAATGTATTACAATCATGGGTAGATATTGGAAATAATTAATTAAACATTAATTGGTCACTCCCCCGATCATTAAAAAAATTAAACAGCTACTTTAAAAGCAATTCTTCAAACTGTTAAATGCCAGCTATGATAGTGGGTTGAGTAACAATTAACATTTCATTTTATTTAATTCATTACTTTTATGGGATAAATTTGGCAGCCTTCTCCCATTTTTCGTAATTTTAATTGATTTTTTAAAAATTTAAAACTAACATGTAACTAATGTGTTTTTCATGATTAATATAACAAATCAATTTCATCTTTCTCTCTCAAACAATTAATGCTGATGAATTAAGTTCCAAATCAATGATAACAATAATGAATTTGCTTCAATGCTAACATTTCCATGTTCTAATCCTGGAGGTCTCCCACCACACTGCTACATGCCTATAAATGGTATTCTAACAAACTATGTAGGAGGAGACCTGTGTGTTTGTTCATAAGAATTTAAGAAGGGATCCTGGAAAAAAAGGATTCCTCCATGGTTTGAAGGGAACTCTGCAAGTTGTTGTTATTGATAGTGATGATGACGATAATAGTAATAACAATAATCATCATCATGATAATGACAAAATTTTATTTATACTCCACACTTCTCATCATGGGGACTAGAGAGAATGACAATGTAAACAGTTACCGGGAAACACTCATGCCTTGTTACAATACAATGAGACACACAAATACAAACAAAGGCAAAGGCTTCTCCTTTCATTTCTGGCTTGGGAGGTGGTGCTCATCTTTGGCTCTGAGGGAGGTGCTGTTCTTCGATTCCAAGCCAAGGAACCTGCATTGTCACCTCCTGGTTGTATGACTGACATGACTTGGAGCATCTTATGCCTTGATCATATGCTGGCACCAGAAAACCATGCAGATAATCAAATTGTTAGTTCCATTCATATGGGTTGTGATTCATAGGAAAAACAGGGCATATTTTATATTATGAACTAGGTAATTGGATACTTCTCCTGTTTTAAAGCCCCTTTGAGACACCTGGGATCCATTTACACTATACAATATAATTGCCATATTCTGTGTTAACTGCTATGGCAACATTCATAGAATCTTGAAATAAGTATTTGGAAATGACATTTAGAATTATCTGTGGGAGATCTCGAGTGGCTCAGCAAACTACAAATCCTGAGATTCTGTAGAATATTGTCATGGCAGTGAAAGTGTAATATAATGCTACAATTTATAGTGCAATAGCCTCATAAAGACTACACAGTTTTCCTTACTGAACTTCTGACATTCATTTCAAGATGAAAATATCCCAAATCAGTTCAAACTCATGAAGTGATGATACATAGAATGTATTAATACCCTTTATTTCACAGTAGGTGAAATAATTCTTCATCAATTTAAGAGATTATAAGTGAACCAGTATGGTGTAATAATTTGAATATTGGATTAAGGACCTCATAACATAGAGGTCAAGAAGCTGGGGGACAGTGGGGCACAATGGAGGGAACCATGTGGCAGTGTACTGTTTTGTCTTTTTACTGTGGTTGGTCATGGGATCCCATCCCATGATGTTTACATGCACTGTCCCCGGCTTCCTCCCGTTCTGTCCCTGACTCCTCTGGGTTCCATCTTTCTGCACTGCTGGCGCTGAGTCCATCTGAGCCCTGCTAGAAGTAGCCCTGCATCATTTGATGGGCTCCGGCAGACTCCATGCCGGTAGTGTGCTAGTAGCAGAGAGGAAAACATTGTTGCAGTTTGTCAGTCTGTGCGGAAGCTCAGTAGTCTTTCCAGTTTTAGACCTCTGCTAAATCACACAGAGCCAGAGTAAATGAAAAATAAAACTTTACTCTTAAATAAGCAGCTTTAACAAAACCAGCATTACAAATTAAACATAGTCCATTGCAGATATCTTACTCAAAGTCCAATGCATTATAATCATGCATAATCTGCATCCTGGATGGTGCAAGAAGTCCTTTGTTACATGTTCATAACAAGTCCAGTGGTAGATCCATGGCAGTCTTCATGATCTCCTTCTTCACACACAGGATCAAGGAAAAACCCTCCTCATGATATACTCAATGCTGAAGCTTATTTGCTTCATTGTCCAGGTGTTTCTCCTCAACACACATTCAAACAAGAAGATCCTGCAATTACTTAGCTAAACTCCATATACTGTAACAAACATCAATGTGATGAGATAAAGACCAAGACGTAAATCCACACTCAGCCATAGAAAGCCATTGGGTGATCTTGAGGAAATCATACTCTTTCAACCTCAGAGGAAGGCAAAGGTAAGTGCTTGCTGAAGAAATCTTGCCAAGAAATCCCTCTGTTAGATCCACCCTACAGTCATGATAAATTGAAAATTACTTGAAAATTGAAAATTACACAACAACAAGGATCAGAAATGCTTCCCCAAAAATTTGGCCTGCAAGTTTCATTACCCTTAACCAGGATAACTAAAAATGAATGATTGTGAAAATTACCATTTTTTAAAACCCTAAGTGGGACAAACTTGATTGTCTTCTCATCATGCCCATACAGACTTAGTGCCAGATGCTAAATACATAATTGCTATGTAGCTGCAGCCTTAGGAACATAGGGAATTGCTTAATTTGTACATCTAACCCAGAATTATCTATTCTGACAGGTAACAGCTGTCCAAGATCTTAAACAGAAGCCTTTGCCATTACCTGCCACCAGATTCATCCAACTGGAGACAGCAATGACTGAATTTAAGATTTTGTTCATATAAAGAGTTTACTCTGTCTTTGACTTAAGGTCCCCAATCTCTCTTTCCAGTTCATTGTGAGGTGGACAAAGAATTTCAACCTCTGCAACATCCGAGAAAAGATAGAAAGACAAACATAGGTATAAGTTGGACCTACGCCTGTGCATGCTGCTAATACAACGCCAGTTGTTTATATTTCTCATTCTCTCCTAGAAATATTCTTATTCCAGGTGAATACAGTTTTGAACAGGTTCATTGTTTCACTTCATTATGAACAGAAATTGATACAGACTTCTTCAGTGCTTCTAGTGATAAATTACAAACTGATATAGAAGATTTACACCCAGGTATCACATTTGTTATTCTTACCTCAGCAATGAGGTCTCAACTTGGACAGCTTTCTTGTTACTCAAACCTTCTCCTTTGAGGAATATGAACAAATTTTATGGCATATGTCACATTATACAATTAACCCATTGCCTCACAGAACAGCCCCACTAGCAAACTACCCAGTGTTTCTTTCTGTGTTGACAACTGATCTACCAAGATTCATGACTTCGGGGATGCTGGGAAAAAAGATCAGACGTTGAAAATGAATTTGCCAAGAACGATGTAAGTGTGTTCATTGAGAATGGGCAAAGGCAGCTGTGCATACTAAAGGGGCAACAGTTGGTAACGCTGCCTGCATTTTCCAAGACAGTGACTTGTATCTTAATTGGGGGAAAGTTTACAATCCAAAACCCAAACAGCAGATACACTCGAATCTCTCAACATTCTTTCACCCCAAGTTCAAACTGTAATCCAATGAAAAACACAAATGTAGTTATAATTTAAGATATTGTATGGAAGTCTTAGCTTTTTTTTTTCAAAACATAAATTACATCAGATTATTGATCCTTTTAAAAGCTTACTCCAACAATCAGCTTTCTATCTCATTCTCTCTAACATGTGCTCATTTCCTTATGTAAAAGAATTTAACCAAAGGAAACTAGCATTTTAATTCAATTTTGCCTATAAAATATATAATTTTATTTTGTCATAATGGGTGCTTTTATTTCCAGGGTCAGATTTTATTTAAATTTCAGCCCATTAGGAACAAAAACTTGCCATTTTCTGATAAACAAAATCAGCAGGGAGGCCTCTTCAAAGTAGAAATGTATTTCCATAGACTTTTGTTCAAGCTGATCTAAATGACAGGTATATTCCACTTTCCCAATGTTTAATTTTAAAGAATCTTGGGAGGGGAAATAGAAAAAGCATGACATTTGAAACAACAAAACTAGCAATCACCCAAGCAATCCTGTGACAGGGAGATGGAAGGAATATGTGTAAAAAAAAGAAGTAATTTATTGCTTTGGACCACCAAAGAGGCCTAATATGAGTAATTAGCAGAAAACCATTCATTTTCTTTTATTTCCCTCCTCTGTGAGTGTTGTTTGTAGAAATGTTCAGTCCTTTTGGGATGAAGCAATTTAACCGTTTCTTTGAAGGATGTAAAATGGATTTCGATGTACCCATTTGATTTGTGGGTGGGAGGAAACAACTCAACAACAAAATAACAACACAACACTGCAGTTGCCTTATGACTTGCTAAAATTGTTAATACAGAACTGGATTTAAAACCCTACAAATTAATCATCATTTGAACCATAATATCTTAACTCTTTAAATAATTTATTATTTAATGGAATTGTAGGACTTACTCACACAATCACCAATAAAGCCTATATACCTGCTATTATATACCTTCGCTCTTATTTCTGCATCCACGCAACTGTACTGATTTAACAATCCATTGTCCCACACTAGTGAGTCTGTACATCCTCATAAGTCTGCTGTCCTTCACTTCCACTAATCAGTAATTTAAACCTATTGACTGCAGCCACTCCTATTATGCTAGCTTGTCCCTCCTGTCCCCCATCCAGCAGAAATCACCCTCTTACTCCAAAAAGAAAGAAACAGCCATATTTTAAATCTGCTCCCATTAAATCTAATGGCTTGAACCACTCATTCTACTCCATCCTATCCCCTTCATCTCCATCCTGACATCACTGGCATTCTGGCACAGAAGTGGAAGGGTCCCATCAACTCGTAGCAATGGGAAGATGGTGCAATATGCAGTCATTGATGGGTTTTGCCCATGGTGAGTTTTGCCCATCATTAGCAGAATGTGGGTTATTCACAGAAAGGAGGCTGACCTGTAATTCAGTGTTTCAATGCCATTTTTCCTCCTTTGTGTGATAAAGTCTTTAATACATTCTTTGTTTCTTTACTCATATCTTAATATTGGCTCATGTGAATAAAACACATCAAAGTGAATCACAAACCTCTGTTAATGAAGGATTGGTCAGCATAAACATCCTATGAAGGCATTAGTCATAAAGACCTTTAAAATAATATTATGGACAAGTAACTCATAACACACTGTTTTGCTGTAACAGATCTATGTTTCAATTAAATACCAATGCCTTATTCCATTAAAAGGAAAAGGCTAATGAAAATTGCAGCATTCTATCTAATTTGGTGCTACATTCTATGACATGCCTTACAGTATTAAAATGTCAAAATAGAAGCAAAAAAGTTTCCGTATCCCTAGGACACTCATGTGAAAGCAGCCTGAAAAAGCTTTCAGGAGATACTCTGGAATTAAGGAAGCCAAATTGTGAATGTAATATTATGACTTTTGACCATAGTTTCTGGCAAGGATATTTATGACTCTATGACATCCTAACAATTAACATGAACACAATTACAAAGTTCTTCACACTGCACAAAAATGATGGGTGATTTTCTGCAGAGAACAGTTGTTCTTTGGGCAGAACTTTCTGCACTGGAAACAGTGTGTGGGAATTTCCTACACAGTAGACAACTGTTTCCACTGTGGAAATAAACATCCTACATGAGATGCAAGATATTTGTGTAGAAAGCCTGTCAGCATTTCTCTGCTATTGTGTGGTTATTGCAGAACCTTGGTAGCAAATAAATTCACACACAAGGAAATCTTGGAAATTTCTTTAATTTTAGGTTACTACTATACAGCAAAGTTACAGATTAAAAAAACAGACAACTTCTCAATTCCAGTCCCCAAAACCCCATCTGCCCAATTCCTGAAAATTCCTTCACCCAGCCTCCATGCCTTCCAGTCTGAGCCGGTTCAGGTTTTCAGGTTCCTTCAGACTCAGAACCTCCAGATGTTTTCATTCCTTGACCTTGGCTATGAAACCCATGTCATGGAGGTGTTCTGGCATCTTAAACACACCAGATATGGATCCATTCCACAGTGACATCTCAGAGTGCAAATAGCAGAGTTCAGCCACAGACTTCTCCTACTTATTCGGCTTATTTGGAATGAGACCTCTGTCAGAAAGTGGAACTGGTTGAAAAGCAGAATCCATGTAGGGAATGTAAAGCTTGCTAGGGATGGGCCATACACATGCACTTCTTGAAAGTATCCCAGTTGGCTTGGTGTCCGCCCCCCCCCTCTCCCCAGCTCATTTTGCAAGCAATGCATATGCAGACAGTCTCAAGCAAGCCTCTGCAGACAAGAAAAGGTGATCAAAGAGTGGATTCCTTATGAATATAATGGACTTCATCTGTATTTTGCAAGCATCTAGAATGTCAAAAAAATAATTCAAAAAAAATTGAAGCCAATATACTACATGCTCTGATACTTCCAATATCAGGGATACCATCCTTCAGCAATAGGAAATAATTATTACCCTCAAATTCTAGTTTAGGAAAGCTATTGGACATTGTGGGGATTTAATGTTTTTACTAGCTTTCAGTGAACCTATTAATTGGCTTTAGGCAAGTTACTATCTTTCAGGCCTATATCTGCAAACTGCTGGAACTATAGTATTGAATGAATGAAATTCATTTTAATTCTATTTTCTCTCTAAAGACTTCAAGCCTTGTTAAGGCTGCCACATCCTTAAAAAAATGTCAGGTACATTGAAAGCTCAAAAGAGCTATATAAAAGTAACCGTGAGGAAACTTGGAGGAATACATAAATGAAGTGCAGAATCTATAAATGAAATGCATCAAGACAAGAAGATCTGGTCAAATCTTGACTTTTCTGGTTTTTTGACACCTTCTCATTTTTGTACCACTGAATCAGATAGAGTTTCTGCAAACTTGAAAGTCTTGCAGAATTTTGTGGCATTTTAATTTATCCAAATAAAGGTCTTTTCCAACTATGGATTTTTTGTTACTGCTTTTTTTTTTCATGGATCAACATGGTTACTTCTCTTTTTATGGTTTTCCTTTCCAATACCAAGAACAATGCAGGAAGTTAAAGAGCAAGGTTGCTATTGAGTATTTCAATGAAATTCATGTTCACTCAATGGCAATTATGCTTCAATGTCTGTACGAGAAGGATTACACTGCATATGGTGAAGGAAATTAAGGATTAACGTGTGTATTATGCCAGGAAAACATTATAGGAAAACTGTCAGTTTTATTTTACACGGAAATAATCCTTTAAGTCTCTTAGGACTGAACAAAATCTTTAGGCCTCCCCCTACTTCATTTCCCTCTCATGGAATGCCCAGCGCTTTAAACTGCCATTTATGAACACTGGCCATTTGCATTAACATCTGGGAACTGTGCTAGTCCTACCCATTCTAACAATTAATTTAAAGCAGAAGCATTATTTTAGAAGTTATGCACCTTTGGGAATTATGTATTAATTTGTCCTATAAAAAGAAAAGAGGGGTGAAATTAGGAATGAAACATTTGATCTATTTGCCCTTTTCATATCAAGTATCCATAGACTAAAGTTTCACCTGAAGAACATTTTATTTAATTTAAATGCATTAACTTAAACAGGAACACTATGCAATAAATAAAATAGATTTTTTATTTATGAAGTAAGTATTCGGACTCTTATTTCAAGCTCTTCTATGTTTTCCCCTATTCTCCAAAAATATATTCATTTCAGTCTCTCTATTGTTGTTAACTAACACATAATAATCATCATCTTTATTTATACCCCACCACCATCTCCCCCAACGGGGACCCGGAGCGGCTTACATGGGGCCAAGTCCGAACAACAGAGTACAGCAAAATAAAACCAAATACACTTAGCAGCAAATAACAACATCATAATTACATAACAACACAGGAATACATTAAGCAGTATAAAATTACAATAACCACAATCACAAAGACAATGGGTGGGCCGCATATGCAGGATAAAAAGTTAAACACTACGTGGTGAGATAAGGAGGAACAGCTTATTTGTAAAGGAGAGCTCAAGAAAACAGGGTTATAGAACCACACTTTGAGGGAGGGGACATATCTCTTGCTATCATGTCAGTTATTGTGATCAAAATCATGGGTTCTGATTTGTTTTTGTACAGCATAAAGAAATAGGGAGCTTTAATCCTTTCCTCTTTTTCTATTGCCCTTATAGGTTAGAATCAATGGTTCCCAACCTTTGGGCCTCCAGGTAATTTTGACTTCAACTCCCTGAAATCCCAGCTAGCTTACCACTTGTTAGGAACTGTGGGAGCTAAAGTCCAAAACATCTGGAGGCCCAAAGGTTGGGAACCAATGATCTAGATCTCCCTGAAACACATCAACAAATGATGTTTTCCTCCTGTACAAACTTTTCTGGATCTCTGTTTCTCAGGCTCTTCCTTTTTCCTCCCATTATAGAACTCTGTGTCACTTTGTTTCAGCTCACATAGTTTTATGACAGACAAGGTCCTGCAGAATTACACCTCACAATTGTCTCAGTGGGGAGAAATGGAGGAAGTTGTACCTGTCATTATCAGTATTTTTAAAAGCCTTTTGTACTAGTGGGTTGTTGTAGATTTTTCAGGCTCTGTGGCCATGTTCTAGAAGCATTCTCTCCTGATGTTTCGCCTGCATCTATGGCAGGCATCCTCAGAGGTTGTGAGGTCCTCAGACCTCACAACCTCTGTGGGTATGAAGCAGCAAATTAGGGAGTTATGGAACTCCGGGTGGCAAGTTGACTTCTTACCAAACGGCGCGTAGACGTGCGGGCGCAAGGATGAGGAATCACGCAACAACTTCACTGCTCAATGTGAAATCAAAGAGATTTATTGCTTAACACCAGCTGGTGGGGTTGCCAACAGAACAAGCTGTTATCAGGGGCAAACGGCCCCGGTCATTCTTAACACAAAGCTTTTATATCCCTCATGGCGGCATCTCCAAAAGCCCGCCCTCCTTCATGGATTTTCCACAAACATCATTGGCTGGTGTTACATAGCATTTCATTGATCCAATAAAACATTACATTTTCATTAGCATCACACTTCAAACCCCTCCTATGTGTTAGAACAATGCACATTTCTAAGTTAGTCTTTCCCACAGTACATATCAGTGGCTGGGACTCTCATGTTCCCAATTAGCAACATTTCGCTTCTGCCTCTCCTTGCCAGCAATGGAGGGGGCAGAATCCCTCTGATCATGCGCAGTTCTTCTTCCTTTGGCACTGATGTCAACAAGCAGCACGCCTTGTACTGTTAGACCAATCTGAGCCTACGTTATCTTACGCTGGCACGGGGTGTACTTTAGCAAATCACTGCCTGTGCTAGAAGCACCAATCATAGTGTTACATTCACGGAGCAAGTGCCTGCCTGATTCTTGGCACAGAAACCCACTTTTCTAAGCTCTACACGTGTGCAGCATCACTCTCTGACCTTTCTCCTGCACAGAAAGTACCAAAACTGCTTTAGGTACCTCTTATAGATGCAGGCAAAATGCCAGGAGAGAATGCTTCTAGAACATGGTTATACAGCCCGAAAAACCTACAACAACCCAGTAATTCCGGCCATGAAAGTCTTCAACAATACCTTTTGTGCCAGTCTATTTCACATGAATTTCAGGGACAGACCATGACTGTAGCTTTCTAAACATAGATCACGGATGTGTTTTCTCTTATCCTGAGTGTTTCTAATAAAAGCAGCAGTAAATCCCCACATATGTTCTGTTGTCTCAGTTTCTTCTGTACTTTTGAACCATCCCCACTGATGAAGTGTTGAACATTGTTGAACAGAGGAATCCTCTGCTACAGAAGTTTTCTGATCTGCCTTCATAAAATTTCTGGTTACCAGGTTAAGCATTTTTTTTGCACTGTATTCACAGCATGGTTATAGCACCTTTGCACTAAGGATATAAATGCTGGGGGACCTACCAGAACAGAAACAGGGATGTTACGGGATAACATGAAGTGAAGAAATGTTGAGGGGATGGAAGAAAGGGAAGGGAAGGAAACTCCTTCCACACTATAGTTAATCACACTTGAAGCAGGAAATGTCCTGGTATATTTAGGGCATGACTGGATGCAGGAGGAGAAACAACCATTATATGGTATTATGTGTTTATATGTACCTTCAAGTCGCCTGTCAACTTATGGTGAGCCCAGAAATTTTTCATAGGTTTTTTCCCCCCTGAAATATAGTCTACAGCATCTGGTATTAACTGGTTGTCTCCCATTCATGTATTAAAGAGGGCTGACTCTATTTAACTTTGAAGATCAGTGCCTTTAGGGTATTTAGACCCAGGATGTGAAATCCAGAAACAAAATACCTAACATGTACCAGAATTATTCTCCCTTTTAGATAAACTTTAAATTTCTAATTAAGTGAAGAGAACCTCTGTTTTCATTCAAAACAAACCAGGTCTTGAATGAAGATAAGGCAAAGCACATCCTTACTATAATACTGAGGAATACCCCCCCCCCTTTCCCGGCCGCCTTTCTTCAACATTAATCCTAGGAAATGTTTCCTCTTCTAATTCTATTTTGCTCTAGACATGTTATAGCATTATGCATCAGCCCCTCTCTCAGAAGAGGACTTTGTATAAACTCAGGATAGATGCTCAATAGTGAATTCTTCCCCAGGCCAATCAAGTCAGTCTATATTTTTTTAATCCTGAAGTTTAGAACAGTGGCCATTTCTCAAAAGGGCAATCTTTATGCAAAAATGCAACCCATCTTGCCATTTGGAAAAGCAATAAAATTATTTGCATTCTCACTTCATCTTAATAATTAAAAAATATTACACACACAAAATATATGCATTACAAAATGCTTGTCTCAAGTAATTAATGTGTACGTGACAAAGCTAGGGCAGTATACTGTCCAAGGCATGAAATTAAACCCATTCCCCATTTCAAGATAAATGTCCTGTGCTTGTAACTTCTCTGTATGTGACTTAAGTATTCAGCAGAATGCTATTCATTTTTGGAAGCCCATGACAGTCTATAACCATGAGGGAAATCTGATTCTAGTCAACTTTTGCATTTAAATATTACTTGGAAATTCGTGTTCCCTTTCACATCATCTGTGTGTGCAGTCCTGACAGCATCAAGATAGACCTGGGGATTTCTCAGTTCCACAGTGAAGAGAATTACAAGGCAGAAAAATAATTACAGAACTCCCCTAGCATTCATTTATATGTACTTAAGTTAAAAGTAATAGAATAGGACTGTGTTTCCTACAGAAAGGTATAAGTCTACCCATAGCATTAAAGTTGAATATATCACATATATCAAACCAGTATATGTGTGTTATATTGTATATTGTTTCATGTTGTAATCATAAGAACATAAGAACATAAGAACATAAGAAGAGCCATGCTGAATCGGGCCTCAGCCCATCTAGTCCAGCATTCTGTGTCACACAGTGGCCCACCAGTTGTACACAGGGATCTCTGACAGGGTGGACCCTCTCTAAAGATCCCACCGGGAAAACCGGCCTCAGACTGGACAATCTTTCTATGTCCACACTGCTGACCTCCAATCCAAGGGAAACCTCAAGTTACCTCAGCAACTTCACCAGGGTACTGTCTCCTGCCTGCCTCCATCAACACAGAGGTTTTCCTTTTAAGGGTCTCTATAGGCACCCTTTAACTGGACTGCTCACTAGCAGACCTTAAGACACACACACACTGGACCGTTCTCTTTCAGTCCTTAGGACACTCTCAACTAGAACATAACTCCTCCCCCTCTCATTTGGCAGTTGGCTTCCCGCTCTTTTCCAACTGTAGAATTCAAACCTGAACATTCTACTAGCCTCTAGCCCTGGTTGCCATGGCGACAGCTCTTCTAAGCTTCTGCCATGCCTCCCTTCTGTTTCACCCACAGAAACAAACCATAGAACATTCAAAACAACATACATTTTAACACATGTCACACAACATTTACACACAAATAATCAACATCATTACACTTGGTATCCATGAATCTGTCTAATCCTGCCTTGAAGCTGTCCAGGCTGACAGCTGTCACAACCTCCTCTGGAAGTGAGTTCCATAACCCAATGACCCTCTGGGTGAAGAAATATTTCCCTTTATTAGTCCTAACTTTCCTACCTTGGAGCTTCAGGGAGTGCCCCCTAGTCCTAGTGTTGTGTGACAGAGAAAATATTTTTTCTTTATTCACCTTTTCTATCCCATGCATGATTTTATACACTTCGATCAAGTCACCTCTTAAAGCCGTCTTTCGAGGCTGAAAAGACCAAGGCGTTGCAACCTGATTTCATAAGGGAGCTGCTCCATCCCTTGGATCATTTTTGTTGCCCTTCTTTGTACCTTTTCCAGTTCCGTTATATCCTTCTTGAGGTGCGGTGACCAGAATTGTACACAGTACTCCAGATGTGGCCTCACCATAGATTTGTAGAGAGGCAATACAACATTTGCCGACCTATTTTCGATTCCCTTCCTGATCATGCCAAGCACAGAATTTGCTTTTTTCGCTGCTGCTGCGCACTGGGTTGACATCTTCATTGAGCTGTCCACCAAAACCCCAAGATCCCTTTCCTGGTTTGTCTCAGAAAGCTTTGATCCCATCAGTTGATAAGTGTATTTGGGGTTCTTTGCCCCGATGTGCATGACTTTACACTTGTTTAGGTTAAAATCATCATCACCTTCACTAACTTTTCTTTTCTCCAATGTCTAGAAAATCCCAGGGTACAGTGCAAATTTTTTTAAGCTTACCTTATACACTTATGTATAAGTCTAGACATTTTAGTCAGAAAATCAACCCCAAAAACCTGATTGACTTGGACCAATGGAAGTACTGTACTTACAGAAAGTTACCCTTCTTTGGAAAAATGGCAAAAGGCAAAAACTTACCCCATCCTAGAAGAACCTAAAAGAAGTACTGACCTTGTCTGCTCTCTTCATTATGGTTGCCACTTCTGGCCTTTTTGAATACATGGATGAGGAAAAGGCAGTTGCAGACAGAAGCAGTTGGTCCCTAAGGTAGCATTGTTATTTCCACTCTCTTCATGGAATTACTCTTTACTTATCTAACCTGTGATATCAAAATCCATAATTTTGGCCCCATAACTTACCCTTGACTTATACATGAGTTCAACATGTACATGAGTACTATATATGGTATTTGCTCTCAGCTGATTGTTTAAAGTTTAAAATTATTCAACACAAAGAACATTCTAAGCCAAAATGACATTGAACCAGGCATTGAAAGCAATTTCTTTTCTTTTTTACGGATACGTAACTCTACCCATGGTTTGAATCTGGAATCTAATAGTTGGAATTGAATAATCCCAAATAGAGGAGAATAATTTATTGAATAATAAGTGAACACATGGTTAAATTGAACTGATTCAATAGTAGGCCTGTATGATCAATGGAAAAAAATTCAATACTCATTATGAAATTAAGGGATGGGGGAAATTGTTTCTAAAGTGTTTTCAAATTTGGACAGGATCTGTATCATAACTATAACAAGTTAACTACTTTTTTCTTACCTTTTGTTAAGTGATTAATTATACCAATGGGGAAACTTCAGGGGTACATTTTTCCTCTTTGTTAGAACTATTAGCATAAAACTTGTTGTGATTATAGAACACATTTACTACTGTTAGCTTATCAAGTTTCAGAATATTTCACTCATCCACAGATTTTTATGGAATTTTCAAAGTTCTTACGAACAACATTTTTAAAAGAAAGCTACAAGAGTTATCTCTTTGATTTTTCTATACAATGATACAAGATAACAGGCGATAATTCCCTCCAAGTTTCAGAAATAATCATACATCTACTTGGGGGGGGGGGGGGGTTAATTTTTTTTACAAAAACATTTTTAAACAGCCACAACAGTAATCTCATCAAATGTCTCTCATATTAACCAAAATAATAGGATTTTTCCCAGCCCAGCACTGATGTACTTACTTGTATTAAAGTATCAGTCAGTCCTCCTCTTTGCAGATTCAACAATTTATTGGAATTTTGGCTGCTGCTAGGAGGGAAAAAAATCTCTCCCCTATCATAACTGGTCTCCATCACAGACCAACTCCGCTGCCAGCTCGACCAAGGCGGGTCTGCGCTGCTCGTGTTGTTGGACCTCATGGCAGCGTTTGACACGGTCGACCACAATCTTTTGATCCACCGCCTGGCCATGGCTGGAGTGAGGGGGACAGTCCTGAAATGGCTGGCCTCCTTCCTCCACCATCGGTCTCAGCATGTGAGGAGGGGCGAGGTGGTCTCCGAGGGCTCCCCATTAGTTTGTGGAGTCCCGCAGGGGGCCATTCTTTCCCCTCTGTTATTTAACATCTACATGCAGCCGCTTGCACAGCTGGTGCGGAGTTATGGGCTTGAGTGTCACCAGTATGCGGACGACCCTCAGCTCATTCTGAGGATGGAGGGCAGGCCTGGATCTGTCCCCGATAATTTCCAACTCTGCCTCGAAGCCGTTAATGGATGGCTGTGAGCCAGTAGGTTGAGGGTGAATCCGGCGAAGACGGAGATCTTGTGGCTAGGCCGCCCGGGTGGTGGGGATGTCCAGCTTCCGACCCTGGACGGTGTGGCGTTATGCCCATTGCCTTCCGTAAAGAGCCTGGGGGTCCATTTGGACTCCCAGCTGACCATGGAGACCCAGGTCTCTGCGGTCAGCAAGCTAGCGTTTTACCATCTCAGACAGGCAAGGAGGCTGGCCCCCTACCTATCCCGGAATGACCTGGCCACGGTGATCCAAGCCACGGTCATCTCGAGGCTGGATTACTGTAACGCGCTCTACGTTGGCCTTCCCCTGTCGGTGACCCGGAAGCTCAAGCTGGTGCAGAACACTGCTGCCCAGCTCCTGTCTGGCACGCCAGCAGGTTGCCATATAACACCTACTTTGCAGGATCTGCACTGGCTGCTAATTGAGCACCAGATAACCTTCAAGGTGCTGGTCCTTACCTTTAAGGCCTTGCAAGGCCTGGGGCCAGCATATCTGAGGGACCGTCTCTCCCCATATTGCCCTTCGAGATCACTTCGTTCCGAGGATACCAACCTTTTGGCTGTCCCCTTCGCTAAGGCAGCCAAACTTACATCCACTCGTCGAAGGGCATTCTCGGTGATTGCACCAACACTCTGGAATGCCCTTCCTGCAGACACGCGTGCCATCCACGACCTGCTCTCCTTCAGGCGGGCATGCAAGACCCACCTGTTTCAGCTCGCCTTCCAGGTGTAGGTCCTAGTGGTTCGCATCCCCCTGCTGGAAGCTACTTTTATCCCAGGTCGCTTTTAACTGTCATTGTTTACTGTGACATTTTAATGATGTTTTTAATGCTCTGTTTTTATTCTGTTGCTGTTTTACTCTATGTTTTTCTTCTGGTGTTGTGAGCCGCCCCGAGCCCGCCGGGAGTGGCGGCATAGAAGCCGAACGAAATAAATAAATAAATAAATAACTGGAACTTTCTGATGCTGAGTAAAATTCTGGGAAATGTAGTTTAGGTTAGGGCATTTTGAATTCTCTGTCACAAGGCTCCTGGCCTTCCTAAACTACATTCCCAGAATTCTGTACTTCCATTCTATTTCCCAGCTCACTCAGCTTTGTCCCACCCTGTTGCTTTCCTCTTCTCATGGCAAAAGGCTATTAATTTAAAGAGGAATGGCAGCCTTTTTGGCTTCCCCTTGCTTGTACTCAAAATGAAACTGACTTTGATAGGCTTTGGAGCATTCAAATGAAAAAGTATTTGGTGAGGTTTGATTCTTCAGTTTTTGGATGGAACGCCCCCGGTGTTTTTTTTTAAATATGTGTTTGTATAAACAAAACTTATGCATTAGATATGACCTACTAATTAAAAACAAAGATTTGCACACCCCTATTCAATAGCATTTGTCTTCCAACCCCCCGAAATAACGAGACAGACACAAATATATATGGTTTCAAATTTTGGGCAACTTTTATTAAATAGTTACCTATTTAACTTGTAACTCAACTAACCTTTTGGTGTCAGTTCAACTTGGTGTGTGTAAGCTGGGGTAGCGTCTCCTAAAGTCTACCCCTCAGCTATTAAGGTGTACTACCTGGGTTCCCTGTATATTTCAACCCGGGCAACCCGTAAGGGAAACATCAGGAGAAATCTCTCTCAACTTTTGAGACTAGACTCTCCCCGCTCCTGGGACATTCACCATCACATTACCCCTACAATTAACCGTCTAGGTGAGTGTTTTCATAATGCCCCACACCCTTAAGGGGTGCCTTAAGTGTATACAAACCTTTGAATAACTAAACTATTTACGCCACGGATTGGGAGCAAATGTCCTATTTAGCTCCCATCCCCCACCAAGCCATCTACTATTAACTGAACACCCCTCCTTAAATCGTGCAAAAACAAAGAATTGCCCATATCAGACAAATGGATTCCATCTGATCTGTAAAGGTGAGGGCTGCCAAACAAGATCTGCCCATGGGATATGTAGGAGCCCCTACCTCTTGCAAGCGCCGTGCGCATGGCCCGGTTCACCCGCTTCCTGGCTGATTCCTTTTTAAAAATTTTTTTTAAACAACCCTGCAATCCGACCACCGGAAGCGAGGGATGATCGCAGACCAGGCGATGTGCACCCGTGGCCATGCATGCCATATTTTACAAATGTCGTTCCAAGCTTGCAAGTACAGGGCCCTACCCTTTGAAAGGCCCAGATCATTGCCTCCGAGGTGTTTCACCAAATGTCTGGAGGGGGCCCTCTCCTAGACTGCAACAAAAGCGGGAGGAAACCGTCCCAACGCATACCTCTGATCCCATGCCACTCAACAGGAGCGACGGATGCGAGGTCTAAATGCTGACCATAATGAGTCCTCATGGCCCGCCTTGAAGCCCAGTGAATGAAACTGTGCCCGCAGACGAGGATCCTCCATTTATGGTTCAGCAACGCAGGATCTGAAATGACAGATCCAACATTAATTATGACAACGGAGTACACACGTATTTCCTGAAGGCATTTAATTTCCATCTGCCCAGGGTTTGTTTTTTTCTTCTTCTCCGAGTCACATCACATAGCATTGGCCACCGAAGCTTCTCCAATGCAGCAATAGTGGGTTGCAACCTGTATTGCCCCAGAAAGCTGGCCATAATGAGTCCTCATGGCCTGCCCAGCTGCCCAGCAAAATAACTGTGCCCGCAGACGAGGATACTCCATCCATGGTTCAGCAAAATGGATCCCAACGAGATCGCCCCAATCAACTTACTACAGCGGAGTACCACGCATTTCCTGAAAGCGTTTTATTTCCATATGCACGGGGTTTAACCCCCTCCGAGTCTTGTCCGATAGCATTGGCCACTGAAGCTTCTCAAATGCAGCAAGCGTGGGTTGCAAACCTGTATTGCCCCAAAATGCTGACCATAATGAGTCCTCATGTCCTGCCTTGCAGCCCAGTAAAATTAACTGTGCCTGCAGACGAGGATACTCCAACCATGGTTCAGCAAAAACGGATCTCATGGATCGGCACAATCAACTTATGACAACGGCGTACCACGTATTTCCTGAAGGCATTTGATTTCCATCTGCCCAGGGTTTGATCACCTCCGAGTCATGTCCCATAGCATTGGCCAATGAGGCTTCTCCAATGCAGCAAGAGTGGGTTGCAAAACCTGTATTGCACCAAACCCATCATCCTTAGCACCTTACTGGTGCCTATTTACAACTGGTAAGTTGTAAGTTGTATGCCATCCGGCTTACCAAACGGTAACCAGGCCCAGGCTTGCTAATCTGTTTGAATAGCACCAAAGCCTCAACTGGCCATAAAATGGGGTCACTACACTTTGCCAACTTAATGACATTGCCTCTAGACCCCAAATCAGATTTGGCTGACGGCACCAGCCACTCTTCGCCGTTATGCGTTATTGTTAGTTCAAAATCAACCAGGGCCCGCATAAACCTGTCAATTTTAGATACTGGACTACCTTGCTGATCCAATAGGGCTGCAAAGGAGCTGTCCAAGCGTCGGCATGAAACAAATTTGCTCCTGTGTGTCCGCATACGCCTCGTGGCCTTCCCAATTGCAGGGAGCTCGAATTTCTGCTATCGTGAGTCTGACCCATACTGCACGACCACCAAGCTAACTTTCTATGCCACCAACCGTTAATATAATCTGAAATACTCAGAGCCCATAAGCAATAAGCCAGCACAGCTAATTGCCCCCTGGTCACTTGTGGGGCCAACCCCACCTTTGAAACACCCAAAACTGTGTTATGCGGCATGGCGTATGCCCTTCCAAATTCCTCAAACTCATAGACCCTCATGTACAAGATCACACGATGTTTGAGGCCAGAGCTAATACACTACCCTTAAAGTTTCGGCTGCAACCGTCCCCAGATGGGCTGGCTGTATTGTGCCGGACTAACGGCTGGGACTATGCCCCTGCTAAAGCCCACAAACGAACGGAACCACACTGAAGTACAACCAAACGTCAAACACCAGTATAAGAGTCACCGAAGGTGCAACACCCGCAGAACATGGAGAGCAAGCGAACCGAAACATCCGACCAACGTGGACTTCTAAGCCTCAACGCCCTGAGGCATAAACGGCCACCCTTAAGGCATTCCTGACCTCCAATTCCAGTCCTTTACATTGCCAGACCCCCTGTTTTGACCCATCAGTATTTACTGAATTTAACGTTGCTCGATGGGATTTGCTTGGCAAGGGGCGTGTGTGTATAACGTGGCTTAAATTAGAGGCATTTAATGGACCAAGGGCCTTGAAATGGACTTAGAGGAACCCCTTGATGGGATCCCCTTCCTATCTGAAAGGTTGGCCAATATTCTCCACACCCTTGCACATGCCTGAAATGAGAAAACTGGTTAACTACTGGGATGAACTATGTCACAGTGAATGGGGTCCCATCTTAATAACAAAGGAGTAACCCCGGGAATGTGACACATAAGTAAGAGCATGCGAGGATGGAGGGTGCCTCATGCCAGTGCGTCTCTTCAAGGAGCACTGTGTGGAAAGTTCGGCCCAACTCCATCATCAGTGAAGTCACAATGCTCTACGCGCAAGCGAACTACAAATCCCAGCAGTCACCACTCCCAATGTCAATGTCAGCTGTCCGCAACCCATCCGTGTCCACATGTGTAAAATTTGATCCAGCGCAATGAAACGAAAGCCTACCTATCAGTGTTTACTTTAGAATTCATAACAGTAGTAAAATTCCAGCTATGACGCAAACAATAATTCTATAGTTGGGGTTTACCACCACATGAGCACCTGTATTCAGAAGTCGCCTCTGCCCCAAGGCTGGCTTTGACGCATGACTTCTCGGTCCGCAGTGATTTAATGCAGCTGGCTACGAACCCGCAGATGCAACTATCTTCAAGGTTGCATAGGTCAACCACACGCTAACTATTACAATCAGGAGCTCACTCTGCTCCCAGGCTTGCTTTGCACACATGACTTTTTGTTCAGTAGTGATTTAATGCAGTAGGCTCTCAATTAGCAGATGCAACTATCTTTAGAGTTGCATAGGTCAACGGCAAGCTAGACTATTAACAGTCGGGAGCTAACTCAGCCCCCAAGCTTGCATTGGAAACATGACTTCTTGGTCAGTAAATGATTTTACACAGTGGCCATCAACTAGCAGATGCAACTAACAATTAAGATTGCCTAGGCCAACAGCAAGCTAGACTATTAACAGTCGGGAGCTCACTCAGCCCCCAAGCTTGCATTGGAAACATGACTTCTTGGTCAGTAAATAATTTTACGCAGTGGCCACCAACTCGCAGATGCCACTAACATTAAGATTGCCTAGGCCAACCGCAAGCTAAACTATCAACAGCTGGGAGCTCACTCTACCCCCATGTTCTATTTGAACACATGACCTCTTGGTCAGTAGTGCTTTAATGCAGCTGTCCACACACTAGCCGGCGCAACCATGGACAAGAGCAAGCTAGACTATTAACAGTCGGGAGCTCACTCCCGCCCCAGGCTTACTTCGAACACCTGACTTCTTGGTCCATAGTGATTTAATGCAGCTGGCTTCCATCTAGCAAATGCAACTATCAATTAGAGTTGCATAGGTCAACAGCAAGCTAGACTATTAATAGTTGGGAGCTCACTCTGCCTCCAGGCTTGCTCTGAACACATGACTTCCCCTGCAGTAGTGATTTAACGCAGTTGGCTACCCATTTAGCAAATGCAACTATCAAAATAAGGTTGCCTAGGTCAATAGCAAGCTAGACTATTAACCGTCGCGATCTCACCCTGCCCCCAGACTTGCTTTGAACACATGACTCCTTGGTCAGTAATGACCAAACTAGCGGATACAACTATCTTTGAGGTTGCATAGGTCAACAGCAAGCTAGACTATCAACTGTCGGGAGCTCCCTCTGCCCGTCGGCTAGCTTTGACCACAGACTTCTTGATCAGTAATTATTTTAATGCAGTTGGCAACCACTCGCACATGTAACTATCAAGTAAGGCTTCCTAGGTCAACAGCAAGCCAGACTATTAACAGTAAGGAGCTCACTCTGCCCCCAGGGCTTGCTTTGAATGCATGCCTACTTGTTCAGTAGTGATTTAATGCATTCCGCTGCCAAGTAGCAGATGCAACTATCTTTAAGGTTGCATAGGTCAACAGCAAGTTAGAATATTAACAGTAAGGGCTCACTCTGCTCAGGCTCTGCCCCTCAGATTTAATGCATTCAGCTTTGAATGCATGCCTACTTGTTCAGTAGTGAGTTAATGCATTCAGCTGCTGTTCAGTAGTGAGTTAATGCATTCAGCTGCCAAGTGCAGTTGCAACTATCTTTAAGGTTGCATAGGTCAACAGCAAGCTAGACTATTAACAGTAAGGAGCTCACTCTGCCCTCAGGCCTTCCTTTGAATGCATGCCTACTTGTTCAGTAGTGAGTTAATGCATTCAGCTGCCAAGTAGCAGATGCAACTATCTTTAAGGTTGCATAGGTCAACAGCAAGCTAGACTATTAACAGTAAGGAGCTCACTCTGCCCTCAGGGCTTGCTTTGAATGCATGCCTACTTGTTCAGTAGTGAGTTAATGCATTCAGCTGCCAAGTAGCAGATGCAACTATCTTTAAGGTTGCATAGGTCAACAGCAAGCTAGACTATTAACAGCAAGCTAGACTATTAACAGTAAGGAGCTCACTCTGCCCCCAGGGCTTGCTTTGAATGCATGCCTACTTGGTCAGTAGTGATTTAATGCAGTCAGCTTGCATATGTCTTGTATCGTAACATGTATATGTTAATTACTATTTATTATTATTAATTTTATTTAGTTATTTAAAATTATTTATTTTGACCTTACCAAAATGGCTACCAAGCCTAACACAAAATGGCTGCCATGGCCCCACCCCCAAGATGGTCACTGACCTCACCAAAATGGCAGCTGAGTCTCCACCCCCTGTAATGGTTGCCACCCTTTAAAGATGGTGGCAATGGCCCCACCCACAAAATGGCCACCTCCATGGCCCTGGCATGGCCATGAGGCCCTGAAGTGAAGAGGACAAGGGTGAGTAAGGGAATCCCACCCCAGGGCCCTTTTAAAAGAAGCTGAGGCTAGCAGTGGGACCCTCCAGCCTTTAGTGAGCAAGTTCAGCAGCTCAGTGGATTAACCCACTGTGCCTCGAGGCGGGGGACTTAAATTAATAGTATGTTATAGGAAGGGGGCAATCAAAACGAAGCCCTCCAGGCCTGGCTCCCTGTCCAGGGAAGCCAGGCAGAAGCCAGGCAGAATTAAACTTAGATATAACAAAATTTAGCAGAGGCCTACGAAGGGCAGGCCAGTTCAGCCTGGAGGATGAACTCTGGGCCTTCCTCATGGCCTCTGCACAGACCTGGTGCTGGATGGGCTCCAAGGTGTTCCTCACTCAACGATGTCTTATTGCAGAATGAGGGAGAAGGGGCTGGCAGCACACTATGCCAGCCCCTCCTCCCTTCCAGTACATTCTGCAAAATTAACCAATCTCTTCTCCGAGGGGAGGAGACAAAATTGCTCCGCCCCCCAACTTGTTGGAGGGCGAAGTGTATAGTCTAGTGGAGTCTAACAATAGGCTGAAATGTGCTGACAGCACCGAGGAAAGTCTCTTTCAATCTATGTGTTTGGGGTGGAGGAGAAAGGTCCTATAGAATTCAGCTTAGGCCAATAAGTGGAAATGGGAGTCAGGGTTATTGCAGAAGGTCTTCCCATGTCTTAATGTGACACACAGGAATCTGCCAAGGCATCCTTATGATCTGCACAATGACTAAATAAGGATTTATGATATACAATAAGTCCAACCTTGTTGTTGTTGTTGTTGTTGTTGTATGCCTTCAAGTCATTTTCAGCATATGGAAAGGCTCAGGTGTCCCTATCACAGAGTTTTCCAGTACATTTCCAGTTAATCAAACAGTCTCCAGAGTCATAGTCGAATGTCAAACCACTATACCATTCATCTCATCAAATTCACTAACAAGATGCTACCCTCCCTTGTATTGTCTCTTCAGGGAGTTTACATGATTGAAAGTTTTTAAACTTCACATTCCATTGATTCCTTCCTGACACACTCTTCCCTCCTATATCTCAGACACACACATTTTCAAACATGTATGCACTAGGCATGGTTTCGAACCCAAAAATAGGGAATCGAAAATCTAATGGGGGGGGGGGATTTTTTTAATTAGTAATAGAAAGACTTACAAAAAAATTCCAAAAATTTCTAAAATTTAATGTAATTACTAATGAAATTCGTTAGTAGTTCTAAAGTAGGCAAAGCAGGGAAACAGGACTGATACTGTTTTAAGCACAGGCAAATCAAGGGGCAACATTTCCCTTGGTTTCCTTGCAGGGAGATATAATGCATTAATATATTATTATTAATATTATTAAATACCTCTGGTGCAGGCCTTGCTAATCTGTAGAATTCTCCTCACTCCTCACTCCAGCTTTTTCCCATTCAGTTTTACCATAGCAGTCTAGGACCTCCGTTTGAACTCTATGGCTTTTCTTGATTCTGAACTCTTCCTTCTCCTCTCTGTGCTCTTTTCACTCCTGCTGCCCTTCTCTCAGCAGTTCTTATGTCCTTCTACTCTGTCTTTCTATCTAAACCCCCTTCCTGGGTGTTTAAATCGCTTTTTTCCTCAGTCCTCCAGCCCCTCTAGGAGTGCCGATCTGGATCTCTCTATGGTTTCCGGCTCCTTTTTCACTTCCTGGAAGAGGCCTTTCACTCTAATTAGGCTTCAAGCATGGAAAGGCCCCGATTTGACTGTGAGTTATGTCTGCAAAGCTATTTTGGAGGGGGAAATTTTCCTGTTGGGGGGGCATCCGAAATATTTAATAATCTAACGAAATTTTGGGCCCAGGGAGTGCGGAAAAGAAAGTCCACTTCTGGGATTGGCCTTGCGATCCGTATAAACTTGAAAGTCCCATACATACGAATCCCTTCCGATTTCTTTTCATTTTCATAACTTTTTTCTCATGCCTAGTATGCACATATCTCAGTAGATCCATAAGCACAAACAATATTTCAAACAAACATCTCATCAAAACTGTATTTTCTGTGCATGAAAGAACTCTGTGTAGAAAATAATATTTCTCCAGTGAAAATGTTTTCTATGCAAAATAGCCACATGCAGATTTTGTGCAAAAGAAAACTCCACTTGCAGCCATTTTGTGCAGAGATCCCTTTTGCAACACTAAGACAACGGTTTGGGAAAGGGGGGCTACACTAAGGGCACATGTGCCCTGACACTATAATGCAGCTTGGAACCAGTTTCAAAGAAACTAGTTTCACAGAAGTGGTGATTAGACTGATAGGTCTGGAAATGGTTTCAGGCCAGGTGATTACATTAACTATGGAGTCTGGCCTCAAACTGGTCTGTATGTATCTTTTTTGATTTATTGGAGAGATGCACACTACCACTTCAGAGTCACAGGAAGTGGAAAAAAGGGGAGAGTGGCACGAGTAGAGGGAATCAGTTACCCTTATCAGAGGGTCAGTTATCCCCCTGGTAGCCAGCCATCTACTGGGATCTACTGTAACTCATTAAAGGACTCAACTTGAACTTTTCTGCAAATGATACATATGAAACCATGCTGCAGCATGCCTTTGGCAGCATGTGTTCTGTGCTGTCACAGTTTCAGGTCAGCTAGGACCTGCATTAAATCAGTATATCCTATGACAATAAATGTGGGAAAATGGTGATATCAAGATAGCAATAAGCTGCCTATTACAGTGGACAGAGAAGAAAGATGGGTGAGAACTAGAATTATACTGAACAATCCTCACTGAGTTACATGGGACTTGCTTTCAGGTAACTGGGTATATGAAGACATGGTTAGCTATCATTTTGAAGCAGTTGCCAATTTAATATAACACATCATTGAACCCTAAGTGTCATTTCCATTGATATGCACAAGATTGGATAGATAAGAGTTGATAATTTAATGAAGCTATATTACAAAAGTAATATATGCAACTCATGACTTAGATACTTCTCATTGGTTGCAGTGCCTATTGTATCTGAAATGCCAGATTTCTATTATCCAAACTTCTCAGGAAAAATGTTCTCTATTGCTGCAGCTGAAAATCCTCAGCTATTACGTAGTATCTTTTTCTTGCAGTAAGATAAATCTCAAGAACCTACAACGCATCAAAATGTGTCACAGCAAAACCAAAGTGCAACACAATATTTTTAACTGGAGCCATTTTTGTTTCCCTTCTTTATTAATCAGAACATATGTTGTTATTACTAATCATTTATATTTCCCCATACATTTCAATAAACTCTTTCCTCTGTCTTTCTGCTGACTTGAACTGGGTGAATTATTCACACTGAATAAATTATACAGCCAAATGTAGGCCCTTTTCTGTTCACAAATTATCTGCGAATAGTCTTTATTTTTTATATAAAAAACTTCTGTTGGTAATTCCACAAAGAATTAATTTGAACATACTTTAGCCTATGGCTAGCTTGTGAACCATTCACCTTAACAAACCATAAACTCACTATTTCTCATGAACTATTTATGTTCTATCTACTCACTTTTTAAAAATATATATACATGAAATGGCACCTGTCCCCACACTACATAGATTTTAAGGCTGAAGTACTTCAAAAATGAATGAAGCAGTGCTTTGTTGCAATAATTACTTTCAATCACAATGATACTCAGAAGCAGACATCTCTCCTGCAAACCAGTTAATGCTAACAAGACTTATTCATTCAATCAATACTTAGAACATGAAAAATAATTTTGTATTCATTACCCGATGTCTAGATACGTGCATATGTATGTTGGTGTTGAAAAAAAGAATAATGAGTAGCACTTTATGAGAAAAAGAGAAGGCGAACAAAGATACTATGCCTATATGACAGGGTTTTCCATATTTCTTTCCATCTTTGTGCCACCAATAGAATGTGTGTGTGTGTGTGCGCGCACACACATGTGTCATCTGACTTCTAAAATATAGTACAGAAGAGAACCAGAGTATGATAGAGTTTAAAGAAACAAAGCCCACGAGAATCACATTCAAATATATAATGAGTCACTGGGCTCACATTTGGCCCACACATTTGTCTTTCTAGGGACCTTATCAGATGGATTTAGGGCTCATTTTCCATGTGCTTTGTAAATGGAGCCCCACCGGAGCCCCATAGAGGTCATCACGGAGTGTAAGGGCACTTATAGTGGGAATCTGTGGGGTTCCGTTTTCTGTAGCACATGGAAATGGAGCCCTACACCCATCTTCAGGAATCAGGTGTTACCCAAGTCCAAAGGAAGAAAAGTGGGATAAATTCCTAATTCCAGGTTGTTACCAGTAAAAAAATGTAAGTGAAGTTGAGGAGCTTTGTGTTCCTTCAAAGAAGGTGGGGTAACACTATATATGGAACAGATATATAATGATGTGTACAGCAAATTAGAGTCCAATATTGTTGCTTTTCTAACCCCCATGATAGTTCAACTTCTCAATTACATTTTCTTTGAGTTAATTCTCTTTAATTTTGGTCAATAGCGAAACCCTTCTCCCCTTTCATCCATGATGTCCAAACTGTCACTCCTTCTCACCTGTCACTAAGGAGGCTGTCCAGACTCTTAAACCGGTGCTTGGCTGCTGTGTCGGACTGGATGAGGGCTAACAAATTGAAATTGAATCCAGACAAGACAGAGGTTCTCCTAGTCAGTCAAAGGCTGAACAGGGCATAGGGTTACAGCCTGTGCTGGATGGGGTTACACTCCCCCTGAAGATGCAGGTTCGCAGTTTGGGAGTGATCCTGGACTCATCGCTGAGTCTGGAACCCCAGGTCTCAGCGGTGGCCAGAGGAGCTTTTGCACAACTAAGGCTTGTGCACCAACTGCACCCATACCTTGGGAAGTCTGACCTGGCCACGGTAGTCCATGCTCTGGTTACATTCCAAATAGATTATGTGGGGCATCCTTTGAAGACGGTTTGGAAACTTCAACTAGTACAATGGTTGGCAGCCAGATTGTTACCTGGGGTGACATACAGGGAGCATACCATCCCCCTGTTGTGTCAGCTCCACTGGCTGCCAGTCCATCTCCAAGCCCAATTCAAAGTGCTGGTGTTGATCTATAAAGCTCTAAATGGTTCTGGCCCAACTTACTTGTCCGAACACATCCACCTCTGCATCCCACCTTAAAATTTGAGATCACCTGGGAAGGCCCTGCTCTCTCTCCCATCAACAGCTCAAATGTGCCTGGCGGGGATGAAGGACAGGGACTTCTTAGCAGTGGCTCCCGTCTATGGAACACACTCCCAATGGAGATAAGATTGATCTCCTCTCTACTAGTTTTCCAAAAGAAAGTAAAGGCATGGCTCTGGGACCAGGTGTTTGGTCAATAGATGTAAGCAACACTTTATAAGGACAAACTGGACTGACGTTAAGATTGACGAGGCTGGTTATTGTTTTAATGAATGACTTATGTATGGTTTTAATTATGCTGTTTATTATTATATGTTGATGCTCTGTTTTTATTGTACTGTTGAAATAGCCTCTTGATGGGGCTCAATGTAAGCTGCCCTGAGTCTCCCTGTGGGGGTTGAGAAGCACAGGATAAAAATGTGCAAAATAAATAAATACATAAATAATTTTCATCTCTGCCCACTCAATGAAGATTGTCTCACTATGGATCTCAATATAAGTGTGTGGAGCTTCTACCAATATATCAATAAATAAAGAAATGTTAGCAGCAGAATACTTCACCAGGACTTCCTTTTTCCAATTTTGCATGAACCTCAAATAGCACACCTGTGCCTACAACACTCTTCATTTGAAAAGAACACAGTGATAATTGAATAATGTATTTTGAGTATATCTTTGGATAAGCTATACAATGAGGTGGGTGAGATGCCTTGAAGGTGTGGCTTTCATTTTACCCATTTATTCAATGTAACCTATTTTATGATAGAACAATTATAAAAACACCACCAATACAATTATTAAGTAAATAAATAATTACATTTAAATAGAAAAATACAGACTTCTCTGGTGTAAATATCAATATGTGCACTTTAAAACTTCAACAGATTTTTGTTTGTTGGTTGAAGTAGCAACAGATTTCCATAGATTAATTTATAGTGCAAAAAACCACAATGATTTAAAAAGAAATGCAGAGTATCTCATTGCAGTGGAGAAGACTATGACAAGGGGATCTCTATGCATCCTCAGTCTGTAGTCTAAGTATTACTTGATGATGGATAAATGTCAGTGTCCCTCTTTATCTTTAAACTGAACTTGGACGAGACAGCCCTTTAAATAGAAGCATCTTTAATTTGAGGGCTGTTGTCTGACAGCCCTTCAGATAGGTGAATGCTCTCGGCAAGGCAGACCCTGTTGTCAGAAAGCTGCTAAACCTGCTATCAATTTTAAATGATTTATCTACGCACTGCTCACCATACTGAGCTCATTCTACTCAGCAGCGCAAGATGTCCTTCACTTGTCAATTCAGAGGCACAGTTGAAAGAAGAAAACCGGTCTTGATCAATCAGAGGGACATATCTCATTTTGTCTCCTCCTACCCACTCTTCCCTCTCTCCATTGCATGTGTTGTAAAGAAAACACAAGAAAATCAGGCCTATCTTATCCAGCTTCCTATTCACCTACGAGAAGCTCACCAACAGGAGAGGAGAACAACTAAACTCTCCATCACCCATCTCACAATTAATGTACAGAGGCCCAGTTGCTGATGGACCAGTGTCAATTCTTCATCTACTACCGCTGATGCTCAAGGCAATTTCTGACCTATGGGGCACACCCCTCCCCACTCCCTGGCCAATGGAGGTAAATGAAGGTAAAATTGTGCTGTTGTTTCTTGACAACCCCAGGACAGAGCTGCTTAGCTTTGCGCATCTGGCCAGGAACAGGACTAGGTTGCTATAAGCAGATTAGTTATAGAAGCTCCTATTGCTAAGCCTGCTAAAAGGAGTAGGTTTCCTGCCGCTTAGGTTAATTGAGCATTATGGTTAGCTTTGCATTTCAAGAGCATTCCCCTCCACAGTGGAAGACATTGCATGTAGAAATGCATTCCCATCTTTGTAGAAGGGAGCTCAACCTTTGACACACACATGCACACTTGACACATACACACTATATACATACACTCCAACAGAAAAGTTTTGAATCTGCCGCATGATCTGCACAAACAAGTACCTTCATTTTTTAAATTAGTCTAAGGCCATTTTCCTTTTACTGTTGTATAAACAGAGAATTGAAGGGTAAAATAGTTAAAACTTAATGCTATAGTGCTAATGTGGCTTTTAAATCACGTCAGCAGCAATCACTGCATTATAATTAACAATTTATTGAACCAGCAATAAAATGAACATCACATTACTTCTTAAAGCAGCAGAATAAAATGGCTAATAAATAGCATAAGCCAGACAAATTGCAGAGTAATAGAAATTTTCTTAAGATTTATGGTGTGCAGAAAGATGGATGTGCTATTAGTAGAAGCTCCACAACTTGACAAAAATCTTCAGCAAAGACATAGTTACCAGGCGTGTCAGAGTTCACAAGTCTAAGTGGTTTATCCAAATCTCAACTCACTGCCATTACAGTGGGAAATACTCATTACCAGGCTTTGAAAATGCAAGTGATGTGTACATTTGCCAAGATTCAAACTGCTACTGCCAGAAAGATACTAAAATATTTTACAAACTGTCAAATAACAAGTCTGCTCACTTAATCTGATTTTTAATCTAGAGGGTTTTTAAAAGAGTATTTCTTCAGCAAGCACTAAAATCATAGACCCTGATGTAGTTTAGCCTTGATTTGGAAGAAGATGCAAAAGGTATTAAGATTAAAAAAAACTTAAGAAGAAGAGGGAAAAAAACCTACTGCATTGAATCTCATCCAATTAGTAGATTCGATAATCAAATGAAGAGTTTATACATGAAATTCATGGCACAGTTATTAGTTCAATAAAGTTGGGTCCCACGCCACACAATCATAGGATCTATAAAAAAACAGTAATATGGGATGGGCATGCGAGAAAACCACTCTACTGTAGAGCAAGGAAAGTATAACAACAAACTCATACTAAGAAGATATTAATGATACAGTTTGCAGGCTTCTTCTAATATGTCATAGATAATGATGGGCTTGTCTCAGCTTCAGCTTTCTTTGTTTCTCTTTTCTCCAGTGTTAAATTCAATTCAACAGGGCTTGGTCCAGTCAAATTTTAGATTTAAAGAAGGTTGTCATGGAAATTGTTATGTTTTTTTCTGGTAATTTCTCCTAAAATATTATTTTATACACATTTTATATAGATTTTGGCAAACATTTTGTTAATATAAACATTTTTGTGGTTTCCACTAATACAGGGGTTTTCAACCTTTTTTGTCCAATGGACCTCTTTGCCAGTCAGGTGAAAACTATGGACCCCTTCTCAGAACGTGGTGGCAGATAGTTTTATGGTGCTCAGCATCAGTGTGTCTTTAAATTTTAGGATTATTCAAAATTACATTTTACAACTTTCCCACAGTTTTAATACCTGATAACCTAATATGGTGTGACATCTGTTCAAACAGTAATTTTTAACAAACATTTAGAAATTTGAGTTGTCCCATGGCATCATAAAACCATCTCTGTCATCCTTACCAGCCTTTTTACAAGCGATTATCCACTGCACCCAGAACATGCTCCATCAAAATAAATTAAAAAAAACATATAAAGTCATACTATACTGTATGTGTGTGTATTAATTCAAGCTCATGGATCTCCTGAAATCTTTGCACAAAATCATTCTCTAATATTTAAATGTTTTCGACATGAGTTTATAGTGTGACTGTTTTTAATGTTGTGTGTAATGATGTTTTATTAACTTTTTATGATGATTTGTTTTATAATTAAATGTTTATAATGTCTATTTGCTTTATTTATTATTTCATGTTGTTAGTCACCCTCAGTCCCCATGGGGAGATGGGGCAGGATTCAAAGTTTGATTTATTAATTTATTGAAATCAAAAACCAGTGAATTTGGGGGGGATTACTGGATCTTAGTTCGCACCTTGATCTGAAAGTGCAAATTTAGTCAAGCCAAACATGAACTCTGCCATGCTGGCAGTAATTCAGCCACCAACACAAAATGGCTGCACCAATCTTCATAAAGAAAAAAAAGACTCAAAATAACAACTGCTGTAGAAAATAATGATTGCCACCGCTATCTCACATAAAACCACACTGTGGAAAATAATCTTTCAGGATGTTTGGGGGCTTTTTGCTTTTACTTTAGAAGGATTTTTAAAGCAGAAGATTCAGAGTCCATTATTCACTTAAACCTGCAGAAAGGGTGTTTGCTACCCCAATTTCTGTAACTAATTAGCACATGAACTAATCAGCATGAACAAGGTTAAAGTCTTCATATTTAAAATGAAATAGGATCATCAAATATTCATCAAACATTTCCAGGTTTGAATCTACATTTTTTAAGTGAAATACATAGTTAATTCTTGGACTAATTAGTTGCTGAAAATTGCTGTGGCTGGTAATGATAAGAATATATAGCCTTCTTTAATGATGTATTACTTTATAAAGTCAGAAGATAAACTATGATTAACATACCGGATAACATTTTGATGATTACTCAATTAGATGAACACTACGATGTATTTGAAAATGGCAATGATCCTGATTTGATCATTTCAAGCAGAGAATTAGAGCCAGGAGCAATTTCAACCTTATTATGCCTGGGATCAGAAAACAGATCCCACTGTATGAATGCAAATTTTGCAGGGACTTTAGTGGATGTTCTCGGTTGTTGTAACTTCAGAATCCCATGTGTCCAAATACATATAACTGTCAAGCTACTAGAAAGGCACTGGTATAAACTACACAGGACAAAAAATATTCCCTGGATAAGACATTTCAGGTCTGAGATGAAATTTCCCCAGGCATCTAGAGATACTCACTAGTTAAGAAAACATTGCCCAGGATCTGCTTATCCCAGTATCTATATTTGGTGGTGCCCACCTGAACAGAAATAGGCCAATGTCCCAATTGGTGGAGAGGTGCCCTGTACATAGAAGATCAGACAGTTTACCTGAAAAAAAAGGCACAGTTCAGTTTACTTCCTGCTATTGAAGGGTCCTTCTACTTTCAAACCTTATTTAATGTCTCTGCTCTGCATTTTTCATCATATTTTACAATATAAGAATGCATTTACCTTTATGTGTGAAGAAGATTGTTGCAGATGTTTAATCCATCACAATACTTAATAAACAATGTTTTCTCACTTATTGTGGGTATTACGTTCCAGGAGCATCCGCAATAAGTGAAAATCCGTGAAGTAGGGATGCTCCTCTTTCCCTCTCCCCTCCTCGCATGGGGGAGGAAGGAAAGGAAGAAAGCCCTCTTCCTCCTCCTCTTCCCCTCCTCCTTCCCCATGAAACAGCGAGTTCACAGAAAATTAACTGCGAAGTAGTGAGGGAACACTGTATATCATTTGGCATACTAGTAAATAATGATAAATAGCAAGCATTTTAAAAAAATAATTACAGACAGATCAGTAGTGCTCTAAATATTTTCAGTGTGCATCAGCTGTTGTAAAAGGACTGTGGAAAGGGCCTGAGAAATAGATGGGTATTGAAGGTGGAATGAAGATGGAATCTACTTCAGGGTTAGGAATAGACATTGTTGGACTATTAAGTCACATGGCACATACAAACACAGCAAGATAAAAACAGAATTTTCTGCTTTTTCGTGGAGATGCATGCAGGCAATGTGTATGAACAATCAAAGCATTAAAGCTTCTTGAGTTATAAGAATGCTTGCAGACTATATTCCAAACCATGCCCACGAGATCACATAACTGATAGCCTGTTTTCAGGATATCTATATGCCAAATCCATACAATCCCCACAACATTTTATTGGTGAAGATCTAGACACATGTGACCAAACAACATAGTGTCATCAAGATGGGGAAAGTTATGTTAGGAAGAACACACTAAGTAGAAGAAGCTGCACCAGTTTCCTATAAGACTTTGCCTCTTTTCTCCTCTTCCTTACTAAATTAATAGAATAAAAATTACTTTTGCATTTGGATTTAGTTTGCAGTAAGTAAACCAAGATGAGGACAAAGTGAGAAAATGGAGATGGACAAAGAGGAACCAGATCATTTCAAAGGCAGGTAAACAAGGAAGGTAATACTGTCCCTACCAAATTGAGACAATTGAGGGTATTTAAATCTACATGCTTTTAAGTTATAACAAAGATTTGCTTTAATATCATTAATATTCAGTATGATCATTTTTTAAAAAAAATCCAATTTATAAAAGATTTTCATCCTCATTATATAAATTGTAAAACTCTGCTTTCAACACTGACACTTAGCAGAAGGCAAATAGTGATTATGTTAGCCAGGGAAGGTTTCAAGCCTGTTATTGTCCATAGTGTCCTGGATTTAAATAACTAATTTGAAGAACACAGTCCTGATTGTAGTTGGGTTAAAATGAAGTTTGTTTCTTGGAAATTTACTTTTTAGAATACTATGGCTCAGTTATAGTTCTGAACATCCTGTCCTAAAATAAATAGTTACAAATCAGCCCTCCACATTAACTAGGGACTGTGAGGCCTATACTTCAGCCACATAAAAGGGAAGAGCCAAATTCATTTCTTAGACTAAGAGTAAAAGAATACCAAACAAAGAGAGGATCATCCTACTAGAGATGTGCAAAAAAGCAGAAATACATTTCAGATTTCATTTGGATGGCCCCCTTCTATTTCAAAAAGATTTGGAAGGAGCTGTTTCAATTTGTAAACAGAATTCCAAAGTTTCATTATTGTTTTGATAAGATTTGTAACATTAGAAGCAATGGGGTAAATTACGTGGTTGGTTTCTCTGTCATTTTTATAGCTACCTAGAAGGAACTTGCTACACTTGTAGGCCATATTTACGACTGTAAGCCTGCCAAGTTTCAGGATGTTTCAGTCATCCACTGCTTTTTAGGGAGTTTAAAAAGTTTTTTTCTATTAATTCATTAAAAAGAAAATCCAAAATAGGTATCCCCTTGAATTTCCTCATGGTGATACATCATATGCAGGACATCTATCCTGACAAGTTTCAGAAAGATTCAGTCCTCCGCTAATTTTAAGGAATTTTGGGTGCTTGCCATAGATACAGGCTAAACGTCAGGAGAGAATGCTTCTAGAACATGGCCATATAGCCCGAAAAACCTACAACAACCAGTGTAGATTCTAGCCATGAAAGCCTTTGACAATCCAATTGTAAGGAATGTTTTCCGATTTAAGCACCTTGGGCAAGTCACACCCTCTAAGCCTCAGAGGCTTGAAAACTTAAAATATTTTAATGACTATTGGGATGAAACTTGCCACACTTGGTGGCCATATTTATCACTTTTGACCTTGTAAGTTTCAGAAAGTTTCAGTTAGAATTATCAAAAAGATTTTATAAACAAATGTTTTGTTTTTTAAAAGAAAATCCAAAAGAGGCATGAACAATGAGACAACATAAGGAGAGCATCAATCCTGCCAAGTTTCATAAAAATTTGTCATCCACTAATTTTTACGAAATTTTTCCAATTTAAGCATGTTGGACAAGTCACAGTCTCTCACCCTCTGAGGTTTTGAAAATTAAAATATTTTATGGTATTAGGATGAAACTTGATACACCTGTAGGCCACATTTACCACTTTTAACCTGATAAATTTCAGAACATTTCAGTCATCCACTGATTTTAGGAGATTTTTAGTTTTTACAAAACAAATTAAACGAAAAGAGGCATCCCCTTGAATTTCTGCATGAAACAACATAAGCAGGGCATTGATCCAGCAGGGTTTCAGAACTATTAGGAGGGCTTGGATGGTGTCCCTCTGCCTATTGAGTAGAATTGGACTGGGTGGTCTTTGGAGGTTTCTTTAAACTCCCAGCATTCTATGATTCTATAAGCAGAGCCTGGATGGCAGGGCTGGCCCTCCCATTCCGCCGACTACGCGGCTGCGTAGGGTGACGGCACCTGGGAGGGGCGCCGCTGCGCCGCCGGCCCGCCCCGCCGCTGCGCGCTCTGCAGCCAGCCGCGCCGATGGGTGGAGGCGTGCTCGGGAGCTAGTGCTGCCCGTGCCATGCCTCCGCCACCGCCGGCGTGCGCACTGCCATGCGGGACGCCCTCACGCAGCCACCATGCATGCACAGGGGTGCCACCATGCATGCACAGCCAGCTGCATGAGGGCGTCCAGAGAGCGGGGGGCGCCAAAATAAGGTTTGCGTGCCCTCCGGGAGAGGTAAGGCTGCCCCTGCTGGATGGCCACCTGTCTGGAAGGATTTAATGGATTTTTGGGCAAAAGGGGGTTGGAATGAACAACCCTTGGGTTCTCTGCACTAAGTATAGATATCTATCAGCACTGCATTCCTCTAAATGGGATATTAATTCAATTGAACTTTTATTACTAGTTAACATGGTAATATTATTTGGCATGCACAGACTGGGCCAAATATGCATTAGTTTATAGCTCTACAGTACTTGGGAAACAAAAAAACCCCTCAACATTAGAGTTTGGGAGGAAAAACAGTTATCTAAGTCATACCAGAAACGTTCTATTGATACCCAAATATGGAAATAATAGTAAGCTGTATAGACATAAAGAAGATGAGTCTATATTTTCCTACCAATAGTACAATCTATAACACTGAAACTTGTGATTCCTGTTCTGAAATCCGATCCATCACATGTCGGGATCTATGCATCTTTTTCAATCTGCTCTCATCTCTGTGAAGTTGGATATTATCTCTATTAGTATGTGGCATGTCAACTGAAATATAAAAACATTGGAACCCCCATTAAAGAACTTTGGTGCCCCTCTTTGGAAATTGTCTGCAAAGAACCCTTGTGAATATTATGGAACATTATTTACCAAGACAAGCGGAGACGTATTACAGATTACTATCTGCATGCTAAATATTTGACAAATCTTTTGCAAATGCTGTCCACAGTCTTACATGCACTTTTAATGTACTGAGCACTATTAGAACAGAGGTGCATTTATCTCATTCTTACCATGAAAAAGGCCTTCGAAGATTATTAATACTGCAAGTGTAAAATTCAACAACATTAATGCAGAAGACACCATAGATTCCACATGCTGGTTGCTCTTGTTCCAAGGGTAGCACAGATTGGCTTGAATTAAACAGGGAAGATCTCATTAGCGATTACTATTCATATTTATATGAAATTGATCCGTTGCACAACACATCAAGCGGTAACATAATAACGTATTTTAAACTGCAGTTTACTTGCCATGGAATTCTGATGAGTTAGTAATTGATAATGACTCACTTGTTCATGAGTGGTTCATTTGGTCAATTTCTTTTGATATCGGTTCAAACACACCACTTCAAAAAGTTATTATGCACAGTCAAATGGTTTTGCAAAAGGAGTCAGTACAAATAGCAGAGAATGAAAAATCAAATAATTTCTTCTTTCACAAGGAGGAAGAGAATCAAATGACAATTTTTGCAGCTCTTCTCTACCACATTGAAGGGTCAATTGTAAAGGAGGTGTGAGATCTAAATGACAATGATGGAAGTGACAATTTAACCTGGATAAGGTGTGCTTAAAACTATTGAAATCATCTGTGTTTGTTGTCAGAGTACTTTTCAAAATCATATTAATATTTAAAATTACTAATTTTGATCTGTCTTTCAAAATCACACCATTGTGATTTAATTAACCCAGGAAAATTATCATTCCATGTAAAGTCTTCTAACAAGTCAAAGACCCACTTTCCCTTGAATTCTTCTCCTTGATGAATCAATTGCTACTTTTACCATTCCAAATAAAACATGGTATGATTAAAGGAACTTTAAATAATAATGTTAGATTTAACCAAAATGCAAGTATGTGCATGTTTACACAAACATTCGCCATATACTGTATTGTTTGGTGGTACTTACACACTCCTACATTTTTAGTGTAGTTTGAATCCCATATAATGTTAAGCCTGGTTGATCCATGGTTCTAAATGCTTCAAAAATACTTACAAAACAAAAGTTCTGGTGGTGAACATTTCAGAACTCTATCAAAATTTCATTATTATTTCATTATTGGTGATTTTTAAGACAGAACCAATTAAGAACTGCCCTTTATAACGAAATTTTGAAAGTTTTGTTAGAGTTCTCAAATGTTCACTACCAGAACTTTTGTTTTGTAAATACTTTTGAAGCATTTAGAACTATGGATCAAACAGGCCTAATGACTATGGAACTATGGTAGACACAAAAATGACTCCAAAGCCACTTTTTTGGGCTTGTTTTTCCCAAAATTGTGCCTTTTGGATACTTTGGGTTGCAGTTCCCAGGTGTCCTATCATGCTGAGTTGGGGTGGGGCAGGGGGAATTATCATCCAAAATAAAAAATAGTCAGTTGGATAGCAAGTTCTAGACCACAATGTACAGTATCATCAAATGCTATCTGGATTATGACCAATGTATTTTTCATATTTTTTTCTTTTTCAAAGCTCATCTCAGGAATAAATCTATGGTTGTTGTTATTGTAATGTACAGAAAAATTGATGTGAAATAGGTGGAGGTTTTTTTTTCCAAAAATAAACTTCCTGTAAGAATGGCAGATTGATATGGGGCTTGTCTAGATGAGTTTAAAAATCAATTGCATATGCACCACCACAGTTTTTTTTAGACACAGAGAGATTTCTGGTGAGTATCCCATGGTTTTGTCTTTAGAGAAGGGGGTGTTTCTTTTGTTTTTAAATGTTTGTAACGTTGCCCACTTTAGGTAATTTGATAAATACTCCCAATTTTGCTTTAAAATTCAGAGTATCCATCGCCACCACCTTTCTTCTCTGCTAATTAATGCAAGATAAATGGATGACTTGCCCATGCCACTGTCACCACAGTCTCTGCCAGCCATGGAGTTCCAGTGATCATTCAGTCATCATGCCTATGATATTTATTTATTTATATATTATTTACATCATTTCTACCCCGCTCTTCTCAACCCCCAAGGGGGGACTCAGAGCGGCCTAACAAAAGACAACAATTTGATGCCAATACACAATATAAATACAATATAAAACCATAGGCATTCAGAATTAAAATACAATTAGCATTGACACATAATACACATACACTTAAGTTAAAAACAGAGTTCCGTCCACCACATAAACATTGAGCCATAACCATCAACTTACCATTTACAATTCCAATCCAAAGTGCTGCATTGTGCTAATGTGCAAAAGCCTGGTCCCAGAGCCACCATTTCACTATTTCCTGAATGTAACAAACAGGGCGTGGTGCTTAGTAGTATCAAACGAACACACGGATCTCGAGGAGGTAAAGTAATATTATTATTGTAGTCAATTCAAAGAAAATAAGTGTTAATGCACACAAAAAGTAATCATTGGCAAGCGTCCATTTGTAATCCAAGCGCCCGTTCGTCAAATATATTTGTAATCCACACGCCCGATGCGTGGTGATGGGTAAACACCGGGTGGGGTGTTTACCCATCACCACACATCGACGTGTGGATTACAAATATATTTGACGCAACGGCGTTTGGATTACAAATGGACGTTTGCCAATGATTACTTTTTGTGTGCATTAACACTTATTTTCTTTGAATTGACTACAATAATAATATTACTTTACCTCCTTGAGATCCGTGTGTTTGTTTGATACTATTTCCTGAATGCCAGGAGGGATGGGGTTGATCGTATGTCACTTGGAAGTGCATTTCACAGACGGGGACCCACCACCGAGAAGGCCCTTTCTCTCGTCCCCACCAACCGCATTTGAGAAGTTGGCAGGAGCGGGAGCAGGGCCTCCCCGGCTGGGACGTAGCAGCAGATGCATTCGGACAAGTAAGCTGGGCCAGAACCTTATAGAGCTTTAAAAGTCAAAACCAGCACTTTGAATTGAGCTCGGAAGTGCACTGGCAGTCAGTGGAGCTGACACAACAGGGGGGTGGTATGCTCCCTGAATGTAGCTCCTGTTAACAATCTGGCTGCCGCCCGTTGGACTAGCTGCAATTTATGAACTGTCTTCAAAGGCAGCCCCACGTAGAGTGCATTGCAGTAATCTATTCAGGATGTGACCAGAGCATGGACGACCATAGCCAGATCAGACTTCCCAAGGTATGGGCGCAGCTGGCGCACAAGTCTTAACTGTGCAAAAGCTTCCCTGGCCACCGCCGAGACCTGGGGTTCCAGGCTCAGCGATGAGTCCAGGATCACTCCCAAGCTACGAACCTGCGTCTTCAGGGGGAGTGTAACCCCATCTAACACAGATATCAGAACAGCATGCCCATGGATCTGACCCTCTTAGTGACATGACTGATATATTTGACATGATTTGCATAGAACTCTTTGGGCAGCTAGGATCAATAGCAGCAATACAGAGAATGAAGTGACAACCCAGCTGATCATGGGCTGCTCTTGGATTCAAATTGCAGGAAAAGAGATTCCATGTAATCATTAGAAAGACATTCCTGACAGTAAGAACTGCTCAGTAGTGGTATGTGATAATAATAATAAAACTTTATTTCTAACCCGCATCCATCTCCCCGGAGGAGACTCGGAGCGGCTTACATGGGGCCGTGCCCGAACAACACATCACAAAATATCAACAACATCAAAGAACAATAAACATAATAAAAGCAATAAACACAATAAAATACATCTGTGAAAACACAACAATACCGGTGAATCTAAAAACAGAACCAACAGGGCGGGCCACATGAACATATAGGATATTTAAAAACTCAGGGGAGATAACTGGAGTAGTGTCGAACACAAAGGGTCTGTTGCACCTCAGACCCCAGACTGCCCCCCTAGATCACACCGACTCAGGCGGATACAATAAGTGTTCTTTTATTTAGAATAAAGGTATAGAATAGTCCAAAGAGGTTAAAATAAAGCAATCCAAAAGAGTTCAGCTTAGTCCTTGAGTTATAATCCAAGCGGGTTGAAATCCCAAAGCAAAGTTCCAAAACAAAGGCAACTGCTCTAACGGTCGAAGTAGCACTTGATTCAGGCCGCAACTGTGGTCTCTGGAAACATAGTCCAAACCGCCCCCGGCAGTTAACAAGAACTTGGGAGACAGAAACAAGAGACGTGGTCCAGCCAAACGTGGCTTCAAGTCTGGCGAGAACTTTCCCTGACCGGATTGATATAGGAATCTAACTCTTGTGCGTCCAACGCATCCCCTTTCTCTGATCTCTCCTTGAAGTCGAGATAATGGCTCTCCTGTTGAATTCCTTCTCATTAGCGTGTCCAGCTGCATGGTTATCAGAATGTGAACCAGGCAACTCCTCGTCTCCCATCGCACCATCTGGGAAGGGAGTAGCCACTCTTTCTTCAGACCCAAGGCCGCCTGGTCTTTCATATTCATCTGAGTCTATTTCCCTGAAATCTTCACTAAACCCATCTGAAGTCCCATAACCTTGCAGCCATGTATTATCCCATTGCAAGCTCTCTTCTGAAGTGTCATAAGCATCAGGCCACCCATCATCCTCTGACTCCCCTGAGTCAGCTGGTACCTGGTCCGGAGCCCCCGGAGTCTCCCCAAGCCCACCAGGCAGGAACCCTACAGGGTCACATGGGAGAAGAAAAAGGTCTCGCAGAAACGGGGGCATTTGGGGAGCCTAATCTCCGAAGGCCAGATGGAAGAACCAGGTTTTCAGTTGTTTTCTGAAGGATTCCAATGAGGGGGGCATTCCTAATCTCTCCCTGGAGGGAATTCCAAAGACGGGGGGCCACAGAGGAGAAGGCTTTCTCCCTAGTGCTCACAAGCCGAGTTTGTGAGACTGGCAGGGGCGAAAGGAGGGCCTCCCCTGAGGAGCGAAGTGCTCAGGCTGGTTGAGAGCCGGTCACAAAGGTAGGCGGGTCCCAAACCATGTAGGGCTTTTAGGAAATCACCTGCACCTTGAATTGGGCCCGGAAAGTAAAGAGCAGCCAGTGGAGCTCTTTGAACAGGGGGGTTGACCACTCCCTGTAACCTGCCCTAGTTATTAATCTGGCAGCCGAGTGTTGGACAAGTTGGAGTTTCCGGGCCATCTTCAAGGGAAGCCCCACGTAGAGCGCATTGCAGTAATCCAATCTAGAGGTAACCAAAGCATGGACCACCATGTGATGCCCTGTGTCGGTTAGAGATGGGATAATGGGGCATGTAATCCTCTATATCCACAGTTGCAGAGAAAACAGAAGAAGGTGGTTGATGGGTATTTGAGCAAACAGAAGCAAAAAGAACAAAGTTTGGCTTCTTGTATAAATATGCACAAACTTTAATTTACAAAAATAGCTTCAAACAAAACAAAAAGCAGCAACATGCTCTTCAGATAAACAGTCCATACATTCTTCAGTAACAGGCTTCTGTGTTAACTCACACAGTATTGCAACTCCCAGCATCCCTGTTACTATTTCAGCATTGCAGTAGTTTAGGAATCCATTTCTCCAAATTACAGCATTACAGCATTACAGCAGTATAGGAATTCTTTTCTCCAGTCTACAGCATTCCAGCATTCCAGCAGTATATCAGCCAGGAACTTCAGCCAGCACAATAGCCAGCATAGACAGTAAGAAACTGCAAAAGCCAAAAGCCTAACTCAATCTGTAACATAAGAGATTTATACAAACACAGCTGCCACACCCTACTGGAGTCAGGCAAACCCAGCTGCAGCTATTCAGAACCACCTACAGTAGTCCTACTACAGCACATAAACCAAAAGAAACAGATACTTATAACTCAAACATTTGTTTGATATCTTTACAGTCTGACACCCTGGACCATGGTGGAGTATCATTCTCTGGAGGATTTAAAGCAGAGACTGAAAGGCCATCTGTTGGGGGTGATTTGATTGTGCTTTCCCTGCATGGCAGGGGCTTAAACTGAATGCCCCATGTGTTCTCTTCCAACTCTATGATTCTAGGGCATATTTTCATTAGATTTACCCACTTGGTGTAGATGAAGGCTTGGGAGTTGATTTTGCAAGGGCTATAGGCATAGAGATTTGTGATCTTTTTACATGAGCCAGACAAATCACCCCACTGCACTGAATTCACCACTGAACAACAGAGCAGCAGGACAAATTCATTGTACTGCATGCTGCTCACTCGCAACTACGCTTTCCTCGTTATACATGGGAAGCATTGCCTGAGTGCCAAAGATCTGTGTTTATTTATTTTATTTATTGACTCTGTTTTGTATGCCATCTTTCCCCGAGGGCTCAGGACGGCTTACAGAGAGTATAACAACACACTTTTAAAAAACTGAAAAAATTAAAATCTTAGCTAAAAACTATAAAACTAGTTACAACTGGTCAGGCATGTAGCCAGGGGGGGGCTAAGGGGGCTTCAGCCCCCCGAAATTCTCAGGGTGGTCCGCGAAAAGGCCTTACTGGTACATTATTTAAACTGTTATGTGCATTTATATCATGATCTGATCACCATGCTCATTATATCCCACATTAATGGGGTTATTGGGATAACAATACAAAAGGTTTGCTAGGGTAGACCCTCTTCCACCCAGTCTCAGTCCCCCCGAAACAAACTCAGCCCCGAAACAAAATCCTGGCTACGGCCCTGCAACTGGTTAACCAAATCAGACCCCAAAAGCCTGATGGAATAAAAATGCCTTGCATGCTCTGTGAAACTTTGTTAAATCTCTCAAAGCTTGCACATCTTCCGGCAGAGCATTCCAAAGAGTTGGAGCTATGATTGTAAAAGCTTGCCGTCTAGTCGACGTCAGCCGATATTAGCAGTAGCTAGGAATCATCAAAAGATTTTGGTCAATGGAGCACAGTGACCTCTGGGGTTGTTATGGGGTGAGACGGTCCCTCAAGTACGACGGCCGCGGACTATATAAGGCCTTGAAGGTGATAATCAACACTTTGAAGGAGACCCGATGCTCCACTGGTAGCCAGTGCAGCTGCTGCAATATTGGTGTTATGTGAGCTCTCGCTGGCGTACCAGTGAGAAGCCTAGCAGCTGCATTTTTCAGCCTCCAGATTGCCGACATAGGTAGGCCAATGTAGAAGGCATTGCAGTAGTCAATTCTCGAGGTGACTGTAGCCTGGATCACCATGGCCAGATCCTCCCTGTTCAGATAGGCAGTCGCCTAGCCTGCCGGAGATGGAAAAAAGCCATTTTGCTGGCATTGGAGATCTGAGCCACCATTGATAGCCAAGGGTCCAGCAGTACTCCCAATCTCTTCACAGAGGACAACAGACACACAGATACACCATCAAGGGTAGGCAACTGAACAGTCCCTCCACCAGGGTGACCCAGCCACAAGATTTCCATCTTTGCTGGGTTCACCTTCAACCTGCTAGCATGCAGCCATCCAGTCACAGCTTCAAGGCACTGTTGGAAATTATCAGGTACAGAGACCGGCTGGCCGTCCATTCACAGAATGACCTAAGTGTCATCAGCCTACTGGTAACACTCTAGTCTGTAGCTCCGAACCAGTTGAGCGAGAGGTCGTATATAGATGTTAAAAAGCAGTGGGGGGGAGGGGGAGAATGGAACTCCACAAACAACTGGAGACCTTTCGGAAACCAGATCTCCCCTTTCCACTTGCTGTCCCCGATCATGGAGGAAGGAGGACAGCCATTCCAGGACTGTCTCCCGAACTCCAGCTATGGCGAGACGGTGGGTCAATACATCGTAGTCGACCATATCAAACGCTGCCATTAAATCTAATAACACAAGCAGCGCCAATCCACCTCAGTCAAACCAGAATAACGTGGGCAGCTTCCACTGGAGCCAGAATAACATGGGCAGGTTCCCATGTTGGGAGGGAAGTGTCATATGACACTTCCACTCCAGTTTTAGGCAGGATCTCCACCAGAAGTCCAGTAATATCATGAGATGGGCAGTGTGTCCATCCATCGCTAGACTGGCAGGGAAGCATCCTAGGGCCCTTCCCAAGCCCCTTCCGATGAGATCAAAGTAGAGGTAACTTTGAGAGTGCCTCTTCACTCTGTGATTGGATAGAAACCATAGCTCAGGTTAGAGCTACACTGTTCTATAATCCAGTTCCAGAATGTGGATTAACTGCATTGAACTGGTTGATATCAGTCTATACTGCCCTATAATCCAGATCAATGACATTAATCCACATTCTGAAGCTAGATTTTATGACAGTGTAAATCCAGCATGTGGTAACGGTCATGCTTTGCTAAGGTAAATCCTAGACCTAATTGCTGGAATTACTAAGTAAATAATTTGATAACAAATTAAGTGAATATTCTGTCTGGGACACCATAGAGCCAGTTAACAATATACCATACACTTAAATAAAAACAAACAGACTTACTGATATAAGATAGTTTTCTGTGTTTTCTGCCTGAATAGCACCACCTTGTTCAACATAGAATATTCCCATGATTGATGGTTTCTGTAAAAGAAATATCTAATTTCCATTACTTCCAAATTCACAGACAATGCGTGCCAATGCTTACCAGAACCTGTGTGAGTCTCATGACTGGAAACAGGATACTTAGTTTTATATGAAGACTTATCTTATATTCTTATAAGAGATGAGCAAGCTTCAAGAAATTGTAATTTATTGAAAATAGTATTGAAGGAATTGGAATATCTTCTGTGTTCCACAATACTTTGAATCATGGCCAGTGAAACACAAGGAATTCAGTGAGCGCTGAAATTGAGTTTTCAAAAGATTGGATATTAGAATAAAGATTCACCATATGAATTCCCAGAAATTTTGCAAAATCCTTTGATGCATTTCAAACAAGTACTTTAACCTCCCCTCCCTCCCTTTCAAGTTCTGGGTTTCCTCTAACCAGTATAATTGTTTCTAGAAACAAGTGCATATTTTGAATAAATAACAATAAGCCCTTTATATCTTTTCAGACCAAAGTAATAATAAACATGTGTAATAATCTATAAAAGAATGCCCTCCCCAAAGAGTGCTAGAAATCCCAATTTACTGATGGTTAGCTTGTTCCTCTGAGTAGAAATACAGTAATTTAATAATCTTGGCTTAGCAGTCTTCACTACAGAAAATTAACCAATTCATTATTGCTTATAATTTGCTGAGGCATAGCTGCCATATTTGTAAAATCAGCAGGTTAAGAAAGGGAGGGAAAATGCTAGTTTTAAAATGAATGTTCTCATTTTTCTTCTTTTTCTTCTGCTTCTTTTTCAGCACAAATGACACAATTACTTAGCTCCCTCTAGTGATGCTTTCTAAAACCAACTTCTCAGTGCTCAATGCATTCACCATGTGATCTTCAGAGCAAATTAAAAATTCACTTGGCAATAATTAACTACTGAAATCTCAAAGGGTTTAGTAAGATTGTCAGGGATTGAAGCTGGATTCAAGTAGTGTCACACTAACAAAGAAGGGTCAAATGTAGGCACTTTTTTGTAACAACAAAAATATGACAGCACGGTGCTAGTGTCATATCATTTGAACAATAGAGGTACATGCCAATAAAGAACAGAAGTCAGGGAGCAGTTGTAACAAATGCAACCTATCTGTCATAGTCATGACATTTGAAGTACCATTATTACAGCAGTATTCATTTTTCCATTTAAACTCATCAGTTTCAGGACTGGTAATGTGGATTCCTCCTCCCCCAGCCTTTTAAAGAAGGCACTCCTGACAGAAATGGCATCACCCACATGGCTGGAGTTTATGGTGGGCCTGAATGAAGTGTGGCTATACAAACAAACATTTATCAAGAGTTCCACCTAAGACGTGTGGCACTGAAAAATACAAGAAGCACTTTTAGTGGGATTTAGCTGCTACCATCATTGCAAGAAGTGTTGCTTTATTTTTGTTGAGAGCCAACACAATTTATTTAGTTTTTTGGTTAAGAGTTCAATTCATTGGCACATTGTATGATATAGTCAAATATTTGTGTATGTGCCTTCACATCGATTTTTGACTTATGGCAACCCCATGAATGTCATAGGATTTTCTGAGACATGGTTTTGCCAGTTCCTTCCTCAAGCCTACAGTAGCTGGTATTCACTGGTGTTTCCCATTCAAGGACCCTTCCAAACACGCCCAAAATGCGGGACCTTCAGTAAAACAGCACCTTAGGTAAAGGCAAATTTAATGCGGAGAACTGCTCAGCATTAATTTGACACCTGGAAAGATCCAGATCTTAAGCTAAGGTCCAGATCTTTCCAGGTGCTGAACATGTGGTGATTGACTCCCAGAACTATGGTCAATCCCCAGAGCCATCCTGGTTCTTACTTCTGGAGCCTGAAGGAGTAAGATGTTGCCCACCCCCTACCCCCTATTCCCCCTCCCCCCCAAAAATTGCCAGAGAAGTCTTCCCTCCTCCCTGCACAACCTGACACCATTTTTATACGTCAGTGGTACTGTGCAGAGGAATCTGCACTGTTGGCAGCCCCCTCTGGTAGGTTTTGGGGGGGGGGATGGGGGTCTGGGGGGTGGATGCCATCCTTCAAGGGAAAGTCCAGATTCTATTGGGATTGGGGACAAAAACTTGAAAGGAAGCAGGTTATTTTAAAAATGGTAAGATTCTATGCAAGGTTTCAAGACTCAGTTTATAATACGTAAGTACGAAAACCTAGTAGCCTATTTTTACCCTCAGCCCTGCAGACACAGGACAGAACTATATCTGGAAGGCAAGGATTTTACAATATTGTCACCTGAAGAATCATAAAATATGTCCTCAAATTTCAAAAAGTGAAATTTGTGACAAAAAGTGACAAAAAGTGATGGTTCCAAGAAATCTATAGCATTTGTCCAAAGAAACAATGAAAGTTGGCAGCTACTGGGAACAAATATTCCACCTCAGGTGGTCATGTATCTTCTGTAGTCAGTTGTTTTCTTATTGTGAAATACTCTTCATTCTGTTCTCACAAAACTTCCTATGGACACTTGGGGGAACCTTCAGCAATACACTAGGAATTTCATTGGGACCAAAAATATTGTATTTATTTACTCAAATCTAACACTCACCTTTTTTTTGTTAAATTGCCTTGCCAAAATTAGAATGCACATTAGATTAGCATAATAGGGTAATCTTAATGCTTTAACCAGCTTTAGTACAGCTGGTTAATCACCAGGAGCAATAGATCTTTCCCAACTGAAAGGGTTGGCAGTTTGAAGCCAGGTTGGGGTGAACACCCAACTTTCAACCTAGCTTATTGTCTACCTAAGCAGTTCAAAAACAGCTGTGTGTAGAGAAATTATGTACTGTTTAAGTGGGGAGGTATTTTACAGCACCATAAGAAGCCAGCGATCAAAAAAAGGAGGAAAGTATGTGACCATAAAAAAAGGCTTGTCGTCATATAAGATGGAGCGACAGCACCCCCTGTTGCCGAAATCAAGCATAGGCTCCAGGACGCCAAAGCCGAGACATACCTCTATCTGTACTGTATGTCTAACGGCATTGAATGTTTATTGTGTATGTGTTCTGTGATCCACCCTGAGTCCCCTTTGGGGTGAGAAGGGTGGAATACAAATGCTGCAAATAAAAAATAATAATAAATACATAGTGCTGAGCCAAAGAAATAGGGAAAGCTACTTCAGGAGCACCTGGAGCTTCTATTTGAGGGATGCCATCTGTAATGCCTCAGCTCAATGATATATAATCCTGGGATTTGTAGTTTGATGAGGCATCTGCAATTTTTGCTGCTGTGCATTACGTTCATCAGCAAATACTTTTTTTGGTTTCCGGGTTTTGATAATTGAGGTGCACATTTGATTTGATGAAGCATTAGACTCAAGTAAATGTACCATAAAACTGGGGTTATTTTGCACACAACTGAAGTTTGTTTATGTGTTTTACTCTGTCTGTATGTCTGCGACATCCAAGCGTTCAGCACTATCTAGCCTATTTCTCATTGTATTTCTGTGGCCACTCATCCCATAAAATGGAATACATTTATCCTTCTCTAGTACTTTGTCTCTCCTCAGCCATCTCTCTGCCACATCTAGTAAACACCAATTGTAAATCCATCTCACAACATGTGACTGCTACTGACCTGGTCTCACCCAGAGACCCTTCTAAGGTAGTTTAGTATGAGATAGATCTGGTCTGGTTTTGTCAAATGTACCAGAGCTATTCAGAATGGTGATCTATGGATTATTATTATTATTATTTTACTGACACAAAAACACAGCATGACACGAAATATATATGCTGGATTTCATATCACAAAATCACAAGTTGAACACTTCCCAAGCGTTTAGGGCTGTGTGATATATTTTTGTATGATGTGTGCAGATCCAAGTAAGGTGGCCTTTTGCAGTTGAATGATCGTGATTTTGTCAATGTTTAGTTTTAAAATGCCATTTGAGATCTTTTGGCATTGGCGCAGCACCCAGTTTGCCGATTACCACTGGGACCACCTGTACTGGTTTATGCCAGAGCCTTTGCAGTTCAATTTTGAGGTCTTGATAATGGCTGAGTTTTTCCTGTCGTTTTATGTCAATTCGACTGTCACCTAGTATGGTGACATCAATAATCCAAACTTTTGTTCTTTTCCTCAATTGTGAGGTCTGGTTTATTGTGTTCCAAAACTTTGTCAGTTTGGATTCAAAAGTCCCACAGTATTTTTGCATGTTCATTTTCCATTACGTTTGCAGGGTTATGATCCCACCAGTTCTTTACTGCTGGCAGGTGGTACTTGTGACATAAGTTCCAATGAATCATTTGGGCCACATAGTTGTGCATCTGTTTGTAGTCTGTCTAAGCAATTTTCTTGCAGCAGAATCAATGGTTTTATCAGCTTCCTTGCACAGTCTACATTTTGGGTCATTAGCTGATTTTTTGATCCTGGCCTTAATTGCATTTGTTCTGATGGCTTGCTCCTGAGCTGCAAGTATGAGGCCTTCTGTCTCTTTCTTCAGTGTTCCATTCGTGAGCCATAACCAGGTCTTCTCCTTATCAACTTTTCCTTCAATTTTGTCAATTTTGCCCATGCAATGCTTTGTTGTGCCAGCTGTCAGTTCTGGTTTGTAGTGCAGTTTTCTTGTACTGATTCTTTGTCTGCTGTGCTTTGAGAAGTTTCTGATTATTGACTTCAAACAAAGCAGGTTCTTGGCTTTCCTTTACATATTCTGCCAGGACATGTTTTTCTTAACTGCTTGTTTTATTTGTAAAAGTCCTCTGATGGGGGGCTTAACTGCTCCAAGGATGCTGAGAGCTGTGCTGGCGGCAGTGTAACTACCAACAGGTCCAACCAAGTCAGATCGGTCTAAGAACACCTAACCCATTAGCACTATGGAGAAACAAACCAAAACAAAGTCTATACTGGTTTGGTTTTTGCCCAGGATAAAAAGGACCATGGTGGATGCTGCTGATTCTGGACATCCATTGACAAGTGGGCTACAGAATCAAAATACAAATGAACAGTCACAAAAGCAGCAGAAATATACAATGCCAGAAAACCACACTATTATCATCATCATTTATACCTCAGCTTTTTCCCTGTGGGGACTCAAGGCCTGTACCAGTGCATGAGTGAATGATTGTTTATAATTGATGAGTTTCTAGGAAAAAATGAAATGGTTGTAGCCAATGGACTAAAAGATGGTCCCTGGTACACTGAAGATACATTGTTGGTACCCATAGTAGGCAGAGCGATATGCACCAAAGTACAAATATTTCCCAATTGTCATTCTTGCCTGCCCCTGCTGTGAAGTTATCCAACTGAATACCCACTTGAATTTTAAATCATATTTCCATTTAATAATTAGGGAAGCAAATATTGATTGTAGAGAGGGAGTCCAAAATGGATTTCTGTATCCACATGAACCTGTAACAGATGTTATCAACAAGAACTTTCAAAGAGGCTCAGATTGACACCATCTACATAAACCCTATTACTTACATTTAAATCCCATAAACTTCATTCTGATTGATTGATGGATGGATGATGGATAGGTACTATAAACAATTTAGATCTGAGGAGTTTAGAATGGTATACAGTAGGAATAAGACTTTCAACGTGACCAATAACAGTTTGTTCATTTGCATCTATAGGCATCTATGTTTAGAGGAGTATATTAATAAATTAGGAGCTATGAATGCTGGATTGCCATTGACAATAATAGATTCCTCTCATATTCTTAAATAAAAGCAGAACAGAACAAGTATTTATAGAATGGGTGTTGAAAGTAGTGAGAGCAGTAAATAAACTGTAAAGTTAAAAAGTATCCTGCTGTTGTTCTCCATTACATTCCTTTATGTTTTTGCCCCACAAAAAGTATTCGGAATGATCAGAGAATAGTATAAATTTACTGGGGGGAAAATCTGTAAAAGCATACTTTAGAAGTAACTTTTGAGACTATCTTGAAACTCATTGCAATTAGGAATGTGACTTTCTTCCACCCTCATTACCTAAAAGTGTAACTTCTCCAGGTAGTAACAATTCATTATTATTAGTCTCTGTTCTGCAATTATCATACAATTTCTGTACACATATTCCATGAACATTATAATATCTAGTTTGCATAGTCAACAAAGTGCTCTTGAGTGAGAAGTAGCTTTATCAATGTAACTTTAGAATTCCTGCTAGCCGAATACTGAACAATTGCTGATTCCTGAACTACTTCACTTGACCCAAAGGTCAAATTTTATGTTACCTTAAATCCATAATGTGCAATTGATCTAATATCTGTTTATTTGTTTTTCCTCTAAAAGATGGGGTTGTAGAATCTTTAGCTGGTGGTTTGCATTTCAATTTGCAGAGAATCTCAGCCATCATGTCCCTGCTATAGGTAAGGGCTAAGAGCACAGGGGATTATGCATGGATAAAGAGAAAGTCGGGAAGGGGACTTTGAGGAAGCAAAAGGGATTCTTGCCTTATATAAATATCACCCTACACAGAGATCAATTGATATGACTTCTCTATGTTTACACCTACAGTTGTATAAACATCAAAGTCAACAGATGAATGTGGGCAGGTAGAGAGAGCACATAGTGAAGACATTGAGTGTATCTAGACTGTAGAATTAATGTTGTTTGACACCACTTTTACTACCATGGTATCCTGGAATTTGTTGTTTGGTGGAGCACCAGCACTCTTTGATAGAGAAAGCTCAAAGCCATGTAAGAGAAATAAAAGACATGGACAAATTAACATTTTTATTTAAAAAAAAGTTTGGAAAATCCAATTAAACAAACAAACTGTTCACAAGTGGAGAAATATGAAGAAACAAGAAAACAAAAGAACCATTAAAAGAACTTTTACAAGAGGATACAACAGTGGTCAATGCTAAAGTATTATTTTTCTCTCTCATATATGTGTGTGTGTGTGTGTGTGTTAAATATAGATTATTACTGACTGTACAAGCTTAAAAACGCTAAGGAATAGATGGAAGTCACCAAATTTTATTTTTCATTTTGTAAATATTTTTTCCTTTCCTTCTTTCTCTTTCTTTCTTTCTTTCTTCCTACTTTCTTCTTACAGGATTGTTCCCCCACTTTACTTGGATAAACAAAGCTCTTTACCCCTTCCCCTATTCCCCTATTATTCAAAATTTTAAAAAACTTGGAAAAAGGCCATGTAAGACTACAACTCCCATAACCACATAGCATTGAGCAATGGAGTTAAAGTAGTGTCAATGTGCATTAATTCTGCTGTGTGGATTCATCTATTGTTACACTTTTATACATATTAGGCATCCTTGAAAATGAGAAAATGTTTTCTCATTCCCATGTATTTTTACTTTTTGTTTTGTTCTAACAATCTAGGTTTATATATATATATATATATATAGAGAGAGAGAGAGAGAGAGAGAGAGAGAGTCCCTGAGTTACAAACATCCAACCTACAAATGACTCATAGTTAAGAACAGGGGTAAGACAACAAGAAATTGACTCCTGAATGAGTTATCATGGGGAAAAGGTGTCTCAACATATATGTGAACATTTTCTGTAGAAATTCTGCATGAAGATGTATGTAGTAGTATATACCAAATGACCTAGAGCCAGTATGATGTGTTGATTTCAGTTTTGAACCAAGAATCTGAGAAAGGGGGATTCAAATCTCCCACATAGCCATGGAAACCCATTGGGTTACATTGGGCAAGACAAATATTTGAAAAAATCCTGCCAGAAAAACCCTATGCTAGAATCACCATATACATAACAACAGCCAAACTCTTTTACCATCAAAAGTAAGCTGGCTCTTTGTAATGAAATCAGAAAAATGACATGTTCATATGCACACTTGTGACTGTCATGAGCCAAGCTGAAGAAACATTGCATATAATTTTATTTAGAGAAAGGAAGGTGTTTTGACAGATGAATTCTGCCACTGTAATTTCTGCAATGAATGATACTTTCCTCAATACTGCCACAGCACCTGCTGCTAAGTACAAAGATGATTAGCCACAAACTAACCCACTACAGAATTATTATCAGTATATATTTGCGTGATGAAGAACTAATGGGAATTATGCAGATTGCATTTCCTTCCCTGCTGAAGGCAACCAACCTTCACCATCAATAGCAAATGGAAAACAGAGCTCAGCTGCAGAAGAACAACAGAGGAAACTAGCTTCTTCTTCATCAGCATATTGTTGTTGTTGTTGTTGTTATTATTATTTCCAGATAGGTCTCATTTATTTTTGTAAAGCTTTAAGACACATGTTTCTTTCCCATGTAATTATATGACAAGAAATCCAAGGCTCATTTTTAAAAGCTTAACATTTTCCAGAGCATGCTAATAAGAGTTAAATAGAAAGTAGCCTCACTGCTTTAATGCAGCATCTCGAGCTGCCGCACATCAAAGGGGCTTTTTATAACTCTACCAGTACATAGGGAAAACCAGTAGCAATTGGACTCCATAATCACATTAGGGAAGCTGCTTTGAATGTTTTCTATGTAGTGGAAGTATTAAAGGCTGATTTTACTCAATGGAAGTTTATTTCGGCTTTCGTCTGGATAGACCCTCTGGCTATTCCTTTGCATGTCTCAGTGAAATTACACAGTGGAACTGACTGTCCTGTGTGAAAAAGGCCCACACCATAATGCGCTTTATGCACTGCTAAGAGAAAAGGGGAAAGGGTCTTTGTTCTGTATCTCACCAGCACGACCCAAGAGCCACTTGCCATTACTGACTGTGGCAGGTAATACTCCATGAGCACACATAGGAGAAACTTTCTTTTCTTACAGCAATCTCTTTCCCAATTCACCACAGCCCACAGTTGCTTCTTTAACTTGATGCATTCTGCTGGATTGCACCCATTCAGTTCCATCAAGTTAAGGTGAAGAATGGCGGAAGAAATATATCTGTGTTGATTTCCAGTATGTTCATTTATTATCGTATGCTTCATTGTATTTCCATAGTAATATGCACTTTTTTAAAAATGTGGACAGTTGAGCCACTTCCTTTTAAATACAATTTCTCACAAAATGTGTATTTCCAATAGTATTTTCTTTCAAAAATTAATTTCCAGAATGTGTATAAATGCTTTTCTTCCCTCTTCTTTTGAAGTGAGAACAGATTGGGAAATGGGGACAACAGCAATACTAATGAGCACAGAGAAAGAATTATGACATCGTTGTCTCATCTAGACAGTGACTGGTCCAAATTAGACCCAACCTAGTTGCCCAAATACCAAAACTGAATTGGGGCAAAGCTGGCTTAACACAGAATAACCCAAGAGGCTCATAGGAAATACAGGAACATCATGAGAATAGCCAGAAGTCACTTCAGGATGAGTCCAAGTTTTCATTTCTATGTACATAGCTTCATGGTCGTATGTCTAAGATCAAGTGTAGTATTTCTGTGTAGCCTCATCTTATGTTTCCCGAATTTCCCTGAATTCTAATCTTCCACCCAAATTCAATGTAACTGTCAGCTCCGGCAAGGGGGGTCTAGAAAATCAAGCTCACTCCAAACGGGGTTGAAGGATAAGTGGTTTAATAGGTCCTTAATCCAAAGCAAGCAAAGATAGACTAAAGTTTTCCCGCGCGAGAGTCTCTTCAAAAGCCCTCCCTGGCCCGCCCCCCTGCTGGGCCCCTCCTTCCTCAGGGATGACCATCCGGCTCTCCGCATATCAAAGTTCAGGAAAGGTGCCTGGCACATCAAAGGGCGTTCCATATCAAAGCCCGCCAGTTCCAGTTCAAAGGCCGCCAGATGTTGCGCTTATCTGATGGCGCGCGGGGCTTGGTCCGTTAGGACAACAACCGGACCAAGCGACGCTGACAGTAACGGCTGTTAATTTCATCATACTTTAACTTCTTGAAAGAAAGGTGGAAAAGAGCTTTTTTTTTCCAAAGAAAAGATTCTTAAAGAATTACAAAGATATGTATTTATATCATTTGGGTGATTTTTAAAAAATGTATTTGCTTGTTTGCTGTTTGTTTACTTGTTTGGACTTTTAGATTTTTTCTCAATAATCCCATGAATGTTTGTTTGTCCTGTTATTTATTTATTTCCTGATATCTTTAAAGTCTTTAATAAAAAGCAATGCTTTACCTTGGTACAAAAATAAAGCCAATTTGGCAACAATGAGGCCAGCATTTCACAACTAGAGTGAGGATGTCACACCACAGCATCTTCAGGCTGCCTATTTGCTTGGGTCTACATTGAGCCATCAGGGCTGTTAAGTAGTTAAACAGTCAGCTTGATGCTTCCCAGGCCCCACCAGGGCCTCTTTGCATTCTCGTGTGAAGCTGGCACGGAATGCATAGATAACTATATCCAAGGTTACCAAAACTAGCCTCCCTTTTGCAAGGCGCTTCGGAGGAGCCATAAACTACTCCCCGCAGAACATCTGTGCCCGGTAATTGGCAGGCACATTCCGATGGACCTTAGGTAACAATAAACATATAGTTTCCCATTAATCATCGGGCTTGATGTTCGACGCACTGGAACTGGTCACAGAACCCTATATCTGTGAATCCCGCACCATAGGAATCATCTCGGATCAACTTTTGCTAAGGAAAGATGCTACTCTGAAGCACCGGCTGTGAACGGCCTGCCTTAAACTATACCCGCCCTTTCCAACGGGCTGCCTTGGTTCACTGAACTCTGTGTGCGTCTTGCTCAAGCCTTGTTCCTGAAAATACTCTGTTGCTGAACTTCCTTGCTTCCCAAGTTGCCCGTTTGCTGAATCGGAGGGAATGTGTTTGGAGACTCTTCCTGCGCATCGGTCTTGGAATCCCCGCCGCAGGACTATACCTACCTGCTGTTCCTGATTGCTGCTACTTTAAGGCTTTGTATTAGCCGTCACGCTTTCCTTATTTCCTGCACAATAAAACTGTGTTGTACCTCAAAGCTGTGTGATTTGTTCAGGGAGGTCAAGTGTGCCCAAGCCCTGAGAGGCGACAGCTTGATCCGAGATCCATACTCCCTGACAAACCGAAGACCGGATGCAGACCCCTCCGGGAGCTGAGGCGGCCGCGCCGGCCATGGCCTGGGCCCCCACCGCCGCGGACTTCCAAAGGCTACAGGCCGAATTGATTGTGCTTCAGCAGCAGTTCGCGGCCGTGATCCAGGCCTAGCGACCAGCGAACCGACGCATCCCGGTGGCCCTCCCTGCACGCTTCGCCGGAGACCCAATTGCAGCGCCCAGGTTCCGCGGGCAGTGCCACGCTTACCTGGTGGCCAGAGCGGCCGACTTTGCAATGGAAGCGGAATGAGTGGCGTTTGTCTACACCTTGTTGGATGGCCCCGTGGCCTCATGGGCCACTACCTTGATTGACACTAACGCACCCCAGGTCCAGACTGTGCAAGGGTTTTTGGACCATATCCGTGATACCTGGGGGCACCCGGTGAACCGCGACCTGGCCGAAAAGAAGATGCGGCGCCACTTCCAGCGGGACCTTCCCATCGGCCAGTACATCGCCGAGTTCAGAGTACTGGCCAACCAAGTGACCTGGAATGCGGACGAGCTGCAGTCCCAGTTTCTAGAGGGACTCCGTCCAGAAATGCAGCTGGAGGTCGACCGTACCCCTGGGTTCCCCTCACCCTTGACAGGGTGATCGCCATGGCATTGTGGCTGGATGCCCACCTCCGGGCCCAACAGATGCTGAGCCGGAAGGTGACCGGGCAGGCGCCCCCCGTAAGGTAACCCTGGAGCAGCGGAACCCACAGGGACCCCGGCTGCAGCTGCACGTCACTCCGGCGAGGCCGGAGGAAGAGCCGATGCAGCTGGGGCACACCCGCCCGCGGCTGGATGACACGGAGAAGGCCCGGCACCAGCGCCTCCACTTGTGCTGGTACTGCGGCATCTCCAGCCACTTTTCCAAGGATTGCCCGGCGAAACCCAAGTCTGCTCCCTGTTTGGCCTCCGCTGAGGCCAAACCAGAAGGCCCAGAGTCGGACCCCGAGATGTCGGGAAAAGATGCGGACCAAGCGTAGAGAGGCTCGCCAGCTCGGTCGGCAACCCCTATGCCGAGCTAAGAACGGGGGTCCTGTTTCTACTCCTAGTCACGTTGTGGACAGCCAGGACCGGCCCCACCATGATCCACGCCATGTTACATTCCGGAGCCACGAATAACTTCATAGATAGAGACTTTGCTAAACACCTGGGCCTTGAATTCCTCGGTTGGAAAGAACCGCGCCCTGTGCAGACCATTGATGGGCGGATCTTGAAATCGGGCCCCATTGAACTATGGACTAAACCCACCCAGATGAGTGTGTTGGAGCACCAGGAGGACATCTCTTTCCTAGTTGCCCAGATCCCGCACTTCCCCGTGATCCTAGGAGTGTCCTGGCTTGCACAGCACAACCCCCAGATAGATTGGGACTGCCGGGAGGTGCGGTTCCTCTCGGCCCGCTGCCAAAGACACTGTTTTAAGAGCCGAGCCGGGGCCGCTGCGGAAGCGGGGGCCGTGGCCACGCTCCCGTGCAAGTACCAGGAATTCTGGGAGGTGTTCAGCGAAAAGGAAGCAGACAAGCTTCCGCCCAATAGGCCTTACAACTGCGCGATTGACCTGGTCGAGGGTGCTCCAATCCCCCGCGGACGACTGTACTCCCTCTCGGAGCCTGAGCAGAAGGCGCTCCGGGAGTTTTTGGATACAAATCTGCGGAAGGGATCCATCCGCCCAAGTCAGTCACCCACCGGAGCTCCGGTCCTGTTTGTGAAGAAGAAGTCGTGGGAGCTACGTCTATGCCATGACTACCGGGCCCTCAATGGCATCACCATCCACAACAGGTACCCCCTCCCATTGATCCCCGAGATGCTAGAGCAAGTGCGGAGTGCCAAGGTGTTTACTAAATTGGACCTGAGGGGGGCTTATAATCTTGTGCAGATTCGGGCCGGAGACGAATGGAAGACTGCCTTCCAGACCAAGTACGGAGCGTACGAAACACTTGTGATGAATTTCGGGCTCTGCAACGCCCCATCCACATTCCAACACTTCATGAATGACATATTTAGGGACTATTTGGACCGGTTCCTTGTTGTATATTTGGACGACCTTCTTATCTACAGTGGGGATTTGGAGTCCCATGAGCTCCACGTGAGGGCGGTGCTGCAAAGACTACGGGACCATGGTCTGTATGCCAAGCTCAAAAAGTGCACCTTCGAGGTGGAAAAGATAGACTTCCTGGGCCATTTCATCTTGGCCCAAGGAATCTCCATGGACCCTGTGAAAATGGAGGCCGTGGTGCAATGGGAATCCCCTAGCAGCCGAAAGGACATTCAGCGGTTCATGGGCTTTGCCAACTACTACCGCAAGTTTATCCCTGGCTTCACCAAGTGCTCCGAGCCCATCTCCCAATGCCTGTGGGGGAAGGCCCTTTTCCGCTGGACTGCTGAGGCGGAAGGGGGATTTCAGCAACTGAAGCAGCTGTTTGTGTCTCAGCCCACTTTGCAGCACCCCGACCCAGCCAAGCCCTTCCGGGTACAGGCCGACGCCTCCAACGTGGCGATCGGAGCAATCCTGTTTCAGCCCAGGGGGGAGGACTGGTTGCCCTGTGCCTTTTTCTCCAGGCAGCTAACGGCTCCCGAAAAGAACTACACCATTTGGGAGAAGGAGACCAACCCCTGCCCCGCTCCACCAGCACCGGAGCGCAGCGCACCCGAACCCGCGGAAAAACTTCCCCTGGATGCACAGATTCGCGCCAGGCAACAGGAAGACCCGTGGGCCAAGGAGCAACTGGCGAAGGAGGTACAGTACCTGTTTAGCGTGCAGAGCGAACTTTTGTGTCACCGTAACCAGATCTACATGCCCCAAGGCCCGGAGAGGCAGGGGATCTTCTTTTTTTTTTGAAATACTTTTTATTAAGAATTTCCATTTTATAAAACATACAAGATCACAATAGGAAAAAGGGAAAGGGAAAGGGAAAAAGTAGTATTTTGACTTCCATTCTAGTTCCACACTATTAGATATATTCTTCAGTTTCATTTTAAACACAGAACATCCCCAGTGCTCTTATTCTTACTAATAAATATCTGACAGTGGTATATTACTAATTTAATATTCTCTAGATATTCATTAATCACAATCCAGTCTGTCTTTATAATACCTTTACCATATTTCTATCACAGCCCATATTTTAATTCATACATTTCTTTTTTAACTCCGTAATTCTCTCTATTATTTCTAATCTTCCTTTTTTGGATAGGAGGTTCTAATGCCACAACTTCACAAATACAATCCTAGCCTCTGATATGAGGGGCACAGAGGTTATTCTGTATTATCATTCTATATAATTTAATTACCAATCATCACAAGGTTACAGCTCTCATTCATTGTTTAGTCTTCTATCTCAGATTCAGATATTCTCCTCATCCTCTCCTTCTTTTTCTTTCCCCTCTGGTGGGCTCTCGGGGGCAGTTGCCGAGGCAATCGCCTCTCAGGACTAGGGAAGTATTGTAGCCTCTCTTTCCCCGATGAGCTGGGCAAGTTTCATACCTTTTCCCTTCTCTAATCTCCTTCCTTCTTTAGACTAGGTTTCCTCATCCTTTTAGATCACCATATCTCTGTCATTTCTACCCCCTCTGGGCCTAGTATTCAGTTACTTGAGTTCATTAGTGAGAGAGAGATACTTTCTTCTTCTCTTTTACATACTAGTACGGAATTTTCGAAGGGTCAGTTCTCTCACTTCTCTAAGTTTTATAGGGTAAGTGTTAGTTTTTCTCCAGACCACCTCACATATTCTTTTTCATATAAAATTCATTTTGGTGTCCCTAGGGACCTTATTCTTTTTGTGTGGTTAGTCTGGGTTCTGAAAATTTTTTCCACTTCCCTGTAAACTTCTGCCTATAACTTTCCCCTTGCTTTTAAGATCGGTAGCTTTACCGTTTCTTTAATGTTTCTTTAATATTTACTCCTTCTTGTTCCCCAGCATTTCATAATGTAGATTAGTACTCCATCTCACTGAAATCAAGACTTTCCTACCTTCTTTCCATGGCTATGTTCCTCATTTCTATGGTTTCTACCTTTTCCCAAGCTTGCTTCTGAATTTTTATACTTAGAGTCTAATTTAACAGATTTTTACCTATCTCACCTGTTCCAGGAGGGTATCAATCAATCAATATTCACTTGGGTTAACGATTCGCAATTGACAATTCTTACACTTTAAAATCTATTAATCAATTAATTATTTAGTTGCAACCACGATTCATTCCTAAGTAAATTTAAGTACAATCCATCCCAATATAAACCCCCCTGTATCAACAATTAATTATTATCAATCTTCTTATTTTATAGCTACTTTTTAATTTATAACTCTCCCCTCTCATTTAGGATCTGGATCCCCATAGGTTTATTTACACTTTTAAGCCTTTCCCTTTCTCCCCAGAGCCAGTATTGCCTTTATTTCATTCTTTCCCCCTGTATCTCAGAGCCCCAAATTTCAAAGTTCTCCACTCTAGTCCTCAGTAGGCTTCTTTAATTTTTCCTTCCTCCGCTCCCCGCTGACATCTGCTTCCTTATGCCCGTCTGCTTCTCTTCCCGGTCCTGTAGGTTCCTGTCTCCTTCCCGAGAGGCAGGGGATCTTGAAGCTGTGCCACGATAGCAAGGCCGCGGGACATTTTGGCCTGTTTAAAACCATTCAGCTGATATCCAGGGAGTTTTGGTGGCCCAAGATGCGACGGGAGATTGAGAAGTACGTAGCCACCTGCCCAGTGTGCCAAAGAGCCAAGCACAGGGTGGGCAAGCCGCAGGGACTGCTGCAACCGCTGGCCACCCCCTGGGACCCTTGGGAAATGATTTCTGCGGATTTCGTCACAGATTTGCCAGCATCCCAGGGAAACACTGTGGTGCTGCTGCTGGTGGACTGCCTCACGAAGATGAGCCACTTCATTGCATGCCCTGGGTTGCCCTCTGCTAAAGAGACGGCGGATTTGTTCCACCATCATGTGTTCAAGCTCCACGGCCTGCCTAGAAGCTTGGTCACCAACCGGGGCAGCCAATTCACGTCCCAGTTCTGGAGGGAGACCCAAAGGTTGTTGGGGATCGAGGCCCGGATGTCCACCGCCCATCATACGGAGACAAATGGGCAGACGGAAAGGGTTAACGGGACCCTGGAGCAGTACCTGCGTTGTTATACTAACTATCAGCAGGACAACTGGGCCGCATTGTTCTCCCTGGTGGTGTTCGCTTACAACAACTCCGTGCACGAAAGCACCCAGCAGACCCCGTTCTTTGCAAACCTGGGCTACCACCCCCGGTTCTATCCTGCCGTGTTTGAGCCCGGCAACGTTCCTGCCGCTGAAGAGCGTTTACAGGAGCTGGCCACGGTGCAACAGACTTTGAAGGTGCAGCTGGATCAGGCCAAAGCGGACTATAAGCGATCGGCTGACCGCCACCATCGGGAGGGCGGGATCAAGTGATGTTGTCCACCCGCCATCTGCCCTCCTGCCGCCCCTGCCGCAAACTCAGCGCCAAGTATGTGGGCCCCTACAAGATCACCGCCAAGATTTCCCCTATGGCGTTGAAGCTTCAACTCCCCAAGGGAATGAGGATTCATCCCATGTTCCACCGTGCGCTATTGCGTTTGGCCAACGATGTTCGAGCCGAAGGGGGGAAGCCCCCCCCCCCCCGCCGGTCATCATCGATGGGGAAGAAGAGTACGAGGTGGCAGAGATTTTGTACTCGAGAATGCATCATCGCCAGCTACAGTATCTGATCGACTGGGAAGGTTTTGGCCAGGATGAGAGATGTTGGGTCCCAGCGACAGACCTCCATGCCGACGAGTTGGTAAGGCAATTTCATCAGGACTATCCCGGCAAACCAGGCCCCGCAGTGAGAGGGGGGAGCTTGCGTAAGAGGAGGGGTGGTGTCACACCACAGCGTCTTCAGGCTGCCTATTTGCTTGGGTCTACATTGAGCCATCAGGGCTGTTAAGTAGTTAAACAGTCAGCTTGATGCTTCCCAGGCCCCACCAGGGCCTCTTTGCATTCTCGTGTGAAGCTGGCACGGAATGCATAGATAACTACATCCAAGGTTACCAAAACTAGCCTCCCTTTTGCAAGGCGCTTCGGAGGAGCCATAAACTACTCCCCACAGAACATCTGTGCCTGGTAATTGGCAGGCACATTCCGATGGACCTTAGGTAACAATAAACACATAGTTTCCCATTAATCATCGGGCTTGATGTTCGACACACCGGAACTGGTCACAGAACCCTGTATCTGTGAATCCCACACCATAGGAATCATCTCGGATCAACTTTTGCTAAGGAAAGATGCTACTCTGAAGCACCGGCCGTGAACGGCCTGCCTTAAGCTACACCCGCCCTTTCCAACGGGCTGCCTTGGTTCACTGAACTCTGTGTGCGTCTTGCTCAAGCCTTGTTCCTGAAAAGACTCTGTTGCTGAACTTCCTTGCTTCCCAAGTTGCCCGTTTGCTGAATCGGAGGGAATGTGTTTGGAGACTCTTCCTGCGCATCCGGCTTGGAATCCCCGCCGCAGGACTATACCTACCTGCTGTTCCTGATTGCTGCTACTTTAAGGCTTTGTATTAGCCTTCACGCTTTCCTTATTTCCTGCACAATAAAACTGTGTTGTACCTCAAAGCTGTGTGGTTTGTTCAGGGAGGTCAAGTGTGCCCAGGCCCTGAGAGGCGACAGAGGAAGGCATTTCACAACTAGAGTGCCACAAGAAAGAAGGTCTTTTCTCCCTACTCTAAGGGTGCTTCCAGACAGGTGCTTAATCCAGAGTAAGTAAATGGGATTAAAAAACCCAGTTCAGTACCTTAAGAAGAGTTCTCCCATGAAATGGTCTCATGGCATCCAGAAAAGTTTGGAAAATGTAAATTGAAGAGAATTGCAAAACTTCTGATGGAAAATTTCTTCTTCTTCTTCTTCTTCTTCTTCTTGCTTTGAGATATGCTGCACCTCATGAGCACTGACGTGAGTATAACAAAGTGCACACAAGCAAAATTCCTATCATCGTCTCTCCTCACCCTCCTGATGCATTTAACTTTGCTCTCTTGAACCCCATTTCCCTTTAGGGTCACTTGCCTGCCAGGCTGGTGCTCACCATAGAAATTCAAGCTCTGTTTAATTTCAGAAATATGAGAACAAAGGAACGGTTGGAGAGAATTCTCATGGGAATTGCTTTTCTCTCGTGCTTCCATTTGGCTCCATCTGTTTACATCCTTCATCAACTGTTTTGGGATTATAAAATGAGGATAAGCGCTGGAGCAGTTTACACTAGTGTATCACAAGGAGATCTCCCCCCCCCTCTCGTGCAGAGATATGCAGTGATCGACAAAAGTGCATTTTTACCTGATCATGGATTTTAAGGAAATCTTTTTATCACATGTTTTTTATGCCATCCAGCAAGCCAACTCACAATTTTGGTGTCATCTAGCTACCCCCCCCCCCACCACCACCAAAAAAATCCGACTTGCTTCGGAAATTTAAGCCTTTTTAGAATGGGGCTAAGTGACACGGTGAATTGCCCGTTATTGGTACCATTCCAGTAGATCTCATCCCTCAGGCATCTGTAATAGAAAAATGTTTGCTGTCAAGTATTGAGACCACAAGCCATTTACTTATTTAAAAGTTATCATACATCTAGGAACATTGCAGACTACATCTTTCTTTCTTTCTTTCTTTCTTTCTTTCTTTCTTATTCTGCCTTTTTACAAGCATTGGAATCAAAGCAATGTGCAATATTTTGAAAGCACAATATTATAGAAAGAAAACCTCTCAGTACAAAAGTTTAAAACACCATTAAATTGAACTTTTATTTTAAAAACACAAATTAAAACATCATTGAAAAGGCATTTAAAACATAATTTAAAATATGCCATGCATATACCCCTTAAATAACCAGTGAGGAGGCCGGACATCCTAGGGAAATCCAGTTTAATTTCTGTGGGTGCATGGAATTCCGAGGTTTATAGTTTGATTAGAAGCACCAGGGGAGAATTGTGTGACTGAGGATTTTACATGTTTCTTCTTAGCCTACTAATCCCAGAAATATATAGGATGCTTTAGTTTAGTTGCTGAAATTGTAGTGTGGAAAACTTTCAACAATTGACACTTTGCATTTCTATAAGAATAAGTAAAATTTATGATGCTATAACTAGAAACCACTTGTAGCTGTTTAATATCACAGTCTAATAAAGGAGGAACTTACATCAGGGGATGTATGTGTATCACATAGCTATACATTCATCATTATGTTTCTCACCCTTGCAACCTACCATATCTCTTAAGTATTTCAATTCCTTCCCAACAAATCTTGTTTAGAAGATTGGGGAACAATCATCCATTATTTTCCTGTTGCTGGATGCACTGCAACAAGCATTGGCGGGGGCTGTCAGGGTCTTCAGGATGACTCTATAGAAATAAAATGTTGGTCATTGTATGGTTCAACAAGAACTCCACTCTTTGACACAACACACAACACAAAAAGATGAGCTGCAAAGCTCAAGTTCAACTTAGTGTGCATGTGCTTAAGGCAACTCCATGAATTTCATAGAGTTTTCTTCGGCAAGAAATACAGAGAGATGATTTGCCATTTCTTTTCTCTTAAATCTGGTCTACAGTACCATGTCATTGCAATTTATTGACAGGATGCTAACCAATTTTTCATAGTAGAAAATCAATAGTAACATGGTAACGATTGTAGAAGCAGGAAAAACCAACTCATCCTTGAAGTTGCTGCCCAACTCTTTAGGACATCATCCTGCAAAGCAGATTAAAGGAAAACAGTGTGATTGGTTTTGTCTGCTTCCACAAATAATAGAAAGGCTCTGCCCGACTTACCGGGTGGAGTGATTGTGGCTGAGGGCACCCTACCACATGTCATTGCTCCAGTGGGGTCCTTCTTCTTTGTGGGCAGTGCACCATTCGATGTCCCATCCCTCCCATCTTTCATATGTTTCTTTGGATTGATGATTTTCATTGAGTTTTGTTCCTTTGTCCCAATTTGCAGGAGTGCGGCATGGGCCCTGGATCTGGCTTGCTTATTCCCCCCACCATTGGAAGAGGGGAGTGTCTGATGGTTTACTAAGGGTGCAATGGTAATGGTGTCCCAGTAGTGTGCCAGTTGGAAACAGAGAGGTCTCCCTGGGGTGGTTAAGTGGCATTGATCAGCAACAGGCTGCCTGATCCCTGATTCAGGACCCATGCATGGTGGCCAACCCTGATTCTCTTCTGTAAGCAATAAACAAGTTGTGGCCTTTGTTATCCCAACACTGTGCGTGTTGTAATTGGGTTGCTAGTGGGAGGCAGTGTCACACATGCCCATGCAATCTACATTTCACAGTTTGATTGCGAAGGCTCCCTCTGTTTGATATGACTCAAAGTAAATGCTTGAAGTAACTTATTTTAGAAAAGCAGTTTTTCATTACGAATACCCCAACGTTTACATGGAAATCAGGGATAGATATGATTTAAATACATTGCTAATGAAAGTGTGAGGACTGGGATTTCCTTAATTTAGTCCCATGTAAATATTTCTACATTAGACGTAATTGCATTCCAGTGAGTACAATTTAGACTGTATATTACATTTACAACATAAGGTTTTCCAAAATAATAATTTACCCAAGCAATTCCAGGATCCACCGAAGCTGCAGATCTCTTTGCATACTCTAAATGTACAGAATACTTATGGGAAGAAGAATCAACTGCCTGTTTGATTAATTGCCTTAGTCACATATTAAAAACTTTTGCTTCTTATCCCATTAAAAGTAACACTAATGAGCTATGGCTGTGACCTTCAAGCGGAAAGGCACACTTGCCTCAACCCCTTCAATATTTACCACCCAAATTTAATCTTTGTAATGGACGTCTTAAAAGGAATCTGATAGAAAATACTAAGAGCTGCTCCAAAACTAAAACACTTAGGGAGGATTTTGATTAATGCTCCGTGATTAATCAATTGATTAATATAGTTTTCAATACAGATGTTAGGACACTGTCTACTTTAATCAACCATTCTGAAAACAGAAAAGACAAATGATCTATTTTTGTGTCAATTTTTTCTCCAAAAAAGGCCTATTTTAGCAGCTATGTAAATTATGACATCAACCCTACTTAGTATGCCTAAAATTTCCCCCATACGTTACAAACCTTTAAACAGGGGAACTATTAATTAAATAATTGTCACCTCTTGTGGCAGGACATAATGAGAAGGGGGGGAGAGAGAAAGGCAGAAAGGAGAGAGTAGGAAGAAGAAGGAAAAAGATTCAACCAAATGTGTGTGTACTTTACTTTCAAAAGAAATTGTTTCAGCATTATACGATAATCCATATTTAAAGCTTTCCCAATATTTTTGTTTAACTCTGAAGCAGCCTCTAATTTGTGATTATGCTCTCCACCATACTAAAACTGAAATCTTTATTTCAGTCAAAAATAATCACCCTGTAATTACCATGACAAACTGCCCAGGCTGTATCATTGTGGCCATTTCGACTAATGATATTGTATTATAATGCCTAGCAATAGACTTCAAATGGAAAATATAATTATGTGCATTAGTTTGTCTAAGCATTTATAAGATCGCATATCCATCAGTTATCAGGCTTCATAAAAAAAACTATACATCACTGTCACTGCTGGTTTTGTTACTGGAAATGTGGGCCTTTATAAACTGAGCTGAAGATGTAAGTTTTAAATTTCACTTCTAGGTGATCCCAAGTATATTCATGGAAACTAGAGTCTCATAGCATGGATTTTTGTTATTGTGTGTACAAAAAAGAAAATAATCTTGCTTCCTAAATGTTCTTTCTTGTCGTTTAAATTCAATTTTTTTTAGTTTTGTCTATTCCTACAATGCTCATAGTGAATAGCTGTTATTTGTCCACCACTTAATTTTTTAATGTTCAAAGGTGCCACTAGAGTGAAGAGAAAGAGAGAGAAACCATGAATATATAATTTATCTATCTACATAGTTTCCTTTGGCAGATCCACCCCATATTTTTTTTGTTTACAATCAACTTCCATCCAATTTCAAGGTAAATAATGCCCAAAAGCAGCCCAATACTTTTTGATGCAAAACCCAGAAAATTCCACAAACAGTTCAGAAAAATTACTATGCTATGTGATCTCGGCGGCAAGGATAGTTTGGGCCAGGTACTGGAAAAAGACAGAGTCTCCAGAGGAGGAAGAGCTGCTGGCCAAACTCCTAGAGATAGCCGAAATGGACAAATTAACCATTATGCTAAAAGGAAATGAAGACTCAAAGTTTGCGGAGGTGTGGAATCCTTTTATTGTATATATAAAAAGCAACAAGAAAATAGACTTAAAGGGCTACTGGTTATGAGGGTAAGGAGTGTACTGCCAACATAGAAGCCAAAAACCAACACGTCTGTACCACCGGGTGAAGTAAACCCGTCTCTCTTTTTTTTTTAATGTAACTCTGTTCTGTCGCTGTTAAATCCTCTCGTCTCTCCCTATTGTACCCCCCCTCCCCTCCCCCCCCCACAACTTCGGTACGGGCTTGCCTGTAAGCCCACACGCTTTATGTCTGTTATTTACTGTGTTGTTTTTAAATCAATAAAAACTGTTTTAAAAAAATAATTCCACAAACACAAAAAAATGGACTAGCATTGTATATTGTGGTCAATAATAATAATAATAATCTACGTTGCATAATTGACTGTAGGTATACCTAAGGTAAACAGAAGAGGCTAAGGAACACTATTGACACCCCACTACCACCACATGCCATTTTGCCAGCAAGTGCTGCAAAATGGAAGGCATGAGGGGTGACCCCATCTCTCTGTGCACTGCTCCAATGTACAACACAAAATAGGCTCACTAGGAACAACTACTGAAACACAATGCTGAAGCCCACAAAATAACGCGCTGGACTAGAATGCGATGCAAATGAAGTACTTTAGGATTGCAAAAATATCAAAGTGTATTCTGGTATACAATCATAGGCATTAGTGGCATGTAATACACAATATAATGAGCATCATATCTTTATCATACAATACTGAATTCTACAAATGATATGTCTCTCAGTGGTAATGCATGCACAGTTCAAAACAAAGAGCCCAGAACATGGAGCTGGGTAAAAGCGACGCAAACATAGAGTCCATTTAAGCCCTATGGAAAGTCCAGAGCCAAATAACTCACGGACCAAAGATTGAGTTCTTGGGGGAGCCTGGATGGACAGAAGAGCTGGTATTACACCGGCTAGGCTGGCGCCTACGGCTGGAAGGATGATGACGACGCCAAGATGGCCATTTCGCGTTAAGACACTTCCTCAGGGCGTTTTCACTTCAGACCGCTCCTCCCCAGGGTTGTAGTATCATAACTACAGGGTGCAGTCTTGACGGGGGGTATTCTATACAAGGGATAGCATACAGTGAGCATACAGTAACAAGGAGCCGTAGGCGCCAGCCTAGCCAGTCCCCAAAGAAGGTTATAAGCATCCTAAGATGTTTAATTTCATCAATGTGTTGAAGTCCTATGAGTGAATTGTGAAGATGCATAATCAGACCTGGGCAAGTTTGATTATGCATTGGTTTCAATGTACATTGGTCCCAATACAGAATGTTCACTTTACTGACTTCCCCATGTAGTAACATAACAGCAGCTTCTTACTACATATGAACATTGTAAAAACATAGTTCTATTTCCTGGCCAAAGGAAGTCAGAGAAGCATAGATGGCTCTTCTTCACACTTTAACCTCACAGTAGAAAATCTGGCAGAAAGTGACTGGTACACACAGGTTCAGTGAAGGATTTGAGGTTAGATCCCTGAATTTCCAGTCCAACACTTCATCCATTGCACCATACAAGCCTATAAGAAAGGTTAGAATGAAACAGTGTAACTGACATAAAATTATCCTTCCTGTTGAGGGAGTAGGGAGTCAAGCCTTGTTCTCTTTAATATAGTTCAATTTTGCTATTTCATCACACTAGAAAATGAATCCACTTAAAATCCGGTTTCTGCCTCCTGCAGAACTCTGGGTTTTTTAGTTTAGGGAGGCTGTTAAAGGCTCCTCCCAGAACTACAAACCCCAGAATTCTGCAGGAGACAGAAGCTGGATTTAAAGTGGATTCATTCTCTAGTGTGATGAGGTGTTATAGACTGAATTTGATGAAAACATGCGAGATTCAAGATGGCTGTCAACATGTCAGAGATTTTTTTTAATTTTGTAGTTTTATTATGTACTTAAGGATATATCATTTGACACTAATGAATGTTGGGTACAATTATCCACAACTGAGCAGACATCATTGCCTTATACAAAGAAAGGTACCTCCTCAGCCAAGAATGAGACTGAAAGTGGGGCTCCAGCGTGCCTCTACAAATTTGCCGCAGCAGATCGAGGTTGCCACAGGGGTAGTCAATCAGGGCTCAGGACAGAGTCTGAGAGGTGCCAAAGCAAGCAGGGTGCAAGGAGCTCCTGGGAAGGAGAAAGCCCCGGAGAAGATGGTGAGTGGGGGAGCACCCACCGCCACAATGTTCCTTCCTGGTAAATCAGACAGGGCATTTATTTTAAAAAACAAATGCCACACAGCAGCTTTATCTACATCAACTAACCTGTTCATAGTAAAATATAAGATTCATTAGCACGTTCCCTTAAAGAGTTAAAACACAAAAAAACTTCATGAGGCCTACTCTTCTTTGTTCTTGTACACATAACTGCCAGGAGAGAGAGGAGAAGAGAAAGATGATTTCTTATCACTGCAATGAAACATGGAAATTAAGCCAATCTGCAAGATCGCCTCCAGCTTATTCACTTAATGTTAGATGCCATAGTCTTTTATATGATCTGAAAGAAATGTTCTGGGGATAACAGTGTTTTTTCTATCTCTCTTAGTGCTTAAATCAGGTTTGGTTGTCTTGCTGAAAGGTGTGTTATAGTTCAAGTAAAAGCCACTCTATAATGTTACAAAATATGCAGTTTATGCATTGAAATTCTTATCCTACATGACTATGAAAGTACTACTATAGATGGATAACCACACACACAAAATTGAAATAAACAATAATGTGTGAATATAATTTCAATCTGAAATTCATGAAAAATACATCCTCAAATGCATCTCAGTTTAACCCGTACCACTGAAAGCCAAACTAATGTTTAAAAACCCATTTGAGTTGTACTAATAATCTAACAGAGCTATGTAAGTCATGCATCTGTTTCTCAACATCACACACAAAGAGAGTGATGCTGTGAGTTTTCTGGGCTGTATGTCCATGTTCCAGAAGCATTCTCTCCTGACGTGGGCGGTGATTGTTTCCTATCTGGAATTCCCATTTTTAGGTGTTGCTCTTTATTTACTGTCCTGATTCTGGAGGGTTTTTTTAAAAAAATACTGGTAGCCAGATTTTGTTCATTTTCATGGTTTCCTCCTTTTGTTGAAATTGTCACATGATTGTGAATTTCAATGACTTCTCTATGTAATCTGACATGGTAGTTTTTAGAATGGCCCAAGATTTACGCCTTTGGAAACACAAGAGAGATATTGTTTTCTTTGCTTATTTTGTCATTTCCATTATAGCAACTTTCATGCTGAAGAGACAATTTGCCTTATAATGTGACTTGCCTCTTCAACAATGACAGCTGTTTCTGTGGAACCATACTCATACATTCTAGCAAAATACACGGGCCCCTGTTTTCCTAGACATTGAGATCTGTTAGATCACATACCTAGTCAGCTGCTATAAAAGTCAGCTGCTATAAAAGTAAATTCAATTTCACTTTAGTGAAGTTTCATGTTGTGACCTTCCATGAGTCTCATATTGGAAGAAAAGTGTGATGAAAAATAAAGAAAAGTATTCATTGAAATCCTAAGCTAGGCTACCTCCACAGAAAGAAGGAAGAACCACCTCCCCCACCCTCGGTTTGGTTCTGTTTCACAGAGAAACAGAAGGCACCCATGACACCTTGCAGTGACCCACACACCCTCCCTCCTTCCCCAATCACATAAACGCATCATGACAAGGCACATTGGTGCCTGGGCCCTGCCCCCATCTGATAGGGAAAGGAGCCAAAACCACTGGTAGCTCCATCGGAGATACCCAAAAGACATCTAGTGAGGAAGCATCCCAAGACACTTCCTTGTCACTTCAGCCATCTATGTGTCAGGGCCACAGCCTGCATCATATGATGGCCCTCAGCAGGCTCCACACCCAAAAAGGAGCAAGGGGCTAATTTTCCCTTGTGTAATGAAGTGGATACACACACTATCATAATTTTTCCTCAGAAAATTTGATAGCACTGAGTGGATCAGTACAGAGAGACCACCACATTTGCAGGTTTGATTTTTGTAGATTTCATGATTCACAGAATTGTTTGATATGTTTTCTGGGAATGTCTAGATTATCCAGTGCATTTCTATGGCCAATCTCTGGCCACAAAGGACCTTGAGATTATTAGAGAAGTGTGCTCTCCGGTTAAAAAAAAAAGCATTAGAGGATCCCTGTACTGCATGGCCCCTGTGCCTCAAATCCCAGTAAATGTGGAAGGCACATTGTATTTTTCATATCTTTCTCGGATTCCTGCTCCCCACATGTGGGAAGTGATGATGGAGCTAGAGTAACCCTTCCCTAAGAATTTGACCAAACTACAATTGCCTGAATAAGACTAAAATTAATCACTAGGCTGCCAAAATTCCATAATCTCCTACACACCCCTAAATCTTCCACTACCAATAGTTAGGCATGCTGAAAGGTAAATCCTAAATTATAATTTAAATCTGAAAATTTCTGAATGAAAGTGTGACTAGGGGAAGTTGCTAGTGATTTTTTTCTCCCCAAATTAATTTCATATGCACTTTTCAATTGCTGGCACCTTACACATATGTCTATGTTTTCAGCTCTACAGTTGAGCAATATTGCTTATTGTATTTTGGTGCCAGTATAGATTTAAGCAGTCCAAACAAGACTGTGTATTTGAACTGACAGAGAGTAAATTACTTGTATCTGGCATAACTGATGGTTGTGTCAAAACCTTGGCATAAAATTCATTGGAAAACATATTCTTATGAATGCCTATTCAAACATGCCCAGTATTTATTATCATGGGATATAGCCAGTTCTGTGCCAAAAGAAGGCTAGATTGGGAAAAATGTATACCAATATTCTTCTTTGTGAAAACGAAACAGTCTTTCATGAAACCGATAAACACCAATCAAATAATGTCCTTTGACATTGAAGATCAAAGATTTGCTCTTTTAGAGAGAATTTCCTATAAATATGTTTTTAATAAAATTATGATCATGATGATATAGTGCTAAAATGTGCTTTGGAAATGTTTTGGGATTTAATTTTCTCACAGATCCAGTTAGAATTGTAGTTCCAAACTGCATTGATTCTGACAATACTAAATGAATATACCAAAAATCTGATTTAATAAAAATCGCATTACTTCCTAGGCTTTCTACCAACCTACAACAGGTCAAAATTGTCTTTACAAACTTGTAAAACAAAAAGAATTTGTTTTTCGAAACCATAAGAATGGTCATTGTGGGTTATTATCCTTGTTTTTAGGAGTGGGTGCTGAAACATCAAATCCGGATGAGAGAATCTGTGGTTGCCGCATTGGTGGGGGGAGCTCAAAAATGGCAGTGGCCATGTCCCTGCCGTATGCGGTGACTGTATGAAAGCATTAAGGGCGACGCTGTACAAGTATGGTAGAAGAAAATCCATTCATCAGGATTTGTGGACTTAATGCGGTCCTGATGGTGAGGTGAAGAGGCGCCTCACTGGGAAGGTGTAAGTGAAGGGTGGGGCAAGCTGCAGGCATCTAGGGTGCCCGGGATATGGAAAAAAGAGAGAGTGGCTCTGGGCCCAGAAAAACACACCTCTTTTACCTGTCTGGCCCACCCTTGTATCCTATTACCATACCTCCTCCTCTGCCTCTCAGATCTCGCTCCTGAAGACTGCAGTGAAGCGGTGCAGGTGCGCATGTGCAAGATCTGAGAGGCAGAGAAGGAGGTATAGTAATAGGAAAATTACCATATTGAAATTAAATCTGATGCTTTTTACATTTTTATTTGGTGTGCATTGGAAGATGGGTAGTCTTATACGATGAGTATATACCAAACTCTATATTTTAACTGGAAAAGTTAGGGGTTGTCTTATACTCCCAGTCATCTTATATGCTGGAAATTATGGTACATGTATAAGTCTAGAAATTTTAGTAAAAGAAAAACTCAACCCCAAAACCTGAGTTGTCATCCACAATGTGAGTACTGTATCTTAACTTTTAACACATAGGGAACCATTCCCTTCTCTGAATGGCAAAAGGCAAGAGCTTAGTCTGTCTTGCAAGAAATAAAAAGAAGTACCAACTCTCCATCATGGTGCCACTTCTGACATTTTAAAAATGCCGGAGTGGGGAAAGAGTAGTAGCAACCATGGGAAGTGGTCCCAAAGCCTTGCTTTTCTCTTTTTGTGGAATGACCCTAGACTTATCCATATCAAAATCCATAATTTGGACTCTGAGAAACGGCCCTCAACTTATAAATGAGGTTGACTTATACACGAGTATATATGGTACATCACACATTCTAATGACGAATAATCACTATGTTTGAGGAAAGACTCTGGGGACAGAGGTCCAAAAAAGTAACTTGACCAGGCTTTGCTAAAAGCAGATATTTGTTCAAAGGGCTTTAGAGAACTACCCAGTCCAGAAAATGCATATACCTTGGAATTGGCCCTAAACAGCTTCAGAATAGAAAAGTGAACAGGCAGAAAGGCTTGGTCACGGTCTTCTCCCTAATCAGGAAATGGAAAATACCTTTCCATTTAAACTATAGTGATTATTTCTGAATGTTTATCCAAATATCAATATAAATTGACATATGCAAATTTTATGCAAAATTGTATCATCTTCTTAGAAGTTATATTTCCTTTTCTTTTTAAGTGACCACCTTGTAAGGTATTTCCTTCTTATGCCGAAGTACAGCAGATCCTTGCTTGCTTTAACGCAAATACAAATAATCATAGTGATTTGGAGGAGAATTCAAGTCCACCATTGATACCCCTGATCCTACAGATCATATCCACAACCAACAGGTAGGAAATTCAGTCAACTGAATACTGCAGTGTAAAAGGACTACATAGATTCCTTTATCATATACGCATTTAAACAACATTTTCCAGCAATAGTTAGTACACACACACACACACCAGTTTTTCTAATCAGGTTTACAGATGTTTGGACATCTATACATATATAAAAAGAGAGTGGCCGTGGTACCCGGCAAATAGGCGCGAAAATGTCCAAGACCCACGAAAATCGCCAGGCCACTGACCCATACCCCGGGGTCCCTATAGGGCCCACAAAAACACACCGAAACACAACCCACCACCCTCTAAAACACCCCCGAAAAATAACCTTTCCACGCATGCACAAACGGTGAACTGTGGCGGCCGCGGCAACGCCCTGCCCCTCCTCCTCCAACACACCCTCGCACCCCGCCTCCCCTTGGCCCCGCCCCTCCTCCTCCTCCCTCCCACCCCACCTCCACGCCCCAAGACATTACCCCACCTGCGCCGCTGATGCCATGCCCACCTCCTCCGCCGCAACCAGGCCGCTCCTCAAGCCGGGACACATGGGCACCGCCTTGGCCGCCTTCTCCGCAGTGTCCTTGCCCTTCCTCGGGGACTGCCATCTGGTTCTGAACCCAGGCCAGGATGGCAGCCGCTGAGGAAAGCCAAGGACGCAGCGGAGAAGGCGCCCACGGCGGCGCCCTGGCCGCCTTCTCCGCCGCATCCTTACCCTTCCTCGGCGACTGCAATCCGATTCTGGACCCAGCCCAGGATGGCAGCCACCAAGGAAGGACAAGGACGCGGCGGAGAAGGTACCCACGGCGCAACCAGGGTCCATGGGGAGCCTGGGAAACGACGGAGGAGACGACTACGGACAAGGAACTACACCTCCCAGAAGGCTCCGCGCCTCTCACTGGGAAACAGGGGCGGAGCTTTCTGGGAACTGAAGTCCCATGCCTCTATCCGCCTCCTCCTCCTCCGACTCCCAGCCTCCCAAGCGTTCCCGGACACAACCCATGTGGCCCGGGACCACGGAGGAAGTCAAGGAGGCGACGCACCCGTCCTCCTCGTGAAGGTCCCCCTTCGGCCCCCCTTTCGGCAGGGAAGTACAACAACCAACCTCCTACCCAGGGTCCCCATCGCACCCTCCCCCCCAACGGCACACACACATATATATATACACATACAAATATATACACAGACATATATAGACACACACACACAAATACACACAAACATATATATACACACACAAATAAATACAAACACAAATATACACACATACACATATATACACACACATATATACACAAACACACATAAATACACACACATATATACACATATACATACACATATATACACACATAAACACAAACACATATATAAACATATACATACCCACCTACACATATATACACACACAAACATACACAACCACATAAACACACATACACACAAACATACATACACATACATACACAAATACATACATGTGCACACACACACACATATATATACACATATACATACACAGAAAAATAAACACACACACACACACACACATATATATATATATATATACACCCAAGCAGACACATAAAAACACACACAAAACACATAGTCACATCACTACCAACCCATACATACCCAGACTTCCACACATCTCCTAAATAGGGCACAGCAACGCGTGCCGGGTTCAGCTAGTATTATCTAAACATATAAGTGAAACTATTCAAAGTCATTTAGTGAATCTGTCAGGGTATAACTGCTCAATGGCCAGACATGATGCCCTCTTTTGACTAAGGACCTTTTTTCCCCTTCATAAGCAAAGAACATTTAAAATGTTAGTGGAATGCTAAGAATATTATTTCTCTCATTCAGAGTCCAACTGTTTCTGTGACATTCTCAGTATCAGAATAAATGTTATTTCCAGACCAACGTAATAGAGATGCCAAATGAAATCTCATACAGTTTGAAAGATAAAATTAACATGCTGATGATATTTTAATGTTTCAATATAATCAAAGGAGCATGGATCATGCATCCTCCAGCTCTAGTGTCATTCTCTTCTTTAATCTTTTGCATATGCAAAAAGGGAGGAATAAACTAAAAGAAAAATGGGCTCATCTTGATAACACTTGGCAAATGTGACTGAAGGAATGCAAGTAGCATATTAGAAATTTCTATGCGCAACCTAAACACAATTATTTATGTGACAATGCAGGTACACCCTGACAGATTTACTGAGTATAGTTGAGAAAAATACTGAGTGAGGAATATAAACACATCTGACTGTGGGAAACAGTTACAGATCTATTCCTGGGTAGTATAGAAACATATGAAATATATCTGAGAAAAGTACAGCTGCGGAAATACCTTGTAAAAGAGTTCTGTTGTATTTAGCCACTTAGGCTATGTCCGGACTTACATATTGTGGAAGTCATTCCAGCTTCCATGCCATGCTTCAGATTCTTTTTCCAGGGGATTGATATGTATCATTTATGAATTGCATGTGAGAGACTTCAAACTCGGCAAGATTTTGTCCTTTTTCAAGGCGAACATTTTACAACTGTTTTACAACCATAATTTTCAAGCTAATATGAAGGATTCAAGCAACTATATTTTTTTAAAAAATGAATTGTAGCAATGTAAGTTGATGAGGTGGTGTGTTGGCACTGAACTTTCACAAATATTCCACACCTGCTTAGAGAACAAATTTGATTAGGTATTTACATTTCATCTCCTGTGCAGGCAAAAGAAGTCGCTTGGAATAAGATACTAAGAACAGAGGAAGTACTGTACATAACTTATTCGTGAAGAGTAAGGATTGGGAAGGACTCCCAAGAAATTCTTTTTAAAAGGAGGAACCTGAGAGAAAAGACCATAGGAAATAGCTGTACATAATGTTAGACCATTAATCTATCTTGTTCCCCATGGCAGTAAATCTTCAGCAGAGGTTTAACATTGTCTTTTAACTGGAGAGGCCAGGAAGTGAGATGGTAGCTAGTTACTGTGTGCAAAATATGAATCCTGCTGCTAAACTATGGCTCTTCTCCATAGTGCTGTTGTAAAAGGCTAGAGTATATTTGAAGTGTGAATTGCACATGCAGCTTAAAGCTATACGGTGTTGATAGGAAGAAGGAGAACAAGAACCCCCCAATGACTAGCCAAGGGGAATACTGGTTAAATAAACAAACTGAGAAAGTGATAACCTGAAAAGAAGAGGGTTGAAGGAGAGACTGTGAGTAAAGGGATCATGAAATGTAAATGTAAATTGATATATACGTAGCTATGTGGAGAGCCTAGAACTCTCTCCTTAGGAAAGCCAGAATGGCCCGCTCCCTGCTGTTCTTCTGGTGGCAGACTAAAACTTTTCTTTTCAGGCAGGCTTTTAAAGAAGAACATTTTAAAGGCTAGTCCAGGAAATGCTGTGAAGTGTTTTAGGTAAATAGCTTTTTAATGGTTTTAATGGTTTGTGCTGTTTATTTAAATGGGTAACCCTATTTTGATAATAACATTTTAATATTATGATTAAATAATAATGTAATAATAATTTTTAAAAATAATTTTCGAATCCATGGGATGGGGTGAGCCCCAGCTTCTGCCAACCTAGCATTTTGAAAAGATGTAAACGTGAGCAGATCAATAGGTACCGCTTCAGCAGGAAGGTAACGGTGTTCCATGCAGTCATGCTGGCCACATGACCTGGGAGGCGTCTACGACAACATTGACTCTTTGGCTTAGAAATGGAGATGAGCACACCCCCCCCAGAGTTGGACTCAACTAGACTTAATGTGAAGGGAAAACCATATTATCTTTATGGTTTTTAGGCTTTAAACTACTGTTTTTAGTATTAGCTGCTTTGGGTCTCTTTTTAGAGAGATAAAGTGGGATCGAAATTAATAATAACAATAACAATAATATAAAAGAATCCAGGTAGAAAAAACTAATCATGTATATATTTTCCATGTGTATAAATTTCACAAGCAAATGGAAAAAGCAGCAATGGCTCATAATTTCAGCCTGTACAATTTTTTGCTTCTGCTGTTAAAATATACTGTAAACTTCATATACTTACATTCTACTTCACCTGTCATGGGTGAAGTAGAATTTAAGTAGAGTTTAGTAGAGGTATATATATCTGTCAGAGCATTCTAGCACCCTGCCAAACTCTAAAGCCATATGGATAACCACATGTTGGCTCATGGATTGCATTTGGACTACATAAAGGTTTGGAGATAAAGTGTGAATATGTTCCTGACATCCTTTTTTGGATGCATAGCATATCTTACTGTAGTCCTGTTTACAGAGCAGGGGAAAGTAATGATGAAAATTTTTACGTTTCTTTTCTTTTCTCATACAAGATTTTCTACAAAACCTCATCTTTACCATTGTCTAACTTTTCTATTCATGATTTTGCAACTTGAAACACTTTTTTGCCACTGTACAATTTTTCAAATTCAGTGTTTGTACTTCCACAGGCCTGTATGAGTGAGGAATCACAGAAAGCTCAATTATTTTTCACATAAGCTATCTTTCAAAGGAGCCTCACAACACTAGGATGTTACAGGAGTACAGTACATCTAGATACTCAAAAAGCACTTTGTGCTGCCAGTGTGCTGTGAACAGATTGATGACTTTGAAGACCTCCAGCATAGAGGGCAAAATTAAGGATCTTCTGTGATTCTGCTGAAGCTGGGATGAGGAATGCCTCCTTTCCAACCTTGCTTATTGAATTTGAAAACCCTCATAGATTCTTTTTCCTGTGGACGTATTGCCTTTAAAACATACCAGTATAGAAACAAGCTTTCTTCTTCTTTTAAAAAGAGAAGTTGCAACGTCTAAAATAGGACCCCACTATATCTTTACTATCTTGGAGAGAAAAACAGAATGGTCAATAAAGTTTTCTTGTATAGGAATAATAAAAAAGAATGATTGCATTAAATATAGGCTGTTGGATAGTGTTTTTAGAGACAAGGAAAGAGATTCTCTGCAAGGAGAGAAACACAGCTCAATGTGATTTTTAATGGAATAGAAAAATAGAGTGGGTGGATAGCAATTTAAGAGTTTGTATCAAAGGGTGTCCAATTGTGATCAGGAGCTTTGGCCATGTTGGATACAACTCACAAGACTTGGAATCTATGGTATGAGGACGGGGCTTATATTACCCACTTTTCTTCCATCCTATTTTAGACCTGTAAAGAAAGATGCATTTATATTTCAAGGCCAGATATAGTTGAAAGGAATGAGAAATCCATTTTATAACACAGTTCAAATATGTATATGTATTTTTCTTTAAAACAGTAATGTGATTCAATGTTCGATGTCACATTTTAAATCATGGTGCAATTTTTATGTTAAAATTTTCACAAAACCAATTTTAATGCTCTGTAAACAATCTTGTCAATGTCTTTTAGCATAAATCCTTTCTTCTGCCTTCATATCTTCAAAGATGGACAATGGTGTGGGGGATTTAAAACATTTATTTAGATCTAGCATTACAAGCACCTGCTTTTTTGTTATTCATTAGATTTCTGTCATGTATGTAATTATTGAAATGCTGTGGGTTTCATTTTTCCAAACTAGCCTGTTAGATAAATATTATATCTATAACTTTTCCTGTAAACGTCATTCTAAAAAACAAGTCCCAACTAGAGTAGACCGATCAAATTAGAGTTGCCAAACTATGTGGATGGCCAGTTTTGACTCCATGTAACTAGTAGGTTGTAGTTCCACTTTTTGCAACTCCAATTGTCTAAAAATGTTTGTCTTCCAACCCCCCGAAATAACGAGACAGACACAAATATATATGGTTTCAAATTTGGGCAACTTTTATTAAATAATTACCTATTTAACTTGTAACTCAACTAACTTTTTGGTGTCAGTTCAACTTGGTGTGTGTAAGCTGAGGTAGCGTCTCCTAAAGTCTACCCCTCAGCTATTCAGGCGTACTACCTGGGTCCCCTGTAGACTTCAACCCGGGCAACCCGTAAGGGAAACATCAGGAGAAATCTCTCTCAACTTTTGAGACTAGACTCTCCCCGCTCCTGGGACATTCACCATCACATCACCCCTAAAATTAACAGTCTAGGTGAGTGTTTGCATAATGCCCCACACCCTTAAGGGGTGCCTTAAGTGTATACAAACCTTTGAATAACTCAACTATTTACGCCACGGATTGGGAGCAAATGTCCTATTTAGCTCCCATCTCCCACCAAGCCGTCTAATATTAACTGAACACCTATCATTAAATCATGCAGAAACAATGCATTGCCCTCATCCGACAGATGGATTCCATCCGATCTGTAAAGGTGAGAGCTGTCAAGCAAGATCTGCCCATGGAATATGTAGGAGCCCCTACCTCTTGCAAGCGCCATGCGCATGGCCCGGTTCACCCGTTTCCTAGCCGATTCCTTTTTTAAAAAAAATTAATATTATTATTTAACATCCCCGCTACCTGACCACCGAAAGCGAGGGATGATCGCAGACCAGGCGGTGTGCACCCGTGGCCATGCATGCCATATTTTACAAATGTCGTTCCAAGCTTGCAAGTACAGGGCCCTACCCTTGAAAAGGCCTAGATCATTGCCTCCAAGGTGTATCACCAAAACGTCTGGAGGGGGCCCTCTCCTAGACTGCAACAAAAGCGGGAGCACACCGTCCCAACGCATACCTCTGATCCCATGCCACTCAACTGTAGCGACGGATGCGAGGCCCAAATGCTGACCATAATGAGGCCTCATGGCCTGCCTCGAAGCCCAGTGAATGAAACTGTGCCCGCAGATGAGGATCCTCCATCTATGGTTCAGCAACGCAGGATCTGAAACAACAGATCCAACATTAATTATGACAACGGAGTACGCACGTATTTCCTGAAGGCATTTGATTTCCATCTGCACAGGGTTTTTTCTTTTTCTTTCTTTTTTTATTTATTTTTATTTTTTCTCTCCGAGTCACATCACATAGCATTGGCCACCGAAGCTTCTCCAATGCAGCAATAGTGGGTTGCAAACCTGTATTGCCCCAAAATGCTGACCATAATGAGTCCTCATGGCCTGCCTAGCAGCCCAGTAAAAATAACTGTGCCCGCAGACGAGGATACTCCATCCATGGTTCAGCAAAACGGATCTCAACGAGATCGCCACAATCAACTTATTACAACAGAGTACCACGCATTTCCTGAAAGCATTTGATTTCCATCTACTCGGGGTTTGACCCCCTCCGAGTCTTGTCCCATAGCATTGGCCACTGAGGCTTCTCCAATGCAGCAAGAATGGGTTGCAAAACCTGTAATGCCCCAAACCCATCATCCTTAGCACCTTACTGGTGCCTGCCCACAACTGGTATGTTGTTAGCAGTATGCCATCCTGCTGGCCAAACGGTAACCAGGCCCATGCTTGCTAATTCGTTTGAATAGCACCAAGGCCTCAACTGGCCACAAAAACGGGGTCACTACACTTTGCCAGCTTAATGACGTTGCCTCTAGACCCCAAATAAGATTTGGATGACTTGACCAAACACTCTTTGCCATTATGCATTATTGTTAGGCCAAATTCCACCAGGGCCCGCATAAACCTGTCAATTTTAGATACTAGGACTATCATGCTGATCCAATAAGCTGCAAAGGAGCTGTCCAAGCATCCGCATGAAACAAATTTGCTCCTGTGTGTCCGCATAAACCTCGTGCTACATGGGCTTCAGTCCTTTCAAAATTGCAGGGTGCTCGGTTCTCTGTTATCCTGAGTCTGGCCCTGACTGCGCGACCACCAGGCTAACTTCCTATGCTGCCAACCGTTATTATTTGAATCTGAAATGCCCTGAGCCCAGAAGCAATAAGCTAGCACAGCTAATTGCACCCTAGTCGATTGTGGGGCCATTCCCCACCTTTGGAAAACACCCAAAACTGTGTTATGCTCATAATGAAAAGGGAGTAGCCTGCGGCAAGGATTATGCCCATTCCAAATTCCTCACACTCATTGACCGCCCATACAAGATCACATGAAGTTTGGGGCCAGAACCGATGCACTACCCTTAAAGTTTTGTCTCGCAACCGCCCAAAGATGGGCTGGATTGGGCCAGACTAATGGCTGGGACTATGCCACTGCTAAAGCCCACAATCGAACGGAACCAGACTGGAGTAACAACAAAACCATCAAACACCAATATAAGTGTCATCCGAGGTGTAACACCCACAGAACATGGAGAGCGAGGGAACCGAAACATCAAACCAACGTATACTCCCGAAGCCTCAAGCCCCTGAGGCATAAGAGGCCACTCTTAAGGCATTCTTGACAGTCAATTCCAGTCCATTACATTGCTAACCCCCTGTTTTGACCAATCAGTATTACTAAATTTAACATTGCTCGATGGGACTTGCTTGCTAAGGGGTGTGTGTGTGACGTGGCTTAAATTTGAGGCATTTAATGAGACTGAGAGCCTTGAACTGGAATCAGAGGAAGCCTTAATAGGATCCCCTTCCAAGCTGAAGGGTTGGCCAATAGCCCAAGACTCATTCTGCCGCACCCTTGAAACATGTCTAAACTGAGAAAAAATTGGTTAACTACTGGGGTGAAATATATCACAGTGAATGGGATAATAACAAAGGAGTAACCCAGGAAGTTGGGATGCAATGCATAAGGAAGTGCGTGCAAGGATGGAGGGTGGCTCATGTCAGTGCATCCCTTCTGGGGGCACCGTGTGGGAAGTTCAGCCCAACTCCATCATTGGTGAACTCAAAATGCTCTGAGCGCAGGCGAACTACAAATCCCAGCAGCCACAACTCCCAATGTCAATGTCCGCTGTTCACAAACCCCACTCGTGTTCACGTTTGGGCATATCGGGATCTGTGTAAATTTGGTCCAGTGCATGAATATACATCCTACATATCAGTGTTTACCTTACAATTCATAACAGTAGTAAAATTACAGTTATGAAGTTATCAATAATTTTATAGTTGGGATTCACCAACAACATGAGGAACTGTATTCAGGGGTCGCCTTTGCCCCCAGGCTGGCTTCAAACGCATGACTTCTTGGTCAGCACTGATTTAATGCAGCTGGCTACCAACCAGCAGATGCAACTATCTTAAAGGTTGCATAGGTCAACAGCAAGTTGGACTAATGACATTCGAGAGCTCACTCTGCCCCCAGGCTTGCTTTGAACACAAGCCTTCTTGTTCAGTAGTGATTTAATGCAGTTGGATACCAACTAGCAGATGCAACTATCAATTAAGGTTGCATAGGTCAACAGCAAGCTAGACTATTAACAGTCGGGAGCTCACTCTGCCCCCAGGCTCCTTTGAATGCATGCCTACTTGGTCAGTAGTGATTTAATGCAGTCAGCTACCAAGTAGCAGATGCAACTATCTTTTAGGTTGCATAGGTCAACAGCAAGCTAGACTATTAATAGTCGGGAGCTCACTCTGCCCCCAGGGCTTGCTTTGAATGCATGCCTATTTGGTCAGTAGTGATTTAATGCAGTCAGCTACCAAGTAGCAGATGCAACTATCTTTAAGGTTGCATAGGTCAACAGCAAGCTAGACTATTAACAGTCGGGAGCTCACTCTGCCCCCAGGGCTTGCTTCGAATGCATGTCTACTTGTTCAGTAGTGATTTAATGCAGTCAGCTGCCAAGTAGCAGATGCAACTATCTTTAAAGTTGCATAGGTCAACAGCAAGCTAGACTATTAACAGTAAGGAGCTCACTCTGCCCCCAGGGCTTGCTTCGAATGCATGCTTACTTGGTCAGTAGTGATTTAATGCAGTCAGCTGCCAAGTAGCAGATGCAACTATCTTTAAGGTTGCGTAGGTCAACAGCAAGTAGACTATTAACAGTAGGGAGCTAACTCTGCCCCCAGGGCTTGCTTTGAACACATGACTTCTTCACAAGCTACTTGCAATAAATTGGTAGGAATATAGCAACCCCTTAACATGGGACCTTCTTTTCCTTTTGCATAAATTTATAGTATATTACTACTTTGTCAGTGCATCCAGATCTTATCTCCTTCTTTCCTCCTCTTTCTATTAGTGCATATGTCTTGTATCATAACATGTATATGTTAATTACTATTTATTATTATTAATTTTATTTAGTTATTTAAAATTATTTATTTTGACCTTACCAAAATGGCCACCCAGCCTAACACAAAATGGCTGCCATGGCCCCACCCACAAGATGGCCACTGACCTCACCAAAATGGCAGCTGAGTCTCCACCCCTTGCAATGGTTACCACCCTTTAAAGATGGTGGCAATGGCCCCACCCGCAAAATGGCCACCTCCATGGCCCTGGCATGGCCATGAGGCCCTGAAGTGAAGAGGAGGAGAGTGAGTAAGGGAATCCAACCCCAGGGCCCTTTTAAAAAGAAGCTTAGGCTAGCAGTTGGAACCTCCAACCTTTCAGTGAGCAAGTTCAGCAGCTCAGTGGTTTAACCCACTGTGCCACGAGGAGGGGGACTTAAATTAATATCATGTTATAGGAAGGGGGGGCAATCAAAACGAAGCCCTCCAGGCCTGGCTCCCTGTCCAGGGAAGCCAGGCAGAATTAAACTTAGATATAACTAAATTTAGCAGAGGCCTACGAAGGGCAAGGGGCCAGTTCAGCCTGGAGGATGAACTCTGGGCCTCCCTCATGGCCTCTGCACAGACCTGGTGCTGGATGGGCTCCAGGGTGTTCCTCACTCAACGATGTCCTGATGCAGAATGAGGGAGAAGGGGCTGGCAGCACACTATGCCAGCCCCTCCTCCCTTCCAGTACATTCTGCAAAATTAACCAATCTCTTCTCCGAGGGGAGGAGACAAAATTGCTCCACCATCCAACAAGTTGGAGGGTGAAGTGTATACCCAGAAGTGGCCTTATTTTCGGAATACATGCCTGATTTCTAGATGTTTCTCCTTTGCATCTTTACATTTCAGTACCAAATATCCTCATTGAAGTATACAATAAACTAATCATGTTTCATCCTGTACGTATTAAATAGGTTGGACATAGGGGGGAACTGTATATGAATGTACCTAGCCCAAAGGGTATGAAGTCATTACCCCAACAGGGGTCAGAGGAGGGAAGGCGAAGTCAAATGCAATTATTGTATAAATGTTAGGTAGTATTGCACTGGTCTGTACACACACACACACACACACACACGTGTGTGTGTGTGTATAGTTTTGTTTCATTGTGTTATTTATGAATATATTATGGCCCTTTTCAAGCCATTTTAACTGGACAAGAAAGTACTTATTTTACCTATGTTACCAAGCAGTTGAAAATTTATCACCTATGTTTTCTGAGAATTTTGTGATCCTTTGTGAACACACACAAAAGAAACAAGAAGTACCATTACAAGAATGTCAGTTAGGATATCATTAATCCTCATCAATTACCCGAGAAACATGTCTCTGCCAAAGCAGTTTCAAGCATTCTATTATACAGTCTCTATAATTAGTTTAAATATCTATTGTGCTATGTACAAGCTGGACTCTGCTTTATGCGCTCATCTATACAAAGACTGAAGTAACCATTACACATCCTCTGGTGCCAGTTATACTTTGCATCAATCTTAGCTGCTGATTGTCTATATTTGATCCTCCAGATTGAATTTGTTATTGTGCAAGTCCTATAATATAAGTACATGAGAATTGCCAAGTTGGGCCAGACCAAGTTTCATACTGATCTAGTTAGAATCGTAGAATCAAAGAGTTGAAAAACAAGACATGTGCCATCTAATCCACTCTCCTCCCTGCCATGCAGGAATAGCACAATCAAAGTACCCCTTATAGAGGGCCATCCAGCCTCTGTGTAAAAGCTTCCAAAGAAGGAGCTTCCATTACATTCCGGCAGAGAGTGACACTGCAGAATAGCTCTTAGAATCAGGAAGTTCTGCCTAATGTTCAAATGGAATCCCCTTTCCTGTAATTTGAACCCATTGCTCTGAGTCTTACAACCTCATCACGCACAGTTTGGTAAGCTTCCTAGCATGCTGCCAGGATGCTTCTTCCATGGAGCCTGCCAGATGCCATCAGATGACATGAGGAAACTTCCAGCGGGGCTCTGTAGAGAAAGCATCTTGGTGATGTGTAGGTCACTTCCTCGGGAACACAGGAGGCTTCCTGAGTTCCATTGGAAAGAACAGGAAGTAGCCAGGCAATGCTTCCCTTCATGGGTGAGGTAAGGGGTGCAGTAGACGATGCAAGGCAATCTGGGGCAACTGGCTAGCAAGGATCCTAGAATGCTTAAGTTGGTAAGTGTGACGAGGCCCTTAGTGATGCATTCCATCTTTTGGTATATTCTTTTTGGTGTGATTATTTGATGCATGGAATTCCTAGAAATAGCATTCAGTGCACAGCGAAAGCATACAAGATATTACCAAGATACTGTCAAGTCCAGAATGTTGTGATTTTGAAAAGATATGTTGAGCATCCTAGATAGGAGCCCTAATAGTTAATCCATGTGTTTCATACTTTGTATTTGATAAATTATAGTATTCATAATAATTTTCTTTTAGGATGACTAAGTTGAACTCATGTGGCTATTTTTATTTGGTCTTAGTTTATTTACCTAAGGACCAATTCACCAGTGGGTTTAAATTTTACACATTCTGTAAAATGGCACATTTTTATAATTAGCTGCTGATTCTTTGGTCAGAATCTTCTGAATAATTTGTTCCATCATTTTAAAGTTTTGATTGCCCTTCTAAATCATCTACATTTTAGAAACAGACTCTGGGAAGAATTTTTAGTAATTCATTATCTTCTCTACTTTTAATCAAGTAATGATTGTAAAATAGTCTTGGCCAGTCAGTCAAAATAGTATTTTTTACTTTTTTAAAAAAAGGAACGTTATCATTTCACCCTACATTTAATATTCATTTAGTCTTTCATTGACAGGCTAAGATTTCCACATGTCCCTGCATTCCTAAGAATGTAAAAACAAGTCATATTCTGTGTCATATAGTGGCAAGTACAGCCCAGAGTACCATTAGCCCTCAGACTTATGGTAGTAATTAATCCCTATCATCATTTTCATAATGAGAAGCCAGGTTCAGAAAATACTGATTGAAAGACTCGAATATAAAAATACATGTCATTTGCATTGATTTTTACACATCCTGTGGATTAATACAAAATCATTGGTTCTAATACCAATCTCTGATTTTTAATTTTTCTGAAAGGGTGACAATTCTTTTTTTATTAACAGGGCCAAATACATGTCTTTTTCTGATTTCTTTTTCAACACTTCCTCTCTGTGCCCTCAAATATTTCTCTATATGTTTATATTCCTCAAAACCAGAAAATTAAGGCAAGACAACAAGAAGAGATAGTATCAAGATTATTTTCCAAAGATAAGATCAAACAGTATCAATTGATGGTTCCATAAGCGATTCATATATAACAAATTAATAGATTACCAATACAATTTGAAACCCACCCTGTTAGAAATATGGAAAGAGGAAATAAATTGTAATCAGAGGACTTAGAACTGTGGATAAATACAATAAATTCAATAAAAAACTGAAACATTTAAAGATCAAAGAAATACAATGGAAAAACTGACTAAATGGTATAAGACCCCCTCGCACTTAGCATATTTTACAAAAAGAGCATCTAAAATTTGTTGGCACAAATGTGGGGAAACTGGAACACTTATCCATATGCGGTGGGACTGTGCCAAGGTACAAGAATCACATAGAAAAATAAAGGGGGAAATTGAGGCATGAGCCTGGCTGGACCATGTAAACTCCAATCCATCATGTGTTCAGGACAGTGTGTGGTCACATCTGAGGCAAATCCAGTGCATTTTTGCTCTGGATTGACCTAGATTCACTGGTCAGTATAGCTGAGGTGTCAGCCAGATCCCCAGACTGGGTACACAGAAGCATAATCAGCTAGCCTTTGATACAGTTCACTTAACAGTTGCAAGATAAGTCTTCAAAGAAAAATCTCTCACTAGCTGACTGGTGACTGGGGTTACAAACCATTTTATTATATTTTAATATTTTTGTGTTTAAGTGTTTAATGATGCAAAAAGTGTAATTGTTTTTTCTTCTAAAATATTTTAATGCATGTATATTGTTTTAAATGGGGATTGTGCCATGTTTAATTTAATGTTACTCATTTCAGGAGTAAGGTGGGAAAAATAAGTAAATAAATACATAATGCACACCCCTTTCAATGGAAGACAAATAATTACAGTAATTATTCTCCCATCTGTAGAAGAGAACAAATATTCTTCCACAGTATTCCATATTTGAAAGTTATGAGATTTTGTGGAGAAATTATTCTTCATAGAATCTTTACATATAAACCAGTTTTCTGTGCTGAAAAAAATAGCTGCACAAGAAATAGTATTCTACACTCCCACCCCCAAACAAGAGAAACCTGCACTTGATAATGGAACATGTATGAGTTGCCTTTCCCCATATTACTCCAAATAATTATTATTTGAATCTCTCCATACCTTCAAAGAAAAGTAACAAGGAAAAATTGATAATAATATACCTTCCAACATTTCACACACAAAAACCGAGACATCAAGAAACATCATGATCAAAAGCATGGTTGGGAGGGTAAAAGCTATAGGTGAGGGACACAAACTAGGAGGATTTGCTGCAGTTTGCTTTTACCTGACTTTTCTGGGAAGGATCACATGATTCTACTGCTATTCCTCTTTGAGTGCCCTTTATACTAATTGAAGTAGGACACAGAAGGAAAGTGGGAGTAGCAAAGAAAAAAGGAGAACATCCCAGAGGAAAATGGGATGACCTCTTCACACAGGGCAGTTGAAGGGTATGTGCTGTTGGTAAAAGTCATGGCACTGATTGTCGTCATTGTTTTTCTAAGATAAGAAAGGATATTAGAGTACCACAAAAGCTTCCATGTTCTCCTTCCCTGATTCTCCACTGTAACAAAGTCCCAGAAAAGAAGGAAGTGCAGAAAGAAGTATTCCACAGCATTGGCTTGAGATACTACAGAATACTTAAAACTGAGTTACAGAAGTATATAAACTCTCCCTGAATAATCTGTATTAGTCATTTGTCTTGTGCTATTCATGAATAATGACAATGCTGTATTTCAGTCCAGAGATGCAATAATCTTTATCTCCCACTGTCTAAATAAAAACTGATGTTTATAAACTATATATAAACATGCATATATATCCTCATGTAAATAGCAAAATCCAGCCAAGAAATAAGTTAGAGAGTGAAATATGAAAAATAGCAAATTACTTGTGCAAATGCTACACAATAAATGTGTGTTTCTAATATTTTCAGAAATGTTTCAAAAGTCCGATATGTTTAATATCACATTCTGTCAACTACCATAGAAGCATGGCTTCAACTTTATTCATGGTCCCTCATTGCATGAATCACTGGAAAACAGTAGTTTTCCTATAATATCTTAACCCAAGTCAACCACAACATTTAAAAACTAAAGGGGGTGTTCTAAAATGGTAATACTTCCATTAGGCATTTGTACAGATGGGAGAAAACTTCAATTTTCATGTTCATATGTACTTATCAAATTTAAACTTCCCCCATCAGCAAGCAAGCTAAAATTCAATATAGGGAATAACATTAATTAAACGGAAATTCCCACATACAAATGACTACTTTATCTTACTGTCAACAAGTCCTCCCCATTTCTCATAACTTTTGTTAGTGCTCCCTCCCCTTGACCCCCTTAATTTCTATCTAGCTCATAGCCTTAAGCGTATGGAGAGTTCATAAATTAAAGGATCCTGAGGATAAATCAAAGAATCCAATCCATTGGCACAGAGATATTTTGTTCTAGGTGCACTGCAGATATTAAAGCACTACGTAATTTAAAACATTGGCTTTCAAAATAGCACTGACTAACATGAATATCTTGAGTATTCAATAAGTTATGGACATAGTTATACTTTTTATAGAAAACCAAATATGTAGATTGGGGACTCCCTTGCACCCAACATTGCTACCAGAAATTGCTCCTTTCTAGGGAAGGCAGTGTTGGCTTCAGTGACCCATGCCTTAATTATCTCCTCAATAAAGTACTGTGATACATATGGAGCTGCTCTTTGAAAGCATAGAGAAGTGAAAACTACATCAAAATACAGCCATCTCTGTGTTATTTTATCCATACTTTAGAAACCAGACATCATCGTTTTTGTACCAACTGCCAAAGCTTCCAATTTGTGAAGTGAAGTCATTTAAAGATACTGGTTTTGACCAACAAAGCCATTAATCTTTTAGGGACAGAATATCATAAAGTATCTCAGAATTCATTGACATCAACACATGGGCTATTGCATGCCCTCACACTCCAAGAGCTTTTGGTGATGACCATGTGAGATGATGCTTTCTCTGTATTTCAGAACCATGATTGTGCAACTCCTTCCCAAAGGGGATCATGATGTCTCCACGGAGACTGCAGTAGACATCCACCAATACATTCTTCTGCATCACCATTGAATCATAAAATAAGCTTTACGGCTTGCTTTTGTTTTAATCTGTTCTGAAAGAATGCTGTTGTTATTGGGAAAATCTTTTTAAATATAAGTTTTAATATAATTTTAAAGAACATTTTATCTACTGTGCATTATTCTGGATCCCTGGGAAGCTGAGAGGCAATCAATAAATACCTCTAATACATCAATAAATCAAACTATTTCTCCCTGTTCACTCATTATATAAGTATGTTCATATTTATATAGGTATGAATCATTGCTTGTATTTGTTTGTGAAGGATGCTAACCACCCAGCCTGATAACTAGGAAGGTGAGTTATGAATCATTCTAAAAGCAATAACATAATAAAATTTACAGTATTAACATTTCATTATTTCTACCTACTTCAGTATAAAGTTTGTTTGCCCAAATGCTTGCTTGCCTAGTTCCCATTTACCTAGAACTTGAGTCACATTTAATTCCCTGTTGTCATACTACAATCGGAATTGTGGAGACCAAGCTGTGAGAGTTTTGATGCAAAAATAACACTGCCTTGCATCAGAGGTCGAACAACATGATTTTTTGCTATGTTGGATGTCACATTGGACTGTGCTGACAGCAGATGTTCTCACTGATAGAAGTTGACAATTGCTGACAACATGTCTTTCTTAATAAAAACTAATCAAATTTACAACAAAAAGGAAAAACACACTGCTGTATATCTTTTTAAAATATTTTAAAGTAGCTTTAAAGTTTACTTTTTGATACATGCTTATTTGTTTTTTATTTTATTTTTATTTAAATATTTAAAAAGTTATATTAAAAGTTAAAAATTAAGATAAGTATAGAACAGAAATACAGAAAGTGCCAAGAAAAAGAAAGAAAACAGAATAAATCATAGAAAGAAGAAAGAGAAAATATATGCATATTTGGATTATCCTACTCCATGGAAATTCTCTAGCATGTTTAAAGAACTAGAAAGACATTAAAAATGTGATCAGTTTATTTTTTAATATATAAAAATTCTCCTCAATGTTCATGACCATCACCATACCATAAAAGATTATAGAAAAACAGGGTTGTATGACATCTAAAGTGATATCAACATCAGCATCATTTGCAGATGATTGAACTGTCTAGAGAGGGGGACGACAAATCAATAACCTCAACACTCATCCCATAAGGAGAAAAAATGACAGATCAACTAAGACTGAATCACCACTTAGAATTTACTTATTACAATGGAACTGGTAGTTGAGTCAGAATAAAGAGATGGACACACAACATGTGTTGATAAACTAAGGGACAGTTAGATTATTTGCTTCTGGGATTAGAGGTGAACCTGCTGGAGAAAAGGTAAGATTACAACTGCTTCAGCAGTAAGAAGCTCTGAAATAGCAATAGGACTGAAATACTTTCTCTCCAGCGGGGTCGCTTCTGATTCCAGAAGCATGGTAATCAATCTAGCTTGTCTTCTCATGCTGGTCCTCCCAACAAGTCCTGAGATGTAAAAGAAAATGCCAATGAAGTTCACTCCCAAAGATTGTTCCCTTTCCAATTTCCGAGTTCCATGAAAGTGATGAAGTCCAAAGAACTCATTTTTTGCAAAAATGCTGACCAAGTTTTCATATAGAGAAAGTGTGTGTGTGTGTGTGTGTGTGTGTGTGTGTGTGAGAGAGAGAGAGAGAGAGAGAGAGAGAGAGAGAGAGAGAGAGAGAGAGAGAGAGGTATAAAAGAAGGCTAGTTGATGGACCAAGCTAACAAGTATTTATACAGGCATTAATAACACATTAACAAATGAAATTTTCTCTAAGAAATCAAAATGAAATGTAAAAAAAGAGATTTTCTTGCACTAAATTGCTGAAAGTGACCACAACCTAACAATTTCTATTATTTTCATTTATATAAATCAAGAACTTTTGACATAACCTACTTAAATAGTATTCAAGCCAATAGCTTGTTTTAAAGAACCATTCAAAGACTGAATCACCACTAAAAAATCATCAACCTCATTTTTGCATTCTGTGTGCTATTATGTTGCATTTGTTCTCCATGTGTCTCTTTGCTTTTTGCCATAAACAACACTGTACTGTACAATGTTAAAATAGCATTTAAGTTTGTTTTTTGAAAAAAAGAATTTTCCATTGGTCACAATGGGCAAATCTTGCATGCATACCACTGGTTTAATTCATAGAATAAAATCTTTCGCATACAGACAAATACTCAGATACATCTTCTATTACCTACTTCTGTATTTCAAGGCCAGTAATACTCAAAATCTTACCTGTTAGAATACATGACACACTAAGCTCAAACTTTTTCATTATCCAAGTCCTTAATTTTTCTTTTTTGCACCTCACTCATTTCTATGATCATAACGAAAATGTCTTATATTCAATTATAACAACAGCAATCAAAGTCATGGGGAGCAAAAGGAGTCTCAATTGCAGCCCATACCCTGTTCTCCATATCACCAGAGGAAGCGATTGAGAAGCACATCAATTCACATAACTTCCTACCAGTGCCCCATTGTCTTTTCAGAACTTAATGATGCTGAAGTGTCTGTATGATTAAAATTTAAAGGCTTCCAAGTAACCAAGTAATTTGCCCAAAACTCCTTATCCAGCACTCACCACAAAGACTCTGATTTTAATATACCATTAATCAAGCTCCAGCCTAGTTTACCACTGATACTTTAAATTACAGAAGAACTAACTTCATTGTTCTCATCCTATCACATGAAAAATCTTTCTCTTGATCAGATGTGTGTGTGCATACACATCCCAAAATGGGAAGTAAAAAAAATGTGGTGATGGTGAAAAAATACCGGACAGAAGTATGCAGCAGTCTGTGTATTTATGGTGTGTATTTGTTTATTTTTGTTAGGTATGAGCTTTATTCATTCTACAGTTTTACTGCCAAAAATCTAAAGTTCATTGCAATCACCATGCAAAAGCTTGAAGAGTAGGTGGGGGGAGAAAATCAAGTGCATGTGTGTCTGTGTCTGTCTGTCTGAACATTCAAAAAAATTATAGAGATCTATTGAAAGATATTTGATAGGAGACAACACAGTTTGTAAGAAAGCATTTTGTTAAAGCAATAAAACATAAAATGATTAGAAACTTGTTGGTATCATATACCTATGTCAGCTGAGGGTTCCACAGGCATATTCAGCTCATAGTTGCATTAGTGGAGGGTAACCATTTCATATGTACCAAATTATATTGTTAGTCCTAATGAGAGTAGAACAATTCCATCATTTGGAAATGACTCACTGATATGCTGAGTCTACTCTCACTGGCATCAGCCAACAGAACTCCAGCCATGCAGTTGCACAGTTTTAGACATTATATAATTATATAATTTTTTTTCTGGGCCTTCAATACACTGCACTATTCACTGAAATTTCAGATATAGACATAAATTATTCTATGTTGTGGATCTTAAATTGCATTTTTAATGTTGTGAGCTACTTTGCATTTTCAGTTAGAGGTAAAAGTGGGTTGTTATTATTGTTGTTGTAGTTGCTGTTAATTCCCCAGCACATAGTGGGTCAATAAGCAAGTCTTTTGTCAAATGCACAATGTTGCACAGTATTGGTATACAGCAGAAAGGTGGTATAGCACAACTACCATGTAGTGAAGTGAAGATGTTGTTGAGTGCAATTTTTACTATATAGGTATGCTGTATTATCTCAACAAGTGTTATGAAAAGCTATTCTAGATCTTAGATGTCCAAACTCAGTACAACCATTTCCCCACTATGCCACAACCAAGACATCTGTGTGCTGTTCAATGCACTTCTATATGAGAAAAATAGATGCAAACCTGGTGAAGTCTAAAATTATTTTTGAGAAGAATGTATCTAACACAATGCTTTTTTCCAGGTCAGGAGTGACTTAAGAAACTGCAAACCACTTCTGGTGTGAGAGAATTGGTTATCTGTAATTACGTTGTCCAGGGGATGCCCAGATGTTTTGATGTTTTACCATCCTTGTGAGAGGCTTCTCTCATGGCCCCCCATGAGGAGCTGGAGCTGTCAGAGGGAGCTCATATGCATTCTCCCAGGATCCAAACCTCTAACCTGTCAGTCGTCAGTCCTGCTGGCACAAGGGTTTAACTCATTGCATCACTGGGGGCTCCAACACAATGCTAAAGGGTCTATAACTAACAAGTGACAGGATGATAGCTTACTATCACGGAGCCATTCTAGTATGGCTACTTCTGTTCTTCTTCATCATCATAATCATCATCATCATTCTGTGATCCATTGTTATCAATCTGGTATAGAGATGCTGAACATTTTAATGATATTGGATGCAGGATGGTCACCGCACCTCAGCATCCATTGCTGTGCACAGTAATGTCATATGCAGTTTCAGAGAGCTTCACACAATAAACCAAGTTTCCAAAAGTCACTTCTTTCTGGCCTGTAATTGTCGTATCCCATAAGCAAAGTTTCACTCATAAAATTCCTCCCAGAAAATTTTGAAAAAAATAATCCTGTTGAAATTTCCTTGATTCTTCAGAGTTTGAAACAGATAGATTTGATTCAGTGGACAAAATTCAAAAAGAAACATTAAAGGCACTTTGTAGGACAGAGTGACATTTTATTTCTGCAGAAATCCATGTTACCTTGTTACCCACCACACTTGCAGTGTTAACCAATCCTTTTCTGTCAACTGGCAATTTTTGGCAGATCCCTTTTGCATGATTCATGAAGGACCAGTAAAAGGCTAATTGTTCAAATTAATTTGCGTAAATGACTAAGCAAGAGATAACAAAATTACATCTGCACTTGTTTGGCAAAGATTCAATAGCAGCAGCCCCCATACTGCCAGCTGCTTCCAGACAACACTCTTGCAGAAATTAAAAGCTACAAATATTAATTAATACACTTTTTTGGTACGTTAATTTGCACTGAAAGGTTCCGGGAGTGCAAAACTGCTGAGAAGATGAACCATGATAATTAGAATTAATGGGATGGATGCATGTTTTTTGCAGCTGAAGTTTTAAAAAACCTATGAATGGAACTGGGAACTTGGAGCTGACACTCTCATAAATCTCTATGATAATGCAGCTATTAGTATTAGAAGGATTAAGTACTGTGGCTTCAATGTTATCCATCACATGACACATTGTATCCCATCTGTCATTGAAACAACTAAGACATGATAGCTGTCCTTGAGGAAGCCATCTGAAAAGCTTTGGGAATTTAAGGAATTGCCCGGCTGAGTGTCGAAGTACAAAATGAATAGCTCAAACCTCTGACTCGCAAATAGAAATAATGGCCAACACTCTGTACTTGTCAGCTTAACATTTTAACAAATACTCTCCCTTCCAATATCTGTATTTACGTTTAGGTAAGTAGTCTTAATTACAGATGTATCATCAAGAGAGGGGGGGAGGGAGAGAGAAATCAGCAAATGATAGGGATTTTTTAAATCTTTAATTCATTTGTGACTTCAGACATTTCATTTCTCTCCCTCTTTCAAGAACGTGTGCTAACAATTATATTAGCATTTTCACTTGGTTTTCTTAAACTCTCCCTTCTCAAACAGTAATGCATGAACATATTTACTTTTTGAAACATCTATGCATCTTCAAGCAGTAGCACAAATAGTGCGGTTCTGCAACATATGGGTGGAATCTACTGTATTTCTGACACAGACTGACTTTGTGAATTTAATATGACTTCAATTAAAATTAATACATGCCAGGTTTGTATTTTTTTCAGACAATGTTCTTATTTATGGGAGCAAAAATATTTAATCAGATTTCTTTTATAAAACATTGACATGGATAACTTTTACTATGGTATAATAATATAATAATAATAATAATAATAATGCTTTTTAATAACCCGCCTTATCTCCATGAGAGGACTCAGAGTGGCTTCCAACAAAAAAAAAAGCACAGTGGCAAACATTCAATGCCAAGGACAATACATAGCAAATCAAAAGAACAGTCTCAATAAAAATTATAAAAATAACAACTTAAATAAACATACTATAATGCAATTCAAGCACTCACAAGTTCTTAAAACTCTTAAACTTTGGCTAAAAGGTTAGAGCTAAGATGGTATACAACGTCTAACAGGTGGAGGTAGATGTCTATAAAGTGGACAGACAAGAAGACAGTACAAAACAAAACTTCCAACAGTAATATGCAGCAATTTCAAGAGAGACATATACATTACCAAAGGAATTCCATTAGTTCACTGGAGAGTGCAGAACAATATGGAAAAAAATAACATCAGTCAGGGAGAAAAGAAGTATAACCAAGTCTGATCATAATGATTCCAAATCCAAATTCTGACCATACCTCATTAATCTCATGCCAATTGTGCAGCCAGACTACAAACATTTAGGATGATATCTTTCGGTTCATGGTATTAAAACAGCAAAGCCAGAAAAGTAATGCCTGGCTGATATTTAAGATTAGGTTGAAACATAAAGCAAGGCTAATCTTGTTATAGACTCATGGAAGAATTGCCAGGGAGGGAAAGTATGACATAAGTGAGGGGTAGCTACAGAACACATGGGAAACCCAAATCACATCACATCTTATTACTATGATACTATCTTTCAGAAGCAACTTATTTTATTATATTATTTTCTATTAATACAATTATACATCTCTGAGAAAAATACAACTCTTCATTTATATGCTTCACAATATTCTTTAAAAAAATATATCATTCAAATATGCAAAGACAAAAAACATAATTATAAAATATTATAACACAAAATGAAATTAAAAGTACCAAGGGAGATGAAGTGAAGACAAGGAGATTGCCGAGCGGCTAAACGACTTCTTTGCCTCCGTTTTCACACAGGAGGACAGACAACATATGCCTGCAGCTGAGTCAGTTTTTTCAGGGAGGGAATTAAATGAATTAAACCAGATAGAGATAAACAAGGAAGATGTTCTCACATGCCTTACTAAACTAAATGTCAACAAATCACCAGGGCCAGATGGCATCCACCCCAGAGTTCTTAAGGAACTCAAGTGTGAAATTGCTGAAATTCTAGCCAAAATATATAACCTTTCTCTAAGATCAGGCACTGTACCCGAGGACTGGAGGGAGGCAAATGTAACTCCGATCTTCAAGAAAGGATCCAGGGGTGATCCAGGAAATTATAGGCCAGTTAGTCTAACCTCAGTTCCAGGCAAAGTGATGGAAACCATTATTAAAGAAAAAATTACTAAGCACATAGAAGAACAGGCATTGCTGAAGGAAAATCAACATGGTTTCTGCAAAGGCAAATCATGTCTTACTAACTTGTTAGAATTCTTTGAGGGTGTAAATAAACACATAGATAAAGGGGACCCAGTCGATATTGTTTACCTTGACTTTCAAAAGGCTTTTGACAAAGTCCCTCACCAAAGGCTCCTAAATAAGCTCTTCAGCCATGGAATCAGAGGACAGGTCTTGTCCTGGATTGGAACCTGGCTAAACTGTAGGAAACAAAGGGTGGTAATAAACGGACACTTCTCTGGGTGGAAAGAGGTGAGAAGTGGCGTACCACAAGGTTCAGTTTTGGGTCCGTTACTTTTTAATTTATTCATTAATGACCTGGATGTAGGAGTAAATTGTGAGGTAGCAAAGTTTGCAGACGACACTAAATTGTTCAGGGTAGTTAAAAATGAAACTGATTGTAAAGAGCTCCAGAAAGATCTCTCGAAATTGAGTGAATGGGCAACAAAGTGGCAAATGCATTTTAACCTAAACAAGTGTAAAGTCATGCACATCGGGGCAAAGAACCCCAACTACACCTACAAATTGATGGGGTCAAAGCTTTCGAGACAAACCAGGAAAGGGATCTTGGGGTTTTGGTGGACAGCTCAATGAAGATGTCAACCCAGTGCGCAGCAGCAGTGAAAAAAGCAAATTCTATGCTTGGCATGATCAGGAAGGGAATCGAAAATAGGTCGTCAAATGTTGTATTGCCTCTCTACAAATCTATGGTGAGGCCACATCTGGAGTACTGTGTACAATTCTGGTCACCGCACCTCAAGAAGGATATAACGGAACTGGAAAAGGTACAGAAAAGGGCAACAAGAATGATCCAAGGGATGGAGCAGCTCCCTTACGAAATCAGGTTGCAATGCCTTGGTCTTTTCAGCCTTGAAAGACGGCGTTTAAGAGGTGACTTGATCGAAGTGTATAAAATCATGCATGGGATAGAAAAGGTGAATAGAGAAAAATATTTTCTCTGTCACACAACACTAGGACTAGGGGCACTCCCTAAAGCTCCAAGGTAGGAAAGTTAGGACTAATAAAGGGAAATATTTCTTCACCCAGAGGGTCATTGGGTTATGGAACTCACTTCCAGAGGAGGTTGTGACAGCTGTCAGCCTGGACAGCTTCAAGGCAGGATTAGACAGATTCATGGATACCAAGGGAATCAGTAGCTACTGAAATGGACATCCAAGTGCCACCTCTGTGTTGACGGAGGCAGGCAGGATTTCCCGGGTACTGGTTGTGGGGGTCGGGAGCAGGTGAGGGTTTTGCCCTCCTTTCTGCTAGAGATCCCTGTGTACAACTAGTGGGCCACTGTGTGACACAGAATGCTGGACTAGATGGGCTGAGGCCCGATTCAGCATGGCTCTTCTTATGTTCTTATGTTCTTATGTTCTTATGAAGCAAACACCACTACCAACAAACAAAAGCAAATTTCATTATATAAAAAAGTAACTAATACACCTTTATCTACAACATACCCACGCACATTCTAAACAGACACCTACTAAACTAATCTTTAAGCCTCACACGTGTCGCCTTTTTTGATTTTAACTTCTTATTTGTTAATCCCTTTCAGTATCACTTTGTTTATGCCTTTCGACTTTAAATTTGCTTCACACTATCCTCAAAGCAAAAGGTAAGACTATAGTAAAATTAACAAGGAAACCTAGTTTTTCTATAAGCAACAGGAGATGTAACATCGGAACCCTTCCGAAGACTAATAAATCCTTTCTAGTGTTTAGAGGTTTTTCTCCTACATATTGTCTCATTTGTCCTGCTTCTGTATCTTTTACTTAAACAGGTGAAAAGACATAACAAGAAAGCTGTTTAATACCAGACAATTTGTATTGATTAAGAAACTATTTTCCAAAACAGAAAAAACCCAGAAGAGATTTCCAGTATTTATTTCATATTAGCTTGCAGCTCCTCCCTGTGGACCCCATAATTGTAGAATCACTTGAAATATAGAGGTGACTGTCAGTGAAACCTTTCTTCAAATGAAATGGATGAAACTGTTACAATATGGAACTGCATAGATTTCATTGCTACTATATCTGCTTTACAAACAGCGAGTCATGGCTGGGAGTGAAAAAGAAACCGCCCAACATTTGAGATCTAAATACTATATGCTTGATGCCAAAATGGTGTGCCCAGTTCTGATATTATTGTGCTCTGATTTGGTCTGCTTGAGTAAACCAGTCTGCTCCACTTTTCCTTCATCACGGGGGCAAACACAAACATTCTGTTTTCTGGCTTGAGTATTCCAACATACTCAGTAACCAACCATGGTCATGACTGTCACTTTTGTAGTGTCAGGAGAGTCCAATTCCTAAAAACATGCAAGCAGTAATGTCACTCGGGTTGGTGTCACCCTGTGCAATAACTCGTGCCATCACCCCCCCCCCCCCCTTGAACCTCATACAAGATATATAGTAATGGTTTTGTTTCTAATGGTTTCTAATATCCTCAGGGAACTCGCTCCCTCGGGATATTAGATCGGCCCCCTCCATACTGACATTCCGGGAAAAAAATAAAACAGTGTAATGGATGAATATGAAACCCAGGAAAGAATGAACATGGAACGGCTTGACAATGTCTTTGGAAAATGAGCTAATAGGAAGTTACTGGTGTTTTATGCTTTTAATGCTTTTTACAGGGTTTTAATAATGTTTGTTAATTGTTTTTAATTTTGTTTCAATTTTGCTTGTTTATTGTGGTATTGAATCATGCCAGTGTAAGCCGCCTTGAGTCACCTTCGGGCTGAGAAAGACGGCATAGGAATGCAATAAATAAATAAATAAATAAATAAATAAATGTTCATAGATCATAACTCCCATTTATAACTATTTGAAAAATAAAGCAGTGATGTTTTAGCTTTGTAGGTATATTGAATTGGTAAATATAAGATGGTCTTATAAAAATGTTTTTGTGGTTATAACCAACTACATGGATATTTTTATTTTAAACTATAAATTTCTGCTGATATCCTACACAAAAAGAATTATGGACAGTCATTTGATATCACCCCTCGGATAGTGATTTTGAATATAAAAATACAATATGAGTAGAGCTAGCTGAGCATGTACACACACTACACACAACCAACAATACCCACCCCACACTACCATTTGTCTTTCTAACATCCAAGATCTTATGGTAACTGAACATATTCCACTACCTTTCATAAAGAGCTTCCAGTTGTAACCCTAAAGATATTTTAACTTTCTAAGCATGGTGATACCACCCTTTATGTTTGTGGGTGGTCTATTTTAGTTATTCATTCTTTAACTTTGCTATTAGAAGGTTTAATATAGGGGCAATGCTAACCTCTGCCATTTACATTGGTTAAGGGAAAATTCATAAAAGCTTGGCGGCAGTTAAGAATCTTATTCTATCTTTACAACAACGACATGAAGCCATAAAGACATTGGATCATAATTTTGCCACATAATGACTTCGGACATCTCCAGCTTCTCCAAAAACATTGTTAGCTGCAACTGGGCTTCCATTTTTAGACAATAAAATGTATGGCTATGTTTTGGATTACAGCTTCCAGAATCCTTCAGGTAACCTAGACTCCATTTACACTGCCATATAATGCAGTTTCAGAGTGCAAATTAACTGCACTGAACTGTATTATATTGCAGTGTAGTCTCATATAATTAAGTTCAATGCAGTTAAATCTGCATTATATGAGGCTACACTGACTATTATAATGCATTTCAAACTTCATTCTATAGCAGTGCAGTTGAGGCCATAGTGACCATGCCATCTGGTGTATTCCAGGAGCAAATGGTACATAGATTAACCACTACAGGTGTTAACCAGAGCCTAATGTAACCGTTTTCTAATATATTTGCTCACAGGACTGGACAGTGAAAGCCTATTGCAAATTGATACTGGGTATAAAATGCACATAATGTGATAACATGATAGTACAGTACAGCCTGTATATCTATGGGGGGGATATATTCCTTGACATACTAGGGAAACTCATAACTGTGGATGGCAGCAAATCCCATTGAAATGAATGACTTTTTTTGCCATAGAATCATGCTCAAGGAATTCGAAAATACCTAGAGAGAACACCTTTATAGCATGTCTAGGTCCTTCAGCCAAACTCCATGGTCAACTTCCATCAAACATATAGCATAGAATTACACTGGGGAACCTAGGGAATGCCTAGAGAGAACACCTCTCTAGCATTTATAGGCCCCCCAGTCTTGATTCCATGGTTAACTTTCCCTGGAAACTTGGAATCTCATAGAATTCCCATAGAATCATGTTAGAGGACCTAGAGAGAATATATTTGAGTCACCTCCAGGCTGAGAAAGGTGGTATATAAATATGGTAAATAAATAAATAAATAAATATTTTTTCAGCCAAGGAAAACTGAAACCACAGATAGTGGTCTAATGGTTACAACAGTTGTACTGTATCAACCAAGTGGAGATAACTATTTGTCTCATAGGGCCCTTCTAGACAGTTCCTTTATCCCGGGATCTGATCCCAGGTTTTCTGTTTATCCTGGATTAGCTGGCAGTGTGGACTTATAAAATTCAGTTTATAGCAGAAAGCCTGGGATCATATCCCGGGATAAAGGACCTGTCTGGAAGGGCCCATAGACTAAACTCTCACACAGATAAAATAAGTTTTAGTCCAGTTCACAAGAAACGTGAGGAAGAACAGAATATTGTGTCCTGAGCATTCTATTTGTGCCTCAGACATTTTAATTCCCTCATGCCTAGTTTCTTCTGAAGGAGAGACCAAGAGCTTTTGAAATGTGTTGCTAATTACATGTCTCATCAAAGGCTCAACACTTATGCTTAGGATGAGTATAAAGCACTTGTCTAACAGGCACCTATCTCCTTCATGGTCGCTACTTTTTAATAGTCTCTTATGTAAAGATAGCCGAGCGCTTAAATATTTCCAAATCTAGCAATGTAAAAGATTTTCAAATGCAGAATAGGTTTTTTTTGTCTCTGTGTTGTGTGTGCTCTTATCACTCAAGAAAGCCTTCACTGGTTTCTTCTCTCTCTTTTCCTCTCTTTAATTAAAAAAATCCTTTGGGGCCATGAATGCCAAGTTTTAGCCCAAAGGGATTTTTTTATTACAGTTCTAAACCCCTGAAAATCAGGGTAAAGGCTGATAAACCCTTAACTGTGACACAGCTCGCAAGGGCAGCCATAATATCTGATGACAAAACTGACAGATTATTTCTGATGAGGATGGGGGAGCTCTTTTTTGTTTTTAACCTGACCCTGAGGACATGTCATAACATTTGTATTATCTGCAATAAAATGTCAACTATGCTGCTGTAAGATTGCTAAGGCTTGGAGTTCAAGCATTCCATTTAGTACTGCCATCTTTTTCAATTTAAAAAATAAAAAAGACTGTAATTTCTTATTGGACAGTCCCTGACTCAGACCTGTGTTTTGATTTATCATAGCAGTTGTTCGAGACCATGCATGGCTGTGTGGCAAAAGAAATTCAAAGAGATAAAGGAAAGGGATAAACTACCCTGCCAGAGAAAGCTTTGTTGTACTTAACCAAACACTGAGCCAAAGGAAGTTGGCAAAATAACCAAAGAAACCCAACAGGAGAAGGCTGAGTCCAGTAGAAATTTGAATGCCTTCATCTCCCTAATGGGCATTATTATGAATTATATGTCCAGGATGCATAACAGGTGGAAATATCTCTGACTAAAGCCATCTTAGTGCCTGTGCAAAGAGAAAAGCCAAGAGATTAATTTAGTAATTAAAATAATAGTAATATCAACCAAACATAGCATCCTTTAGTTCAATGTAGCATTTGAGGCAGAGCAATACTGTGTCTTTTATTGTTATTAACAAATAGGTGAAATCCCATATTTTCACCAAGGGCTACACCAGCTTTATGATTGCTTTCAAAGGGGTGAATTTTAATTGTACGACCATATAAATGTGACTATGTTGCCCTGGCATTGAAAGTCCCATGGCCACATGAGATGACACAGTGGGTCGGATTTGGGCTGTGGGTCTTGTATTTGACATGTGAGTCCAATCTTCATAGCATAGCACAAAACCATCCATCTGCTTTCTTGGGAGAAATCTCCATCTAAGACAAGTCATAGGGCACATCCAGACAGCCCCTTTATAGCGGTAACTCCAGCAATAAAGAAGGGGCTGTCCATATGACATCCTGGACAATCCCGAATTAATTTGCCACAAACCAGGAAAACCCTGGTTTGTAGTGAATTAATTAGCTAGTCAATTTATTCCACACCTTCTTGGAAGACGTAAGATAAACCCACTACTTCTGGTGTCTGGATTGCAGTCCAGAAACCATTTCCACAGTTTTCTGGGGTTTGGGGGCTGTGGTGAAATGTCCTGCCCTCCTCCCTCACAGGTCATAAACCCCTTTGAAAAGTAAGGAAAACTTACTTGGCTTCCAGTAGACTGTGGCCGGAGCACTCCCGGCACGTAGAAATGACATGCAAGGAGAGTAGGGGAAGAGAAGGAAAATCGCTCCCCCTCCCCCCCGGCTCTCCTGGCGCATCATTTCTATGTGCTGGGAGTGCTCCGGCTATAGTCTACTGGAGGCTGGGTATGTTTTTTCTTACTTTTTAAAGGGGTTTGAGGGCTTCGGGGAAGGGGTAGGGTCTCCAGATATTCTTGTGGGCCAGTCCCATGAGATCATCTGGACACCCATCTCAGCATGTGCTTTCTGGGGTGTGTGTAGACAGGCCCCCAGGAACATCTGCGTTTTTTTAAACATGTATGGTTCTGGAATGAAGGCCTGTCTGGAACTGCCCATAGTCAATACCAATAACTTTTTCAGTACTGATGTTAAATTTCATGACTGTGCAATGGAAACACAACACATGAACCTTACGAACAGTTACAAAAATAAGGAGAATTCAGAAAAGTGAGCGATAGACAAAAAGCTATGATCATAACTTGGTGTTACAACATCTATCTGTCACTGGAGAAAATCCCCCCCCCCCCAAATTCTATGTCAATGGACTGATGAATCCTCTCAGGTTTTGACTTGAATTTTAAAGGAATTATTCAGATGTAGAGCATTTTCTCCAACAGGGGTGTCAAACCGATTTCACCAAGGGCCACATGAGCTTTATGGCTGCCTTGTAATTGTAAGACTGCATAAATATACCTATATTGCCCTAACATTGAAAGCCTCTTAGGCCAAATGAAACGATGTGGCAGGCCACATTCAGCCCATGGGCCTTGCATTTTTTAAGCAAGTCTAATGGAACTCAATGTGCCACATAGCATTTTACTATTAAACCTTTTGAGGGGTTTTCTGGTGTAGCTAAAGAAGTTATCTCAACTGGGTAAGATAACTTTACTCTGAACACCATATGCAAATCTTTATAGGAGAAAAAGATGTTGGTGCAATTAGCAAAGGCCTATTTCTTTTTCATCAAAGCAAACCTATGCTATGTTTGGGGGAGGGGGGGACTCAACAACCTAAGGTTTAGTATTTCCCTGGAGATAAAATCCTTCATTTACTTGTACAACTTTGTTAAAAAAAATGTACATTTGAAGACTTCAATAGTTTGCCTTCTTGTAATATTTCAGCTTTTAAGCTGTTTTCTTGCCTCAATGAGCTCACATAAGATACATCTGAAAGCTTTAGTACAAATTTACTTGGAATAAAGTCTTCAATTCATTTTCATGGCACCAAAAAGACAGCTTTAATAACTGCAATGACAAATAAACTGGAAATCATTCCAGGCCTTTTCACTTAACTGACAAGTAGAACACTCTCATAATGAGCCGCAGGTTTTACGTTTTCTCTTTGACCATAATAGCTTCATTTAAGAGCGTCAGACCCTGACACTTCATCATTTATCTACATTATTTCTCATCTTCTTTCAAATAAATTATGGAATACTAGACTGAGCACATAAAAACAAAGTGACTTGTTATCTGTAAACAGCAAGATAAATTGTCCAGAAGTTCCTCATTTAGTTCCCTTTTAAATTTAAAGGCGAGTTATTGGTTGTACCTTTTTCATTTTCCCCCTTCTTCCCAATTTTTTTTCCTTTGCATTTTTACAGCCATCTTATTTTTCTTGCCAGTGGCCTTTGTGCACTCATCCACAGCCTGATGATAGTGCAGAAGGCATAAAATAATTCCGTTATCGAAGGTTGGCCAGTATAGCAGGAGTGCGGAGGAAGAGAGGGAGGAGGAACAAATTAAGCCATTTTACATACATACTCCTTTCCATCTGTAAAATTCCTTCTTTGTAATACATCTTGTCGCCTGATCAAATACAACACATTCAAAGTAATGAGCAATGGGACTTGAAAAGGCTTGAGCTGAGAGTGAGTTAGCACTGATACTTACCCTGACTCTACCACCCCATCCTGTCTTAAACGGCATGCATTTCCTGTCGGAAAAGACTCCTAATGTCCCACAGAGTTCACATTTATTTGAAAAATGATTCTTTTAAAGACCTAATTAGCAGCACTTGCAGCATTTACAGGTTAATTATTAGTGAAGGGTAAAACTCAAGAAGGCAGGTTGGTTTGATTTAATAATACTTTGCACTTCTAAAAACAGTCTATATACATTATTTCTCTAGTCCTTCTAGCATACTCATGGGAACATTTTGCTAGGACTTTTTTTTTACACATACCCACAAAATCTCCTCAGCACTAAAACCTGTTATTCCAATATCTAAATTATAGGCCTTTATCACGGAAAAAACTGCTTCAAAACTCACTTCGGATGTAGGGGGTGCTGGCGCCTCGTATCTGGTAGACTTCCAAAGTTTTCAGCAGTTTTTTTTCCGAAATTGATTCGAATGTACTTCCGAAATTCAGAATGGCTTCGTTAATGGCAGATGCTGTCATGTTTAACCTAGTTTAAATATGACAGCATCTGCTCTAAACTGGGTGTTTTAACCCAGTTTGGAAGTCCATTCCCTCCTCACGGATTTGAACGGCACCTTATAAATTGTATTGTATAATTGTGCAAAGACAAATGTACACTCTATCCAAAGCACACAGTCCCATGAGTTCAAGTGGTAAACAACAGTGCAGGGACAAAAGGGCATTCAGTTCGTGTGAACAAATACAATACAGAGTAAAATCACAATAAATACAATTCATTATAATATAAATATATTCTAAACAATATATCAACTAGTCAAGCACAGTAATGCAAAGTGCAGTATGTAAGGAACACAACAGTATCAAAAACAGTGCCAATAAATAACAGTATCAATATTATATAACAAAAATTCAATATCAAGCCTGTAAAGTTCATGAGAATACCATCATTTCAACTAACGGTAGGAGCTGACTAGGAGCTGACTTGAAGACAGAACCCAAGGGGAATCCAGACAGCTGTGTGGCTGGGGTACGCAGTCTAAGGTCAGCCTAGGCCTATAGTGTGTTGGAATGGTGTGCAGTCTCATAGGAGGGGCCAGGGTATGGATGAAAGATGCCCCAAATGAAGGGAAAATGGACAAATAGCCCTGGACGCTGCAAAACATGAGCCAACTGGTAGAGTGCATATGAGAGATGTCTCGTGCAGCAGTCAGACCTCCTCAGGGGATGGTCTGCACAGTGGGAAGCCAATGAGATTACACACCGTTCCAACCCAAAAGGCAAATGGCCCTGGAATGGAAAGAGTGTGGTCTCAAGAACTTTGAGAAAGACTTCTCACTCATTTCCCTTAAAGGTTGCCCAGATTAGATAACCAGGGAACCCAGGTGTTTCACCTGTAAAATATTATATTAAGCTGCGTAGGGATGCTACCTTGGCTTGGCTTCACCAAGTTCCAGATGCCCTTAAGTTAGGTTAGAGAAATCCAAATAGGTAACATTTAAATAAAAGTTGCCCAATTTTAAACCCAAAGAATTGTTGTGTTGTCTCTTTATTTCAGGGGTTGGCAGGCAAAAGATGTTAAAACACAGTTAAATAATTTATATTACTAAAACACCATAGTACAATTTCAGTATCCACATAACTGGTATTTGTTTTAATTATCCACTTCCAACAAAATATGTCAATATTTCTTGGCCCTACAGTGTGATTCTATGGGATTCTTGGATCAGAGGTTCTTCAGCTCAATTGGGTTCGCTATTAGCCACAGTTTCACATATAACTTTGTCAGTTACTAGTCTTCAATATATCATTGTAATACAAAGGTTCAGTGCATGACTGTACCAATATCTGTTTGGCTTCTAAAATTATTTGCTTCTTGTTTTTTTCTGGGCTGCAAAATTATATTTTAGAAACTCAGACAAGTTCCTAAACAAATTATGACCAAGATGGTACCTAATAGCCAATAAAATGATATGTTGCAACACAGAAAAAATGAAGTCTCTTCTTTCTTTTAGATATAGCATCTGAAAATATGGCTACAGTGCTCTAAATAAGATTTTCACAAGGATAATTTACTATAGTGACATCTTTGATCACTTCCCAAAAGCAGTAATCCACATCATATTATCTGTAATTTTGTGTGTTTGCTCAGAAGCAGCCTCAGGACCTAATCAGAAAGGTCTATGGATTTGCAATGCATCATGGTGAATCCATTATGTCACAGAGGGTGTGTACCTGCCACTCCATGCCCCTCATCCCATGACTTACCAGGGTCCTCATTTCATGGGGGAAGTGTCGCTGCTCAGTTTCCCCCCATTATTCTGAAGGCAACACGGGAAGGCTCCCATGTTGCTGCAGTGGTGGCATACACGGCTTCCTCTCTCTTTTATTAGTACTTCTGGCCAGAAGTACTCATAAATCATGTAATAGGCTCTGTCAGAAAAGAGGAGAGGAACCAGCGTATGACAGGGAAAGGAGCCCATCTGACGAGGTCTTAGGTGAGAGTAGTAACTTGGTATGCATCTATAATGTAGTATTAGTACAATTGGCACTACTTCACCTACCATGGCTCAATGCTATGGAATCCTGGGAGTCTGTTTAACAAGGGCTTTATCAGGTTTTCGTTTAAATTCAGTAAAACTTCGGTCAACTTTTTGGACCTCAATGTATTTCTCCATCAAGGCTGCCTCAAAGTGCAAAACTATGGGAAGCCTACAGATAGAAACACCCTTTTGCATTATGATAGCTTCCATGCCACTTCCCTCAAGAGAAGCCTGCCGTATTCACAGCTTCTACGCCTCAAAAGAAACTCATCGTTCCCTGAGCATTTTGAATGAGACGCACACACCCTTTCTCTCAATCTCGCCCACAGAGGGTACCCCAACTCCATTGTCATAACCGCTAAGAGCAGAGCGGATTCCATCCCTAGGGCTCAATTACTTCAGAAAGGCACCAAGAACCCCTCCTCTAGAATTGTATGGCCGCTTACCCTTACCCCGCATTCGCGCAAAATACAAAGCATTGTCAACAAGTTTTGGCCCCTGGTATCAACTATACCGGGCCTGGAGTCTCCCCCCCAGATTGCCTATAAACGCTCTAAGAATCAGAGAGAGTATCTTGTCCATAGCAACCATGTCATCTACCCTAAAACCACCTCCCCGTGCCCGGGCACCAAAAGGTGTGGTTCTTGTTCGGTATGCCCTCTCATCTCGCCCAACACTAGCATTCGAAACAACCAAACAGGTAGAATACTATACCTTAGGGATGAAATTACCTGCGCTTCCTCGGGAGTCATTTACGCTATCCAATGCTGCTGTGGCTGCAATCGCCATTATACTGGGATGACCTCCAGGTGTCTTAGAACAAGGATTATGGAACACCTTTCTAGAATTAGATGTGGGTCCCTTGACTCTGGGTTTTACCAGCATTGTGCAGAAAAGAAAATTGATCCAAACATGCTAAAGGTGACAGGTTTAGAAAAGGTGTGTTTCCCCCCTCATTGTGACAAACAGAACATCTTGCTAAAAGCTGAAAGAAAATGGATTTTATTGGTATCTAGCGAGCCCCCCCTTTGGGCTCAATGAGACCCTCTCAGTGCAAACCCTGTTACTGTGAATTCACCTGTGTTGAATTTGGCTATATAAGCTAGCTACTCCTGTAACCCGGTGCTGATTGCAGCCCGGGAAATAACTCACAAGAGCGATCTGTATTGAAACGCGGAAACGCGGTATGTATGTACTCTCTGCATGCTATTATGTTTTACTGTTATTATGTACCTGTATATTGTATTATATGCGTTGCCACCCATGTCATGTATTCACTGTATGCTATTCCATGCCTAGAAATCTCTCGTTTCGACTTTGAGTCTAAATTGGTCTACTACAATACTGGGGAGGAGCGGTCAGAAGTGATCAGTGCCCTGAGGAAGCGGTTATGCGAAACGGCCATCTTGGTGTCATCAGCTTACCTCCAGCCGTTGGCGCCTGCCCACCATAGCAGCCACCAGCTCTGCCACCTACCAAGGTTCCCCTATTGACTCAGTCGCAGGTCCATGGGTCACTACACCCAGGACTTCACTAAGGGTTACTCAGTGCCAAGTGGAATACTCCTTCGCCCAACCATGTATATGGGCTTGTGATTCATGCTCATACTGTGTATTAATCACATGATTGATTATTTGCATTACATTGTACTGTTTGTAATATTGTTCTGCTATTGAGCATATACTGCCATACAATATGGTGGTTTTTACCTATATATGCTATGTCTTGGTATTCCTTTGACACTGCCCCTTTAAACATTGTGGTTTAGCAGTGTGTATAGAAGCTTTAGCCTTATCTGCCAAAGACTGTTGATATTTCACTAAAGTACAAAACTACATTAATTCTAATGTGTAGATGCATTCTCACTTTCAGATAAAGAAGGAAGAGAAGGAGAAGAATGTGTACTAAAATTATCACAAACTAATATAAAAACTTTGGTTCCAGACCATCTCTGGTAGCAGCCACAATAGCAAAAAATAGAACATTTTAAAATAAATGAAAAAGATCTACTCCCAAATAAGTCATAATGGTAAGTGGTTTGTATGACTATATCAGACACATAAATGGAATTATATTGATCTAATAGGAATCATATTTAATTTGCTCTTATTGATAGCTTCATATACCAGTTCATAAAGACATGGCAAGACAGCTAAATAATAGCACGTGTATCATTTCCAGAATCAGATTCATAAGAGGCCAGGAAGAAAGACAGGGGAGTATTAACAAGGTATCTTACAGTCAGACTAAATTATATCATCGTAATAAAAAGGGCAGAAGCATTGCATAAGTTTATGGTATACTTGACCTTATGCATCAGCCCTATCTTATATTGTTATCTAATCGTGTTTCTGCTCAACAAGTTCCCCAAATGCAATGGAGATATATATGGCATATGGTCTATGGATATAGATTACTTCTCTTGGGAGAGCAGTTCAACAAACAAGGTGGTAAAACAGTGAAATCCCTGTCTCATATAATGGCCAGCCTGATCTCTGCCATGGTAGGAAACACAAAAGGGCTCCTGCTAGAACTCCCAGCTTGAGTTGGATGGGTGGTCCACTTGAGAGGAAGTAGTTTTTCAAATGTTCAGGTCCCAATTTTCAAAAACATTAGTTGTGAAAGAATAACAGTGGGATATTAATTCATTAATCAACGAACAAATTAAGTAATTGCCCAGCAGGCTATCACTGTCTTTTCTCCTTTATTTGTCAATAATTGTATAGTTTTATGAGTGATTGTATGTTTTGCTTCTCAGCACCTGGTCAGGTGTAACAGACATTCATCTGCTATTATTGTAATATGACAACATTGTCTTTGTTTTCCATTCAGCTGGGGCACAAATAACACCACCATGTGGCATACAATGGGCACACAATTCTTTCATGAGACTTAAGAAGAACCATTTATAAATAAAACTATACTCTTTTAACAAAAGAAAACTCTCTGCAATTGCTGCCAATGGTCTTCATCCCTGGACTAATATCACAATACCATTCATATAATTAATGTAGGACACTTTACAAGCAAGTTCAGCATTAATTCCAGTATTTGTAAAATTAACTAAGTCATGCTAATATCAGAAAATTAACTAAGTCATGCTAATATTCAGAAAATATCAATAATAAATCTACTGTTGATAAAGGAAGGAACAAATAGTTTAATGGTGGGGCAAACACTTCGGACTCAAGGGATCTCAAATTCAGCCCAGAGCATTTCTAGAATCTGGTAGAGGCAGATGTGAAAGGCTTTTCCATAACAGTCTAGAAGGGTAATATTTAGAGTTGCTGCATGCTCACAAAGCCTATCTAAAGACCAGCAACAGAAACCATAACACTACTATGGTACACGCAGACCGATTTCACCTTAGAATAATAAATCCTTAGAGTTGGTAGAGAACAGAAGGGTCATGTAGTCCTCTCCAGAGTTGCTCCAAGTAGCAGACATGCAAAACAACTTCTATGAATTTTAATGCTTCTGCAACCATGGGAAGAGTGAACCCATCCTTAATTTTACTATGTCTCCTTCCACTGCTTCAAGTTGTCATCTAGCACTGGCAGAATTCCCGTTCGCCTCAGAACAGCAGCAGGAAGAGAAACAGTAAAATGGCAGAGTTGATTTATCATTTGTTCAATGGTGGATCCATCAGCTACTCCTGACCCATCATCTACTTCCAGCAGAAGAGGGATTTTCTTATAAATGCGAGATAGTTCCAGGTTATGATGAACAATTATGTGTGCCTATTGACAGTAAAGTAAGGTTGAATTGGTGGGACACAAATTTTACTGGACACAAACTTAGTGGCAGCTTCATAAGCTCTGTGAATCTGCTCTAGGTTTAACCTAAACTTTAGCACACTGGATAACACCTCACAACCTCTGAGAATACCACAGATGCAGGTGAAACATCAGGAGAGAATGCTTCTAGAACATGGCCATACAGCCTGAAAAACCTACAACAACCCAGTGATTCCGACCATGAAGACCTTCGAAAATAGATTGTGTTTTAGCAATGACTCTTTAATGTCATTGATCTCCTTGCCCCCTTCCCTCACATACATACAATTTCTATTTTTAAAAGATGAATGGCTTACAAAGGATCTCTGCTATCATGCTCTTGGGAGCTCTATGAAATTATAAAATTTGTGGCCTTCCTTATGTTTTACCACCACAATTTCCATCAATTTCCATCAGTAAGGATAAAGAGAGTTTTAATTCATAACAAAATCACCATGGTCAAATGTTCCTTATCTCTATTCTGCAATGATTTCTATATCTTCCAACAAATGGGCATCCATGCTACAAGGAACACAATTTCCGAGGTTTTGTGTCTATGTAGAACTACTAGCTTGACAGTTACTCAGTGCAGTGTGTGTGCATCTGAATTTTTAAAATGAACCAAATAACAAATGTCAATGATTAAAAATAGACAAGTTCAAGGGCAAAAATTACTCCACAAAGTCAGTAGTTGAACACGCATGGATTCACACATAAATTTGTCTGCACATCTACAACCTTATTAATGGATGCTTCAGTGCAGAGTGAGATTTTACACTTCTTCTGAGTTGAAGCCCTGCCAGAAGCAACCATTATTCCATCCTCATGCATCCACTGATTATTGCTAAACTGCTGCAGAGTTGGGAGATTCAAATCATATATACGCCTTAAATCATAAGCTATGGATATGTATTAAATTCAGTCACTAATACCCTCATCCTAAACTTGGAAAGTACACCATGACATTTAGAAGAATTTTCTGAGCAACCACTGATATTCTGCTTAAATGAATGGCCTGCTTTCCTACAGATATATTTATAAGATCAAAATGTCAATTATTCTTGTAGCTTTAGACTGCAGCACGTGACTACAAGGTCCATCACACTTTATTAAAATGTTTGTTCTATAAAACAGTACAACAGAGGCATGGAGAAAACCAAGAAGACTGAGAAAGGAAAGTCATGGCTAAGCGAATGTTCTTCTCTGTGATTTCCCTCCTCACTAAATTGAAGGCATGAACATATCATGAGTGATAAACTGAAAACCACTGAATACGGAGCAATCACAAAGTACTGGTATATAATAACATCTGTTCAAAATGTACTGAAGTATTGTGCAAATGTACAATGGTCACATTTTCGAAAACATAATGAGTATTATAATTTAAAATAAAATGTATTTCCATTGGGGAAAAGGAGGCAGGTTTGAGGGAAATGTGATTGTCAACTCCAGAACTTCAGATTATCCAGCGTTCAAACATCACAATGGTTAGCAGCAGTCAGCACCGTTCCATTGCCCAATTTGCAGCTGCCATCCATGTTGTAGGAAGAGCACCTTGAGGGGCTTATTTTCTGTGTTCTCATTAGTGCCAGTTCATGAAACACCTCATGCCTCCCAATGAATGGACCACATGTTTACCCTCCAGTAAACCTAGAAGAAGAGGAAAATGTACTCATAGAGCCATGCATTCTGGAAATAGACAAAATAATTCAAAGTTCTGACCATCGCACAATTTAATTAACCATTCGTTGATTTGTCTTTAATTTAATTAAATCTTAATGTTTGTGCATATTATAGAAACCTCTGTATTAATGTATTTTCAAAATACTGAAGTATGTGAGCACTGCAGTTTAAGCTTCGAGTTCCAGGCACACTTTTCTGGAGGTGACCTCCATCTGAACACGGTAGGTGTTGCTTCTAACTAGATATGAATAGGGTGGTACTGTAAGAAACAAATGGCACAATTTATTATTAGAACCAGTCAGCTTTAATGTGCTATTTTTCTTTCCTGGTTTGAGCATTTCTAAAACTGTAGTGGTATTAGATCTTTCAGCTACAAACTGTAAATGCAGTCACCAATAAGACTTCAAAAATTAAAACATATACAAGTTTAGATAAACCAGCAGCAAATTCAGGCCAATAGCTAGACAATCAAGAGAACCTGTTTTTAAAAGGGTAGTACCATACTTCATTAAAATATTTCATTTGAATCTGTTGTTTATGTACTTAAAACAAAACGGCTGTTCTTCCTTTTCTGCTCCAGATGGAGACATTCACATGGCGCTAACGAAAGCATATTCAAAATATTACAATCCATTAAAATACAATAAAATATGATAATACAGTGTATTGAGAAACAGCATTTAAACAGCATAAACCTGAAACGGAAAGAGCCAGAACTGTTTAAAAAACCCACCAAAGCTATCACCCCATAATATCTCCATCATCAAATATCACTATAGACTCAGCTGTAGGAATAGAAACATCAGAGAATCATCAAGATGAGAAGGCAGATAGTCCAACATTATATGACAGTGATGGAGATTTGGGTGCATCTACATTGTAGATTTACTGGAGTTTGATACCACTTTAACTACCATTGCCCAACATTATAGAACCCTGAGATTTGTAGTTTACTGAGACACCAGCACTTTGGCAGAAAAGGCTAAAGCCCTTGTAAAACTACCAGCTCCCATGGTGCTATAACGTTGACCATGGGCAATTGAAGTGGTGGAATCATTGAAATAGAGTCATGGAGTTGGAGGAGACCACATGGCCATCCAGTCCAAGTCTCTGCCATGCAGGAAAAGCACAATCAAAACATCCCTGACAGATTGCTATTCAGCCTCTGTTTAAAAGCTTTCAAGGAAGGAGCCTCCACAGTTTGGAGTCAAACTACATCTCATTGTGGCACATTGTCCCTTGCTCCCAATTGTCCATCTTTGTACAATGAACATATAACATTTGACACTGTATGGACATGGCAACTGGCTCAGCATCAGATAAAATCTTTGGAATTTAGAATCTTATAGCATTAATGCAAAAACCAAGAGCCATTATTAATTCCATCAAAACTTTATTCACAGACAGGATCATAAAAAGAAGAGAAGGGAATTGAATAGGAAAAATGCATCTAGAGAAACATCTTAAGAAGCACTTTAATAATATAGTGAGTAGTAGTGGCATCACTATCCTTATTCGCATTCACTGGCTCATACAATTAGTAAGATGAAGGGTTCCTATGCTTTATAATGTTTTCCGGAATCTTGGAATTACTACTGAATATTCTGTAAATAATGGCGATACACAGAACTTTCACACAGGGAGTTTATTTGGCAAAGGAAGGCAAGCAAATGGCTACACATGATCAAGGCTGGTCATTTGGGAAGGGGCTGAATTGTTTGTTATACTTTTTACATTGGGTCTTCCCACGCTACACAATTATAGCTCCATGATACTATTAATTGCCATGGCTGATAATTCCTATTTCATAGGATTGCATAGTATGTGGCTATAGCAGCTAATGTGGAATGTGCAGACCCGGGTCTGTGGAATGTGCAGACCCGCCTAGGGGCGCAAGCCAAGGGGGGCGCAGTTCACACAGACCAAAAAAATATGTTGAAACAAAACCGCAACGCGCGGCATGGAGATGACTCTCTCTCTCTCGGGGGAGGGCGGGGGGAGAGCGCTGCGATGGGGCAGGGGAGGAGGGAATGGAAGGAGGGCACGAGGAGGAGGAGGGAAGCCCCCAGGGCCGTTGCCGGGCATGCGCGGCACCCAGGAACATGGCGGAGGAGGCAGAGGCACTCGCACCCTCCTGCTGCGCATGCCCGGCAGCGGCCCCGGGGGCGGGGATTCCCTCCGCCTCCTCCTCCTCGCTGCACACCCTCCTTCCTTGAGTCAAGGAAAGAGGGCACACTGCGAGGGCCCAGGGGCTTTGCTTCCTTCCTCCTCTTCCTCACGCCCTCCTTCCTTGAGTCAAGGAAGGAGGGTGCGCGGTGCCACGAGGAGGAGGAGGTGGGGGTGCGGTAGAGGTTGGTTTGGGGGCGTAATTCCATAGTGTGGCCTAGGGCACCAAAAGGGGTTGATCCGGGCCTGGGAATGTGCTATAATTGTGTGGTGTGAAAGGTCCCATCATTTACTTCATTTGCAATAGATCAACTATCGTATATACTCGTGTATAAGGCAACCTCATATTTATGTGAGGGCAGGTTTGCAGGCCAAAATTATGGATTGCCATATGGCCCATGAATATGTTGAGTTATTTTCCTGTCTAATCATTCATAGGGGCCTTTCATCACTCTACTCAGAGAAAAGGCTAGCTCCTTTAAATATATATATATATATATATATATATATATATTAAGTATACTACTTACATTGACCCATACATAAGTCAATCCAGCTATTGGGTCAATTATTAATCAAAATTTCTAAACATATACATGAGTATATAGTTAATATTTTATTACTTGAATTCTGAACTTCAGAAATGTTCACCTGAAGCTGCATGTTTAATTAATAGAGAAAGCAATATCAGCAAAGAGACCTAACAAGATGGCTAGACCTGAATTCCAGTCTATACTATTCTTATCTTGGGGCCTTTCACATTACACAGTCATAGCACTATGATTCCATTTTAACAGGTTGTATCATGTGGAATCCTTGGATTTGTGGTTGGGTGAGGCATTACAGCTCTCAGGTTGAGAACTCGAAGGATGGAGCCATGAATATTAAAGTACAATCATAGTTCTATAATTAGGTAGTATGAAAGGGAAGTTGGTTGTTTTTCCAAGCAGTGGGCATATTTTACCTCATAGCTTCTGCAAGGACAAAAGAGTTGTGTTTTTTGTCTAGGTTTAGATGCAGAAATTGATAGTTTCCAATTAATAGAAGACCCTTCAGTCATGGAAGCCTCTCTCAATCTGTTGTACAAAGCAACATAGTCCAAACACAGGTTTCTGTCAGCATTTGCTGTTTGTGAGAAATAGGCTTTCATTTTCAGACATCCCATGATTTGCCAGGCTGTGAGATAATAATTATTATAAGGCTTTGTTCATTTATTTTCTTTCTTCTTCATTTAAAAGTAACAATCCTGTCATTCCTCCCTCTTTCACACTTTAAAAAAAGCATCTTAAGTATTTCTGTGTTTTCCAGGAAGGATGGACGGTCCACAGAAAGTCTGTCTTCTGAAGTGATGAGCTAGAGAATGTGGCAGGAGTACTTGCCAAAGCATACCACCATTATTAATTCAAGCATGATGAAATTGTTCATTTTAACTATAATCATGTAATTCATCAAAATACTACTGGAGCATATCATTCTGTGCTATTACACTGATATAGCACCTTCTCCCACCTCCATCAAAGCAGGAAATATGTTTTTTCTATGCTTATCTACACAAAAGCAATTGAAGTAGCGACTTTTGAAAGCATTATCTTACAATGAAAAGCAAAGATTTCAAACCTATTTTTATGACCATGTGCTGCTGGGACTGTCATTTGGGTGCTTATCCATAATAATGAATTGACGGAGCACTTGAGATTGAAATGATGAATGCCTTACCTTTAAAAACGTGCACTTTAAAGCAATTTAAGTCTTAGGTAAACTGCAAACATCTATTTTGTTGCCAAACCAGTTCAACAAACATGAACAGAAAATCACATACTGAGGTGCATGCACATATAAGATCTTTGAACCTTGAATAGGGTACCCCAACACTTTTGTCCTAGCAAGGATGCAGAATTAATACAACTTGAGACCACTTTAAATGCTGTGATTCAATTCTATGGCATCTTGGGAGTTATATTTACAAAGTCTTAAGTCTTCTTTGCCAATGAGTACTGGTGTCTCACCAAATTACAATTTCCAGGATTTCAAAGCATTGAATCAGGGCAGTTAAAGTGGAGTCAAACTGTATTTATTCCACAGTGTAGATGCACTCCCACCAAGCTATTTTAAGTGAGCTTTGCAAACATGCACACAATTAAAAGAAAATACTAGTCATTAAGATAATTAATGAGCCTAATGAACAATCTGGTGCATAGAAGGTATATAGAGTAAAATATTTAATGAACACAACGGAAGTCTGTAAAACAAAATTCAATATGTGGAAAATAGCTTAGGGTTTAAAAGAATGATTATGGACCTATCTACATCCAGATTATCTACTTTGAACTGTATTATATGACAGTGTAGACTCATATAATCCAGTTCAAAGCAGATAATCTGGATTCAGAAAATTGATTATATGGCAGTGTAGATCCAGCCAGTGATGTCTAAAAAAAAGAAGACTAAAATCATGTGTAACTGAAACAAATAATATACACAAAAGGACATAGGCAATGTGCTATATATAAAATATAATATATCAATCAAGGTGAGGGCTAAGAAGCCTACTTCATATGTCATAGAATACAATAGTACATACATGCATAGTAAATATGAGCAGCTGGTATTGTTTGTCGTACACAAACAATACCAGCTACTAGAGAATATAAAGGAGCATGGGTGTGCGACGGGGAAGGGTTGAATTCCTCAGCGATGCGGTGAGCTTACTCACGAGTCAATAATGTCCCTTCGTGGGTGAAATCCCACAGTCTGAATGATGCTCTTCCCTCAAAACCACAACTAAGGGGAGGGGAGTGCACGACAGGGGAAGGAGGTCGCTCTCGCTGTGAAAGATCCGGAATGGACGTCCCCGGCACAATGTGGTAATGCCGTGAATGGCAATAAGGTGTTCCCGTAGGGGCCAAGGTGTAACGATCTCACTGCAGGTGGTTAGGCAGCCAAGCCCATGATGGATAGACGCGGAGGGCCGCAACGGTTGAGCTGCAGGGCCCGATCCGTTTCGCTAGGGCTTTGTCAAGCGGCAATATTTAACAACGCGAAATGCTCAGCGTCACAGGAGTACAATATCAATTCAAGGGTGTCATCCCACATAATTACATCCTGTGGACCCAAAGCGACCTCCTTCCCCTGTCGTGCACTCCCCTCCCCTTAGTTGTGGTTTTGAGGGAAGAGCATCATTCGGACTGTGGGATTTCACCCATGAAGGGACATTATTGACTCGTGAGTAAGCTCACCGCATCGCTGTGAATTCAACCCTTCCCCGTCGGCACACGCATGCTCCTTTATATTCTGTAGTAGCTGGTATTGTTTGTGTACAACTCGCTGCTCATATTTACTATGCATGTATGTACTATTGTATTCTATGACAAATGAAGTAGGCTTCTTAGCCCTCACCTTGATTGATATATTATATTTTATATAGCACATTGCCTATGTCCTTTTGTGTATATTGTTTACTAAGTCAGCACACGTGTTTAGTAGGCATGAGAAAAATGAAACGGAAATTAAAAGGATTCGTAAGAGATTCGTATGTAATGGGACTTTTGAGGTTTTACGTATCGCTGCCCTCAAACCAGGAAGTAGACTTCATTTTAAGGTCATTGAGGCCAACAATTTGCTTTAGGATCGTTAGAATATCTTAATTATTAATTACTTAATTATTGTACTACTCACATCTCGCTGTCTTCTCCCCTCATTTCCTTCCCGCCTTCATTCAGCTCAGCTTCTTCTTTTTCCCGCATTTCTATGGGGAACTGGAAGTGACGCTGCTGTTAGGTAGGCAATGCATTCTGGAAAGTGTAGTCCTCCAGGCTTCCCCCCCTCCTTCTCTTCCCCGTTGCTCTGCTGCCATGCATGCCCCATCGCAGGGGCCTGCTTCACACCCGCGCGCGCGAGCTTATCCTCCTCTCTCTCTCCCGGCGCTCTCTCAGATGCTTCTCTTCCCCGTTGCTCTGCCTTGCCCCATCGCAGGGGCCAGCTTCAGCCCTCCAGGTACGTGTTTTGGACTTCAACTCCCACCATTCCTCACAGCCTCAGGCCTCTTCCTTTTCCTCTCAGCCTGGGCAAACTTGGGCCCTCGCTCCCTCAGGATCGGGTGAGAGAGAGAGGCAGCGAGGAGTGAGGGGGGGGGCTCCTCCTCCTTTTCTTTTGCTGCTTCCAACAATAGAAAACCCCCCTCCCTCCCTCCTCCTTCCCTCCCTCCTTCCTATTTGGAGAGTCCCATCTAGAATTCAGTGTGGGTTTAAAGTTTTGGCCTACAACTCCCAGAAATCCCAGCCAATTTACCAGCTGTTAGGATTTCTGGGAGTTGTAGGCCAAAACCATCTGGAATGCGCATGCTCTGGCATACAATTTCTAACGAATTTCGTTAGTACTTAAGTTACATTTCGAAATTTTTGGGAAATTTTTTGTAAGTCTTTGATATACTAATAAAAAAAATCCCCCCCATTTGATATAAGAATCGCCATTTTAGGATTCTAAAACATGCCTAGTGTTTAGCATTAACTGAAACAAATGTCATTCGGCTGGACTTTACTTTCCAAAAGGTTGCAAAGGTTTTAGCCAAGCACTTTGTGGTTAAAACATATTTTGCAGTGGTTTTTAAAAAGAATTTAGCAGAATTTAGCAGCTACTTCCATCACAGCATCAAAAATGAGTATTTGGAGCAATTGAAACAGGTAGGCCAATGACTTAACATAGTTTCCAGTGCTTTATACACTACCAGAATCTCCTGACTTTCCCCTCCAGTAGCTTCACTACTGCTAGTCCCAATTACATTCAGTGTCTTGCTAGCAACATCTTCTGAAAGTAATTGACATGCCAAAGTGGGAACAAGGCTGTAGTAAGAAGGCAGGTAAGAAAACCCATTTTCACTGACTAAGCAAAGAAAGGCTGGGTTAAATTAATCAAACCTCTCACAAATGTTAAAACTAAAAATCTTTTCTAGAAGCCTACACAAGACAGACAAGGTAGTAAAGTTAGGAGAGGCTGCCTGCTAAGTATAGCGAAATGAATTCTGGGGAAAGAATAGGCTCCCGAATAGCTTTTTAAGGCAACTCATCCGATCATCTTTTGGGGAAACTGATATGATCCTTCCTGAAGATACCTCTGGGATATAGAGAAATGCTCTGCTGTTATTTCTCTGCAGTGAAGAAAGTCTGCATGTAGGTTTCTGCTATGGTAGAAAAAGAGAACTAGGTGGTGGCTAAAAACCAAGTGTAGGACTAACAGGATTCTCTTACAAACTCCCAAGACCTGTAATTAAAGAGATTTCCATAAGAAATCTACATGCATCTACATGACCAAATATCCCAGGGTTGATATGAAGTGGAATACTCCAGGTCAACCCTGACATATTCCACACTGGTCACCTCCACACCACTATGATGGGGGGGGGGGAGTCCACACTAGCTGCTTCAATGCAGCTGTGGGAAGGAGTCTACACAATCCACCCAGTTTGCCCCACTAGTCAGACACCTTTAGCATCCATCTCCCCTCCCCTCTCCAAGTTGTCCTAGTGCTTTTACAAGTGCTAGGAAAAGCAATGAGTGATGACCCAGACAGACTCTTTTAAGCTATGTGGCAACTGCTATGACAGTAACAAAATGATGCCAGTAAGGATAACTTGCTTGCTTGCTTGCTTGCTTGCTTATTTATTTATTTATTTATTATTCGTTCTTGTATGCCGCCACTACCTGAGGGCTCGGAGCAGCTTACAGAGACAGCATAAAACAGCATAAAACAGATAAAACAGCAGACTGGATCTGCTTACTGGATCATCCCTCTCATTTTCCCCCTCCTCACTTCATTTTGCACTGGTACTGTTGCAAGTGTCAGAAAAGAGGATGAGCAATGACCAGCAGTCCTTCCAAGCTCCAATGCTGCCACCACAACAGCAACAAGATGTCAAGGGTAAGTGCCATCACCTACTTCTGGACTACACTGCTTGTGAAAGAGCAGGATGGCCATTTGAACAGGGGCAGCTTGTTCCAAATCAGAACCAGCTCAACTGTTGACATTGCACGAAAGCCTAGCATCACTTTGTCTAACATAAGACAAGACTACATTATGTAGCCTTGCCCATAGTTTGGTTTGGGGGAGGGGGGTCAAGTGACTCTGTGTACCATGTGGAAACCACTCATCTTAGCTGCTAATTTTCAACAACAATAGTGTACCTTCCTTTAAAAAAAACAAGCACCATCACTTTCAATACCATAGTTTTGGAGGGCATACTTTAAAGTTCTGTCTAAACTTTCAGACACCTTTCTCAAAAAAAATCTTTCTCACCTATTGCTTTGTTTTTTTCACTATATTTCTCCCTTCCATTGACATGCCACTACTCTCTTTTTGGTATCCTACTGTAAACATCTTCTTTTTCTAAGTCATTCCCACACATTTCCTTCTTTTCACCTCATTTACTCTGGACTTCTCAGATAATTGACTGGGGTGCTACTGACTCATGCCGTGCTGCAAAGGAAAGAGCACTGAACCATTACTTGAATAGTAAAGAGGAGAAAAAACCAGGGGCTGCAGTACATTTCTAACCTCAGCGGCTGTTTCCAATTTGCCCTCTATGCATCAAAAGGGGATAGTTGAACTAATAAGAAAGTTTAAGCTAATCACACACACATACATACACACTTTCCAGTGTTTTATGCATTGCTGTATTTGCCTGATTTTCCTTTACAGAAAACCATTTAAAGGGGTTCTTGGTTTGGTTCCAGGACTCCCCGTGGATACCAAAATCTATGGATGCTCAAGTCCCATTATATACAATGATGTGCTAAAATGGCCTCCCTTATTTCAACTGACAAAATCAAGGCTTAGTTTTTGGCATTTTAAAAATATTTTCAAGCTATGGGTGGTTGAATCTGTGAATGTATGGGGAATAGCTGTATTATTTTCCCCACTATAATCTTTTAAAAAGCAGGCTGCCTCCTTTACTTAAAAGGCTTTGTAAAACTAGGTTCATTGTGCCCTTCAGCCATAGGTTTGCAAGTTGTCCCTGTTGGAGTTTTAAAATATACTAATCTATTTTGAAGATATAATACTGAGTTACTTTAAGTATTGTATGTGCTGAGTCACAGGTACAGCGATTAAGCATGAGGATAATGAAACCACAAAGTTAGGTTTGCATCAGGTGTATAAGATAATGAAGGCATGAATTGAACATTACATCATGCAAGCGTATATAAGAACATCAACAGAATAAGTTGATATCAGTTGATGTGATGATGTATGGTGAATTGGAGGATTCTGAAGAGAGCTATGAATGCTGTAAATAGCCGCAACAAAAGATAAAGCCTTCCTATTGAAAGAAGCTCCTGTACCTGCTATTTCTTGCAAGTATTGCTCATAATATAGACCAGTGGTTCCCAAACATTTTTGGCCTACCGCCCCCTTTCCAGAAATTTTTTTACTCAACGCCCTCCTAGAAGTTAATTTTTTTAAAATTTTAATAGCAATTAAACAGAAAGATATATGTATTAATGTTTCCACCCTTTTCGTAAAATATAGTAAATAAAGGTGTAAATTACAAACATTGAATTCCAGAAATAATCACAAAAACAATATGTTTGGGGGAGTATGAGCAATGGATGATGGGATTTGCAGTACCTTCAGCCAATTCAGCTCTGACTTCCACAGACCACTAAGATCCCCATGAATGACAGATCTGGTTCAAACGGCAACGTCTGCTTGGGGATCGCATGCTTGCGACTGTGTCCCTGGGAGTTGGAATCCCCGAGCAGGCATTGCCATGGAAACTGCGCCTCCTTCCTCTCGTCAACCCCGCCCATGGTGCAGTCCTGTGTATCAGCCTCTTTCTTCCAATGAAGACATCATCGCAAGCGCGTGAACCTGCAAGTGGCAAGCCTGGCTCACACCACCGCCCCCTTACAGGGGTTCAGTGCCCTTCAAATTCTCCTGAGCCTCCCAGCGCCCCCTTGGATTGCCCCACCGCCCACTAGGGGGTGGTACCGCCCACTTTAGGAACCACTGCTATAGACAGTCTTTGAATATTGCTTGGAGGTTTGAGCTGAGAAACTGCTTCAGGTTGAATAAATACCTGACAGTACTAATACTAGTAAAAGCCCACATTTTCTATACAAGTCTCCTCTGGTGAAGGAGATACAAATTACTACCAATGGAATGAGGCAGATGTTGATAGCAAAAGTCATGTGCACACCATGTCTCCTTAACGCCTAGCAATGCCTACATTCCTCCTGGAAAAAGAGAAGCTGGGAAATATGAGAAAAGTGGATCTCTCATGCAGAACAACCAGTTGGCAAAAGCAAGCTGAACAACAACTAGTTCCATGGGCTGGGCTTTAGCACAGCAGGTTGAATCATCAGCTGTAGAAAATCTGGCTGATCAAGAGGTTGGCAGTTCAAGCCCGGGTCGGGGTGAGGTCCTGCCATCAGCCCTGCTTCTGCTCAACTAGCAGATCAAAAACAGCAGTGTGAGTAGATAAATAGGTACCGCTTTAAGCGGGGAGGTAATAAAAGGCACTCATAAGGACATGCTGGTGATTCGATCAGGAAGATGTCTACTGACAATAAAGCTCCTCTGCATGGAAGATGGAGCGACAGCACCTCCCCATGGCCAGAGTCAAGCACAGCCTCTTGATACAAGAGATGAAAAAAGATGGGAAAAGTCTATACCTCTATTTATGTACTGTCTGTCCTTGTCAATTTTGTCCTTGTATAATGTTTGCCATATATGTGTTCTGTAATCTGCCCTAAGTCTCTTCGGGGAGATAGAGCAGAATATAAAGAAAGTGTTATTTTACTGACACAAAAACACAGTACGCCACAGCATATATATATATATATATATATATATATATATATATATATATATATATATATGCTGGATTCCTTATCACAAAATCACAAGTTGAACACTTCCCAAGTATGATATATTGTGTGATATATTTTCAAATGATGTGCACAGATCCAAGTAAGGTAGCCTTTTGCAGTCGACAGAGCGTGATTTTGTCAATGTTTATTGTGTCCAAATGCCAGCTGAGATCTTTTGGTAGGGCACCCACTGGTTTATGCCAGAGCCTTTGCAGTTCACTTTTGAGGTCTTGATAATGGCTGAGTTTTTCCTGTTGTTTTTTGTCAATTTGAGTGTCGCCTGGTATGGCAACAGCAATAATCCACTAGAAAACACTGGGATACTACCTAACTCAAGCAAACAACCAGTCGTCAACAGCAATAATCCAAACTCCCCCCCCCCCCCACAATCGTGATGTCTAGTATATTGTGTTCCAAAACTTTGTCACTTTCAATTCAAAAGTCCCACAGTATTTTTGCGTGTTCATTTTCCATTACCTTTGCAGATCTATGATCCCACCAGTTGTTTACTACTGGCACGTGGTACTTGTGAGATAAGTTCCAATGCATAATAGTTGTGGCTCTGTTTGTTGTCCTTCTGTGCTTGTTATTTATTAATTGTAATTAGTTATTAATTATTATTAATTAGTGATGAAGATGATTATTTGTATTATGTTTACACACAGGTACACAGGACCCAGCAGACAAAAGGAACAAGCATCATCTTTTAAAATGTGTGTATACACACACACACAGGCATTCCTCGAGTTACAAACATCCAATTTACAAACAAGTCATAGTTAAGAATTCAAAAATCCAGTTATCACAGGGAAAGAAAGTGAGGTGTATTCTTAACAGGGGCACAGACAGTAAAACAAACACCACAGGGGTGCTAACCCTTTCCTATGCTATCCAAAATCAATATGTTTATCTAGAGCAGTGGCTCCCAAAGTGGGCAGTACCACCCCCTGGTGGGTGGTGGGGTGATCTAGGGGGGCGCTGGAAGGCCCAGGAGAATTTGGGGGGCACTGAACCCCTGTAAGGGGGCGGTGGGGGCGGTTGTGTGAGCCAGGTGACAGGCTACCATCCATCTCTTTGTGTGTGTCTCTCTCTCCTTCCCTCCTCCTGCTCCCTCCTCCTCCTCTCGCCAAGCAAGGGATAATAACAATAATACCTTTGGAGTTCCCTTCCAACTGGTTGAGTCTTATAACAATAATAATAATGTCCTTCAACATATTTAGTGGAAGGTAGATTCAGTGCGGTAACCAATTTATTAACAAAAAAAGAAACTGATTGCAAAATAGTCAATTGCGATGATTTGAGATTACTGCTGACGAAAATAGAGCTGAGGATTACTAGATTGGTAGCAGCATACCAGGTTCATCCTTCTCATTAAGATGATTTTGAATGTTTTAACTTTTTTGTATTACATTTCTATTCTAAGTTCAATAAATAGTTTCATAATTTCAAACTTCAATGTTTCTAATTTACAACTTTATTATATTTTATGAAAAAGGTAGAAATATTAATACATATATCTTTCTGTTTAGTTGCTATTAAAATTAAACAAATAATAATTTCTAGGGGGGCGGTGAGTAATTTTTTTTCTGGAAAGGGGGCGGTAGGTCAAAAAAGTTTGGGAACCACTGATCTAGAGTAACACTTAAAGAATGTTCCTGTTCTGACTTACCAACAAAATCAACTGAAGAACAAACCTTCAGAACCTATCTTGTTTGTAACTTGGGGACTGTATATAAAATTAACTTACTTGTTTATAATCAAACATCTAGTCCTAGGGAGGAAAGAGAGAGAGAAAATGGCTGCTGGCAAGAGTGATATACGAATAATGTGTGTGTATGTAAAAAAAATGCCTAAGAAATCAGAAGTTATAATAACTATACAGTATGACCCCCATATCTGTAGAACCAGTATATGTCCTTTCACTTGGGTTCACTATAATCTGCAGTTTCATGTTTCCATCAAAGTCCAAGAACATAACTCTGATGGATATGAGGGTCACACTGTATTCTATGCTTGAATACCAAGAGTAAAATGAAAGCCAGAAATTCGTTTTCATAGACCTACATAGTTTTTAGCTTAATAATTAAAGTGTCAGTTAGCTCTGACAACATTGAAAAGAATACAAGAAAAAGCATATGCATAGAAAATAACTCTGAGAAGTTGTGTCTCAGATTGCTCACATATGGTGGCCAGCTATGGGTTGCAAAAAGAGGAATGGGCTAACAAACAAGGACAGTAGTTTGCATAGAATGCCTATATGCATTCAGTACTAATTTAGAACTAATTAGTAGAATTTAAATTTCACAGAACATAACGTGATTAATTTCCTATCCAAATCAGCACCCCACCCTAGGTCAACCAAATCGTATCTAATTAACTTATTCCCAGATGATCAAGATCCTACTCCAAAATAAATTCCCCTTCAATCAATTATCCCCATTTAGTTCAATCATTCACATCATACCCACACACATACACCAAGACATATTCAATTAATGACAAATAGGGTCCATACTGCAGTTCCTTTTTGGTATGATGGAATTTGTATTTTGAGATGAGGACAGGAGATGACTGGATAGATAACCGATCTGTTTGTATTTTCTGAAACATAATAGAGCTAGGCAAGGGAAAAGCACTGCAACAGTTGAATTCAACTGCCTGCAGTGTGATGTGGTGAAAACTGAAACTTAGATGACTTTGGGTAGGGAGTTAAATGTGTGGTGTCATTTCAATTTCTTTTGCAGGTATATATATATATATATATATATATATATATATATATATATACACATACATACATACACACACACACACACACACACACACACACACACACCATTTTCAAAAATGGTTCCCTCATTCATGAACTCATTTGATATCTTACCTAATTTTGGCATCTTGGTTAGTACTTGGATGGGAGATGACCAAGGAACACCTGGAATCTCTGGATAGAACTAGGAAATAATCCTTCGTGACAGAAAGATGAGAGGCCGAGACCTCATCTTGTATTTTGTGCCTATTTCAAAAAAGATATTGACAGATGTGTTTGAAGAAGATGGCAAATTGTAGGAAACCAGTATTTATGATGGATGGCTTAGGAGACTGGATAAGATTTGCTTTGAAATTAGAAGACTGAGAAGTGACGTGATAGCCATCCTTAACTGTCTCAAGGAATGCAATGTAGAAGATGGAGCAGGTGTACATAAATATTAACCCCAATATAGTATGGGATGCCTCAAAAGCAGTAATGAGAGGCCATCTAATACAACATAATGCGAGGAAAAACAAAAGGAAATTGAAGGACTTAAAGTCACCATTTTTATTATTATTATAACTTTCCTTTTTTTAAAAAAATATATTTATTAGGGTTTTTCCATAAACAGTAAAAGTGGGGGAACAATTTCAGGTAAAGGACAGTAGGAAAGATAGAGAAAGGAGAGGCTGGGAGTGGTGAGGGGGGCGGGCGGTAGAGGGGGGCATCGGGGGTGGGAAGGGGGTGCGGGGGTGGTAACAGGGGATGAGGGGTAGAAAGGGGTAAGGGTTAGGGGCGGTGAAGGAGGTTGTTTGGTCCAGGATCTGGGAAGGATAGTAATGGGTAAGGATGCTGAGAAAAGATGGGGGTAACTTTTTTCTTCTAAGTTCCTTGTTCATGGATGCTTCTTGTTTTTCTCGTACAGTCTCTCTCCTTGTTAAGCTGGACATTTCTTTTTTGCAAGTCTTCTTTTTAGGCTCTTTTTCCTTCTTTTTCCAGAGACGGGTCTTCATAGCCCTCTTGGTATAAAAGCAATCTGTTGTTTTTAGTTTTTGTCCTTTTTAAAAAAAAACTCTTTTCCCTTAGCCTGCAAAATCTTTCCCATGTTTGGTGTCCATTGTCCGTTCCTTGACTTTTAGTGTAGCTGGATCTGTACCTTTTCATTTTCCTCGGCTTCCTTTCTAACCATTCTCTTTAGGAGATTCGAGGCCTTTTATATCCATCCCCAGGATGCCACATCTCGTAGGCCTAAAATACACCTCTAGAGAGTAGGGGCAATTTTTCTTTAGGTTTTTCTTTCTTCCTTGCTGGGTACTTTCTTTTTTATCTATTGGTGGTTTTTTTCCTTCCTCTATGCTTCTTCATATCCATATTAGGACTCATTACTGTGCAATCCTCTCCCCTGCTATCTTTCTTTTTTCCTACTTTTCTTTTACATAATTGTTCTCACACTTTACATGGAATTCTAAAAAAATTGATTGCTGTATTATTCTTAATAAATAAAAATTTACTGGAAAAAAAGAAGATGGAGCAGGTGTAGATTTCCTTGTTTTGTTTTGCTACTTCAAAGTCTGGAACATAAACCAATGGATTCAAATTAAAAGAAAAGAGATGGTATCTAGACATTGGAAAGAACTTTACTGTAAGAGCTGTTTGAGGGAGCTTCCAGACAGTTAAATTAATATCTTAGTCTGTGTCCCAGTATTGAAATTGTGTTGCTTTGGCATGGGTTCCAGTCCCCACTCCCGAACCTAAACCTGGGCTTTCTGGGGTGGTGGGGGATATCTTGGTTTATTCTAAAAAAAATATACCACAAGCATTATTTGGATGCCTCCAATAAAAACATACAGGTTCTGCATTTTGGACCTGTCTGGATGGGCCCTGAGAATGGAATGGACTGCTTCTGACAGAAGTTTACTCTCCTTCTTTGAAATAATAATAACAACAATAACACACTATTTATATTCCACCCTATCTCCCCAAGGGGACTCAGGGTGGATCACAGTACACATACAAGGCAAATATTCAATGCCATTTCAGATAGACAATACAGAGACAGACAGAACAGAAAGGAGGCATGTTGTGTCGATGTCAACATGCAGCTTGGGGGGGGCAACTTGGAAGGTTGTGCTTGAATCCAGCCACAGCGGGTGCTGTTGCTCCATCCTCTTTGATGAAGAGCCTTCCTCCTTCCTTTTGGTCTCCCAGCCTTTTCTGATCTTTTTTCTTTATGGTGTCGTAAAATACCTTGTAAACACACTTATTTCAAACAATGGAAATGTAACAACCAAAAACACCAAGGTAGCTTCTATTATCTCATAACATCACATGTATTAACAGTATAAATTCATTATGTCAATGCATTCATTGTAACACAACGCCAAGTAGAGCCGATATACATCACCGGGGAAGACTGGGAATCGTGGAAAGGTTCTTCAAGGGTGGGGGTGTGTAAAGACCGGGAGGAAAGTTCAACAGGAAATATAGTCCATAGTCCAGTGGTAAGTTCTTGAGTAGGTATATTGTACCCACACACGGTCTACACACCCCAAATGTAAACAATAATACCCAGGCGGTTCCACAGCGTTTTGTTGTGGAACGCATGCTTCCGAGTCACAGGTAGTGTAGTCCCTCAGCTTGTACTGTTTGTGTGTTCTAAGGCTGGTTACCTCCTTGCCCCGGTATACCTGTCTACAGGACACACAATCCCCACATGGTCTACAACCCGGTGATACAATGCTCTTGGGTTGGGGATTGTGTAGGGTGGAGTGTATTAACAAGTCCTTAAAGTTTTCCCTGCGTCTATACGCAATCATTGGTGGAAATTGAAAGGCAGGAATGTTCGGTAGCATGCCCCAGTTTTTCTTAACTATAGCCACAATTTGGTTACTGTGCGGGGTGAGTCTCAATGGCCAGACAATGCGATTTGTGGTTGTGGGTACCTTTTTCTTGAACAAATCTGGATGTGGTATGGATCTATCTTTCTGCTCGGCCCTGTTTCTTACTGCGTGTGGATAGCCTCTCTCTCGTAGTTGCGCCTTCAATTTGTTAGACTCCATCCTAAAATGTTCCTCATGTGTACAGTTACGCTTAAGGCATATAAACTGGGAATATGGTAAATAATTTTTCAAAGAGTATGAATGATGACTGCGGTAGTGCAATAGCGAATTCCTATCTGTTGGTTTTCTGTAATTGCGCACACACAGTCTATTCCTGCGTTTAAACACCGTGGTGTCAAGAAAGTTAACTTTGTCAGTGCTATGCTCAAAAGTGAACTGTATATTAGCATCCCAGGAATTTAACCACCGCTGAAAAATATCCAGCGGGGTATGGCGGTCTAATAGAAAAAAACAATCATCTATAAAGCGCCCATAGAATTTTATGTGCTTGCCTGGGGATGATGGGTCATGCAAAAATGATTTCTATAGTGCTGCCATATATAGGTTTGCAATTGATGGGGCACAACTCTGTCCCATGCTCACCCCACTGACCTGAAGGAAGTATTCCCCCCCAAAAGCAAAATAATTATAGTCAAATAAACAATCAATTCTAGTAAGAAATGTGTGGGGGGGGAACATCCTATTGGGCCTTGTGTCAAATGCATCTGATAATATAGTCCTTGCATCCTGTAATGGAATTCTAGTGTAAAGAGAATTGAAAACAGCAGATGCCAAGATGTCCCCATGTTCAATTGTAAGATTTTCCACCTTGATTATAAAATCAGTGGTGTCCACTATAAGGGAGGGTATTTGTTTAACCAGGGGTTGTAAGATAGAATCTATGTATATTCCTAAAGGTTTCATCAAAGATTCAGCGGGGTATGGCGGTCTAATAGAAAAAAACAATCATCTATAAAGCGCCCATAGAATTTTATGTGCTTGCCTGGGGGTGATGGGTCATGCAAAAATGATTACACACCCCCACCCTTGAAGAACCTTTCCGCGATTCCCAGTCTTCCCCGATGATGTATATCGGCTCTACTTGGCCTTGTGTTATAATGAATGCATTCAAACACGCTATGAAAGCTAGCAAAGAATAAAGAGTATGCAAAATTGTGTCTTTCACTTTTATATATATAAAAGTATCAAAGTATACCATTCAGGTATGGTGCAGAGCTCGAACCGTTTTGGGGGGGGCTCCTGGGTGGTGGATGGAGCCTGCGGCTTCTTCAGAGGCTGCACTGGCGTTCGCCACATTGGCATGTACCCGCTGAGGAGGCTTGCGTCGCTGCAGGAGGAATATTTTCACATCCAGTCCATGGTGAGCAAGCTTGACCTTATCCACCACCCAGGAGCCCCCCCCGAAACGGTTCGAGCTCTGCACAGTAAACCGTCAGGCGAACCGCGTAGGACTCCTCGAACATCTCTGGATCCACAGAACCACAGCCTCCTAGCCCACCCCATTCTGCCACCCCAGCGGAGGACAGACGCCCAGCATTTAGCAGCTATACTGAACTCCAGCCAAGCGGCGTTTGCTTCCCAGGCGGTGAAGCAGTTTATTGTTTACAGCCAGGGATCTTCCCAGCCACACTACATGCTAACATTAAGAGTGAACTTACCCTACGGTGGAAATACAGGTTTATACTGTTGGTTCTGTTATAGTTACACCAGTACCTTGCTTTAGAATTTATGTGATATTAACACTGTGATATCCACTTTGTGATATTGTTATATGCATACTATGAATGATTGATATATGGTCACAAATGTGAATGTATTATGTGAACACTGTGAAATTATATAGTGAAATATACCTACACCTTGCACCAGACCCCTCCAGGCCATCATTCTCTCCTAGGAGAACATTGTGATAATTATAATAATTGGGCGGCGCTGAATTTTCCGGGCTGCCTGGATAAAGTGTGCCTGCAGCGTTCTCTCTTGACGCTTCGCCTGCATCTGTGGCAGGCACCCTGTTGGAAATTGCCTTGCAGCTTCAACGCCTGGCTGCTTCCTGCCTGGGGGAAAATCCTTTGTTGGGAGGTGTTAGCTGGCCCTGATTGTTTCCTGTCTGGAATTCCCCTGTTTTCTAAGTGTTGCTCTTTATTTACTGCCATAGTTTTAGAGTTTTTATTATTTTATGTCTTCATTTCCATGGTTTCCTCCTTTCTGTTGAAATTGTCCATGTGCTTCTTGGGGATTTCGGTGGCTTCTCTGTGTCACCTGGGATGGTGGTTGGGAGAGCGGCCCAGCTTTTCTCAAGCAGGCAAGGGATGGTAAGAGTATGATGGCTGGGCCCAGAAGTTCCCGGTGTTACGCTGTTTCCGCTTCGCTTCTCCGGGAGCGCTGACAGAACAGACTGAGGTCCTGCAAGCCAGGCCAGACATAGGTATAGAGAAGGAATGTAAGAGTTCTGTAAGGGTAAAACCCTTACCCAAACACTAAACCTAAGACTAGACGACAGGTCTTGTCCTGGATTGGAACTTGGCTAAACTGTAGGAAACAAAGAGTGGTAATAAACGGACATTTCTCTGGGTGGAAAGAGGTGAGAAGTGGCGTACCCCAAGGTTCAGTTTTGGGTCCGTTACTTTTTAATTTATTCATTAATGATCTGGATGTAGGAGTGAATTCTGAGGTAGCAAAGTTTGCAGACGACACTAAATTGTTCAGGGTAGTTAAAAATGAAACTGATTGTAGGTGGACTTCCGGTTTGGTGTTCGAAGGAGGTGGAAGCCTGGAAGGCTAGCTCCGCCAGAGAGCCAAATTCCCACTGCAAAAGCCGAGGTAAGACAACTGCAAACCCGATAACCCTTGGAGTAAGGAGGGTTACTCAAGTCTTGCGGGGTGTGCCAAGCGGTAAGGGGGCGAGAAGCCCCCAAAACCCACCCCCGCAGAGACCCAGGGCGGGCAGCGGGAAGAGGCGTCTGCATCCGCAAGGAGAAGCGCCACAACACCCCATCGAGCCAAACACCCAGAAGAACAGGAGGGAAGAGCTGGGAACAACTAGGGAAAACAAATATTTCAAACAAACAAAGGCAGCTCTGCGGATTTGGAGGTGGGGAAGATCCGCCATTGCGGCGGTCAGAATACAAACGGGTCAAGAAAGGGAAAAAAAGCTGTACTCAGAGCCGGCGACAAGAGGGAGAAGAAAACAAACAAATACAGAGAATATCCCCATCTACCTATAGGTTCCAAGCAATTATAATCTAAATGAATTATATAATCATATAGTTTCCAAAACAAGCAAGTAATATTTACTCTTGAGGAGGCGCGACGAGGAGAGAAGACATACCAACTTCCGGAACAAGGGGAGGGAGGCAGAACCGGAGGGAATCAAACCGCGAAAGTGCGGAGGGAGAGCCCTTGAGAGACGTCACATACAGCGGAAGAAGACGGCTGCAGAGTGCACCCACACAAACCATCTAAGGAAGAACGAAGAAAGAAACAAGAGGAAGAAGGGAAACTGCCCCGCCACAGAAGAGAAAGCCCTAAACCCTAAGTCGAGCACTCCAAGACTGGGGGAAAAAAACGGAGAAGAGCTGATGAGAAGGTAAGGGAGAAACAGCTGTGAGGAAGATTGACATTGCGGAGGGGTGGCCCAATCTGAGGAAAAGACAGAAGATAAGGGGTCTTCAGGATTAGAAGGCTAACCAGATAGGAAAGGAGGAAGGAAGAAACAAGCCAAGCTATTAGCAAAAAAATGATGGCCACTAGAAAGAAGTCTGAGAAAGAACCCAAAAGCATTATAGAGAGGAGAAACTCATACCAAGAGGACATGCAAATAAAGGAACAATTAAGAGAAATAATCTTTGAAATGAAAAGAATGAACGAGATGATAGGCAAAGGAGCGGAGGAAAGAAAACAAATTAAAGAAGGTCTATATGAATTGAAAAAGGAGATGAAGAAAGACGTGGTAACGATAAGGAAGGAGATGTCTGCACTTAATCAGAAAGTGGAAATAATACAAAGACAGGGGGAGGTTACCAGAGAAACACAACAAGAAGACCAAAAAAAAATCAAAGAAGTAACAAGAATGCAACATGAGCTTCAAAGGAAGAGCTCCCAACTTGAAATATTCCAGAAAGAGTTTCAAATTAGAGTACGTGGTTTTCCAGAACAGGAAAAGGAGGGGCCGGATGAGGTTATGATGCATATGATAAAAATGACTGCAGCCTTGACGCAAAAAGAGGAACAATCTATGGAAGACAAGGTGGACAAAGCCTACCGAATAAGTACAGCCTTTTCGAGAAGAAATAAATCGGAAAGAGACATCATAGTTCAGTTTAACTCAATAAAAATAAGAGAAGAAATTATTAAGAACCACCAGACAAAACCCTACACAGTGAATGAAAAACAGATACGAATAATGAAGGAAATACCAACATCAATTTTGGAAAATAGGAAAAAATATTACTTCCTAACAGATATCCTAAAGGACAAAGAAATAAGGTTCAAATGGGACAGAGTGGATGGCTTGCAATTTTCCTTCCGCGCAGTAAAGTACTGGATTAATTCGGTGGAGGCAGCGGAGGAATTCCTCAAAAAATGGAGCCATATTCTAGATCCTAGCCCCAGAAGATTTAATGCCAACGGAAACAGAAGCCCAAAAGACAGACGATCCCCCAGGAAGCAAGGACATGGGCAAGAAGGAAGGCGAAAAGCAAACATAGAGGAAAGAGCTATAACCCCCAACAGCGAGAGAGCGTTAGAACAGAATAAGGAAGAGATATTCAATCAGGACCAGGGCCAGACCCAAGAGAGCGAGTCGGAGGAATCGGAGGAAGGAGAGGAGAACTCCGAAGAAGACACTCAATAAAAAACAGATGGAGGTAAAATGTTTCTCACTTAACTGCAACGGTTTAAACAAACCGGAAAAGAGATCTCAGACATTTCACTATCTACAAAAACAAAGAGCGCAAGTATACGCGCTCCAAGAGACACATATAAAAACTTCAAGAGTCTCTCTATTGGAAAGGAAAAAGTTAGGAATTCTTTTCACCTCATCTATAGAAAAAAAAACAGAGGGGCGTAGCCCTTTTTGTTAATTCAAAATTGGACCCAGAATTGCATCAAGATGAGGAGGGCAGAATTATCGCAGTTAAGGGGAAACTAAGGGAAAAAAGCATATTGTTTGTTTGTATCTACGCCCCAAATGAGGCTAAAGCGGCTTTCTTTGAAAAGTTGAATGAAAAACTAAGTATAATGGACTGGGAGGAATGTGTTATACTGGGAGATTTTAATGGTGTAATCGATCCGGCCATGGATAAAAATTATAATTTACCTAAAAAAGGAAAGTTAAGTAAATGTAAACTCCCAAACTCATTCTTTACAATGATGAAAGAGAATGCACTTACTGATATTTGGAGGGAACAAAATGGGAAAACAAGAGATTATACTTTTTTTTCTGGAAGAATGCGATCATGGTCAAGAATCGATCTAATTTTAATTTCAAAAGGGCTAACCCCCAATATAACACTATCAAAAATACATCCCAGATATATAGCAGACCATGGCCCAACGGAAATTACCATAGAAAGGGGCAAAAGGCATTATAAATGGAGGCTACAAGACTCGACACTGAATTCGGAAATGGGTATTCAAAAGAATAAAGACCTACTAAAGGAATATTTTCGAATAAACGACCAACCAGAAACAGATACATTAATAGTATGGGAGGCAAGTAAAGCTGTCATGAGGGGAAATTTTATAGCCCAGGCCAGCTACATGAGGAAAAAAAGAAAGAAAGAGAGATACGGTTGGCATGGCTATTTATTTTATAACAAACAACATCAGGACAAAAATTTTAAAAACCACATAATAAGAGCTCCCTTATTTAAAACCTGGGAAAAATATAAGGAGAAAATCTCACCCAAAATCCCTCTTTGGCTATCACCGGTCGAGGCGATGCACATGATGAAGGTAGGGAAAGAAGGATGGCCAACATATAACCAAATATTAAGAAAGGAAGATAACAAGATGATAATAAAAAAGAGAGAAGACCTATGTGAAGGAAAGTTAAACTGGTTTCAATACACCCAAATAGGAAAGATATATCAAACAGACTACAAAGTGGGATGGTCGGAGTCAATGTCCCTAGGAGAAAAGATCTTGTTGTGCTCAGAAAATAAAAGAGTAAGCAAGCTATATAAATATATCTTAGCGGAGAGATACGATAAAGCCCCGATGAGGGAATATATGGAAAAATGGCATAAAAATATAGGACACAACATTCCCAGGGAAAATTGGGAAAAGATGTGGAAAACAACACCAAAATACATGTATGCCTATACATTAAGGGAAAATCAAGCAAAACTTATGTTCAGATGGTACCTGACCCCAGCACAATTATCAAAAATTTACAGTAACACCAGTGATAGATGCTGGAAGTGCCAAAAGAACAGGGGTACCTTCTATCACCAATGGTGGTCGTGTGAAGTTACAAAACAGTATTGGTGCAAAATACATAAGTTAGTGCAAGAAATATTAAGAGAGAAAATTGAAAAAACACCTGAGTTATTTCTTTTGAATATTATAGAACAACAAACAATGGGCAGACACATGGAAAAACTACTATGCTACATCCTCACGGCGGCCAGAATCGTGCTAGCACGGTATTGGAAGAACATCGAAATGCCAGAAGAAAAAGAACTGTTAATTAAAATTATGGAACTAGCAGAACTAGACAAATTAACGAACCTTGTGAGAGGTAACTCAAGCATAGATTTTGAGGAAACGTGGAAACCTTTTCTATGTTACATAAAGAATAAGGAGAAATTAGAGTTGCAAGGCTTCTGGATATAAGCTTTAAGTTAATCCTGATTGTTTTGACCAATAATAATGTAACCCCCTTCAAATCCAGGTGAAGTCAACCTGTTTTTAGATGTTATATGTTCAGGGTCCAACCTAATGTATCTTTTCCCAATCCCCCGTCCCACACCCACCCAGTACGTTATATGTGTAAGTCTGGGTAGTTGTACCACAGACTACTATGTGTTGTGATTCCCATGTAATTGTCTATTTTTAATCAATAAAATTTGTTTATATAAAAAATGAAACTGATTGTAAAGAGCTCCAGAAAGATCTCTCGAAATTGAGTGAATGGGCAACAAAGTGGCAAATGCATTTTAACCTAAACAAGTGTAAAGTCATGCACAGCGGGGCAAAGAACCCCAACTACACCTACCAATTGATGGGGTCAAAGCTTTCCGAGACAAACCAGGAAAGGGATCTTGGGGTCTTGGTGGACAGCTCAATGAAGATGTCAACCCAGTGCGCAGCAGCACTGAAAAAAGCAACTTCTATGCTAGGCATGATCAGAAAGGGAATCAAAAATAGGTCAGCAAATGTTGTATTGCCTCTCTACAAATCTATGGTAAGGCCACATTTGGAGTACTGTGTACAATTCTTGTCTCCGCACCTTAAGAAGGATATAACGGAACTGAAAAAGTTACAGAAAAGGGCAACAAGAATGATCCAAGGGATGGAGCGGCTCCCTTATGAAATCAGGTTGCAACGCCTTCGTCTTTTCAGCCTTGAAAGACGGCGTTTAAGAGGTGACTTGATCGAAGTGTATAAAATCATGCATTGGATAGAAAAGGTGAATAAAGAAAAACTATTTTCTTTGTCACAAAACACTAGGACTAGAGGGCACTCCCTGAAGCTCCAAGGTAGGAAAATTAGGACTAATAAAGGGAAATATTTCTTCACCCAGAGGGTCATTGGGTTATGGAAGAGGTTGTGACAGCTGTCAGCCTGGACAACTTCAAGGCAGGATTAGACAGATTCATGGATACCAAGTGTATCGGTAGTTACTGAAAAGGACATTCAAGTGCCATCTCGGAGTGGTTGAGGTAGGCAGGATTTCCCTGGGTACTGATTGTGGGGGGTCGGGAGCAGGTCAGGGTTTTGCCCTCCCTTCTGCTCGAGATCCCCGTGTACAACTGGTGGGCCACTGTGTGATACAGAATGCTGGACTAGATGGGCTGAGGTCCGATTCAGCATGGCTCTTCTTATGTTCTTATGTTCTTATACCTGAATGGTATACTTTGATACTTTTATATATAAAAAAGTGAAAGACACAATTTTGCATACTCTTTATTCTTTGCTAGCTTTCATAGCGTGTTTGAATGCTGTTAGCATTAGAGCCTTACTCTGTGTATAAGATAATGAATGCATTGACATAATGAATTTATACTGTTAATACATGTGATGTTATGAGATAATAGAAGCTACCTTGGTGTTTTTGGTTGTTACATTTCCATTGTTTGAAATAAGTGTGTTTACATTGTATCCCGGTTTATCCAGTTAGTAGCTTTGATAATGGCACAAATGAATGTGGTCGAGTCATTCAATGATGCAGAGGCAGACTCAGCCATTCATGGTTTGTTCTTGTTTGACCCTATGGTGGGACCCACAGCAGTGAGTGCACCTCCTAATACTACAGCCCCCTTTAAGGAATTGGATGAAAAAAAGCAGAGGCTCATTAGGGTGCAGCTGAATGCGGTGTCCTTGTCGGAGTATGTGCGCCATTCCCTAACACCTAGGGGCCTCCGTGTACAAACACCCGCAAGGGTATACACTGGAGATGATGAATTCTTAGCATCCTGGAAGGCAATCGCAGAACGGTGTGCTAGGGATTTTATGATTTTGATTATAAAACGGAATACGAGGGAGAGTACTGAACTTAAAGAGGAGATAGAATCGCTAAAATCTACTCATGCTGAGTCTCTTCCAGCGGCTGACATCGCAAAAATTAAACAGCAATGCGATCGTCTCCAGGAAGACCTCAAAAATTATAAAATCAATAAGTTCAAGCGTGACCAGCAAGACTATGCCACAAACCGGGTATATAAGTGGGTGTACAAGCCCAGAGCATCGCGCCAAGTACATTTCTCCCAGGAATCCCTGCCCTCAGCCACCTCCATGGAGGAATTACCTTCGGATTCCTCTGCGAGCACCTCCTCGAGGTACCCCACCAGAAAGAGAAATCCCAGCAGGCCTCATTATTTTCCCCAGGCCAAGAAACAAAAGGGACCAACTTAGTAGTCAACTTGTCCTCATATGTGTTCTCTGCTGAGGAAATGAATGTATTGAATATGGGTGTTTCATTTGTACATACTCCTTTATGTTCTGACCTGCACATTAGACAAGATTTGGCCAGACTGTTCAGATCAATGAGATTAAAAGAGCACTTTGCAGACTCTGGTTCGTCTACAGACAATTCTTATAGCTATTCTCGCATGCAGGTCAGGAGCAACTACACACCCCTTGACATCTCGCATAACCTCAGAACATTTGAGAGCACAGTCCTTAGGAAAATACAAGACATCAATCACAATGGGGACAATAGATACAAGAAACTTAATCCACAACAGATCAGTATCATCAGGAACCTAGGAAAACAGCATAATTTGGTATTTTAAACAGCAGATAAAGGGGGCGGGTTAGTGGTGTTGGATCGTGAAATTTACATACAGGAAGCCCATCGCCAGTTAAATGACGATAGGTTTTACCAACGCATCCCTGGTGATCCCACTAAATGATATCAGACTGCAATCAGGAACACTGTGCATGACGCAGAGAGCATGGGGTATATAGATGCGAAGGTAGCCAAATTCTTGATTGCTGAGAACCCCCGTGTCCCCCAATACTACTTTTTACCTAAGACGCACAAGCCCGGTTTCCCGCCTCCCGGGAGACCAATTCTGTCCGGTTCTGGATCTTTGATGGAACCTTTAGGAATATATATAGATTCTATCTTACAACCCCTGGTTAAACAAATACCCTCCCTTATAGTGGACACCACTGATTTTATAATCAAGGTGGAAAATCTTACAATTGAACATGGGGACATCTTGGCATCTGCTGATGTCAATTCTCTTTACACTAGAATTCCATTACAGGATGCAAGGACTATACTATCAGATGCATTTGACACAAGGCCCAATAGGATGTCCCCCCCCCCCACACATTTCTTACTAGAATTGATTGATTGTTTATTTGACTATAATTATTTTGCTTTTGGGGGGGAATACTTCCTTCAGGTCAGTGGGGTGAGCATGGGACAGAGTTGTGCCCCATCAATTGCAAACCTATATATGGCAGCACTATAGAAATCTTTTTTGCATGACCCATCATCCCCAGGCAAGCACATAAAATACTATGGGTGCTTTATAGATGATTGTTTTTTTTCTATTAGACCGCCATACCCCGCTGGATATTTTTCAGCGGTGGTTAAATTCCTGGGACGCTAATATACAGTTCACTTTTGAGCATAGCACTGACAAAATTAACTTTCTTGACACCACGGTGTTTAAACGCGGGAATAGACTGTGTGTGCGCAATTACAGAAAACCAACAGATAGGAATTCGCTATTGCACTACCGCAGTCATCATTCATACTCTTTGAAAAATTATTTACCATATTCCCAGTTTATATGCCTTAAGCGTAACTGTACACATGAGGAACATTTTAGGATGGAGTCTAACAAATTGAAGGCGCAACTACGAGAGAGAGGCTATCCACACGCAGTCATAAACAGGGCCGAGTAGAAAGATAGATCCATACCACGTCCAGATTTGTTCAAGAAAAGGGTACCCACAACCACAAATCGCATTGTCTGGCCATTGAGACTCACGCCGCACAGTAACCAAATTGTGGCTATAGTTAAGAAAAACTGGGGCATGCTACCGAACATTCCTGCCTTTCAATTTCCACCAATGATTGCGTATAGACGCACGGAAAACTTTAAGGACTTGTTAATACACTCCACCCTACACAATCCCCAACTGTAATGATGTCGATTATTTGTGTGTAAATGTTGTATAACATATGTTAAATGTATGTTGTTTTGTGTAGTTCAAAGGAATATTCTATGAATTGTTGATGTGGGTGAGACAGAAGGGAGGCTTGGCAGAAGCTCTGAAGAGCTGTCGCCATAGCAACCAGGGCCAGAGCCTTTTAGAATGTTCAAGGTATGAATTTTACAGTTGGTGAAGAGCGGTTGGAAGCCAACTGCCATGAGAGGGGGGAGAGTTTGTTTTGAGTTAGTTGGTCTTAAGGACTGTAAGAGAACCGTTCAGTCTTTAGTTAGTCTTAAGGTCTGCAAGAGAGCAGTCCAGTTTTATGGGTGTAGAGACCCTAGTTAAAGATGGAAGAGTCCAGAGGTCTATAGAGGGTTAGTGGGAACCCTATAGTATAACCCCATTTGTGTTTTGTGTAACAGAATAAGTTTGTGCCTCTGAGGAAGTATAAAACCAACCAAGATTTGTACCCTTTGTGTCATAATAAATTATTTACATCTTAAAAGAAAAACACCTCTGTTAGTTCTTTTATTGGTGGTGGCCCTCAAGGTCAGTGGTCAGACAGACAAATGGTGGCAGTGTGGTCAAGTGGTTACTGAGAAATTTAAAGTCTCTGCAATTCAATGGTTAGTGGGGGAGATAGTCTACCCTGCCATAAGACAGAAGTTGCTGAGGTAACCTTTGAGGCCCCTTGCATTTAGGGTTAGCGGTTTGGATTCCGAAAGATTGTCCAGTCTGGGGCCGGTCAACAAGGAGTTGTCACACCAACCCAAGAGCATTGTATCACCGGGTTGTAGACCATGTGGGGATTGTGTGTCCTGTAGACAGGTATACCGGGGCAAGGAGGTAACCAGCCTTAGAACACACAAACAGTACAAACTGAGGGACTACACTACCTGTGACTCGGAAGCATGCGTGTACTGTCTATTTTGTGACTGTGGAAAGGTTTATGTGGGGATGTCTTCTTGCCATTTGCGCTTGAGAATGTCTGAACATCGTTCACGTGTACGAACTGGAGCAGATAATAGCATTCTATACAGACATTTCTTGAAGGCCAAGCATGCCCCGGGCTTCTTTAAATTTACTGCGCTGGAGAAAGTCAGGGTACCCCTGCACGGCAATTTGCATGATTTACTCATTAAGCATGAAACGTAGTGGATAATCCATCTCCAAAGTTAGCATCCCATCGGATTAAACGAGCCCCTCTCTCTATCCGCTCTACTCACCTGAATCTGCCTTGATCCTAAATGCATATGTTGCATCTCTGTAAGTTTTCAAACACCTTCGGGTCCGCAGGAGATGTATGCTGGATGCGAACCATGTCTTGGTATGTCGGTTATTTCTTTGCAGGCTACTACAATGGGAATAGGTTGCTGTTGTGCATTATTTAAATATGTGTTATTGTTGCAGAAATGATAATCCTCCTGTGTCACGCCTTGCTAAACTGCCATTTGCCACTTGAGGAAGCCTGTGGAGGGCAAAACGGCCGGGCTCGTAATTAGACCGTTGCGGCCCTTGTTCGACACGCCTCCCGGAGCCAACTTTGGATGCAACAAAACACTGTGGAACCGCCTGGATATTATTGTTTACATTTGGGGTGTGTAGACCGTGTGTGGGTACAATATACCTACTCAAGAACTTACCACTGGACTATGGACTTTATTTCCTGTTGAACTTTCCTCCCGGTCTTTACACACCCCCACCCTTGAAGAACCTCTCCGCGATTCCCAGTCTTCTCCGGTGATGTATATCGGCTCTACTTGGCGTTGTGTTATAATGAATGCATTGACATAATGAATTTATACTGTTAATACATGTGATGTTATGAGATAATAGAAGCTACCTTGGTGTTTTTGGTCGTAAAATACCTCCCACACTTGTTTTAGCGGTATTTAAATTCTCTAATTACAGCTCAAGCTGTTTTCAAACTGCTTAGGTCAACAGTAAGTTGGGCTTGACAGTTGGCAGCTCATGCCAACCTGAGGCTTCAAACTGGTTACCTTTTGATTGGTAGATCTTATCATTGCTGAACTGATTTACCAGCTGAACTAAAGCCCAGAAGTCTTTAATCAGAGGTTTGGTGGGCATATTTTAAGATTACTGTAATTTTGTATTCCTGCATGGTAGGTAGTTAACTTTATAGTTCATTTTGTGTCTTCCAACTATAAGATTCTATGGCTCTAGATCAGTGGTTATTAACCTGTGGGTCCCCAGGTGTCTTGGCCTACAACTTTCATAAATCCCAGTCAATTTACCAGACAACACAGCTCTGCAACTGTAACACCTTGCATTATGCATGGACAAATCTTTTCCACATTCTCTGGCATTTGAATTTTTATACCTGTTTGATCCAGACTTATTTGTTTGATTGACTGAAAGAAATGGGACTTAGTTATCAGAGGCAAAAAAATCTACAAATCAACACAGAAAGTCATAATTAATACAAACTTAAATTCTATTATTAAAAGCAATTGAATTAAAAGCATTGTAAAGGCACATCTGCAAAAACATCTCTGCACCATCATTCACCCTTCTTCTGCTGATGAACAATAAAAGGTATTTGAGTGATGAGATACTATTGTCACTTTGAAGGGAATTCCACAGTTGAAAGATTGTGATGGACAATATGTGTGCATGAGCAGAGAAAGCCTCAAAAGAGACTGAAATGAAATTCTTCCTATTTGCATTGGCTAAAATCAATAGGTGCAGCTCTTCCAACCAGAAAGAGAACCACGGTGTACCTGCCTGTTTTATACAGTTGTTAAAGAGAAGAACTGTCACAGGAAAAGGTAGGTACAATGTCACACTAATTCAACACTAACATAGTAAATCTCAACTTTGCAGTGTTAAGCACTCATGACCTTGAATAAATCTGCCAGTTTTGGTTTCACTGACAAAATGTATTCAAAGAAATACGAAACAAATATCTTATTCTCTCTATTAGGAGTATGAATACACCTACAAATGTTACTGATGTAACAATAACACCCTAAAACCAATTTCACCCATGCATATCTTGCATGTCAGTTCAGATGTATTGGAACAGGATATTTCAGGAGCAGAATTGTATTAGTGACATATATGTGTGTAAGCGTAGTTTATGCCCGTGCATATCTTATTCTAAATGGAGCACAAAATGCTATTTTTCTTAAAGGAGAGAAGCATGAATTAAAGGTCATTCTAATTTGTTACCACCTCATATTTTGTACAAAAATTTAAGAGTGGGTGGCAGCTCTGAAGAACCGAGACTTATTTTATGAGACAAGAAAGTCATGACAAGTCAGTGGAGACCAGGCATGGGCACACCGTTTTGCCTTGGGGCCACTTTGTGGGCCTGACCAAGAGGGCTGGACTGGGAGGGAGGGGGCCTGTGAGATGGCAGGGCTGGTAGGGGGTGGAGCAGGGCATCAGGTTGTCCTCCTGGCTGATTGCCCCATCCTTATTCCAGGAGGAAAATGAGACATGTGGCAACTGCCCTGATCCTCCTCCCCTATCCTCCTCTCCTGATTTTAGGGCTGTTCTCTTGGAATTATGTTGGGAGGAGGGTGAGACAGCCAAGAGTGCTCCGGAGAGCTCTCAGCCACTGTGTGTTTTCCTCAGGCCATTTCTCTCAGCATGAGGCTGGGGCCAAGAGTGCTCCAGAGGGCTCTCAGCTGTTGTGTGTCTTCCTCCCCTGTCCTTTCTGCATAAGAATGTGGCAGGTCACTGTCCTTATGCTGAGAGCACAGGGAAAAATGAGGACCTTAGGTAGGTGCCCAGGGGGCCGCAACTTGAGCTCTGAGCCTTAGTTTACTTGTGCATGGTGTAGACTAATAGGTTGCAAGAGTTGCAACCAATGATCTTCAAGATGATTTGGCCCAAATTCTAGAAGAAAATCTAGCCAGGATGGACAATGGTCAAGGAGTCTAGAAACTGACATCCAACGTGCTCAGTAGAGCTTGTCAGGCTCGTTACATTTATTTTACTATCACTTTTTCCTGTCAGGACTGTTAAAAAAGTACCCTTCAGCAACAGTCATGCCACAATTGTCATTGGCTCTGAGCAGATAGGAGGCAAACAACCTCATTTGTGGTGGAAGCACACAAAGAGACTGTTACTTAGTATCTGCAACAAGGTGTGCCTTTAAGGAGCTTCAGGGGAAAGGCCTCAATGAGATTTTGAACAAAGAGAACTAAAAGGGAAAAGTTAAGATGACAAAGATTGTGTGAGCAGACAAATGATCACTGGAGCAAAAATTGCTTCTGTAATGCATACTCCTGTAAAAAAAAGAAAGAAAAAAAGAAAGAAAAAGCCAGTTACAACAGTACAGTACTCACAGGCAGCCACTATTCAAAGCCTGCTTGATGTGAAAGCAATTTCAGTAGTAGGAAAACAGCTATAACTCTTTTGTGAGATTACCAAAAAGAGTAATGAGAAAAGGGTTGTAGGTGGAAACTCCATTATCCCAACCTCAATTATCCAACTCCTCTGATTATCAAAATTCTATTTTTTGTGACCCACACTGCTCAGATGAACACTGACACTGTGTATAGAATTTTTATATGGCCATTTTGCCTAGTTGCCACAATAAGATTAAGGCACACTATATTTCATCGAGTCCAAGCTCAAAGCAAAACAGAAACACTGGAAGTTCATCCCTGGAGCCTCACAATCATTTCTACTCACATCCTTACTGATCTTCCAGGTGCCCTCCCAAGTTATTAAGAAGAAAATTTATAATGGATACCAAAAGGAAAAGAAAGGTGCAAACCAAGTCTGGTTACTAGATGAAAAAGCAAGCATGGTGATATGTTAAGGTGGTAGGGCCATTATCCTAAGCTGAAAATCCACCACTTGAAAAACTATAGGGATGGGAGTGTTGAACGGAAATCCCTATCACGCCTGGCTATTGCCTATTTGTTGATGGAAAATATAATCTGGCAGCACTTGGAGAGCTACTCTTCTACTTTAGGATATAACAGGCAATGGTGGTCACAAAATGCCCACTGCAGAGTGTGTTGTAACATATATCAAGGTTGATATATTACATTAAAAAAAGTCCCAGGAAAGTCTGAGTTCAGCCAAAATATATACTGCAGCGGATCCATATGTATCCCAGATCAAGGACAAAGTCACTCTGCAACATACAGAGCACATTGTAGACACCTGCTAATCATTATCCTGTCACTTTCCCTTGTTATTTTCACTGTAGAAATATTCCTGCCCTCAAACTGATTCTAGAGCTGCCAATCTAATCACCCCACTGTTAAACCGGTTCCCTTTGAAATGGTTCCAAATTGGATTATAGTTTCAGTGTAGAAGTGAGACAGGTTGCTTCTGAACTTGTAAACTTTACAGGTTTCCCAGCTACCAGTTGTACACAAATAACATGGAATGGTACACTGATATGAAGTCCTTCAACAGAAAGCATTATCTTTACTTAACCCACCTGACCTAGAAATTTGTAGCATGATCCCTAATAGATGTGCTTGAACGGAGTCTCCAGGAATGGTGCCTTATTGCTAGATTAGAGTCCAAGTGTTTGAAATAAATGTAGAGTGCAAAGATGGTGATGGCAATGATGAAGATAGCCATTTCTTTTCACTATTTTGGCTTCTTCCTCCTTCTGTTCTCCTGTGCAGAGTCTACTGAATGCACTGGCATTTTTTCTTCAAGCACAGCATTACCATATCTCCGATTCTTATGTTATGTGAATATCTAATTGTTCTGTCCCAGACATCTGGCTCGCCCGCTGTGTTGACTATACTATGTGTTGCTATATTGTTTATCTTATTTGTCATTTTATATATTTTGTTTTGATTTTTTTTCTTTGCTGTTTTATGTTCAATTGTGTTTGTATTGTTTGTTGGGCTTGGCCTCATGTTAGCCGCCCACGAGTCCTCTTTGGGGAGATGGAGGTGGGTTATAAATAAAGATTACTATTATTATTATTATTATTATATACAGTTCTGCACATATCAACTTGGGATGAGTTTATCATGATCAGTACTGTTAATTTACAAACGAAAAGGTTTTGGACAAGTAGTATGAATCTAACGTTGGTCCTCAGTCAGAAGATCCAGATTCAAAGATATAATCGTCCCAAAATTGAATACTTCATTTTTCAGTTTAATGAAGTTCATATGAGCATAAAATTAGGGCTTTTCAGCTATCTTTAGAAGTGATAAGATAACGAGAACAACAGTAACAAATGAAGCATTGCCATGTCAAAAACCTTTGACTTTTGAACAAATTCCTCTGAAGGTGGGAGGGAATACCTTGTATGAAAGACATAAAATACAGATAGCAAGCTGCGCTTCTAAAAATGATGCCACTCTCAGAGATTTGCCAATGCAATGAGAACAATGGTGTTTGCCCTTTTTACAAAGTCTTTCTAGGCAAGCTGGCTTTCCCAATGCACGTACATGCTAAAGCAGTAAATTATCCTAGCAAATGATGTTTTATGATGAATATTAAAGTAGCCTAATAACATTTACTATTCTATTCAGTAATTATTTGAGAATAATTAGAAGCAAATCACTATAAGCTGTCGGCTATGGAGTATCTATAACAGCACAACTTAGCTTTAATAATAGCCTTTTGTTTCTCTTCATTGCATTGTTACTGCATGCTGGCACAGCCCTCTCATCTGACTCTCAAAAATATCCAGAAATGCAGAAACTGGTTATTGGATGAGCTCTCTCCCCTGGTTGGTTTACTCTTTGATCATTTCTTTGTCTTCTGTGTAGAAGCAATAAAGATATTTCTGGCATGATTCAAAACAAACCTTGGGGGAAAATGGGGGGGGGGGGGCACAACTCCCAGAATCCTCCAAACATTATGGCCGAAAAAGTAACCATCCCAGACTCTGGTTCAAACACTAACTTGGGATCATAGGAAACTGCCTGGTACAAAATAAGACTATTTAATCCATTCCAATCTAGCATTGTCCACTCTTATTTTCCAGAAACCTAGACAAAATATAGAGGTCCTTTAATGCCATCTCATACTTATTCTCCAAAACGCCAGGAGCTGAAACTACAACCTGTGCATGCAAAACTCCAGTCATCCATTTATCAGTGAAATCTCTTATACATGCTCATCTGAAACCTTATACTGATTTCCTTATGTTTTGTTGTATACAAGTCTCCTTTCTGAGGGAGCTCTTTTCAATTGAAAAGAAAATCCTCCCAGAGAAGAATATTCTTGAATTAAATCTTACTGAGGTTCCAAATAAGTTCCTTAATCCGAGATAATTTTGCTAAATGTTGATAAACACAAACCATTAATTTTTGCCTGATTATTTTCAAGGGTCCCAGAACTGATTTTAGGTGAGAAGTTCCCTCTGTGCAGGCAGTTTATTATTAATTTTTCTTAGTTTTAGGTAGTTTCTATGGGAAGGGAAGATAAATTTTTCCCAACCATTGTTCTCGAAATACCTTAAACGTGATGACTTACAAACACAGAGTGTTGACTTGAAGGCTCACGAAGACAACAATTCATTAATGTTATTCTAAATCTAATTGGAACTAAATCTAAGGATCCCCTGGTGACGCAGCAGGTTAAACTGCTGAGCTGCTGAACTTGCTGACCAAAAGGTTGGTGGTTTGAATCCGGGGAGCAGGATGAGCTCTTGCTAGTGGCCCCAGCTTCTGCCAACCTAGCAGTTTGAAAACATGCAAATCTAAGTAGATCAATAGGTACCACTGCTATGGGAAGGTAACAGTGCTCTATGCAGTCATGCTAGCCACATGACCTTGGAGGTGTCTACGGACAATGCCAGCTCTTTGGCTTAAAAATGGAGATGAGCACCACCCTCCTGAGTCAGACACAACTAGTCTTAATGCCAAGGGAAACCTTTACCTTTTTAATTGGAACTAGTTATTGTAGGTAGGCAACCTTCGCAGGTGCAGCTACTAGGAATGAGGGACAGGGCCTTCTCAGTGGTGGCCTCTCAGCTGTGGAACTCCCCAGTGAAATTAGATCACTTCCTTCCCTCCTGTCCTTCAGAAAGAAAGTTAAAAGCTGGCTATGGAATGAAGCATTTTCAGAGTAGTACAGTGCAATAGGCAGCTATGAAGTGATTGTAATATGATTGGAGTTGTTCCTGGATTAAGATTTCGGGTCATGTTTGTTTAATGTATTGATATGTTATAGTTTTATGATTTTTAAAATTGTTTTTAATGTATAATGCATATTGTATGGATGTGCAGGACTGGGTTCCCCTGCTATGATCTAGTCATTGATCCTAATAAAAGTTTACTTACTTACTATTGTATTTGTACGTTTATGTTACTGTGGTATTGAATTATTGCCAATTTGGAAGCCCTCTGAGTCCCCTTTAGGGTTGAGACAGAGCAAGGTAAAATACAGTAAATAAAATAAACTGTGTGTAAGAAGACTGCCTCTCACTCCACAATAGGAGCAAGGCCAGGTTTTGTTTATGATGCAATAATATGGAGTCACAGTTTTTCAACAGAAAAAGTGACTGGCCAACCAAAGAAACAATGAGACAAGACACAAGATATGGGATAAAATAAGTGTCGTTTTATTCATTGTTAGCTGGTTAATTGTTTGGGTAAACTAAAGTGTGTGTGTGTGTGTGTGTGTGTGTGTGTGTGTGTGTGTGGTGTAGGAGTGGCTGGAGTGGTACATTTCACCCAGACCACAAACCCCAGCTTCCACTGGGCTAAAACAACATTTCCCCTGAAAACTCAGGGTAGCTTCCAGGCCAACTATAAAATTAGAATATATTATGTACTGAAAGGGATTATCATATGAAACAAAATATAACCCAGAAGCAGTACTAACTCAATATAATTCTTGATGAGAATTTAGCATTAAGGCTGCAACGTATACATATGGAAGAGTTCAATTAAAATTAATGTGACTTACAGTACTTCTATAGTAGGTGTGCATTCAATAATACTGTAACTTCATGTAGCCTTCTTTTTTCAGGCTGACTCTTTTCTCTGAGTACTTATTATGAATTTACAAATAGAATTTCTCAAAGGAAAGAAATTTTGTATCTAACAAAACCCAATGTAAATCCATTTATTTAATAAAATTCCGGCATTCTGAAATCAAAACTTATTCATCATCTATTTGAACTCTAATGACCTACTTGGGCTCACATAGTTGATAACACATTGCAAAATGCAATTTGTCTTCATAAATGTATTATTATTTAATCATATGAAAGTTTGGTTTTATCTTCAGCAAATATTTAGAGTAGTTTTAATACACGGGAGCCATTCTTGACAGATATGATGAAACAGATTTATCACTCTTGACAAATTATATTGCAAAATGTCCTCTCTTGACTGCCCACAGAAGGAAAAGCATCAAGGAATTCAACAGGAATGTCACCTGTAATTCTTTTGTTTTTTAACCTTTTACCATGGCAATCAAAAATCTCTTTTTGTAGGAACTCTACTGCACTTAGTATGAGGATTGGTTATAAGTGTAATTGTGTGAATGAATGAAACCTGTAGCCCTTTAAATCAAACTAAGTAGTGTTTTATTAAAGTGCCCAGCAAATCAATCTAAATCCAAGCATAATAAAGCCCTAATCAGGTGGTAGAAAAAAAATAATAGGTTGTCATGCATGAGGAAAAATAGGCAATCATGGAATGTTTTCTTTAATTAGGTCATGTAAAGTGGAAGGATTGAGTAGGAACTGGCAAGACATTCATCATGAGCAAGGTGGGAAATTATTTAGATTACAGACAAAGGAAAATTGAATGTGATACTCAGAGATTTGACTGGACAGAAAATTAAAGATTCTCCTCCCCCCCCCTCCATTTGTGTCACTTGCTTTTGGTCATTTATTGACAGGTGAAGGGTTCAGAACCAAATATATCAAATCAGTTTTATGGTTAAGTAACATAATTATACTATCTGTATATACTGTTCTTGCTTTCGGTTACATTTGGGAAGAGCTTTGCTAGATCACACTGAAGTTTGGATTTTTGTTCTCTAAAAGTGGTCTAGAAAGCCAAGGGCTCAAAGATTGTTGGACCTCCTCAGTTTCTCTTTCACTCACACAAACATACACATGCACACATACACATGCACACACCAAAGTTGCTTATCTCCATCGGTTGGTACTGTAAACACTGCCTGTGAACATTGTTCTATTTGGCCACTGGGACTAACAGCCAATGATCAACTTATTCTTCATATTTCTGTAATATCTGTGATCGCCTTCTAAGGGCAGGACCAGACAGCCCTTTCTCCAGGATTATTTGAATGGTTTTTTTTCTGGGATGGCTGTCAAAACCCAGCCCAGAAAGCGTGCACTTTCTATGGTGGGTGTCCAGATGTTCTGCTGCGACTAGCTGAGCAGAACATCTGGGGACCCTCCCCCAAAGCCCCTAAACCTCTTTGAAAAGTAAATAAAACTTACCCAGCCTCCATTACAGTCTTGGAGCACCTCTCCCAGCACGTAGAAATGATGCACCAGGAGAGCTGGGGGGGGGGGGGGGAGCTATTTTCTTTCTTTAGTCTGGAAAACTGTGGGAATGGTGTCTGGGCTGCAGTCCAGATACTGGTAATAGTGGGTTTATCCCACACCTTCCAAGAAGTCAAAAGCTACAAATATTTAGGGCTAGCCATTTAAGACATTATTACATTATTTTGGAAACTTGTGTTGGTAATTTCTTGGGTGGTGTGAAACACCAAAATGAATATAACACATGGTTTTCAAACACAGGAACACATAAATAATTTAAACAAAAATACTTAGTCCAAGTGAGAAAATATTAAAATTGAATGATTTGAACTATATCTTACAAAATCTTCAGTTAGCATAGCAGATAATAAGGGATTATGGAAGCTGTAATCCAAACCATGTGAAAAGGCAAAGGTTTCCCAACTCTGTTTCAGGGCTCGTCCAGACAGTATCTTTATTGTGATAATTCCCGCAATAAAGAAGGGGCTGTCCAGACAACATTCTGGACAGTCCTGAATTAATTTGCTACAAACCAGGAAAACCCTGAAGATTTTGGAAGCTATACTCCAAAGCATTTGAAGGGCTAAATTTTTCCTGCCTCCTTTAGATCTAACACCTAGCCGGCATGACTTCATGTAGCACTGTTTAACTTTCCTGCCTATTGATCTACTCACATTTGCATGTTTTTGAACTGCTAGGTTGGCAGGAGCTGGGGCTGACAGCAAAAGCTCACCCTCTCTCATGGATATAAATTGCCAATCTTCAGGTCAGCAAGTTCAGCAGCTCAACAGTTTAACCCATTGCACCACCACAGCAAGCCACTCACTTCTCCCACAAACTTATCTTTTATAGTATTCTTGGCACTTCTGTTTTGACAGGCTCTTCAAAGTGTTACTTTTCTCTAATTCAGTGAAAAAATTCCAAGTTGAATATCCCATATCTGGAATACTTGGGTCCAGAAGTGTTTTGGAGTTCAGAGTTCGCAATTTTGGAATAGCTATGTTTACTAGGCATGAGAAAAAAGTTATGAAAATCAAAAGAATTCGTAAGTGATTCGTATGTAATGGGACTTCAAAGTTTTTACGGATCGCAAGGCCAATCCCGGAAGTGGACTTTCTTTTTCGCACCCCCTGGGCCCAAAATTTCGTTAGAATTCTAAATATTTTGGAAGGCTCCCTATTATCCCCTCCAAAATCCAAAATCCAAAATCCCAGACATTACTCACAGTCAGATGGGACCTTTCCATGCTCGAGGCCTACTTTAACTGAAAGGCCTTCCTCCAGGAAGAGAAAAACCAGCCAGAACCATAGAGAGATCCAGACCGGAAGTCCTAGAGCGGCTGGAGGACTCAGGAAAAAGGCGCTTTAAACTGCAGGGAAAGGAGCCTAGATAGGAGGGCAGGCGAGAAGGACATGAGGAAGGCTGAAACAATGGCAGAAGGGGTTGAAAACAGCCCGGAGAGGAGCAGGAAAAGTGCAGATTCAAGGAAAAGCCATAGAGTTCAAACCTCCTAGAGAGCTATGGGAAAATGAATGGTGAGAAAGCTGCAGTGAAAAGAGCTCTGGAGAAGGTAGGCAACTATTTTATAATTAATAATAATAAATATATTAATAATATTTACCCCTTCTATTTTCCTGGAAGAAGGGCCCTGGGCATTATTTAAATCTAATAATAATAATAAATATATTAATAATATTTACCCCTTCTAATTTCCTGGAAGAAGGGCCCTGGGCATTATTTAAATCTAATAATAATAATAAATATATTAATAATATTTACCCTTCTAATTTCCTGGAAGAAGGGCCCTGGGCATTATTTAAATCTAATAATAATAATAAATATATTAATAATATTTACCCCTTCTAATTTCCTGGAAGAAGGGCCCTGGGCATTATTTAAATCTAATAATAATAATAAATATATTAATAATATTTACCCCTTCTAATTTCCTGGAAGAAGGGCCCTGGGCATTATTTAAATCTAATAATAATAATAATAAATATATTAATAATATTTACCCCTTCTAATTTCCTGGAAGAAGGGCCCTGTACATTAATTAAATCTAATAATAATAATAAATATATTAATAATATTTACCCCTTCTAATTTCCTGGAAGAAGGGCCCTGGGCATTATTTAAATCTAATAATAATAATAATAATAAATATATTAATAATATTTACCCCTTCTAATTTCCTGGAAGAAGGGCCCTGGGCATTATTTAAATCTAATAATAATAATAAATATATTAATAATATTTACCCCTTCTAATTTCCTGGAAGAAGGGCCCTATTTGTTATTGATGGCACTGGGATCAATGTAAATGTTGAGTAGATCAATAGGTACTGCTCTGGTGGGAAATAACAGCAATCCATGCAGTCATGCCAAGCCATATGACTTTAAGGTGTCTAAGAGCAACAACAGCTCTCAAAATCAATGGGAGACACACAGCGAAGTAATAATAATACTAAAATAATTATAGAAACAACTTGGGCCTGACATAATTATAATAATATGTTTGCTTGTTCTTGAGGGCACTAGAGTGCTTGTGGCCTCACATAATTGATAACAGACATGGATTGAAATACTGTAAAATTGACAGGGCTCTAACTACAAACCTAAGAGCATGTTCTAGTTTACCAAGAGCACGTTCCTCATACCCTCCAGGTCACTATCACCCTTACTACATTCTTACTATTAGAAGTTATTATTTAATTCTAATAAATGCTCTGGAGAAGCAAGCCTTGACTATTTTATTTAATAATAATAATAATACTAATAATAATAATATATTAATGCATTATATCTCCCTGCAAGGAAACCAAGGGAAATGTTGCCCCTTGATTTGCCTGTGCTTAAAACAGTGTCAGACCTGTTTCCCTGCTTTTCAGACTTTAGAACCAATTTAGAATTTCGTTAGTAATTACGTTACATTTTAGAACTTTTTGGAAAAAAAATTGCAAGCCTTTCTATTACTAATCAAAAAAATCCTCCCCCATTTGATTTTCGAATCATGATTTTTGGGTTCTAATCCATGCCTAATGTTTACATATATGTATGAGCTAACTTGGAGGTGGGACAAAAATTTAAACATGGCATCCACATATATTTAATATTTACTTATTTACAGTATTTATATACTGCCTTTCTCACTCCTGGGGGGGACTCAAAGCAGTTTACACATAAAATAGCAAGATTCAATGCCTTACATTGGGCACCGATACAATGCCAATAAAAACAATTACAATGGTAAAACCACATTAAAACATAAATCATAATTAAAACAATACATCAACAAGCATTAAAACAGCAAAACTGTCTCATCAGTTGAATCGCCGTTCCAATCAATACACATACACTTTATGCACATATCTTGACTGTAATTTTATAAAATATGTTAAATGACATTGTATAGGAAGCAGAGTTGCCATGCATTGAACCATCAGAAAGCAAAGCTGTCACTCAGTTATCCATGAGGCCAATTTTAGAATTCTGGGTAAGGGATGCTCAACCTGTATTAAGTCCTCTCCCCCCCCCCCCCAGAATATGAGTAACACCAACATCCAATAATCTCCAAGCTTCCTGAAATCATTTGAACCCCCGACTCTTCCTCTCAACCTGTTTTTAAATAATGCATTCAGATCACACTCACCTCACCCCTGTTTGTACTTGTAAAATTACAGGTCCATATTGGATAGGTTCTATATTGAACTTTTTGGCCACTTTTTCATTCTAATAGGAAAGGCCAGATTTGGTAGCATTGCGGCTACAGTTTCCAAACAATCTGGCAACACACTTCTTTAAGTCCTGCTTGGTTTTATGTTGACTCAGCTTAACTAGTTTAACTCGAGGTACGTGTTACAGATGTCCTAGCAATTTCCCTATCTATTCAGTTTATCAGCACCAGCAATAAGGGAGTGGATAGTATAACCTTTGAAAAATTATAGCTAGTAATCCTACAGTATAAATTATTGTGTTTAAAACTTCTGTCACCTGTTGAACCATTTTCAGACTAATCATTCTTGGCATGTTGAGTCAGAAGAGTTCTGAATGACTCCCCTGCTGGTAGAACAGTTTTAGAACTGTAGGCTCAATGCCCTTGTACTCCAGTACATAACAAATAATAATTTAACGTCTATTTTCAAAACATGAATGACGATTATGCATCTCTCCCTCCCCACCAATTCATATTTGACAATCATATTTCATTTTGATGTCTGGCTGGTTGGTAGAACACCAACTTATGTAAAGGTCTCTTTGATTTAGTGGTTCACTGATCTTTTTTTAAAAGTTACTTCTACCTCGAACACCACCACTCATGAAGAACCAACCAACAAATCACTTGTCAACAACTTTGATATACCTAGTTTCAGGTGGTTTCCCCACTGTCTATTATTTCTGCCAAGAGACCCATGAAAATTAAATACGGACCTCATCAATGCTTGACTGACCCAATGCTCCATCATAACAGCAGTGTAATAGCAATAAATCATTTCAACTTTAATCTATTGTTATTGATGAATGTACAATTATTTGTCATCTAATATGCTGAAAATGATGACCAAAGAAATAGATCAACTTTTTTTCAGCTTCCAAGTACGGCATTGATGGATTGTATCCCTAAGCTGTTATTACACTTATAATGTACTCTTCTGTTATGACAGCACAGCTAGTTTTTTAATCATTCCATAGTAATCAACTTAAGACAACATAGCAAGGCTCATAACTCATGTTCTTTTCATTTTTGGCAGTGATGGGAAATGAAAATGTTTTTATTCTTTTGGAATAATTCTTACCTGACTAAGCTGAAGATTGCTTTAAGAATCTAAATAAATGGTTGTTTATTGAGCTGGAACAGAAAAGTGACATAATAAAATATCTATTTCTTCTGAAAAATAATAATTTAGGTGCTGAATGAGGTTTAAGTTTGGGGAAAAAACAAAAAAAACCTTTCCTGTCATATCCTTTAAGCAATTCACTGTGTGAAATGTAGAGCAGCATGTCTTTTGGTTGCTGCTCATGTGTAGAACGCTGTGTGAATTATATGTTCATATCATAGAAAATCAGAAATGTACTGTATCTTGGATGAAAAATTAGATGACTATAAGGTTTTAGAAGTGTATCATTATTCTTTTGGATAGATTATATATTTCTCCCAAAACCATAATAAAAATTAGATTAAAAAATTAGGTCAAAAATTAACAATACAAAGAATTGGATCTAAACTTGTCCCATCCAAAAAGGAAGCCACTCCTCCATTTCCTGAAAGAAAATAATACAATGTAGATTTCTCCTGGAGGAAGCAGCATTATGGGGAGCACATTTCAGTGATTATGGAAGTTTATATACATACACATATTCAAAAGTAAGTCTCATTAATTTCCATGGGCCTTTCTTTTGAGGAAATGAATGTGGAATTTCAGCCATAATTACTTTACAATTACCATAAGTGTGTATTATAAAAACTTGTATTATTCTTATTATTATTACATTTTATTGATTAGCCCTTAAACCATATCACAATACCAAACCAAACAACAAGGCTTGGTAGGACTTGATTACACTCCATGCAGTAATTTAAAGTTAGACATTTATAACAATACAGTAAATAAATATGACAAAACTGAATATATACATCACATTCCTTATTACTCAAAAATATTTGCTCATAAGTATATGTGTACATGCATGCAACAATATTCAGGATGGCAGTAAAATCTGCCATTCATAAACAAAGAATAGATGTGTGGGATAAGCAAAAGGCCATGCTGCTGGTAGCAATACTGCTTGTAGGGCTTTCCATGTCAGACAAGATTTGCCAAAGAGCCAGATTAAATGGGCCAAACAGCTACTGGGCAGGAGCTGTAGTGGGGATGGAAGTGACATTTGTGGAGAACCTGTCAGTGACACTGCAATCAATGATTATGTGCAGAAGGACATTTTCAAAATTCCTTTGAATGTATTTTGCTAGGAAACCCCTAGAATGAGATAATCCAAAATGATAAAAAGAGTGCTGGAAGATAGAACTCCCAGTTTCATTCAACAAGCCACTTACATATAGCAGAAAATAACTATGAGTAGCACCATGCCCATTGACACAACTGGATTCAAGCTTGAGAAGTTCAAAGGGGAAAGGTACACAACATATGTTACAGAAACCTGGAAAGTAGGGAGTATGAACTAGGGGAATCTAAACTGAAAAAAGGACAGAAAGAACTGGGGTGTAAATATTGCAATAGTTGGAGTAAGTGATCTAAACTGTATGAAACCCAATCAAACATACAATGCAAAGTTTGACTGAATAAATCAGTAAGACTTCAAGGGAAAGCATCAACTGAACTGTAACCTAAATAGGCAGAAGAGTAAGAAATTTAAAAATTATGTACTGGAGTCCAGGAGGAAATTGATCACACATCCAAATAAGATTTATTTTGATCATAGGTGATTGGAATGCAAAGCAGGAAACAAAGCAGAACCAAAGGTAACTGGAAAAGTTTGCCTTAAATCAAAAAATGAAGTTGGAAAGTGAGTAAGGCTCCTACACTGCCATATAATCCAGATTATCAAAACAGATAATCTGGATTATCATCTTTTATAATCTGGGTTATATGACAGTGTAGAAGGGGTCTAATTGAATTTTGTGAGACCAACACTGGAGGCACATCCTTCAAGCAACTGTACATATAGTTCTATACATGGACTTGCCTAAATTATATAAGTAGAAACTGAGAAGTTGAATTATCAGCCCAAACAAGACCAGGAGCAGCTTGCATCAGAGACCATGAGCTGCTAATATGAAAAAGAAAAGAAAATGTAAAGAAGGACACTAAATCAACCACCAGGCCAAAATACAACTTCAAGAACATCCCTGTAGAATTTAATAATAGAACAAATGGGCATTTTAAAGCCTAATTGACTGGGAGTTAGAAAAACTATAGGTTGAAGTAATAAGGAGGAATTCAAAAATACATTATCATAAAAGACATTATCATCAGTCATAAAGAAAGAGAAACCCTGACTGATGTCAAATTAAACTCTTCAAGGAGTTAAGGACAGTTGAAAGGTGAAGCAAAAAGGTGAAAGAAATAGGGTGAGAACCCTGAATGCAACTGCTCAGTGTGCAGCAACAAGAGTGACCTTTAAAGTTAATGCAGGTAAATAGAAGATGACACCAACAACAACAGAATAAGTACAAGAACATCTTCCTCAAGATCTGAGAAATCAAATGGAAATTGAAACCAAGACCATGGAAGCTCTGTGGCCAACAGGGTAACACATTACATGACCAAGTAGAAATAAAAAGATGATGGAAGCAATGCACTGAATAATTATAGAATATGAACCAGCAAAAATAGAAAGTGACGTGGAAGTTTTACTCAGTGCACATAGAAGAAAGAAATCACCAGAAACTGTTTGCATACCAACATAGCTACTAGGCTTGTTTGATCCCAAAAAAATGGTTCAAAACCTTTTTTGGATGTAGGGGACGCTGGTGGTTTGGATCTAAAGTCAATTCCGATTTTGAAAGAAACAAAGTTTGAAACTTTTCAAAACTTCCAAGACTTCTGAATCCTTTGTTAATGCTTTTAAAGTGTTATTTCCTGTTTCATTGGGTGGTCTTTACTTTGAAAGTAGTTGTTTTACTCCAGAAGGGGTGAGGGAAGCAAAGGGAGGAAATTCATTCACTGGGTTTTAAACCGCTTCCCAGGCTCACAAGGGGAGACAAGAGGGAGGAAAGCCATCCACTGGGTTTTAAACCGCTTCCCAGGCTCATGAGGGGAGACGGGAGGGAGGAAAGCCAACCTCTGGGTTTTGAATCACTTCCCAGGCTCATGCCATCCACTGGGGAGATGGGATGGGGGAGGAAAGCCATCCACTGGGTTTTAAATGCCTTCCCAAGCTCATGTGGGGAGACGGAGGGAGGAAAGCCATCCACTGGGTTTTTAACCTGGGTTTTGAATCACTTCCCAGGCTCATGAGGGGAGACGGGAGGGAAGAAAGCCATCCACTGGGTTTTAAACCGCTTCCCAGGCTCATGAGGGGAGACGGGAGGGAGGAAAGCCAACCTCTGGGTTTTGAATCACTTCCCAGGCTCATGCGGGGAGATGGGAGGGAGGAAAGCCATCCACTGGGTTTTAAATTGCTTCCCAGGCTCATGTGGGGAGACGGAGGGAGGAAAGCCATCCACTGGGTTTTAAACCGCTTCCCAGGCTCATGAGGGGAGACGGGAGGGAAGAAAGCCATCCACTGGGTTTTAAACCGCTTCCCAGGCTCATGAGGGGAGACGGGAGGGAGGAAAGCCAACCTCTGGGTTTTGAATCACTTCCCAGGCTCATGCGGGGAGATGGGAGGGAGGAAAGCCATCCACTGGGTTTTAAATTGCTTCCCAGGCTCATGTGGGGAGACGGAGGGAGGAAAGCCATCCACTGGGTTTTAAACCGCTTCCCAGGCCCAGGCTCCTGAGGGGAGACGGGAGGGAAGAAAGCCATCCACTGGGTTTTAAACCGCTTCCCAGGCTCATGAGGGGGAGACTGGGGGAGGGGAGGGAGGGAAAGCCAACCTCTCGGTTTTGAATCACTTCCCAGGCTCATGCGGGGAGATGGGAGGGAGGAAAGCCATCCACTGGGTTTTAAATTGCTTCCCAGGCTCATGTGGGGAGACGGAGGGAGGAAAGCCATCCACTGGGTTTTGAATCACTTCCCAGGCTCATGTGGGGAGATGGGAGGGAGGAAAGCCATCCACTGGGTTTTAAACTGCTTCCCAGGCTTGGGCTGAGGCCAGGGACCAGAAGTGGAGAAATGCTGAATAGTTTTCGACTCACTCACTGCTTTGTAAAGGAAATGGCGGAAAAAGCTTCGGAAGGCCAAAGGGACTTCAGGTATGCTTAAAAACTTCGAAATTGCTTCAAAAAGTAAATATTTCCAAATTTATTATGAATTATGAAGATTCTGAATGAACCTAACCATGCCTAATAGCTACTCCAAGCTACAGAGACAAAATCTACCCTAATTCTAACTGAAAACTGCCAACAAATATGGGGAAAAACCAGGAGGGGGGGGGAGGATAGATTGAAAATGCTCATTATATATTCCAACAAAGAGGAGACTGGGGACTAGAATAACAGCAGGACCATTGTAGTAGCTTTCTATGCAATTCAAGTGATATTCAACATTCTACAACAAAAATCTTTACAATATATGGAACTAGAAATGCCAGGTATCCAAGTTTAGTTCAGGAAAAGAAGAGATACTAGTGACCTTGAATTGTCAAGATATATCATGAAATCACTAAGAAGCCAAGGTGACAAAACTAAGATTTGTTTTTTGTACACATCATGGGAAGGTATAACTCACTAAAAAGACAGTAACACTTGTTATGGTAGAAAGCAGTAGGAAAAGAGGAAGAGTATGAACATTTCCAGACATGGGGAAAACCCAAGCCAAAGCAGGTTTTTAAAACTCACTTCAATGTGGGCTCTGTCTCCACACCCTTCCCAAAGGTCTGAGCTTTCCCAGGGTCCAAAAAGCTCACTACCGTTTTCCTGGAAGCCCAGTTAAGTTTTTACTTATTTTAAGGCCAGCCAGGGAGGAGGTAGGTGCTCTCCTCAGTTCTCCAGGCTTTTGGAAGCCCGAAGAACTGAGAGGGCTGTGGGAACTGACCCCTGGGTAATCATGAGACTACCCATGGGTCAGTCCTTACAGGGCCTATATCCCATTAGACCCTGGCCTTTAGGGAAACCCGAGTCTAATGGGGCATCTGATTAATTCAATTAATTCAAATTAATTCACTTATTCCTGAGGCTTCCTGTCTGGAAGGGCCCTGCATTACAAATGAATAGATTTAATAGGCTCAAGGCAGCTATACCCCTGAAGTCTGCAGAACATGATCATAGGGTGACTTGGAGATTTCACATTCATTGGGATTGCCCCAAGTTCAGCTTAACTTGATAGCAGCTAACAACAGAATAAACAAAATGGAAGGAACAGTCATGGTTGAGGTGCAACAATTTCCTGAAGTATTATTTGCCTCACTATTGTATTCTTCCACACATAGCTAGGAAAGCGGATCGGATTGAGGCAATTGCTCTAGCAAATGTTATATGGACCCTCTCAGCCTTTTCCCATTTTACTATTATGGGAGATAGAGCTATGTATGTCAATCTTTCAAAGAAGCCTGCTGCCTCCAATATGATGAAAGATATGATTCCCATACTTGTGTTAAGAGTAACATTCACCTGCCAGTACTGAATGGGTGAAGTGTGCATTTATGTCCTCTTCCTTAGGTGGCAAAATGTCTTGATCCAGAACTGAAAATTAGTTGGTGCAGTCAAATAGTTTGTTTTGTATCTTGAGACACATTTCCAATTTGTGGTTGCAACTCATAGATGGATGGATATCTGTGAGAACTTATAATTACATGTGTAATTCTAATTAGCACTGTACAGTATGTTTTTCTTTTACTTTTTCATTGTGATTTATACATAACATTTTATAGATGACTAGAAAGACACATTCATTCGTTCTTTTCTTAACCCAGTTTGGAGAAAAGTTGGGTTGGAATTCCAAGCTTACAAATGTCAAACTGAAGTTGAACTCAAATAAATTTCCAACTTAAGAGAAGTAAATTTAGGAGAAAGGACAGCAGATTCAGATGACAAGTGAAAAGATCACAGTAGAAATATTATAAATAATTTTGAGTTAAAGGGACAGCTATAATCTTGTCGTACCCTTTAGCCAATTTTGTATACTGAAAAGAATCATGTACATAACTATTGTCAAGTGCACTTTATTTTTTCTCTTTCTCTCGCTGCACCCTTGTGTCTGACTCAAAACCTATTTGTTAGGGCATCAATTAAAATCTCAGTGCTAGCCCCACTGAATCAATAGGAACTTTATAACTCAGCAATTATGTAAATTCCTTTGATTCAACAAGTCTACCCTAGTTAGGACCAAGAATTGGATCTAGGTTACTTGGTGTGTCAACATAAATACATTCTGCCATTAGGTTTTCCCTTGACATTAAGTCCAGCCGTGTCCAACTCTGGGAGTTGGTGCTCATCTCCATTTCTAAGCCGATGAGCTGGCATTGTCCATAGACACCTCCAAGGTCATGTGGCTGGCATGACTGCATGAAGGGCTACTCAGCAGTTTAACCCAGAAGGCTCCACCTTCTGCCATTGCTCCACTATTAAGTTGCTCATTGCAATTCTTTAAGTAAAATTGTTTTTTTAAACTTTTAAAGTCTTACAGGAAGCCTATTTTTCATACACCCATATCTCCCTATATGTACCCATTTTTGCCATCAGCACAATTTATCATAAATGTTTTTTTCAACCCATGCAAAAATAGCACATACAGGTTTAATCCTTGTGTCCACTTTGCATATTTTCATTGCAAAGTTCAAGGTGGTTTCAAACTGGCAATCAGAGAATGCAATGAAATAACTAATTGGTAATTACCCAGATGCCCAGATTATGTTTTTATCAACTATCTGTCTTTGATTCAGTACAGCAAATAATTAATCTATTATAGCTAAACATGACTGCATGTCTTCAAAGCCCTGGCAAAGTGCATTGTGTGTGTGTATTATGCCTGAATAGGTTCGTCGTATCCCAAAGAAATTCGTTTTAAATTCATTTTAAACTTACTTTAGAAACATTTTCGATGCACTGCAAGCACACCGGAAATGAATTACCAAATATGAAACCACCTCTGCCATTTTTTGTAAAGAAATCGCCATTTTTGGAAAGGGTTTTCCTTTCCCTGGCTTTCCCTTCTGTTGCCTGAGAACTGTCCTATTCAGATCCGGGAGTAAGGCATGGGATTCCAATGGTTCCCAGCTGGCGAGGAGGAGTGGAGGGTGCCTACCTTTGCAGCGAGTTTGGAACCATTTTTTTCTTGATCAACCAGGCCTAGTGTATACACATATACACATACTGATCTTTATAATAAGCCCACTAATGTCCACAGTGACCTAGAGGAAGATCTAGCAACCCCAACATATACAAAGAAATGTTTACAGAGTGGCTTTGCAATTCAGATACTTATGTAAAACTGATTTTTCATAGTTGCTAAAACCAATGCAGTTAAGAAACAACTGCCTCACAAATAATATCCTGTCATTGATTAGAGCATCAAGCCAGTCACTGTCAGTCCAAGAGAAAAATCTTCCCCATGTGTGTCAAGAAAGAGTCAACAATACATTGCTACTTATTTCTCAATATATTGCTAAAATATCAGCAAGCCCCCTGTTGTGGTTGTCAATCAGTCAATAGATTTGTGGAGGTGTGATGGCCTACAATGTAGATGCTCTCTTGGGGTCTACTTCCTCCTCCACTTCTAAATTTTCATTTTCAAAACTCTTGAATTACTTACCTTGTGAAAGCCTTCCAACCTGGTCTCTCACTACTGCCTTCCTCCTACTCTTCTATGCCAGTAGAACTGCTGTTCGAAAGATCAGCTGTTTGAATCAGCAGAGCGGGGTGAGCTCCTGTCTGTCAGCTCCAGCTTTCCATGCAGAGACATGAGAGCAGCCTCGCACAAGATGGTAAAACATCTGGGCATCCCCTAGGGCAGTGTTTCCCAACCAGTGTGCCATGGCACACTAGTGTGCCATGAGAGATCATCAGTTGTGCCATGGGAAATTGGAACTTCCAATACCCTTCCCCCTCCTGCCAAACACTTTTTCTTCTCCACTCAGGCTTCCTTCTTCCCAGCCTCGATCTGCTCGCTTTGCCTCGCTTTGCTCAGGGGCGAGTCTGCGCAGTAGTGCCCGCACGGGTCACACTTCCTCCCTCCCCCTCCCCTCCTGAACACGCTCACGCTGCCCCCACAGATCAAAATGGCGGCAAAAGTGGCAGTGTAGAAGAAAAAGTAAGTGTTCAGCAGGAGGGGGAAGAAAGGGCGCGAAGGGGAACGGGGAGGAAGAGGTCTTGGTCGAAAGCTGGCATGGGCAAACTTGGACCTTCCAGGTGTTTTGGACTCCAACTCCCACCATTCCTAGCAGCCTCAGGCTCTTTTTCCTTTCCCCTCATCAGCCATTTAAGCAGGAAAGGGCCTCAAGCTGTTAGGAATGGTGGGAATTGAAATCCAAAGCACCCAGAGGGCCGAAGTTTTCCCATGCCCTTTTTAGGGACCTTAAAGTGGTGAGCCTCTTTCCAACATTGTGATTCTGGATAGAAAACAAACAACAACATAACATAACATTGTTTGTGTCCACAGTGCTCTCTGGGTGTAGGTGAACTACAACTTCCAAACTCAAGGTCAATTCCCAAGCAAACCCTTTCAGTACTTACTGTTGGTAATGAGAGTTCAATATGCCAAGTTTGGTTCAATTCCATTGTTGCAAAAGTTCAGGATGCTCTTCAATTGTGTGTATAAATCCCAGAAACTGTAACTCCCAAATGTCAAGGTCTATTTTCCCCAAACTTCATCTGTGTTCACATTTGGGCATATTGAGTATTCATGTCAAGTTTGGTCCTGATCCAACATTGTTTCAGTCCACAGTGCTCTCTGGATATAGGTGAACTACAACTCCAAAACCCAAGGTCAATGCCCATCAAACTCTTATAGTATTTTCTCTTGGTTATGAGAGTTCTGTGTGGGAAGTTTGTCTTTCTGCCATTCCTGCCAAGATATTTATTTATTTATTAATCAGACTTCTAGGCTGCCACTCCCGGGTGGCTCGTGGCAGCTCACAACAAGTCAGATACAACGCAATTAAAAACACATTATATACTCTAAAACATACTAAAAACATACTAAAACATAGATTAAAAACACTACATGGTGTGCGGAGAGCAAACACACAACATAATACTACATACACAAAGCAGAGATCGATAGACAGGCTAACTCGTTTGGACAACTTATGGGCCGAAGGCTTGCAGAAAGAGAAATGTCTTGCACGCTCACCTAAAGGCAGGAAGTCTTGAAGGGCCCGTGTCTCGGCCGGGAGAGCGTTCCACAACATTGGAGCAATTACTGAGAACACTCTCCTGCGAGTAGCCATCAATCTGAATGTCTTAGCAGAGGGAATTGTCAGCAAGTTGGTATTTTCTGACCGCAGTGATCTTGTAGGGCAATATGGGGTAAGACAGTCCCTCAGATACATTGGCCCCCGGTCGTGTAAGGCCTTAAAGGTAAGTACCAACACTTTGAAGGCGATCTGGTGCTCAATTGGAAGCCAGTGCAGATCCTGCAAAACCGGTGTAATATGACAACCTGCTGGGGTACCAGACTGGAGTCGGGTGGCAGTGTTCTGCACCAGCTTGAGCTTCCGGGTCATCGACAGAGGACGGTCAACGTAGAGGGCGTTACAGTAATCCAGTCTCGAGATGACCGATATCTATGTTGTGCTCATCAAAACAGGTCCAGGTTTCACACTGAGTGTATAAATACATTTTAAAACATATTAACTATATGTATTACTGTGTTAGAGTGTCATTTTGTGTCATTTTGGTTGGTGGTGTGCCCCAGGATTCTGTTAATGTAAAAAATGTGCCGCGGCTCAAAAAAAGTTGAAAAACACTGCCCTAGGCAAAGTCCTTGCAGACGGTCAATTCTCTCACACCAGAAGCTACTTGCAGTTTCTTAACTTTCCTGACACACATTTTTTTAATATAAAATTACTGTATATTAGAATTGGAAATTATTAGGAAAATTTACATGCAGATGGTAAAAAAGAAAGTACTTCTACTTTGATCAAAGTAAAGTCACCTTTTTATAGGAAGCTTTATTTGTTCTTACATGATAGTATTTATTAAAATGTGGATCGTGAAAGCTTGGTTTCTAAAGTCAGTGAAAAAATTGTTTGTGGGCTGCGGAGATAGCACCTGTAACATTTAACCATGAAAGAAAACTTTTTAAATATGGAAATGAATCTTATATTCTGAAATTTACAGTAACAAAAAAATTCCAGAAAAAAGTACTAATAGAAATTTGTCTGCCGATCTTTACCTGATGTCAGCATTTCTTCCTTCTTCAGAACAGCTCTTTGAACATTAAAAAAAGGCATCATAGAACAATTGCTGAATGATTCCACACATACATTATTTCAATGACCCTCCTGATAATTGTTATAAAGTAAGCCCAAATTATTGTCTCTAGACTGGAGAATGAAACCTTAAAATTCCCAATAATGAGGAAAATGGCTAAGATATGAATTTGCAGTATTGTATATTTCTTATTTTCCTACTCTGATAGTCAATTTGTGATAACTCTGTATACTTAAACTGTATCAGCAACTTTATTCATTTCTCAAACACACATATTTTCCCAGGTTATTTGTTCTGTGACCAGTAATGATTGGTGCTTTAAAAAAAACCCTTAAAATATTTCAACTATAAGCATCATCAAGAGTTATCTGTAAAGGCAATCCCTTTTCCCCCCTTCATCTTAAAATCTTGACCTATTTGATATTCCCAAAAACAGCAGCATTAATTTTCATTTGTCACATTGTAGGGTATAAATTGACTAAATGTTAATAGCATTCTTCTTGAGTAATCAGTTCTACATGATTAACCTAAAAATTGCCAAAATGTTGTTTACCATTCATTTGTATCTGTGAAAAGGCATGAGGATTCAGACAGAGCTGGATTAATTTACCTTCTGATGTGTATTAAAATTTGCCACAATGATTCATAATCATCTCACTCCATATTTATCCTGACAAACCATTTGGGGTCCTGCTCAGAATGAAATAATGTTTTCCTGACAGCCTCACTGATTGTTTGTTTTCACATTTTACATGAATGCTAAGGTCAGGGTAATATTTGTCTCGGTTTCTTTCTTTTGAAGGTAGATATTTTTCAGCTTCTCTGTCATATATCCACAGTCTAGTTTGTGGTCTCTGTCATATATCCACAGTCTAGTTTGTGGTCTTTACCACCATCTAGTGGAGCAAATCAGCCACAGCACATGAGATAAGATTTAAAGTAAGAGAAAGTGGATAAAGTATGAGGATGCTGTTATGCATAAGGCTATTTAAAATGAATTAAAACATAGGTCTATATCTAATTGTTAGAAACTAGTAAATTAGACCTCTTGAATTAATCCAAACTTAGAACGTCATTACTTATGCAAGTTCTATTGATTCAGAGGTCTTATCCTAGGTGGGACTAACCATGTGGTTTAGGAAATTGCCTCCCAAGTAGAAAATAAAGACAAGATTAAACGGGGCCACAGCTTTCTTCAAATTTCACAGCTAAATGCATGGGGATTTTCTAGTGAAAGATACTAGATAAAAACCAGGGTCATTCCTAGGCACATTCTCTGTATTTGAGGGAAGCATCCCACCACAAGGCTTGTCCATTTTTCAACACCAGACATCAGATAGCAAATTTTCAGCATGGAAAGTCTATCTCAACCATGCACATCATAAATGGGTGATTGAAATGGGAGCTAACTTCAGAGAAGTACCTTTAGTCCAGCTTCTAGGACTCCATAAGCCAAAGAACTACCCTTAATGATGAAATGATGCCCATTCGGTATTCACGAAATATAGGTTAAGGTTAAAGGAGCCCCTGGTGGCACAGTGGGTTAAAGCACTGAGCTGCTGAACTTGTTTTCCAAAAGGTCACAGGTTTGAATCTGGGGAGTGACCTAGCATGCAAATGTAAGATCAATAGGTGCCGCTCTGGTAGGAAGATAATGGCGCTCCATGCAGTCATTTATTTATTTATTTATTTATTATTTTGATTTATATACACCCCCCCTTCCCAAAAAGGCTCAGGGTGGTTCACAACAAGGAATACACAACATAGTTAAAAACAGAATAAAAACAGATTAGGACCAGAATGAAAAGCACAACCTTAGAGATTAAACGCCTGGTGGAACACGTTGGTCTTACAGGCCCTCCGAAAGGCCTGTAACTCAATTTTTGCTCATGTCTCTTGCGGGAGGGTGTTTCACAGGGTAGGCACTACTAAAGAAAAGGTGTGCTGCCGAGTCGATGACAATCGGCAAATCTTGAGTGATGGAACCTCTAATAGGTTTTGGTCCATGGACCATAGTGGTCTCTGGGGAATGTGCAGGGAGAGGCGGTCCTTCAGATACACTGGCCCTAGACCATGCAAGGCCTTAAAGGTTAACACCAGCACTTTGAAAGCAATCTGGTACTCAATGGGAAGCCAGTGCAAACGCTGGAGGACTGGTGTGATGTGGCATGTTAGTGTCACTCCAGCCAGCAGTCGAGCTGCAGCGTTTTGCACCATCTTCAGTTTCCGGATTACTGACAAAGGAAGGCCAATGTAAAGGGCATTACAGTAGTCCAGTCTCGAGATGACCGTGGCCTGGATTACCGTGGCTAGGTCGTCACCGGAAAGGTAGGTCGCTAGCCGCCTCGCCTGGCTCAGATGGAAAAATGCTGCTCTGCTCACGGTGGAGACCTGAGCATCCATCGACAGCAGAGGGTCCAGTTGTACCCCAGGCTTTTAACCAGCGGGACAGACTAACCACCTCACTATCCATTATTGGCAGCCGGAGCTCCCCACCCCCCCGGACGACCCAGCCACAGGACCTCTGTCTTCGATGGGTTCATCTTCAACCTGCTGGCCCGTAGCCACCCAGTCACAGCTTCCAGGCACTGATGTAAATAATTGGGTACAGAGTCCGGCCGGCCTTCCATCCTCAGCACCACCTGGGTGTCATCAGCGTACTGATGACACTTCAGACCGAAACTATGCACCAGTTGGGCAAGTGGATGCATATAGATGTTAAATAATAGAGGAGAGAGGATAGCCCCTTGGGGGACCCCACAATTAAGGGGGACCCTCTCCGAGACCATCCCTCCCCTCTCCACCCATTGTCCCTGATCTTGGAGAAAAGAGGCCACCCATTTAAGAGCAGACCCCCTCTCTCCCATCATGGCTAAATGGTGGATCAATAGAGAATGGTCAACTGTGTGAAATGCTGCCGTGAGCTCCAATAACACGAGCAGCCCTGACCCACCTTGGTCCAGCTGGCAGCGCAGCTGGTCTGTGATAGAGACCAGCACAGTCTCTGTTCCGTGCCCAAAGCGGAAGCCGGACTGGAAGGGATCTAATCCGGCTGAATCGTCCAAGAATCGCTGCAGCTATCCTGCTGCTGCCCTCTCAATTACCTTGCCCAGGAATGGTAAATTTGAAAGTGGGAGGTAATTGGAGGGGACCAAGCCATTCTTCAGCAGCGGGCTTACCATCACCTCTTTTAAACTCTCGTGACCTTGGAGGTGTCTACAGACAACGCGGCTCATCGGCTTAGAAATGGAGATGAACACCAACCCCTAGAGTCTGACATGACTGGACTTAATGTCGGGGGGAGGGGGGACCTTTACCAAATATAAGGTCTTTCAATTCCGCACCTCCTATTTGTGACCATGTATTTATTCACACACTGCAACACAAAATACACAAAATTATCCCAGCCGCTCTTTGATAAGTCTGCTAATCCAGTAAATTGAACTCAAAAGTCCTATCCAGCTCAACTACACTTTCAACAACACCTTAGGGCAGAGCTTTCCAAATTGTGTGTCATGACATGTTAGCATGTCAGCTGCATCATGTAGCTGTATCACGCAAACGTAAAAAAAATGTTATTTTCTTACAAATTTTATATTTTTAAAATATTTTATGAGATACATTTTGTTATTTATGTATGTGTCTGTATCTTTTATAAGGGGTTGTTTTTACCACTTGTTTGCTTTTGTTTGCTAGTAAAATTGAATTATTCTGTCACAAAATGATATACTGTATGCCTTAAAAATGTGTCACCAACATGAAATGTTTTGAAACCTCTGGTTACAACCTGGGCTTATTTGACTTGGATGTCCTTCTTCCAGGGCACTGGATTTGATGTGATGACAGTGTCACCATAGTGGAAGTCCTGCTTTTTCTTACATGGGAAAATGGGACACAAAGGTACTCTCAGCACAGCGAGCACTAAAGCACCACTCCGCTGAATGCAAACAAATATTTGGGGTAGGTTTAATGCAGGTAGATATCATCTGGTCCTCTGGATATTGTTGGACCACAAGCCAGCCCTCGTCAGCATAGCCGATTGGAGTGCTGGAAGTTGCTGTTCAGTAATACCTGGAAGGTCACATCATTCCCACCTCTGGTTTAAAAGGTAAAGTTACCTACTATTGTGGGAGTAACAGCATCCTCTTCTTATCATTTAATGGAACATTTAAGATATCTTTGTTTTAATAGGAACTCTCTTCACACATCCACACATATACACCATCAAAAAACATCAGCAACACTATCTTACTTCACAGCTACCTTTCTGGAGTGAAAATATTGTCCTTGCAACTGGTGGTTTTATTTGTGGGGAAATAAACAGGCACATTTCTCAAGAGGCACCATTTCTTAACGTTGCCATAGAAGAAAAGGAAAGGAAATAAATATTTTGGTTAGCAGCCTTCTTCATAAATGTTCTAGGCTCCCAAACTACCAATCAGAATAAATGAAATGAGGTTTCAGTTCAGCCCTATTTTTGGATTGCTTCCAGTACATTTAAAACATATGTTTGACAATATTTTAATGTATTTTTGAAATTTTATACATTTTAATTTCTCACTTATTGTCATTTATGATTTTGAGTTCCATTTGAGAGAAAGGCAGATATAAACCAAATAAAGAACTCAAATAAATAAGTACTAACTTTGTTTTCTTACCACCCACATTATCCTATACATATCCACTCAAAAGTCAGTACATTCAGTCGAACCTACTCCTGTATAATCATAAGCATGTACATTCAGGATTCAATTCAGTGATGTACTGTATCAGCAATAACAGGATTTCCCTCATAGCCAAAGGCTAAAGAGGGAGAGGATTTTGCCCCCTCCCACGGAGATAGAGGAGGTTCTTGGAACCTCTTGGAGGCAGGGGGCGTGGCCTCCCTTTAGGAAGGCCAGCCTCCTGAGAGCTCAGTTGGAGCTCTGCACTCGGAGGAGACGGTCGGTCTCCTCCTTCAGGTGAGCTTCGGGCCTGGGGGAGCGGGGCTTGCACCCCCCCTGCGCCGTGCTGCGGACGTGTGCAGCAAGCGGGGCGCGAGGGAGAGGCCGGGGACGGGCTCCCGCTGCCCTCCTCCTCCACGTGCGTCACTTGGGCCCATTCTTTCGCCGTGCCGCCGCCGGGCCTTGTTTGCATGGGCGGCAGCGCAAAGGGTGTTGCTGGGGCGGCCTGCCTCCCCGCCATGGCGCGCTGCCGGCGTTTGGTGGCGAGCGCCTCCCTCGCGCTTTCAGCTTTGGGCCCGTCTCTTTCGTGCCACTGCCGCAGAGCCTTGCAGCCGGGGCGGCTCGCCTCCACGCCAGGGGAGCGCCTCCCTCACGCCTTCCCCCGACGCTCGTGGCTCCTTTGCCTCCCCGCATGGCGTGCTGGCGGGGAGGGCGTCCTTTCGGTTTCTTGCCTCCCCGCATGGCCTCATTGGCGGGGAGGGCATCTTTTGGGACGCGGGGTTTGGGCTCGGAGAGGCTGGGGGCGGGGGGCGGTCCCGAGCCTGCCCGCCCCCCGCGGCACCGGGCCCTTGCCTCCCCGCATGGCCTGGTTGGCGGGGAGGCCATCTTTCGGGCCTTGGTGGTTGGGCCTCAACCTTTTCCCGCCACCTTTGCTGCGGGTTGTGGGAGGCCCAGCACGGCGGCGCATCGCGTTGGCGGCCCAGAGGAGACCGGGGCTGGTCTCCTCGGGCCTTGCCGCGAGTCCTGGGCGGGAAACGGGGCTTTGGGGCTTGTCGCCCCTGTCTGGAGGCGAGGCTGCGTGGCCGGGGCTGGTCCCCTTCCCGCTCCTCGCCGTCCGGGGCAGCAGCTCGCTGGTGGGGCAAGCCGCGGTGTGCCCAGGCAGGAGCAGGATGCTGCTTTTCTACTGGGCAGCCATCGCCCTACCTGGGGCCTGTCTGCCTGGGTGCTGGCCGGGCAGCTCCCGTGCCTGGCCCCTCCCCCTCTTTAATTTCCTTTGCAAAGCGGCACCAGCTCAGGGAGGCGCCATGTTGGCCACATGGCCGCTGCTCCCCCCCCTCCTCCTTCGTTCACAGTCTGGCCGTAGACATCTCGTTGCAGGTGCCTGGGGCCATACTGGTGGGAACTGGTGTATCAGCCTACCTAGGTCCCATTTATTGGGGTGGCGATACACAAATTATACATACGGACCAGAAGGTCATGAGTTCGAAGCCAGTACAGGTCACCAATAGGATAGGTGAGCGGTCTGCGCAGTTGTAGTGGCCTGCCATCGGCCTTCCTATGCCCCACAAATTAATATTATTCAGAACAGAATAAGTAAAGAACCTTGTAATTCCCACTGAAGTGTAGGCACGACATGGCAATTTTTATTCGTTTGGCCTTTGCCTGTAAATAATAATAATAATAAAATAAAATAAGAAAGGCTTATTGTTGTCCTATGTCTGACAACATTATCATTTCACCCGGGTATTTTAAAATTTTAACTTGAGGGGTGAGCTCCCGACCCTTGGTATAGCGTACTGTTGACCTATGGCTGACAACATTGGCAATTGAGTTGTTAATTTTATTTTTTTATTTATTTATTTATTTATTTAGATTTGTTGGTCGCCCCATCCCAAGGCTCGGGGTGACTTACAGCATTAGAAAACACAATACAAAATAACAACATAAAACAGGGGGAGTGGGGAGGGGGTGAGGGGAGAGAGGACAAGTACAATTTCAAGCATGGCATTTATTATTTCACCTGGGTCATTTTAAATTTCAATTTGAGGAGGGAGTCCCGACCCTTAGTATAGCCTGCTGTTGACCTATGCCTGACTGCATTGGCAATGGAGTTACTAATTTTGAGCTATACATTTTCATTTCACCGGGGTCATTTAATTTTAGCTTGAGGAGTGAGCTCCCGACCTTTGTTATAGACTACTGTCGACCAGGTCTGACCACATTAGCATCGACTTACTATTTCAAGCGAGGCATTTATCGTTTCACCTGGGTCATTTTAAATTTCAACTGAGGAGTGAGCTCCTGACCCTTGGTATAGCCTACGGTTGACCTATGGCTGACTGCATGGGCAATGGCGTTTCTAATGTTGAGCTATACATTTCCATTACCTGGGTTATTTTAAATGTTGGCTTGAGGAGTGAGCTCCCGACCATTGCTATAGCCTACTGTTGACCTAGGTTTGACAACATTAGCATCGACTTACTAATTTCAAGCAATGCATTTATTATTTTACCTGGGTCATTTTAATTTTAACCCGAGGAGTGAGCTCCCAACCCGTGGTGTAGCCTACAGTTGACCTATGGCTAACAACATTAGCAATTGAGTCAATAATCGAGAAACAGGATATTTATCATTTCACCTGGGTCATCTTAATTTTCAACTTGAGGAGTAAGCTCTCGACCCTTGGTATAGCTTATCATTTATACGTCTGTTAACATAAAGCAATCTAGTTGCTAATTTTAGCAATGTAATTGTCCTGTCTCAGTTAACTTGAGTGAGCGCCATCCCTGGGTATAGCTTACCATTGACCCGTAGTGGTCTGTCAGCTCTAGTAAGGAGTCATTAATTCCAAGCAATGTATTCGTTTTTCACACGGGTCATTTTAAATTTAAACTTGGATTGAAAAATTTTAACTTGGGTGTGCTCCCGACCCTTGGTATAGCTTACGGTTGACCTATATTTGGCAACATTAGCAGTTGAGTTACCACTTTCAAGCAATGTATTTATCACTTTAACTGGGTCAATTTTCAATATGAAGGGGGAGCTCCCGACCCTTGGTATAACTTACCGTTGACCTATGCTTGGCAACAGTGGCAATTGTGTTATTAATTGCAAGCAAGTAATTATTTCACCTGAGTCGAGAAATTTAGTTGTCTTCAATGGAGACACGTTCTCTTACCCCCCCTTTTTTTTTTACATGGCCAGAGAGTAAAACGCATAACCTCTTCCTTAAAAAGACTGTACTGTCGGGCCTATGAGGCACACTCTTTTGGAGGGAGTCTAAAAACGGTTTTTCTTTTATACAGAAGAGGTTTAGTCATTTAGGTCACACCCTCTCTGCCCTATAAATGGCGGTAGAGTTTAGAACGTCGTTTCCTTTAAACAGAGGGAGATTAGTTATTGAAGTCACGCCCTCTCAACCTTATAAATGGCTAGAGAGCTTAAAAGTGCTTTTTCTTTGAAACATTGGAAGATTAATGCTTTGTGTTACACCCTCTCAGCCTTATAAGGGGCTTGGGAGTTTTAAAAGCGCATTTTATTTAAAGCATAAGACGTTAGTTGTTGAGTTACACCCTCTCAGCCTCAAAAAGGGCTTGGGAATTTGATAGGCACATTGTTTTAAACATAAAAGGATTAGTTCTAGAGTGACACCCTCTCAGCCTTATAATGGACTGAGAGTTTGAAAGGCGCGTTTTCCTTTAAACACAAGAAGATTAGTCGTTTAAGTCGTACCCTCTCGGCCTCATAAAGGGCTGGAGAGTTCGGAAGGCCTTTCCCCCCCTAAAAATCATATGAAAATTAGTCGTGTAGGTCACACCCGCTCAGCTTGATAATCGGCTGGAGAGTTTGTAACGCGCATTTTCGTAAAAAAACATAAGATTGGTGCTTTGAACACACACTTTCAGCCTTATAATGGTAAGGGTTTGAAAGGCGTGTTTTTCTTGAAAATATAGGGAGATTGGTTTTGAGGCATTCCCTCTCAGCCTTATAACGGCTAGGGAGTTTGAGAAGCGTGTTATCTTTAAAACATAAGAAGAGTAGCCATTGGAGTCACACCCTCTCGGCCATAAATACAGCCAGGGAGTTTGGAAGGCGTGTTTTTCCCTAAAACATAAGAAGATTAATTGTTTAAGTCATACCCTTTCAGCCTTGAACACAGCTTGGGAATTTTTTAAAAAGCGCATTTTCTTTGAACCACAGGAAGACTAGTCGTTTGAGTCACACCCTCTCAGCCTTAAAACGGCGGGAGAGTAAAAAGCATGTTTCTTTAAAGTATAACAAAATTAGTTGTTAAAATTACAACCTCTCAGCCCTAAAAACGGCTGGAGAGTTTTAGAGCGCGTTTTTCTCTACGACATAAGATGAATACTCGTTTGAGGCATGCCTTCTCAGCCTTATAAATTTGGCTGGGGAGTTAAAAGCATGTTTTCTTTAATACATAAGATTAATGTTTGAGGCATACCATCTCAGCCCAAAAAACGGCTGGAGAGTTTTTTATTTAAAAAAAGTGAGTTCTCTTTAGAACATAACAAAATTAAATGTTTGAGTAACACCCTCTCGGCCTGAAAAAATGGCGGAAGAATTTAAAAGCGCGTTTTTCTTAAAAAACAGAGAATTAGTGTTGAGTTACACCCTCTCAGTTTTTAAAATGGCTGGAGAGTTGGAAAGTGCATTTCTTTAACACGGATAATCAGTCATTTGAGTTACACCCTCTCAGCCTTACCCGGCTGTGGAGTTCAAAAAGCGCATTTTTTCTTTAAAACAGCGAAGGTTGGGCGTTGGGGTCACGTCCTCTCAGCCAGATAATCGGTTCGAGGGTTTGAAAGCATGTTTTCTTTATAACATTGGAAGATGAGTCATTAAGTGATACACTCTTTAGCTTTATAAACGGCTGGAGATTTGTAAAAGCATGTTTTCTTACATTATAAGAAGATTAGTTACTTGAGTTATACCCTTTCAGCCTCATAAAAGGCTGGGGAGTTTGGTAAGCGTGTTTTTCTTTAAAGCAGAAGAACATTAACCGCTTGAGTCGTACCCTCTCAGCCTTATACGGCGGGAGAGTTTTAAAAACTCATGTTTTTTAAAACAGAAGAGGATTAGGCATTTGAGTTATACCCTCTCAGCCTCGTGTATGGCTGGGGAGTTTGGAAAGCATATTTTATTAAAACAGAAGACGATTAGTGCTTGAGTCACACCCTCTTAGCCTTAAAAAGGGCTGGGGAGTTAGGAAGTGTGTTTTTCGCAACACGGTAGAAGATTGGTTGTTTCAGTTACACCCTCTCAGCCTTATAAATGGCTGGAGAGTGGGTAAAAATGTAGTCCAGACGTTGGCAGATGCATCCAATACATACATGGATGCCCATAGTTAGTTACTAGCTATTGGGGGGTCAGTCCGATGTGGCCGACAGTCAGGTAGCCACCTTCGCTGTTGTACAGTAATGCCGCTTGGCAGGAAGGGGAGCTCAAAGGAGTCCTTACTGCCATCGCCTGACTTCCACCCCCTTGGTGGGGTTCTTTAGGATCCGAGGGAAGCCAGGAGTTTTTTTTATGGCCCTTGCTTCCATTGCCAGTGGGAATGGAAATGTAAGGGGCTGCCGGAGGATGTTCCCTTAAGGCGTATGCTCAACGGGTACCTCCAGGATTTGTAGCAAACTGGGTGGTATGGATCTGAACGCTAGAGTTAAGGTCATATCACAGGCTACACAGTTTTCAGGAATTGGCAGGCAGTGCCCGAGGTCACAATCCGTGAGTCGGCCATCGACCCACAGCCCAGTTGAAGGGAAAGTGTGAGGATGGCTTAAAAAGGGCCATGTGGGTGAATCGGGCCTGTCTGATGGTAGGGACCAGCCGTTGAGGGGTCCTACATTTCATTTTGGCCAACATTTGGGCCTGGACTCCATTACCTTTTGGAATGGAGTGGTAGACGTGGTCTGCAGCAAACTTGCATTCACGGTCCTTACCCCCTGTTGGTTTGAGGCTCTAAGCTGATACTGGCAGAGTTGTATCCACATCTAGAGGGAACGGCTTTGGCTTGCGGACAGGCAAAGCGTCTTACAGGCCCGAGCAAATTCGTACCGTTTGGCTGGCATGGCCCCACATACACATCGTCCGCTCCGACAATATGCCATCTTGTTGGCGGTATGGCGTGTGGAGATGTGAGAGTCCTCATAAAGTGGGGAACAAGGATGGGGCCATGCGCTCAACAGTACGGGGGGTAGTGCGCTACCTCCTTTATCCAGGGCTCGCGACAATTCTTTGTTGCTGAGCAGTTGGATCGTAATATCGGAATTGGGCAACGTTCCGTTCATCTAACTTAGGATAGTGGGCGATGGGGACTAGGTGGACACCTGTCCCCAATCTGTGGCGGAAAATAGCTAGGGAAAGCCCATAGTCGGTGTGCACCTAAGGCACCTCCTTCAGGGGTGAGGGCCATTAAGTTAACATTCACCTCAAAGTTCAAGTTGAGGGGTTAACGAAGTGTAATGGCCCTGGAATGAAAGAGGCTGATCTCAAGATCTCGAGTACAGACCTCTCATTCATTTCCCTAAAAGGGGTTGCCCTGGTTGGATAATCAGGGAATCCAGGTGTTTCGCCCGAAATTGATATCGTTAGCCGAGGGGGCATGATACCCCGGCTAGAATACACCTTGATTCCTGACACCTTCTGAGTTAGACTTAAGGAAATTTAAATAGGTAACTTTAAATAAAAGTTGCTCAATTTGAACCCAATACTTTGTGTGTCGTCTCTTTTGTTCAGGGGGTTGGAGGGCAAAGCCAGTAACTTGGGTTTGATTGGCTTTTACTGCCTCTGAGCCACATTCTCAGTTGATACTCAGAATGTGGAGCTCACATGTGAATTACACGCCCCCAACAAGTAGGCAAGTCACTAGAACGATTCTTCTGCTAAATCACATACACTCAAAGAAAGACCCGTTCAAATCCTACTGTCTCAGAATTACATATTACTGAGTTCTATGGTATTTACTATCAAGTCGGTGTGTTCAGTCTTGCATGCTTATGTCCCAAAGACCTAAAATAAATAAACAGTAAATAACCTATTAAGGTTATTTTTAATATGCCTTGATGCGCAGCCTTGATCTGCTTAAAATTACTTCCCTACCAAATTGTGCAAATTTTGGATTAATAATACTTTTGATTACAAGTCTCTAATCAACAGAACAATATAATTATGTCTCACAGCTTGTACAGTATGAAATTTAAAATACATTTACAGCCCATTCCTCAAAGTACTTCTTCCAACACAACTCCCATCCACTTAATGAACCTGGCATAGGCTGAGAGGTGGGCTGTTACAAATTAAGTGGATACTAAATTGTCTCAATAGAGGAGTTATCCAATATAAATAACGGATTATACAAACAGATGTAACACAGAGTTATACATTTCATACAAATAGGCACTTAGCATTATCTTATGACAACTAAGAAGGATTTTCAGTTCAACATTCATGGAAGATGTGCATTAGATAAGAAAATACTTAGATCAATCCACACAGACCAAATGAGTCAGGAGAATGATCCACATGATGCATGGGGCCCATTTGCCTGCCAAGTTAATGAAATGCAGTCTTGTCCCGCTTTTTTTTTTTTTAAAAGTGTGATGATACTAAGCTTCCCACTAGCTCTGGAGCTTTCTCACACTCTATTGCAGTGTGAACAGTTGAGCCACTTGCTTTTTGGAAATAGCCGTGACTGCTCACATGGTCATCTAGCCTTTCCTGGGCTTGAGCACCACAGGGATAGGGGATGGCACATACCTTCTCCCTCCCATCTTTGGCTTAGCAGTGACATCCGGGCCTGAAACTACATGTAGCTATCACTCATCACATCATTGTGTCATTCTGTCACTCTGGCCAGCATCAGTGGATGCAAGAAAGTGATGGCCACTGGTAGTTTTATGATCAGTGAATGCCACTAAACCAAGGATGAGAGATGAAGGTAAGTGCAGTGATCCAGTACTGCTAAAACAGGTTCAGTGTCACTGGACTATTCAGACACCTATGTTAATAATCCCCATTCTGCATCACCATTAGCTCAGTGTGGTGGTTTCAGCGAAGACTTCATTTTATCCTTAACTTGTAGACACTCTGCAGAGATAAGACTATCTTCCTTTCCCAGACTTGTAAAAACAAGCACTCACAGGGAACATATAGAATTGATTTGCAGATCATTTGTTTTTCCCAGTTACTATTAATCTGTATCAGGATAATTTCTTGAAAAGTTAGAGGAGAGTTCTTCCAAGCCCCTTCTACATTGCCATATAAATCCTGATTATCTGATTTAAAGTTGGATTATATGGCAGTGTAGACTCATGTAGAAGCACAGAAGCATATAATCAAGTTCAAAGTGTCTTATCTGCTTTGATAATGTAGATTTTATGGCAGAGTAGAAGGGGCCCCAAATTTAGTATTTTCAAGCTTGATCAGAAAAGCCTTGGACATATCCCATGTTTTTAAAAAGTTATGTATTTTTTCCCAAAATTATGGCAGCCTACCTTATCACTGCCTTTTAAAATAGTATACACAGTTCAGCTGGAGTCAGTGTATTATTTGATTGCATGTGACATGTATACCTCACCTTTCCTTCACAGAATTTATAAAAGCTGGCATGGGCTCCCAAGAAGTCTGCCATCTGGGCATTCATCAAATGTGGATGGACCTGGTTTACTTCAGTAGACAGCATAACTCATTTTGGTATAAAAAGGGATCAGTCATATTCATGCAAGAAAAAAATTCTACAGTGTTCCTTCATTTTAAAGTTTTTATGATTATATAAACATTATATAAAATATATTTATATAAGGTGTTATATAAAATCTGCAAGAGTTTGAAGTTCAACAATCATAGGAACTTGTAACATAGGTAGTCCTTCAAAGAGGTTTCAAGTTCCCCTGTCAATAATGGATAGGTCTCAGGATATATGTATAATACCTTTACTCCAAAATATTTGGGAGTCAACATTATGCTTCTTGTATCTTTCCATATGAATTCCATAGTGTCAAATAATCTAAAAGTTTCCTCTCCAAAGTTCCCACTTTTTCTCTCACCGCCTCCAAACCTGATACCTTTGCTGTATGTATAGCTTCTTTTGATTTCAGAAATAGATCTTTTCACTCCGTCAGAAACATATACCCTCACTTGTGTCTGTGCCACTCTACCTTCTATTATTATCCACTTATTCATTTTTGTTTTTGTTTGAGAAACATACACAACCCCCACTCTCCATCCAAGCAAAATCCTTAGGGAAGTTTATATTAACAAAGCAAAACAGTGGAGAAGGGCATAGATTTCCACTTGAAACTCTTCTCTTTCCCACTCACAAAATTCTGCACAATATTCTATTTACCACTTAGTTTCAAACTTTGGCCTTTATTGTAAAGGAAGATGATGTTAAGCCTGGGGCTGCTGTTCCTTTCATATCCACAACTGAGTATTGTGCCCTTCCTGGAGGGGACTTTAATTTTGCACCTGATTAAATGGTAACTAAGAGTTAGAGTCATGCTCTTGGGTTATTCACTGGTTTGGTTGACTGACTGAAAATCTCCACAGGGTAGAGCGCAATTTACTTGTGTGCCCTAATTAGCACTGCTAATTGGGGCACAAAATCTATGTAAAATTGAACCCTATTTTTTTCATCAACCATCATTCAGAGAATGGCAGACTGCCAATGAAAAAGAAGAGAGCATGCATTAATCCATCTCCTACAAAGCTTAAGACATCTATCTTTAACAGGAACCTAGCCATAAAGCACGAATGTACGAAATACTACTGAAGTTATCTTACATACCTTATGCATATCATGTTGCATTGCACTAGTGTTTTCTCTAGTTTTACACCAGACATATATATTGTGAACATATATACATATTAAGATAACGCCGTATTATTCATGTCATTTACTAGACGTATTTATAAATCATTCTTCTACAGGCTGGGCACTTTCAAGGCAATATACAAAGTTCAGATAAAGCAGCAATAATAGCATAACACAACACAGGCATCATAGCAATCAAATAAAAAATAATGTTCATCACAGAATAATTGGAAAATAATATTGATAACCACTACAAGAGCAATGGAGATGTAAAGTCTTTCCTGCCTGTCTAAAGCATAATAAAGAGGGGAGCAGCTTGAAGGAAAAGTTTAGAATACTTGTATAATTTATATAACAGGGGGTAGCCAAGCTACTGTTCATGAGCCTCATGGAGCTCTTTGACTTATCACATACAGATCATAGAAATATGTAGGCTGATCTCATTTTTGCATAGCAATTCATGTAAAAATTTCAAGCTTTATAATTACTTTGTTGTTGCTTGTCTTCAAGTTGTTCCCAACTCATGGTAATCCTAAGGCAAATCTGTCACAGGGTTTTCTGAGAGTGTGTGTCTCGACCAAAGTCACCCCATGGGTTTCCATGACTGAGCAGGGAATTGAACCCTGATCTCCAGAATCGTAATAAAATGTTCAAACCACTACACCGTAGTGGTTTCCCTTATGAGGTATAAATTGAGACTTCACAGGATGAAAATAAGATTAATGTTCATGGTGTGTAAATATATTTAGGAATTTCAATTCTAATTGGTTCGGTTGAGTAAATATATTTAGAAATTTCAGTCCTAATTTCAATGATAGGTTTGAGTCAGAAATTAAAGAATTTTTGGATTTATATGTCAGTTTCCATAATCACAAAATGTAGTTTATATGTTTTTCTCCATGTTTTGACTGGATATTTACTAAGACCAACAGTGCAAAATATTTTTATTCTTGGTAATCTCATTGAATGTTAATGAAATGTAAACGTGCAAATTTTCTTAGTTGTTTTTATAGTTCATTACCATATTAAATATGATCAATATAGATAAAATCAATCTGGATTTTGAAAACATTTGATATACATATGTATAGTGGGCTGTTGTATGTTTTGGGAGCTGTATGGCGATGTTCCAGAAGCATTCTGTCCTGATGTTTCACCTGCATCTATGGCAGGCATCCTCAGAGGTCAGATCTCACCCCTCTGAGGATGCCTTCTGGATCATGGCCATACAGCCCAAAAAATTTACAATAACCCAGTGATTGCGGCCATGAAAGCCTTTGACAATACATACATATGTACATTTTGTGATTATTGAAATGAACACAAATTAACAGTTTAAGAAAAGTCAAAGATGCTCCAGAGTTTGCCTGGAACTCTGGGCCACCCTGCAGCTTCAGGGCAGCATAGACAGCAAGATCAGGTCTGATTTAGACCAGCCCACTCTCTACACAGGGCACTGCTGCCATCTCCTTTACCCTGTGCTCATTAACACAGAGGAAATGGACAGATTGTGCCCACGGTACCTTCATTGCTGCTGTCAAATAGCTGCAGAGCTCCATGTGAGCTACTGGCCATTGTAACTGACATCACGACTAAGAAGAAAATGAGGAGATTAGCTTCCTCCTTCTTCCTGATCATGTGGGTGCTTGTGGTGACCAGCACATGGTAAGCACAATGGCAAGGAGCTTACACAGACCTCTTTGGTTGTCGGGGGGCTATGACAGCACGGATGGTAAGATGGGGCCAACTCTGATCTGCTGCAGTGGCAGGTTCTGAGAGCCAGTGAAGACATGGCCTAAATTAACACTTATCCTACTTAATTGACTGAAATGAACAACGTAGAATAACACAAAACAATCTAAGTCAAAATGGCTTCATAACATTTTCTCAGGTAGACCTATCACTGGGTCTTCTACAGTAAGACTTTTAATGTGTTCTGTTCACCATATAGTAGGATCACTTTTTTTGCATTTATCTATGTGTGAAGAAAGCCCATAGGATGAATGCTGAAATTAACCAGCCAGCCAGAATAATTCCAGTCCTGCCAATAATTGAAGCATTGATTTTTGTTTGAAAGGTCACATAGATGAGATTTTGACAAGTTATAATGAGTTTTTGTTGTGTTTCCTGGATAGCTTTACAGCATTACAGAGGCTGGGGTGGGTTTAGTGTAATAGAGGTTCTAGTTTATTCAACCTTTGGAGGGGCACAAAAGATCTAATTTTCATTGCAAAGGTTCTGTTGAGAATAATTTATGTAATGCTTTTCTTTGGGGAAAATATTACCAAGGAAGGAAACTGAACAGTACTTCAAAGCAAGCTGTTTTATTGTTGAACCGTTTAAATAGGAATGGGTTACCAAGGCATATCCATTACTTGTCTGTTGCAATATTTAACATGTTTCCAGTTAAGTAAGGGTTTTACATTTTTGCAAAGTCCCAGTTACTTTTACATCTTTATTCACAATGTGCTACTGCTTCCATTAAAAATAAATAAAATGATTTGAAAATACTATCACAACACACACACACACACACACACACACTTTCGAAATTGTTATCTAAATCTGTATTTTGAAAAGTTTAAATTGCTGCTAAAAGTTTAGCAACCTATAAGGAATTGTAAATTTCATGAAATTCCAATCTACATAGCTGACCAGAAAATTACAAAAAAATCTTGAAGTGAAGATCTGATCACATCGAAGACAGTCAATACAGTTTCAAGTTATTTCCATTCTTCTCCAAAATATAATTTCTTAATGAATTAACTGAACATAACCCAAAATATGTACTTGTGTCAATGATCCTTCGTTTCAAAATTCTGCAGAATCTCTTTGATTTTCTTGTTTCTTCCAATAAACACAGAAATTCTTCAGTACTTTATTTCTTCCCATAATTTAAATAAAAATGAGATTCATGGACCTCTCCCCAAAATTGTATGATTAGTCGGGACAACCAATAGTGTTGGATACAGGTCATCATTCTTCGATAACATATGAAGGGTCTAATTCCCAATTATTTTAGTATTGTCGATATGTGGAAGGACAATACGATCCCTGTACCCATGGTACCAGTAGTACTTTAGTTCTCTTTTTAGAGAGATAAAGTAGGATATTATTATTAATAATAATAATACCCACAATTTCACCTAGCCGCATCTAACAAAATATTTCCTCTCTATTAATTTTCTAAGCCCTTCAGGTGAATCTGTGGTATGCTTTCACTGGAAGTTGCACAGAATTGTCCTGGTAAATCTAGCAAATTTCTAGGAATGTTCTAGTTCTCACAGCACAACTCTTTGGTAACTTTGAGGAGTGGTTCATTTCAATATGGTTTGCAAATGTACTTGTTTCCATGGTACATTCAGGGATATATTCCCTGCGGCAATGAGGGTTGTGCTGTACTGAAAACAGCCAGGCTGCTGACTACTGTGCCTGATAACACCAAAACTGAGATCTTTTGCTTCTTTGACTTCAGTGTTGGCTTGGAGCTTAGTTCAAAACAATGTTTTCTTCGTTCTTCCTCTTTGTTTTAAACCTGCAAAAGCTCAAGTGATTGGAGCCAATATATTTGAAAGATAGCTCCTTTACAGAAGCTTTCTGTGATTTAGAAAACTCTATATAACTTTGGTGCAAGTTCTCTGACAGACTATCGCCCCTATGAGGCTGTTTGGGCTCCAGGATTGTCCAGAGAGACCATTCCTTGAGACCCATCATGATCACAAGTACAGTATGTAGGAATACAAGATAAGACCTTTTTGGTGGTTTGGGAATGCTCTTGAGAGGCTAGCATATTTCTCTCCTTGCTGTGCTTTCCAGGCTTTTATAGGCTTTCAAAGAAGGAGCGTGTAAGAGGATGACACATTGTTTTAAACTGCAGTTTTCATTGCTTTTAATCCTTTGGACGTGGACATTTTAAATTGTTTTAATATTGTTAATAATTTAAATTATATACTGTAAATACTGAGGGGTTTTTTGCTTTTGTTTTATAAACAACAGTTGGTCATATGTGTCCATGGATTATGAATTCACAGACTGAACCCCTCATGGCTTGGAAATACATTTTAAATATTTCAATATCAAACTTTTTTGCCATGTTATACAAGGCACACCATTTTATTATGTCATTGTATGTAATGGGGCTTGAGCATCTATGGATTTTGTTATTTATGGGGTGCAGTCCTATAACTAAACCCCAACAGATACCAAGGGCCCATTGTATATTGTAATAAATGTAATTGGCAAATTGCCTTGAGCCCCAAAGATATGAAGTCAATAATGGTGATGATACTCATAATTTGCTTTAATCACCTAAATTCTAGATATATAACAATGGTTGACAAACCTTCTTAACATAAGAGCAACAAATGTTAAACTTCAAATGCCTCAGAGATGCAAGACCTGAAAAAATATGACACATACATTTTTATTCCATGCATGTTTTGTTAGAAAAAAAACATAATAAATTAAATATGTCAAAATACATGTGGATAATAATGTTTATTAATGTACTGGCAAGTTCTTTTTAATATGTGCTGAACCAGTTTAACCTGGATTGCCCCATGATATCTACCAGAAGTGCAGGGATGTCAGGACAGCTGGGATCAAACTCTTGGATGTTAGAGGTCAAACTCCAATAGTAATACTGGGGAGACATAATGCTCTTCCGGTGTTTCTACTGTGAGCTTTCCTGTTCCATATTTGCATAACTGCAGCTTTCAGCTTTCTACCACCAGGGCACAATCCCACAACTACAGGAGGACACTATCTCACTACAGTTGAGCAGTTGAGCAAAAAGAATTGCTGTCAATCTCCCAGCATCCCATGTACAGACCAAAATCCTGTTGTTAGTTTGAAAAATGGTCTAAACCTATTGAATCAATGGTATTTATTTACCTCTATGCTGGCTCACCATCCAGCAATTAACTGAATGAGTCTGCTCCAGGATGCCAACCAGAACATTATTGTGAAGGTCTGAAAGAATAACAGGACTTCACTTGGATTTCCAATCATAGCTAACAATGGATTGAGCTACATTATAAGAGACTCCACCTAAATGTTAGGAAGAACTTCCAGTTTGTAATAGGTTTTGTCTGTGTGCATGTGAAATTAGTTCTATATAATTGTATCTGGCTTTCTTTTTCTCCATCTATCTATTTATTATCACAGGATGATGACCATGGAGTTGTTGCAACCTGCATTGATGGCGGGGATACTTGCATTGATGAAATCAGAGGAAGTAAAGATGTGACACATTTCAAGAATTATAACAGATCATGATTGGCACATTTCAGTCAATGCTAACTGTACCAAAAGGTTTTGTAGGTGAATTCCTTGCCGCCGCCACCCCCTCCCCCCATAAATTTTCAGTGAACCCATCAGTTTCACTTCCCTCTGTATTGGAATTTTTAAAAATCTCAGGTTAATTCCATCAAATGTATGCAGCTTGTGGAATTTCATAAGAATAAAATTCTCATGCTTAGATAAATTCACTACAACTACTCCCCTTATGGATAAATTCATACTGTATCTGCCTGAAGAAAGAAAATGTCCAGAAATTTTGGCATTTATTCAATTACAAAAACAAATTTTATGTTTTCAAATTTAATTTTTTCTTCTAATTAAACTGAACAAGTCTTGAACAGTAAGGGACACCTGAAGTCAAAGGAACAACTTTCCTTTCCCCCCTTACCCATATCCATTGTGCATGGCTCACCATTCAGAAAGCAGCATATCTGTCTATGTTTCTAGAGGGAAATAAGGGGAATTCCTGCAACTTACATTGAGCCAGGCTGCCTAAATTCCGCTATAGCTACTCTTATTTACAGAAGAATCCGATGATGATGATGATGATGATGATGTCAGGAATCACTTCGCGAATGAGCATGTTGATGGAAGTTGGATGTGTCCTTCGAGCCTGTGCAATGGATTTTTGTAGTGGAGCACAGTGTGCACAGAACTGGCCTCACCCTTTAAACCAAAGGTTCATCTGCCAGGGCCTAGCAAGCTTGGACGGTGGCAGCGAGGTCCTCAGGTCGTAGGTTTGATTAGAGTTTGCTTCTCTTAGATGGTGGACCTTACAGGGTTAGACAAGCACCATCTGCCCTGATTTGAATTTAGAGTTTTCCTTCTCTTAGGATGGTTGCCAAAAAGGCTAGAGAACCCATCCTGCCCATTGACGCTCTCTGTCAGACCCTTCAGTTGTGACCTGCCTGACATGGGAGGCCCTACCAGTGACTATTATGCCACTGCCAACATAGCTCACAACTTCATTAGGGTACGCAAGCCTCTCCCGCATGACAAGGGGGCGCCAATGGAGAGGAATAATAATAATAATAATAATAATAATAATAATTTATTGTAGCAGGAGCAAACCAAGGATGCAGTTGTATTTTTTAAAATACACAAATTTAGAAATTTGACATTATATTAAATATCCTTTAACCAGTAGCTGTCCACTTGGAGTGCCCCTGAAGCCAATAATAATAATAATGCCCTTTATTTATAATCCACCCTTCTCCCCTAGGGGATGCAGAGGGGATTACAGCATTTACATACATAGGCAAACATTCAATCCCTTTACAATCAGCTGCAGGTGACAGATGGGAGCTGACCCCATCTCATGGATTTGAACTGCCAACCTTCAGGTCAGCAGTTCAGCAACACAGGGGTTTGACCTATTGCACAACCGCAGCCCCACAATACACATCTACTTGAGTATAAATTCATTTAATTGTCATCAATTGCCAGGAAAATTGATATTACATTTTTTTAAATGTTTTGGAGCATCTGTCAGCCCTCCCAGTGTGGCTACTGATGATGGGAGTTGTAGTATAGATCAAAGCTTGTTAAACTGTGGGTCATGACCTGCAACTGAATGATCCCTGAACAGAACGTGAAGGTCATGAAAAATGTGTATAGCTTGCCACCTAGTGACTGTTTTAGACATTTTCATGTGTAAACATGTGAAAAAAGAAAAGACAACATAATACATTCTGCCACTTGAAACTGCTAACCAAGCACGTATGGCATGAAAAATGTTGAAAATGCTTTATGTCCTATAATATCAAATATTCAACCAAGATTTAATCCTTTTTATAAAAATAAACAAGCATATTAATCACATTAGAATGCAAACTTGTTTTCGTCTTTAATAAATGGTAAAGTTATGTGTATACCAAAGAAGTGTTTTAAAATAAATTTCTGTATGATTTAATATAAGTATATGTTTGATTTGTATGCCTATTTCATATACCTATATACCCAGGGTCACATAAAAAATTATTGGGTGAGAAAGTTTAAGACCGATTGGTATTGATAATGGGATTGCATTGATGATATAGGTTTGCATCCTGAAGCAGCCAAACTGTGATCACATGCCTTGTATACACAGACAAGTTCAACAATAAGAGGGCTCTGGGTTTTTTCCCCCTTTTCCAAATGATTGATCAAAATGGAGATGTGGGAGAAGCCCTGATTGTTGTGCATAAGGAGACTGCTAATGACTCACTGTCCTTTTGACTAATATTGCAGTCAAACCTCTAGTCATTTATATAAATGTTTTTACTGATAAAATAAATCATTCATCCCAGTAGCTGAGACATGCATTTCAACAGGAGAAGGCAACAGCATATTACTTACTTCTAGAGCACAGTGTGCCGTAAACCCCTTGTGGTGCTCTAAGTATACATTTCACCCTCCGAGAAAAGATTGGTCCCATAGGAGAGCTCCTCTCTCCAATCATTGGTGATGTCAGTGTGTTTTTGATTAGCTGCTGACATTTGGAATTATGGTGGGCTAGCAAGGTTAATGAAAGTCTTCTTTATATAGCTAGCTACAGCTCTGCGCTGTCTTTCTTCTTTCCTCTTCTATTTGGAGGTTTTATATTGACCCTGGCCACTAAGTCAAGAAAAGAAAATACACAGGGTGACACTGAAGCATTCAACTCAGAATTCCTCTTTATAATCTAAATCGGCCTTCCCAGAGATTTAATGGCTGCGCTGATTGGGGATGATGGGAATTCCCAACACATCTGGAGGACTTGAGTATGGGGAAGATTGATCTAAATACTCAATAAAATATAAACCATTATTAGCAGGCTTAGAATAAAACAAAATAATGCCAATAATCTCTAGAAGTAGCAGTTCCAAACTTGAAATGTATTGCACTACTGATTCAATTTGTACATTAGTGAACTGATGTGGCCTAAATACTTCACCAGGGACTAATGTTGATGAAGTTTCACTTCATCACTAAGCATCTTGAGGTCCTCCAGTACAATTCTCTAGGGATCACTAGATCCTCCAGCACATCTCTATGATCAACTTCCAATAAAGGATAACCACAGGATCATACCAGATGACCTAGAAAATACTTAGAAAGAAGCTTGTACAGGACTGTGTCCCTCTTCTCTTGAGCTGGTCATTGATGGTAATAAAGTGAACTTATTTATTTATTTTATTATTTATTAACTTCACTTATACCCCCCCAACCATCTCCCAAAGGGACACAGGGTGGCTTACATGAGGCCAAGCCCAATAACACAATAACAACACAACAGCAATTATAAAACAATACAATCAATCAAACTCAACATAAGCAATAACAGATAATTTAAAACCATTTCGGGTGGGCCAAATGTGAATATTAAATTTTTTTAAAAATAAATAAACATTGTGTGCAGACAGAGGTAGATTGTATAGCAGGAAGGTTTCAAGGACAATGTGGGACAGACACCCAACAGGTAATTAAAGTGCTTCTGAGGACATTTGCAGGGATTGAACACAGCAGGCTGTTATTTACTTTATTCAGGGAAGGCAAATTGGAACAGTCACCTTTTCAGGATCCTCTTAAAAACTGCCAAAGTGGGGGCTTGTCTGCTCTTCTTGGGGAGCGAGTTCCAGAGTCGGGAGGCCACTACAGAGAAGGCCCTTTCCCTCGTCCCCACCAGCCATGCTTGTGAATGCAGTGGGAGTGAGAGTAGGGTCCCTCCAGATGAAGGGAGACATCGCCTAGGTTCATAGACAGAAATGTGGTCACGTAGGTAAGTGGGTCCCAAACCATTCTGGGCTTTATAGGTAAGAACCTGCACCTTGAATTGGAACCAGAAGATGAATGACAGCCACTGGAGCTCCTTAAACGGGGGGGGGGCTGCTCCCTGTAAGTCACTCCAGTTAGCAACTTGAACTTGAATTTGTACTTAGAGAGAACACACTTTTTTTAGTCCCGTTTTGGTTAGCAGAAGAGCCAGTAGCAATTAGAACAATCCACAAACAATAATTTCTGCCAATGATTAACTCTCAAAGATGGAGGCATGACTGTACATGGTATACATTAGGATGCTATTATCTTCTGCCACTGACACCTCTAGAAATGTTAAAGGGTCATAGGAGTATAGCCTGAAAACATGTTTGTTTATACAGTGTAATTATTGGTACCTCTATACCAGGGCCGTAGCCAGGATTTTGATTCGGGGGGGGGGGCTGACTTTGGTTCAGGGGGCTGAGACTGGGTGGAAGAGGGTCTACCCTAACAAACCTTTTGTATTGTTATCCCAATAACCCCATTAATGTGGGATATAATGAGCATGGTGATCAGATCATGATATGAATAAGCATAACAGCTTAAATAATGTACCAGTAAGGCCTTTTCGCGGACCACCCTGAGAATTTCGGGGGGGGGGGCTGAAGCCCCCTTAGCCCCCCCTGGCTACATGCCTGCTCTATACTTTCCAGAGCTCTGAAGATAATGTACAAATTAACAAAAATGTTAAATGCATGACTTAAAATGAGTTTAAACAAATTAAAATTCCACATTAAGACATTTCTTTATTTACTTCATTTAGTGTGAATGAATATTGCTTCAGTTAATTCTTTTAATGAATTTTATGTAGACCTGTTTGAAAAGATGTTTGAAAATATATTTTACCCAAAGGATTAATGAAAACAAGACTTAACACAAACCCAGTAGCTATCGGTTTTAATGGTAACACTTTTATATCTGCCCTGGGTTTCATTAGTTACTAAAGGTATACTGGAAATACAGTTCAGCACATTGGATAGCTCTCTTACAACAGGAAGCAGCTGCAGAAACACTTCTATTAAAACTAAGGGTTGCCTTTGAAACTACAGGTAGATTTCCCTCACATCAAAATAATAGTGCCATTAACCACCTTTGATACAGAAGCAGACCTTACAGCAAGTCAGAAAACAAATAAATACCAGTTCTCTCTACTAGCAAAAACAAGCCTTGTCCTTCAGTCATCCCATTTTAGATATAGCTCTCCATATGTTTGTGGCTTACAAATCCCATCAACACTACCCAACTAACCAAAGGTGATCAGGATGTAAGAATAGTGAGAGAAAAATGTCCAATGGACTACAGTTGTCAGCCTATGCTATAGATAATGTTAATTCGCTTTCTCAATGCCTTTCCTGCCTTGCCAAGCTTAACAGTAGACTGATTTCAATGGGATTTTGAAAACTAAATGACACAACGCAGGACATACTGAGGTGCTCACTTTCTAGCCTAAAGATAAAACCATAAATATACTCTCTCTCCACTTGCATTTATTAAGGTTTTGGATCCTGCACCCCTGGTAATTACTTAGACTTGGTTCGTCTATTTTTGTTCTAAACTGTTTTGAACTACAGCTCTCAAATTCCTCAGCCAGCATAGCCAGTATCTGGTGACTCCTCAAAGCTGTGGTCCCAAATTCATTTCGTCTCTAAGGTCTGATTCAACCAAGGGTGAATTTTACTCCCAAAAGCCCAAGAAAGAAACTATGAGGTTGGGTTTGTCACTGAAGCAACACACCTCCAGAAAAACAAGCCAATGATAGTTTCCGCCCCTCTATGTAAGCATTACGCATGGATCAAGGACCATACTAGGATGAATGAGAAAACTGTCCCTGGAGCATATTACTCCCATTGTAATCTTTGTCTTCCTAAACTACATCATCAGCAAAGCTTCATTTGCCATATGCTTTCCTCATTCCAAAATGCCAGCAGCAATTTGACTTTGCAATGAACTTAAATGTTGAGATACCCAAGACGTGTGCTTTATTGGAGACACTGTAAGCTAGTAGTTGATGTTCTTTCCATTACAGTTCTGACACTGTTTTTCACTGGTAATTGTTTCCTCCTTAAACAGCCCCACAACCAGACACATGCATCCTTCTCTGAAACATGACTTACCATGGACATTAAATTTGTTTAAATCGCTTTCCTATGCTGCTATAGTGCTGACCCCTTTATTCTGTAAACAATTTGTTCTCTCTATATTTAGGCTTCGCCTTCTAAATTGTGAGAAAATGAGCCTGGGATCTTTATATTTTAATTGTATCATCAAAGCCCATTGAGGATACGATAAAGTAACCAGAAGTTAAATTATCAATAAGAGTCATTTATTTTGCATTTTTTATTTTTAAAGAATACTTATGAGAATTGTGATAAATTAGCAGTGACAAACTACGTCTTGCAGGCCAATTTTGTGTGGAGAGTTTAATTAAACATTGCAGCTGTTTATCTCTATGGTGATTACATTTTCATATGTAAATTACATGTATTAAGATCAAGATACTTATGTAAATGTCACTTGCCTTAATGTTTTGTGTTCTTGTTATTAACATCTAACCATCAGCTTGTAATCTGCTTGTATTGCATTCCACTGGCATGCACGACATGACTAAAATAAGTAGATTTAAATCTTAATAACAAACAAGTTTTTAAAGAGAACTACAGCTTACTATGTAATTGAGATGTAGAGAGATAAAAAATAAAAATAAAAAGGCCAAATAAGAGCTGCTGTTTATTTCAGAATATCATTGGTTACAGCTCTCCCATGCATTAAACATTATGCATCTGGCTGCTAACAAACATAGAGGACAACTAATATTGTGTGCCTCCAGACTGTGAAGAGTAAATACCAATCTAAACACAAAACTTGGAAAAGCCACTCTTTGAACTACAACTCTCTGATTTTTATGCCAGTATGACAACTAGGAGTTGCTCATTGAGGAATCTGGAGCATTGCAGTCCAAGAAATAATTTTCCTGGCCTTTGAGAGGCATTCAGGCATGGGTGCCAAGGATATCTGAAGGACCATTCAGAGCTCAAGATACACTTATTTGGTTCCATAGCAATATTATAAACCCTATGGTTATATTGACTGGTATGTATGGAATCTTTCTGGCCCTTCTTCTTTGTAGTGTAGACAATGAGAGTGATTATTTGACAAATCCCAAAAGGCTTCAAAAATACAGACTTAAGGTGAATAAACTTGTGGCACTTTAATGTATTCTAGTGATTCCAGTGGTAAAGTCAAGTGCATAGTATACTGGAATCAGTGAAACTCTGTGCTGAATTATCACTGTGTTATGTCATATTTAGTGAACAACGCCAATGTTTTAAAAGAAGTGTGACCATACTATCTATCATAGGGTTTTCTTGGCAAGATTTGTTCAGGAGGGGTTTGGTCGAGTGCTCTTCTGAGTCTGAGTGTGATTTGTCCAAGATTACCAAGTGAGTTTCCATGACCAGGTGGGGATTCGATCCCTGGTCTATATAGTTAGAGGCCAATGAATAAGCCACTATACCATGCTAGCTCTCTCAGCACATTTAAATCACTTGAAATGGAACATCAAAGCCAAGTCACAGAGGAGGGACGCTAGGTATGGAGTGATGTGCAACTACAGTTTCCTACTCTTATTTTAGCTGAGTGTATGACTAAATTGACACTGTTGCAATTTAGCCATATCATGAGAAGACACAACTAACTAGAAAAATCAATAGCGGTTAGTAAAAGGTAGAAGGCACAATGTGACAGGAAAAGAGAAAGACTGAATGAAAGTGGATAGATTCCATGAAGGCAGCCATGGCCCTGTGTCTACAAAATCTGAGCAAGGTTGTTGATGACAGGATAACATGGAGATCTCTCATTGATAGACTTATTTGATTCCATCACTATATTAAAACAACTAAGAAATAAGAACTAGACAATAAGACCAAGACCATAATGGTGGGCTGGGGTGAATGGTGTGTGTGTGAGAGGGGGGGGGAGAGGAGGGTGAGAGAAGAAATTGACATATACCCTATATGCCCAGTAGTAATCAATAACGGGAGAGAACACTGAAAGTTTAATGAGGTATTTGCAAATTGTTACACTGCTGTAAAGCATGGCATGGTTGTCTCAGTAGCTGTTAAATACAGATATATAATGATGAAGCTCACCAACCAACAATTTGGTGTAAAAAGAAAGCATTTAATAATAAAGGGTTTTCAATGTACTTTTACCATAAAACACATTTTATTCATTTCTTTTCCATCTACTCAATATAATGACCTGGAAATAACAATGCTGTTAGATTATTTTAGGTGTGTAGCCATCATAATTACCAAAAGTTAATTAGAATTATTAAGATAACAAAGAATCCCATTCATGTTATTCCGACATTTAATAGAGAGACCCAACACTCTGTCTTATTCATGAGCTCTGCTAGACTGTTTTAATGGCTTGCCTCCCTTACCAAATTAAATGTTGATGGATTGTCCTCTCAGAATGTGCGGACTCTCTGAGCTATATTTATTATTGGCCCTAAAAACTAAACTACAAGAAAAGCCCATAAACAATTGCTTGTCTCAAGTGAGCAGTAAACAACTTTTGCATTCATTGCTTGCTCATTTTCTTATTCAGGAATGGCTATAGTGTCCATTTTGCCGTGCTGCTCTCAGTTACAACCTCATCACACAATGGCTGCAAGCATCCTAGGATGCTTGCAGCACAGCTGATCAGTGGAGCCCCACTTCGCCCATCACATGATGTCATACATTTTCCACCCCAGGTATTGTTTTATATTCATCTGAGATATCAGCAAGGTGATAACATTAAGGGAAGAGTTCAACCTGCAACTCAATGGGATCTGCTCCAGACCAACATATGTGATCTGCCTAAGGTCTTGCATGGTTGAGTTGGAATTCAAACTCTGGTCTTCATAGTTGTAGTTCAAAGCTCAAACCACTATATCACCCTGGCTCTTTCATAAAGGAAGGTTCAGTCCTGGAAACAAGCAATAAAAGGCATTATAAGAACATAAGAACATGAGAACATAAGAAGAGCCATGCTGAATCGGGCCTCAGCCCATCTAGTCCAGCATTCTGTGTCACACAGTGGCCCACCAGTTGTACACAGGGATCTCTAGCAGAAGGGAGGGCAGAACCCTCACCTGCTCCCGACCCCCCACAACCAGTACCCGGGGAAATCCTGCCTGCCTCCATCAACACAGAGGTGGCACTTGGATGTCCATTTCAGTAGCTACTGATTCCCTTGGTATCCATGAATCTGTCTAATCCTGCCTTGAAGCTGTCCAGGCTGACCGCTGTCACAACCTCCTCTGGAAGTGAGTTCCATAACCCAATGACCCTCTGGGTGAAGAAATATTTCCCTTTATTAGTCCTAACTTTCCTACCTTGGAGCTTTAGGAGTGCCCCTAGTCCTAGTGTTGTGTGACAGAGAAAATATTTTTTTCTCTATTCACCTTTCTATCCCATGCATGATTTTATACACTTCGATCAAGTCACCTCTTAAACGCCGTATTTCAAGGCTGAAAAGACCAAGGCGTTGCAACCTGATTTCGTAAGGAGCCGCTCCATCCCTTGGATCATTCTTGTTGCCCTTTTCTGTACCTTTTCCAGTTCCGTTATATCCTTCTTAAGGTGCGGAGACCAGAATTGTACACGGTACTCCAGATGTGGCCTCACCATAGATTTGTAGAGAGGTAATACAACATTTGACGACCTATTTTTCGATTCCTTCCTGATCATGCCAAGCATAGAATTTGCTTTTTTTACTGCTGCTGCGCACTGGGTTGACATCTTCATTGAGCTGTCCACCAAAACCCCAAGATCCCTTTCCTGGTTTGTCTCGAAAGCTTTGACCCCATCAATTGGTAGGTGTAGTTGGGGTTCTTTGCCCCGATGTGCATGACTTTACACTTGTTTAGGTTAAAATGCATTTGCCACTTTGTTGCCCATTCACTCAATTTCGAGAGATCTTTCTGGAGCTCTTTACAATCAGTTTCATTTTTAACTACCCTGAACAATTTAGTGTCGTCTGCAAACTTTGCTACCTCAGAATTTACTCCTACATCCAGGTCATTAATGAATAAATTAAAAAGTAACGGACCCAAAACTGAACCTTGGGGTACGCCACTTCTCACCTCTTTCCACCCAGAGAAATGTCCGTTTATTACCACCCTTTGTTTCCTACAGTTTAGCCAGGTTCCAATCCAGGACAAGACCTGTCCTCTGATTCCATGGCTGAAGAGCTTATTTAGGAGCCTTTGGTGAGGGACTTTGTCAAAAGCCTTTTGAAAGTCAAGGTAAACAATATCGACTGGGTCCCCTTTATCTATGTGTTTATTTACACCCTCAAAGAATTCTAACAAGTTAGTAAGACATGATTTGCCTTTGCAGAAACCATGTTGATTTTCCTTCAGCAATGCCTGTTCTTCTATGTGCTTAGTAATTTTTTCTTTAATAATGGTTTCTATCACTTTGCCTGGAACTGAGGTTAGACTAACTGGCCTATAATTTCCTGGATCACCCCTGGATCCTTTCTTGAAGATCGGAGTTACATTTCCCTCCCTCCAGTCCTCGGGTACAGTGCCTGATCTTAGAGAAAGGTTATATATTTTGGCTAGAATTTCAGCAATTTCACACTTGAGTTCCTTAAGAACTCTGGGGTGGATGCCATCTGGCCCTGGTGATTTGTTGACATTTAGTTTAGTAAGGCATGTGAGAACATCTTCCTTGTTTATCTCTATCTGGTTTAGTTCATTTAATTCCCTCCCTGAAAAAACTGACTCAGCTGCAGGCATATGTTGTCTGTCCTCCTGTGTGAAAACGGAGGCAAAGAAGTCATTTAGCCGCTCGGCAATCTCCTTGTCTTCGCTTATTGTCCCTTTCTTACCATTTTCGTCAAGTGGCCCAACTGCTTTTCTAGTTGGGTTTCTACTTCTGATGTACTGAAAGAAGTTTTTGCTATTTTTTAAATATTCTTAGCTATATGTGCCTCAAAATCTCTCTTGGCTTTCCTGACGGTTGCTTTGCATCTAGTTTGCCAGAGCTTGTGTTCCTTTCTGTTCTCCTCAGTAGGAAGAGCCTTCCATTTCTTAAATGAGTTTTTCTTCTTTCCAATCACATCTTTTACTTCATTTGTAAGCCATGCCGATGTCCTCTTGGACTTTCCCGGCCTCTTTCTTATTTTAGGAATGCATTTTAGTTCGGCTTGTTTTAAAGTATTTTTAAACAATTTCCAAGCATATTTGAGGGATTTGATTTTTTTACTGTTCCTTTTAGTTTGTTCTTTACTATTTTTCTCATTTTGGTGAAATTCCCTTTTTGAAAATTTAAGGTCTCTGTGTTAGTTTTCACTGACAGTTTGCTATCCAAACTTAAGTTGAAGGTTATTGTGTTGTGGTCACTGGTACCTATGGGCTCAGTTACAAGGACATCTTGAATGAGATCTTGTTCATTAGTTAGCACCAAGTCCAGGATCCCCTTTCCCCTGGTTGGTTCCATGACCATCTGCTCAAGGGAATAATCAGCTAGCATGTCGAGGAACCTTGTCTCTCTTTCATGCGTAGAACAAGAATTTAGCCAATCTATTCGGGGATAGTTGAAGTCCCCCATTATGACTAATTTATTGCTTTTTGAGGCCTGTTTAATTTCATTTTCCAGATAGCAGTCTGCCTCTGGAGTTTGGTTGGGAGGGCGATAGCAGATCCCTAATGCTAGATTAGTTCTTGGCCTGGGATTTTTACCCACAATGTTTCTGTAGGTGAGTTTGAATTTTCTTGAAATTCTAATTCATGAGATTCTAGCTCTTCATTTATGTACAAGGCCACACCGCCACCGCTTTTCCCTCTCCTGTCTTTCCTGTATAGTTTATAACCTGGAATTTTTGTGTCCCAATTGTTTTCCTCTGTCCACCAGGTTTCTCTTATGCCAATAATATCAATATTTTTTTCTTTTGCCAAACATTCCAACTCTCCTATTTTTGTTCGAAGGCTTCTAGCGTTTGTGTACAGACATTTATATTTATTGCTCTGATGCCCTTTCAACTTTGGCTGTTTATGAGAATTTGTAGAAGGCTTACCATGTCCTACCTCTTGACTACTTTCTATCTTTTCTGTTGACTCGGCCATTTGTGCGTAAATTTTATCCTCCATACTTGGCGTTTCACCCTCTCGTACCGGAAGCTGCCCAGCTCCTGTCGACTTTCCCCTAGGAATCAGTTTAAAAGCTGCTCTGAAGCCTTTTTAATATTAATTGCCAGCAGTCTGGTTCCATTTTCGTTCAGGTGTAACCCGTCCCTTTTGTAAAGGTTTGGCTTTCCCGAAAATGTCCCCCAGTTCCTAACAAATCTAAAGCCTTCCTCTCGACACCACTGCCTCATCCACGCATTGAAGCTCCGGAGCTCTGCTTGTCTGGCTGTCCCTGCGCGTGGAACCGGTAGAATTTCCGAGAATGCTACCTTTGAGGTCCTGGACCTTAATCTTCTACCTAGCAACCTAAATTTGGCTTCCAGGACCATCCGTTTGGCCTTCCCAATGTCATTGGTACTGACGTGTACCACGACTGCTGGCTCCACCCCGGCACTATCTACCAGCCTATCTAGATGCCTCGTGATGTTATCACTAGTCCTTTGAATTGTGCACAGAAATAGACTGGTGGCCAGTTGATGTATTGTAACTGAAGAGCTGTGTACTCTCCCCTTGTTAACAATTGGATTGCTATTATTTGGGTCAACTGAAGTTTCTGGGCACTTTCCAAAGGCAGATACACATAGTCTGCACTGCAGTAATCCAAACCAAATGTAACCAAGACATATTTTATCTTCAGATTTGACTATTTTTCTGTGCATCATTCTGTCCAGGTTTTCTTGGCTACAGACTGTTTCCTTGGCTTCTCAACCTCTAAACTGCTAATTACCCACATGACTTTTCTCTCATAAAACTGAATTATTACAAGTGTAATAGTTTGAATCCAAATGTGTCCCTCTAAAGACAGAAAAAAATCACCTCTTCACAAAAGGTGATATCTAAGTATAATGTATATAATCACTTCTACACTAAACAATTAAAAATTAAAAGACAATAGGACATAAGAGCTACATCATACAAGCTGGGAAAGGGAAAAAAGGACAAAGAAAATTGATATATGGAAATATACTCTGTGCATGCAGTAATAAACAATTCAGTGTGAGAAATATGACTCCAGACTTCTAAATTGTTTTACATCTTCTCAAGGTGATATTTGTTCAATTTGGTATGGTATGGGAAATCCACTGACTGAACAGGAAAATCCATCAGGTAACAGTGGGAGAGATCACCTTTTCCTACTATGCATCCAAAACCCAGTACTGGAGGACTGGATTGAAGCCGATCAAAGACCCACAGAGAGGTTGTAATTGTTATTTGACATCAAGTCGACTTTGATTTATGGTGATCCAATGGATGAAATACATCCAAGAGATTTGGTCATTAATAGCTCTAACAAAGTCCTGCAGATGTAGGGTTGAGGCTTCCTGGGTAGGATCAATTATAAAGCAGACTTCGTAGTTTCCTACTGCCACTTTGCCAAGCCTTTATTATCTTTTCTGAGTCATGTTGTCACATGACTGACTGAAGTCTAGTCTCCCAGGTCCTGCTCTAACATTCTAACCAAGGAGTAAGAATGCTGAGCCCCCCCCCCCTCTATCTCTATTTTTATATAGGACATTTCCTTTTTCACATACATACAAGGGGAAAGATGTAAAAGAAAGAAAAAAGGAAGGTAGGGGTTTTTGGACTTATTGTTAGTGAATTAAGTCTTTACTGTTATCTAATATTTTGCATGGGGATGAGAGGAATTAAAAAAATGTCATAGATTACACTCCAACAATATCTGGAGGGATGTGCTTTGCCTATGCTAATACAGTCAGCAGTCCATATTTGTGGGTTTGACTATCACAGATTTGATTAAACTGCTCTCTCTATAAACTTCTAGATCCTTCAGTGTAATTATGTCATGGTCACCATACAGCTAAAGTTAACCACAGTGTCATGCTAGAGGGCTTTGAAATCCTAGAACGGTGTTCTCTTAGGTGAAAAATAGCAATTTTATCACAAATTTTCACTTTAACTGGTTCTTGTGATTCTAACCCCAGTGGATGTGAGGGGCTGACTATCAGCCTCATATCATAGCCACTGAAAATGGCTCATCTTGCTTCGCTTCACCACAAACTTTAAACTGGGCTGGGGGGGTGGAGTGTGGGTAGATCAGAGACAACGCTTTTGAAGAAGTGGACCAGACAGCCTACCAATGATCTAGAACAGGGGTCCTTGAACTAAGGCCCGGGGGCTGGATACGGCCCTCCAAGGTCATTTACCCATCCCTCGTTTAGGGTCAACCTAAGTCTGAAACGACTTGAAAGCACACAACAACAACAACATTTTTTTTCTCATCAGCCAAAACCAGGCCCACACTTCCCATTTAAATACTAAAAAGTTTATATTTGTTAAAATTGTTCTTCATTTTAATTATTGTATTGTTTTTAAGTGTTTTTTGAACTACAAATAAGATATGTGCTGTGTGCATAGGAATTCGTTTTTTTCCAAATTATAATCTGGCCCTCCCACAGTTTGAGGGACGGTGGCCTGGTCCTCTGATTATTTATTTATTATTTATTATTATTAATTCATACTTATCTCCCACCCTTCCCGAAAGGCTTGGGGCGGCTCAAAGCATGATCATAAAAACAGTCGAGCATACAAGCATTAAAAACATGCTAAAACACATCTAAAATACAATAAAACAACATAAGAACCACAACTAGGCGAAGTGTGGCACAGATAAAGCAGGTAATCAGATATGGCGGTGCGTAACGGGGGCTACAGTTCAACTGGCTCCAAACGCCTGCTGGAAGAGCAAGGTCTTCAGTGCTTTCCGAAATGGAAGGATGTCCTGCAAAGCACGAATGTCTGCAGGCAGCAGGTTCCAGAGCGTTGGAGCCACTATTGAGAAGGCCCGCCAACGGTTGCCGTCAGCCGATACAATTTGGGGGAGGGAATGACCAAGAGATTCTGTTCTTCCGAACGCAACAATCTGGTGGGATAATATGGGATGAGGCGGTCCCGCAGGTACACTGGCCCCAGACCATGTAAGGCCTTAAAAGTTAGAACTAACACTTTCAAGGTGATTCGTCATTCTACCAGTAGCCAGTGCAGTTCACGCAGAATGGGCGTGATATGAACGCTCACCGAGCTCCCGGTGAGGAGCCGGGTTGCAGCGTTCTGCACCAGCTTGAGCTTCCGGATCACCAACAGAGGAAGGCCAATGTACAGAGCATTACAGTAGTCTAGCCTCGAGATGACCGTGGCTTGGATCACTGTGGCCAGGTTGCAGCAAGACAGGTAGGGGGCCAGCGTCCTTGCCTGGCGGAGATGGAACAATGCCACTCTGCTGACGGCGGAGACATGTGCCTCCATCGCTAAATACGTGTACAATACAATCGAACCCCCTGTCAATCAGTATATATGAAAACAAAGAGGCAATGCGATGAGAAGTCAAACATAAATCAATATTGTATTTCAAACATCAGCATTGTGATACATGAGTATCTAAACATCAACAAATAATAAGGTGCAATCCTCTCACTTTAAGGAAAATCAACGGCCGTTGCGTGCTAGCATCCCCCCATGTATATCATAACAAAATACAAAAAGGCAATACTGGGGATTCCCAGCGATATAGTCAATGGTGCTTCAGGACACTAAATAGGTCCTCACAATAGAAATAAAAATAAACAAGCCCCCCGTGTGACCTGTGGCTGAATAGCCGTCAAACCCGGAACTCCGGGCAAGAGCGCAGCAAGCGAAGGTGGGGGCCGGAGCGCGGTGCTCTGTAGACAAGGATGCTCGTGAGCATTGCAACCGGCCTGGTAAATGCGGCGTGAAAGAGAACCCCAGGGTACCGGTTTTCTACCACCTACCGAAGACCCATAAGGGCTCCTTTCCCGTTCCGGGCAGACCCATTGTCTCGGCAAGAGAGAGTATCTTGGAACCATTAGCCAAATACCTCGATAGTATTCTGCAACCTTTCGTGCAGTCCATGCCCTCCTATATCAAAGACACGACGGATTTGATTTCCAAAATAGAACACATCAAACTCCCTGTGGGTACCATTTTGGCAACTTCGGACATCACCTCGCTCTACACGAATATCCCACTGGAGGAATCCAGAGTTATCATTGAGAGCATCCTCAACAGTAGACCTAGACCCCTCACACCTCCTACCGGCTTCCTTCTCGACCTATATGACTGTATCACAGAATACAACTATTTCAGATTCGATCAACAATTCTATATCCAGAAAGAGGGCGTGGCCATGGGGTCCCCGGCCGCACCCACCATTGCGAACTTATTCGTGAGATCACTAGAGGATCGTTATCTTCATTCCCAGGCGGCATCCGGAACAACTGCCACCAGTATTCTATACTGGTGGAGGTATATAGATGACGTCCTGCTCCTACTCAAACCGGACACCCGACACAGTGATTGTGACCATTGGCTGGACTCTTGGCACCCCAACATTAAATTTACCACCGTGTATAACAATGTGGAAGTGAATTTCCTGGATATAACCATCTTCAAATGTAATGATGGCTTGGGAGTGAAACCATTCACGAAACCCATTGCAAAGAATTCTCTATTGCACTATGGAAGTTTTCATCCATCACCACTGAAGAATAATCTTCCATATTCACAACTTATTCGGATAAAGCGGAATTCTACTTCCAGTAGGGACTATGAGACACAAGCCACTGTTCTGATGGAGAACTTCAGGAAGAGAGGTTATCCCCTCAACCTGGTTGCCCGTGCCAAACACAAAGCAGATGCTACATCACAAGAGGATCTCCTCAAATATAAAACAAAAACCACACCAGATAGGCTAATTTGGCCTCTCAAATTCACTCCTCAAAGCAAACAAATACTCAATGTTGTTAAACGTGATTGGCCCCTTGTGGCCGATGTTGCAGGATTGGACAAACCACCGATGCCAGCATTTAAACGTACCACCAACATTGGGGATTGGCTTACCCACTCAGATTTGGGGGCCAAGAAGAAGACCACCAGCAGCTTTCAAGCTGGGACTTTTAGGTGTGGGCATTGCATTTGCTGTGACTTTGTGAGCCCATTGAAGCAGATTCAAATTCCTGGCACGCCCAAGACCATTAAACTTCATCAGTTCTGTACATGTGCCACGGAAAGATGTGTGTACCTCCTTTTTGCTCGTGCCCCCTTCTTTATGTGGGGGTTGCAAACGCCAGCTGAGGGCGAGGATTAGGGAACACAGATTGAAAATCCTCTCTGGCAATGAAGATGTATACTTATATAGACACTTCAAAGAAGTTCACAAATCCATTCCGGATTTCAAGTTCGTTGGATTAGAAAAAGTGGAGATGCAACCCCACACGGACCTACAATCCACCTTACTCAAAACTGAATTGAAACATATTGTACAATGTGCCTGTGAGCAACCTTTTGGACTAAATGAGTCTGTCAGTTTAAATGCTTTACTGAATTAAACCACTGCACCTAGACCCATCCGCTGGGGCTCCAGCTGTTTCCCATCTGCCTGTCAGGATATAGCCTCCAGGAAGGCCTTAGCCTGGACCGGATCTTCGGTCATTGCGCCATTTGGCCCATTATTTTCCTTTACCGCATTGGCGGTTTTCTCCCATTGGGGGGACCTGAAAACGACATTTGGTAAGCCTTTCTTTTCCTACCCTGCCCATCGACCCACCTATGCTCCTATAGAGGTTTTACATTGTGTTTATTTTATATAGTTGTGTATATTCCCGGTTGTGGATCGTCCTGAGGAAGCACCCGAAACGGGAAAGATCTCGATACTTCATCCCGTCGACGACACACCTCCTCCGCCTTGGAATTATTTTTTATTTGGGAACCTCTCCACGCCGCATTTGCCAGGCCGTTTGCAATGCTCACGAGCATCCTTGTCTACAGAGCACCGCGCTCCGGTTCCGGTTGCTGGGAGAGCAGCATCAAAAGTGAGTGCTCCGGTCTGAGCTTTCCTAGGGAATGTTAGTGGTTATTTTAAACTTAGAATTTTATACCCAGCAACTTGGTCTTATTGCCTTGCAGCCTTTCAATCCCTATAACAGCACCGTGGCTGCATGTTTAGTTAGTTAGTTATTTCATCACTGTTTGCAAGAAGTTTTCTTGGTGAGCAGCGTTCAGCCTGGAATTTACAGCTGATAAGAAGATTTCTCCTTTCCTCCCCTCTTCTCCCTTCAACTGATTTATGGACACAAGAAAGCACTGCAGGCAGGCATAGAGGGAGAAACTGTTGAGAATTAAGCGCCTTGAAGCGTCGTGCAAACTTCTGAAGAGAGCTCTCTGGGAAAAGCCTCCATATTTACTCTCTCTTTACTCTCTCTCTCTCCACTGGTGTGTCGGCACCTGGTGGTGGAGACTCCCAGGCCGTGCGGCAGTTTGTTCTCCTGGAAGAACTGACTAGAGAAAGAAACTTAAGACGTGGAATCCTCTAAATCGCCTGAGCTTAGTGCGCACAGCTAGTAACATACTTTGGCCTTACTCCCCCCTACTTACGCACTACATACGTACTTTGTGGTCATGAAGGATAGACTTAAGAAGAGGAGGCGGAAAGAGATTGGGAGGCTCTCCGCCACTAGGGGAGGGAGAAGAGTTGTCGGCAGTTCTGGCCAAAGGAAGATCACAGACATCCTTCGGCGGGAAGATACCCCCAAAGATACGAACAATAGACCAAATGACTATTGTGACCACTCAAGCGAAACAACGGAGAGATCTACGGAAATTTCTCAGTTAGTGGATTTGGATTTCGTGGCCCAAAACCGAACTACTGAGTGCATGCAACGTCAACGTCAGGAGGAAGGGACCCGCAAGCAGTGCTCCTCCTCCACGCCGGAAGCCAACTTAACCAGCCAGGGCTCTCCGACGATGACGGAGGTGGTACTGACCCTTCTTAATAAGCTACAAAGCATTGAAGGAAAAGTGGAGGAGGTTAAAAGGATAGTGGACAAGCTCACTGCTTGGTTGGCCATTACGGAGGGGAGAACGAATGATCCTGAGACCAAAAGATGACATTCTGCCATTCTTTCACAGGCGGCCACTAGAGGGTATATAAGAGGTGGACCAAGCAAGGTACAACAACTGTTCCTACAACGGGACAGAGTGGCTCTAACCATCAAATGGTCCCCGATAAACAGAGGTCGATGGCATAATCCTCATATGGTTAGACAGTCCCTTTCATCCATTCTAGGGCGGAGGATTTCAACAACCGAAGTGATTGAAATTGCATGGTTGCCCAGTAGGGGGGCCACTAGACTCACTATTTGGATGAAGGAAGAATCAATGGTTAACCAACTTCTTGCCAAAAAAGCCGATCTTGCCAAATTTGGAATAGATATGACCAGAATCTTCCACACTAGCATCGCTACGAAACTCTTAGGAGACTCTGAACCCTCTTATCTCAAACCATGCAACACTTCGAAGGAAGACTCGCGCCAACACCTCTCAATCAACAGCAACTGGAGAGGGCAATTGCAGGCACCTGAGGCAAGGGAAGATAAAGGAAAGGAGATTGAGCAGAGGAGCTTCAGACCACAACAACAGCAACGCCTCAACCCAGACCAATGTATCTCCCTTCGGGCCAAAATAATGGCTCTAAAATCCAGACTACAGAACATTAAAGAGGGGGCAGGGACAGGAGGGGACATTTCGGTAAACCAATCAACTTCTGTCGAACAAGACGGTATCGGAACATCTAGCCCCAACTTAAAGCTGACCGGAAATTTGAGTGAAAAAAAGAAAAGGAAAAGACGTACTTCTGACCATCAACCAACTCAGCCCACCAAGAGCAAAAGAGTCAACAGTGACTTAGGAGGGACGGCACTCATGGACCAACCAGGCAGAGTGAGGGATACAGATTTGTTGTCATCTTCCCCAGATCATGCTCAACTAAAGACCCCCATGAAGAAGTATCTTACTTTACGTCCCACATTGCACTCGCCCGAAGATCTGCTCCACTCCACAATCGGCGGACTCCCTGCACGCAGTCAAATACAAGGGATGGCTGATCTTATCCGGTGGAACAGTATGGACAATGTGGCCATCCCGTTGAACAATTGTGTGGACAGAGTGAACAGGACGGAGATTACTTCCGAACCGGACCAAGCAAATCACCAGACAAACTGACTAGGGCAGCGCCCTTCTCCGTCCCTTGCAACAGCACTCACTACAGGAGAGAGTTCAACAAAATCTCATATCAATATCCTCTCCTGGAACATTGCCGGGGAACTCCATGATCCAAGACTCGACGTCTGATTTTCTGTGCAACTATGGTATTGTAGCGTTACAGGAGACTTGGTGGGTGGGACCACACGCACCCATAAACTTACCAGGGTACTCCAGCTGGTATTTGGAGGCGCACAGGGTCAGATCTAGAGGTAGGGCTGCTGGTGGTCTGGCCACTTATATAAAGACAGAGTTCAACTGGCAGTGTGATATCATTATGTCGGAGAATCCCCACTTTCTTCCAATTTTATGTCATACTCAGGACTCTTCCTACATCTTAATTAATATATACATCCCACCAATAACCTCCCCATTTTACCATCCTGAAGTATGGGTGCAGTTGGAGTCTTTAATATTGGAATTAACCCCTCTGTATCCTCAAGCGCTTCTTATTCTGTTAGGAGACTTCAATGCACGCCTAGGTCATAATCCCCAAGAAACTGCCCAGAAGATAGGCTTAGGGCAAGATACTTCCCATCTGCTGTTTAAGGGACTATCTAGGGATCATACATCAAACCAGGCTGGTATAAAACTTCTATCTCTGGTAAAGAACTGTGGGATGAAAATCTTGGGAGGGAGGGAGCCAGGGTTTGTGTACCCCTTCACCTTTCATGGTCCCAAATCCAGCAGTGTGGTGGATTACATTTGTGTGTCAGTGCAGGATGACCACCTATTCTCAGACTTTCATACTCATACTACGCTGGTCAGTGACCATCAGCCCCTCAGTGTTACTCTGACAGGGAATACGGATCTTAGAACGCCATCCAATCTAGAGCAATGGTCCGTAAAACGAATCGAAGCCTCATCAAATTTACGACTGAAATGGCATAAAGTTGACACTATTGCAATCTCCAAAGAATTGCATTCTAGGGAACTTAAGGAATGGGCAAATATAGTGACATCCACAGTAGTTCCCTGGCAGATGGTAGATTCAGCGTACAGCAACATCTGCTCAATGCTTAAAAGCATCTGACTGTCCCTGAACCTGGGCCAAAAACCGGACATTGAGAGATAAGAAACCATGGTTTGATAGGGAATGCTACCTAATGAGGAAGCAGTTAAAGAAACAAGTAAGGAAAGATAAGCTCGCCCCCACAATAGAGTCACAGGCCTCAATGATAGGTCTTAGAAGGAAGTATAAACAGCTGATTAAAATAAAAAGCAGGAGAATGCTGTGGCCCTGTGGAGTGGATTAGAATCGGCGGCCAAGAGCTCTCCCCCGCACTATTTTGGAGGGCAGTAAATGGATACCTCAGTGAGAGGAAATTAATAAAGATCAATCATATTTCCGCACAGGAATGGGAGCTATATCTCAAGCTTCAGTTTACTAGCACCACAAATGATGTCCTGTCAGATTCGGGAATCTGGTCAGTTTGGAACAGCTTCCTGAGTGGCCATCCATAACCAGGGAGAAGTAAAAGCAATAATTAATCAGCTCAAGAATAACAAAGTACCAGGAGAGGACTCACTCCCGGGAGAGCTGTTTAAGAACAACTCTGATTGGTGGTCAACCCTGTTGGCGGGTTTATTTACACATATAGTCAATACCTAAGTATACCACTGGGGTGGAAGCAAGCGATAGTAGTACCAATATACAAGAAAGGAGATAAATCTGACCCTAAGAACTATAGACTCATTAATCTATTAGACGTAACAGCTAAAATCTTCTCTAAAATTCTCCTGGAGAAATTAAAAGCCTGGCTGTTGGCAGAGAATATTCTCCCAGAAGAACAGGCGGGGTATAAAGAGGGCTGGTCAGCCATTGACAATTGCTTCATACTAAACCATATTAGTAGCACACAGATTAGGAAGGGGGGAGTTCTATATGCCGCATTTGTAGATTTTTCCGCGGCTTTTGACAATGTCAACAGAACCCTTCTATGGAAGAAACTGAAGCTGCTTGGAGCAGATGCTAGACTTCTGAAGCTCTTGAAAATGCTGCATACAGGAAACGCACTCCAACTCCGAATGCCTTCTGGGGCACTCACCAACAAAGTTGACACTCAGGGAGGAGTGAGGCAGGGATGCATCTTAGCACCGACCCTTTTCAACATTTTTGTTAGCGATCTTCCACGTAAACTAAGAGGGCAGCAATTTCACATGCCTAAGATTGGCCAAAGACACATCAATTCTCTTTTATATGCTGACGATGTTGTCATTCTCTCCCTTACCCAGATTGGGCTTCGTAGAGCCTTAGTAAGATTCAACCAGTATGCACACAGTAACGATTTAAGCATCAATAAAGCGAAAACCAAGGTTATCAGGTTTGCATACAGACCCAAAAGGCACTCCTGGACACTGGATGGGGAAAACATTGAGCAGGTTGATACCTTCACCTATCTAGGAATTACTTTTTCGGCTAAAGGCTCATGGAAGGCCCAACAATCAAGGAGTGCCACCAAAGCAAAACTAGGCATTAACCAGATTCTCAGACTAACCAAACATCAATATCCGGTTCCCTCCTACCTACGATCAAAGTTTACGGAGCCAAAATAATCCCTCAATTACTCTATGGGGCTGAGATTTGGGGTTTGGACACCATGCCAATCATCGAACAGGCCCAGATAAACTTTGGCAGACAGCTTCTGGGGCTGAGCAACAGGACTCCAGCGGTGGCTGTTAGGGTGGAACTGGGCCTGCAGCAAATTAATGGTTTGGCAAAAATAAGAGCGTTCAACTATTTATGTAAAATTGCCAACTTAGACAACGATAGACTCCTAGAATCTGTCTAGAAGAACAGCGCAAGGCAGCTAGGGACGCTTCCTGGGTGCTTCAGCTTGAAACTTTCCTGAGAACCCGAGGTATACAGGTGAATGCACAGGGAAGTTACCCACCTCGTACCAGGGAGTTAGTTAAACAGCGCATTGTGGATATACAGGCACAAGAGGATATACGGGCTAGCGAACATCAAATCCCTAAAATGGTTATCGGTACAACAACATGTATTTAAGAGGGCACAATATCTAACACACCAGCTCCCTAAGTATTTAAGGCTCGCCATGACTAGGGCAAGATTTGAGCAGATGGAGACAATGGAGAGATACGGCAGATTTCACTCAATACCATACTCCGATAGAATTTGTATCTGTGAGGCTCCAGAAGTAGAAAATATTAGTCATATACTCTTAAACTGCCCGTTATATGCAATAGACCGGGCTAAACTTCTAGGCCCGATTTTGGGAAACAAGGAACATTGGGCAGAGCAACATAAGATTAACTGGCTCCTATCCCATGCGAATCCCACCACAATAAAGAGTGGCCTCCTTTTTGGTGAAGGCCAAAAGGAGGAGGCAGAGATTTATTGCTTCGATTGGCACCAACTGCTGGGGCGACGAAGATCAGTAGTGGAAGTAGGATTAGCACTATAGAACTATGAAGATAGATAGGGCACATCCACTCTAAAGTGACTGTAGCACCCATGGGCCCGTTCGTGCCAATGGGAGGGGGCGAGGCACCGGGGGTCCCGATGCCATTAGGTCCCGTACAGGCTGAAGGGGACTCGGAGGATGAGTTGGAAGGCCCAGACCAAGACTGGACAGCAGTGCAATTGCCCAGTCCACCTGCAGAGAGCTTAGCCTGGGATTTCGAGTGGGAGCATTCTCCCGGAGAAGGAGCGGACCAGGTGGAGATGGGAGGCAGCGAAGCAGATAGCGGAGATAGTTATGAGTTCCCAAACGGCCGAGGTTCCCAAGACCTGGCCGAACAGCAGATGGAGGCCAGCGGCTGGGAAAGTTCGGGGAGGCTGCTTCTCAAGGAGATAGCGATACTGAACTGGAAGAGCGGGGCCGTTCCCATAACAGACGCAGGGACATAGAGCAGGGCAGGAGGAGCTGGCATCTGTCCCTAGATCGTCACCGTTCGGAAAGTAGAGACTGGAGACGCCGGGCCCTAGATCGACGAGGGCCCGGCCGAAGGATTAAGAACGGCCCCGTGGGAACTGATCCTCAGTTCTCCGGCCACGCCTGATCTGAAGGGCGTGAAAGCGGAGTGAACCACGGAGCCTAGTTTGGCTCGCCTTGACCAAGTCCTGACCTTGCTATTGATTCGCATTGCTGCGGATACCTTGCTTCAATCCGGAGTGAATCCGAAACCTTGCCAAGCCCTTTGCCACGATTGCTTTTGGAACTATCCTTTGAACTTTGCCTTCTTATTTGACTCCAGCTTTGCTGATTGCCTTGTTCTTATTCTCTCAATGAGAATTGCCGTTTTGTCTATTTTATTTTGAATAAAAATAGTTAGCCTTTGCTACGTCTCCGTGTGTGTTAAAGGGGCAGTTCTAAGTCGGTGTTCGTGACAGTTGGCCGGAGAACTCCTCGAACCCCTTTTTTGCACCACGGGACGTACTCAGAAACCGCCGGCTGCGCATCAAGGCTCCCTTGTCTCCACGGCCGCCATGGCGAACTTGACGGGCCCGCAAGTGGTGGCGTTGCAAGAGGAGGTGGCGGAGCTGCGAACTCGAGCAGGGCGGCACCCGTCGGTGAATGCCCCGGCTCGGTTCAATGGAAATCCGGCGATGGTGGAAGTTTTCATTGCCCAGGTTCGAATATACCTGGAGTTGCGGCCCAACGAATTTGCCACCCCCCGGGCCCAGGTGGGCTTCGTGTTCAACTGTATGGAAGGGATGGCGGCGACGTGGGCAACTCCCCTCATCACTGGCACGTCCCCGCATGCGGCGACTTTGGACGCTTTCCTAGATGCGATCCGGGCGACTTGGGACCTCCGTCAATGAGGACCTGGCGGAACGGGATTTAGCACGGTTGACCATGAAGGACATGACTTTGTCTCAGTATATTTCCCGTTTCCGAGTGCTGGCCAGCCAGACCAAGTGGGAAGGACCACCCCTGCGCTATACGTATCTAGCGGGACTCTCGCCCGAGATTCAGCAACAGATGTTACAATTGCCCCGGCCGGCCGACCTGGAGGAGGCCATCGCCACGAGTTTGCGGGCGGAGGCGGCCATACAACACAAGAGGAGGTGGGGGGTCGGCACGGCCGAGAAACCACCGACCAGGCGGGAGGCCGGGACCGGCCAATTTGTGCCCCGCCAGATCCCTGCCCCCACTCCTGTTGTGGATGACTCCGAACCGATGCAACTGGGTACGGTGCGGCCCAAAGTAGATGCTGCTGAGAAGGCTCGGCGGCAAAGACTCAACCTTTGTTGGTACTGTGGGGGCCCGGGTCATTTTTCTCGTGATTGCCCCCAGAAACCGCGGGGAGGACCCTCGGGCGTCCGCAGCGGTGGCCAGCCCTCCGGAGCCTGAGGAAGCCCTCCAGGCGGCGGGGGAAGGGTACGGCCGAGTGTAAGAGGGTTCGCTCACTCGGCCGATGTCGCCACCCCTCCCCCTGAACCCAAAACTGGACAATTGTTCCTTGTCATGGTCAGCTTGTGGTCACCCGAGAAGGGGCCGATGATGGTCCATGCCATGATCGACTCGGAGCGACCAATAATCTTCATTGATGCAGACTATGCCAAGTCTGCGGGATTAAAATTTCTTGACCTCCAAGAGCCCAAGGGTGTCCAAACCATCGATGGGAGAGTGTTGAAAACCGGGCTGTGACTCAGTATACAGCTCCTACCAGGATGTGGACTAGCTCCCATAAAGAGGACATTTCTTTTCTTGTGACCAAGCTCCCCGATTTCCCCATTGTTCTGGGCATTGTGTGGCTCGCGCTCCATGACCCCCAGATCTCCTGGGCTAAGAGACAGTTAATTTTCTCGTCCGATCATTGCCAGGGCCACTGCATGACGGCCCGGGCGTGCCAGGCTCAAGAGGTGGAGAATGTGGCCACCTTGCCCAAGAAGTATGCTGGATTTTGGGATGTTTTCAGTGAGAAGGAGGCGAACGTTTGCCTCCGCACCGGCCCTATGACTGTGCCATTGACTTGCAGCCGGGGCCCCCATTCCGCGGGGCGCTCTACCCGCCCGGACCCAGAGCAACAGGCTCTCCGAGACTTCCTGGATGAGAACCTGCGGAAGGGGTTCATTCGCCCTCCCAATCCCCGGCCGGGCCCGATTCTTTTCGGTCAAGAAGAAATCGGGGGAGTTGCGCCTTTGCAATGACTACAGGGAACTCAACAAGATCACGATCCGGAACCGCTATCCCCTGCCCTTGATCCCCGAGCTCTTGGAGAAGATGCGGGGCGCTAAGGTGTTCACTAAACTGGACCTGAGGGGGGCTTACAACCTTGTCCGGATTCGTCAGGGTGACGAGTGGAAGACGGCCTTCCAGACCAAGTGGGGCAGTTTCGAATACCTGGTGATGGGATTCGGTTTGTGCAACGCCCCAGCGTGTTTCCAACATTTCATGAATGACATTTTCCGAGACCTTTTGGACCGCTATCTGGCGGTCTACCTTGATGACCTGTTGATTTTTTCTCCAGACCAGGCGACCCATGATCGCCATGTCAAAGAGGTGCTCCTGCGACTGCGGGCACATGGACTCTATGCCAAGCTGGAGAAATGTGCTTTGACTTGCGTGAAGTGGACTTTCTGGGCTACCGCATCTCTCCTACGGGCATTGCCATGGATGACACCAAGGTCCAAGCAGTGGTCGACTGGGCACCTCCTGCTAGCAAAAAAGACATTCAAAGATTCCTGGGCTTTGCCAACTACTACAGAAAGTTCATTCCTGACTTTGCCAAGTGGGCTGATCCGATCACCCAGTGTTTGCGGGGAAAGGTGCCGTTCGGTGTGGACGCCGGAGGCGGATGTGGGGTTCCGCAAGTTGAAGCAGCTGTTCACCACTCAGCCGCTTGCAGCACCCCAACCCCGCACCCCTTTCATCGCCCAGGCCGATGCTTCGGATGTGGCGGTGGGAGCGATCCTGCTTCAGCCTCAGGGGACGGATTTGTTGCCCTGTGCCTACTATTCCCGGCAGCTGACGGCCCGGAAAAGAACTACACCATTTGGGAGAAGGAACTTTTGGCCATCAAGGTGGCGTTTGAAGTCTGGAGACACCTGCTGGAAGGGGCCAAGTTCCCGGTGGAGGTTCACACCGACCACCGGAACTTGAGCATCTGAAGTCCCAGCGCAAATTGAACCAGAGGCAACAGAGATGGTCCCTGTTCTTTGAGCGATTCAATTTCCGCATTCACTATGTGACCCCAAGCAGACCAAGCAAGCTGATGCCCTGTCCCGAAGCCGGAGTATGTCCGCGGCGGGAGGCCCTCGCCGAGCAGCCCCTGCTCAAAGCGGAGAACTTTGCGGCCGCCCGAACGGCCCCCGCCTGCCCGCGGCCCCGCTCGGGCCCGTGGATAAGCGGCCGTTGAGTGTGCGGGTCCAGGCCCGCCAACGGGGACGACCTTTGGGTGCGTGAGCAGTTGGCCAAGGGGTGCAGGCCCGTTTCAGGTGCGGAACGGGTGCTCTATCATCGGGACTCTGTTTACGGTGCTCCGGGCCCTGAGCGGGGGGGGATATCCTCAAGCAGTGCCACGACTCTAAGGCGGCGGGCCATTTTGGGCTTTTCAAGACGCTGCAGCTGGTCCGACGGGATTTTTGGTGGCTTAAAGTGCGGAGGGATGTGGAGGACTATGTGGGATCCTGCCCTGTGTGCCACCGGGCAAAGAATCAGGGGGGCAAGCCGGCGGGCTTGCTCCAGCCTCTTCCGACTCCTTCCGCTCCCTGGAAGATGATTTCGGCTGATTTCATCACCGACCTCCCCAAGTCCAAGGGCTTCACCACGATCCTGGTCGTGGTGGACTGTTTCACCAAGATGGGACACTTCATCCCCTGTGTGGGGGTGCCTACTGCCAAGGAGACTGCTGATATGTTTGTGCAACATGTGTTTCGGCTGCATGGACTTCCACAGAGCCTGGTGACGGACCGGGCACCCAAGTCACTTCCCAGTTCTGGAAGGCTGTCCAGAAGCTGCTGGGGATTGATGTGCGTATGTCAACGGCTCACCACCCGCATACCGATGGGCAAACCTAAATGGTTAATGCCACTTTTGAGCAGTATCTGCGCTGCTATGTCAACTATCAGCAAAACAACTGGGCGTCCTTGTTGTCCTTGGCGGAGTTTGCTTACAACAATGCGACGCAGGAATCCATCAAAGAGACTCCTTTCTTTGCCAACTATGGACACCACCCTCGGTTCTACCCTCCGGTGGACCCGTCTGGGGACGTTTCAGAGGCTAAGGATTGGCTCCGGGAGCTCACTGCGCTTCAAGACTTGCTACGTACTCAATTGGACCAGGCGAAGGCCGACTACAAGCGGATGGCTGATCGGCGGCGCCAGGAGGGTCCTGCGATTCTGGTGGGGGATAAAGTTTGGCTGTCCACCAAGAATCTGCCCACGCAACGCCCCAGCCGCAAGTTGGATGCCCGGTTTTTGGGGCCTTACAAAGTGTTGGAGCGGGTGGGGCCTGTTTCCTTCAAGCTCCAGCTCCCTGCGGACATGAAACTCCACCCGGTGTTTCATCGCTCCTTGCTCCGCCCGCGGGGGGGTGCGGCCTGATGTGACGCAGCCGCCTCCCCCTGTGATGCGGGAGGGCGGGAGGAGGTCGAAGTGCAGGACATGTTGGATGCCCGCATCCGGTACAGGAAGTTGGAGTATTTCATTGACTGGAAAGGTTTTGGCCCGGAAGAGCGTGCTTGGGTCAAGGCTCGCGACGTCCACGCGCCGGAGTTGGTGGCCCGTTTCCATCGCAAGTATCCTGACAAGCCTAAGCCCCGGGGGCGGCCCAGGGGGGGCCCTGAGGGGGGGGATAGTGTAGCACCCATGGGCCCGTTCGTGCCAATGGGAGGGGGCGAGGCACCGGGGGTCCCGATGCCATTAGGTCCCGTACAGGCTGAAGGGGACTCGGAGGATGAGTTGGAAGGCCCAGACCAAGACTGGACAGCAGTGCAATTGCCCAGTCCACCTGCAGAGAGCTTAGCCTGGGATTTCGAGTGGGAGCATTCTCCCGGAGAAGGAGCGGACCAGGTGGAGATGGGAGGCAGCGAAGCAGATAGCGGAGATAGTTATGAGTTCCCAAACGGCCGAGGTTCCCAAGACCTGGCCGAACAGCAGATGGAGGCCAGCGGCTGGGAAAGTTCGGGGGAGGCTGCTTCTCAAGGAGATAGCGATACTGAACTGGAAGAGCGGGGCCGTTCCCATAACAGACGCAGGGACATAGAGCAGGGCAGGAGGAGCTGGCATCTGTCCCTAGATCGTCACCGCTCGGAAAGTAGAGACTGAGACGCCGGGCCCTAGATCGTCGAGGGGCCCGGCCGAAGGATTAAGAACGGCCCCGTGGGAACTGATCCTCAGTTCTCCGGCCACGTCTGATCTGAAGGGCGTGAAAGCGGAGTGAACCACGGAGCCTAGTTTGGCTCTCCTTTGACCAAGTCCTGACCTTGCTATTGATTCGCATTGATTCGGATACCTTGCTTCATTCCGGAGTGAATCCGGAAACCTTGCCAAGCCCTTTGCCACGATTGCTTTTGGAACTATCCTTTGGAACTTTGCCTTCTTATTTGGACTCCAGCTTTGCTGATTGCCTTGTTCTTATTCTCTCAATGAGAATTGCCTTTTGGACTATTTTATATTCAATAAAACTAGTTAGCCTTTGCTACGTCTCCGTGTGTGTGTTAAAGGGGCAGTTCTAAGTCGGTGTTCGTGACAGTGACAGTGATTAGCTTTCACTCTCAAACCAATTTTAGTTACCAGATGAGGATGAATTGATCACGTGATTATCTGACTATATTATATTACATTTTATCTTACTATATTTTATTTCATTCTGTTTTATTGGTGTAATATATATTGATATGACTGATGGTCTCTCAATAAAGATTCATAAAAAAAAAAAGATTCATAGTGTCCTGAAGCACCATTGACTATATCGCTGTGAATCCCCAGTATTGCCTTTTTGTATTTTGTTATGATATACATGGGGGGATGCTAGCACGCACCGGCCGTTGATTTTTCTTAAAGTGAGAGGATTGCACCTTATTATTTGTTGATATTTAGATACTCATGTATCACAATGCTGATGTTTGAAATACAATATTGATTTATGTTTGACTTCTCATCGCATTGCCTCTTTGTTTTCATATATACATGTGCCTCCATCGAGAGCAGAGGGTCCAGGGTTACCCCAAGGCCCTTAACAAAAGACGACGGACGAAGAGACACGCCGTCCCGGGTCAGAAGCTGGACATCGCCACCGCCCGGGCGACCGAGCCACAGGATCTCTGTCTTGGCTGAATTCACCTTCAACCTACTGGCTTGCAGCCATCCAGTAACGGCCTCAAGGCAGCGATGGAAATTATCGGGTACGGATTCGCCCAGCCATCCCTCCTCAGAATGAGCTGGGTGTCATCAGCGTACTGATGGCATCCAAGCCCAAAGCTACACACCAGCTGGGCAAGTGGTCACATGTAGATGTTAAATAACAGAGGGGGAGGATTGCCCCTGAGGGACCCCACAATGAAGCGGGAGCCCTCGGAGACAACCTCACCCCTCCTCACTCACTGCAGTCGGTTCCGGAGGAAGGAAGACACCCAGTTAAGAGCGATGCCCCTAACCCTCGTCCCGGCAAGGCGGTGAGTCAATAGATCATAATCGACAGTGTCAAACGCTGCTGTGAGGTCCAATAACGCAAGCAGCGCCAACCGCCTTGATCCAGCTGGCAGCGTAACTCATCTGAGATGGAGACCAGAACCGTCTCCGTCCCATGCCCTGAACGGAAGCCGGACTGGAAGGGGTTTGCCAGCTTGCATCATATAGGAATGCCTGCAACTGCTCCATTGCTGCCCTCTCAACCACCTTGCCCAGAAAGAGAGATTCGAAACTGGGCGGAAGTTGGAGGGGACCGTTGGATCTAATCCCGACTTCTTCAGCAATAGAGTGGCCACCGCCTCTTTTAAACCCTCTGGAAATACTCCCTGCTCCAGGAAGTATTGATTATATTCAACAGATGGTCTCGTAACCCCTCCAGACTGGCTTTCACCAGCCAAGAAGGGCACGGATCAAGGGAACAGGTGCTTGGGCAAGTTGAAGCCACGATCCTATCGACAGCCTCTGTGTCCAGTGGGGCGAACCGGTCGAAGATGGGCCCGGCAAGAGGCCACGGGGTCTCAAGTTCACTAACTGTATCAATCGTAGCCGGAAGGTCCTGGCGGAGGGTCGCAATCTTGTCCGCAAAGAAACTCTGGAAAGCCTCGGCAGTAAGGGCCTGATTATCATTGTTTGGGATGGTAGGGACCATCGTCAATGACCTAATTATCTTAAACAATTGTGCCGGGCATGAATTTGCAGAAGCTATCAAGGTTGCATAGTATGAATTTTTCGCCTCCTTGATAGCATGCTCATAAGTGTCGCCCCCTTGGGCCCCTTGGCACTTGACCTCCCCGGACAACAGACAAGGCAGCTGAGGTACAACAAGCTTTATTGATTATAAGGTAGCAGAGGTAAGTATATAGTCCAGGAAGCCTTTAATATGCAGCCTCTGGATAGCAGCAAACACTGGAATCAGCAAAGCTTGAGTATCCGCAACAGCAGGATCTCAAGCGGAGGATATTTAGGAACGAATGCGGGATGCGATAGATAGTCTCTGAGCCCCCAACCGGCACAAGAAGGTTGGCGGCTTTAGGTACTGCAGGCAAAGTCAATGCAAAAGCAACACAGCTTCTCCGCAGGTCTCAGCAATGAACAGGAACAAGGCTAGAGGCTGGAACGAGGCAGCCGAGGAAGGCTGGCTGGCTGGATCTTAGTAGCTGGCCATCAGGCCCGGTTCACATTGGCATCATGGCAATAGCGGTCGTTGGTACGAGATGCTGCTAAGCAGGATCTCACAGCTTTTATAGGATTTCTGTCAGCAGGGCCCAGTGCGTCGAACATCAAGTTGGATGATGGATGAGCCCCGGGTTGTTTTGAGAACCTCAGTCCTGAAGAATGTAGGCCCTCGTTAGTGTGAACCACCTGGACTGGGGAGTAGCGCTTCCAGCTCCTAGTGCCCGCTTCTGCTATCAGCTTAGTGGGCTTCGCATGGCCTTGACATGCCTGCACCATAGCATCTCCCTTGGACGGTGCAGGAGAGCAGTAAAGAGGCCCATGACAGGGGCGGGGAGTTAACACAGCTGTGCTGAAAGCTTCTCAGAAACAGGCGGGCAAAATGCAGACCCAAGGAAAGATGCTGTCTGAAGCCCTTGAAGCCCTTGGGGTGCGACAATAAGCATCTTTTAAAAGCTTATAAGCTGATTTCGAGCCTCCGTCACGGAGTCTCCTCCACACGCTCTCTAGCCGTCTCTTTTCCCACTTCATCGCTCGTAGCTCCTTGGTGAACCAAGGAGAACGATTGCTGCGGGGTCGGAGAGGGCGTCTAGGGGCAATCTCATCGAGAGCATTGGACAAGCTGTTATTCCAGGCGTCCACAAGCTCATCGACAGAGGTGCTGTCAGACTCCAGATCCCTCAGAGCATTCAGGAACCTAATGGGTTCCATAAGCCTCTTTGGGCGAACCCACATTTGTTCGGCGCCCTTGCAAGGCGAAGGAACCAGTTCTATCCGGATTCTCAGGGCACAGTGATCCGACCATGGCACCTCTATGACAGAGGCTAGGGTCACTTGGACGCCAGTGCAGAAGACTAAGTCCAAGGTGTGACCTGCCTGATGTATGGGGCCCGAGTCGCAGAGGGAGAGCCCTAGTGTTGCCATGGTCGACACTAGGTCCACTGCTGCAGTTGAAAAAGAGGCTGTATCGGCATGGACATTGAAATCCCCCCAGAACAATAAGCCTGGGGAATCTCAATGACCACTCCGACATAGTCTCAAGCACCAGGGATAGACTTTCAGCTGGTGCGCTAGGCGCTGGGTACACCAGGAGAAAGGCTATACTCTCCTGGGACTCCCACACAAGGCCAGCAGATTCAATCCCCGGAGCGTTCAGCGCAGGCACTGCCCTGAGAGATAACAAATCACGGGAGAACATGGCCATCCCCCCCCCCCCCCGCCTCCCAGTTCTTCTCTGGTAGGTGACAACGTAGCCGGGAGGAGTCAATTCGTTAAGGAAAATCTCGTCACCTTCTTGGAGCCAAGTTTCGGTTACACAGAATAGATCAGGCGCTAGCTCAGAGACAAAGTCTTGAAAGGTGGCTGTCTTATTCCTGATAGACCGGGCGTTCACCAATACCAGAGAATAAAGGGAGGAAGCTGGAAGTCTGTCATCAGTGTACTTTGGGATAGGACGCAGGTCAGAATAGGCTGGAGTCTGCTCACGACTCTGGCGAATTTTCTCAATAGGCCTGTGCCTACCACCATATTTCCCATTCTCACCAATCATTGGTATCAACTGATTGGTCATTAAACCTCCATGTAGTCCTAAAAAGTTTGGGGACCTCTGATCTAGAAGCAAACCAGATGAGAAAGACCTTTTCCCATTTTCAAATGCTGCCATTGTAAGCCGTCAGAAATCTTGCACTACAGCAAACCTTGATGATAAAAAAGGTTTTCTCACATTCATTGACTGTGATAGACAATGTCTAGGAGCTTCCAAAGCAGGGATCCAAGTGGGAACCCAGGACTTCCCTTTTCCCAAAATATCAGAAGCTGAAAAGGATAGAGGCAAGGAGAGGAAGAAAACAACAGTCACTCATCTATTGTTGTTGTTATTGTTATTGGGATCAGATCCCAGGATCCAATCCCATATTATCTGCTTTGAACTAAATTAGATGAGTCTACACTGCCAGATACTCTAGAATAAGCATATAATCTGTGATATAGGGCAGCGTTGAGTCAACCAAAGACCTTCAAGGGATCAATGTGCAATGGAACCAAAGTGAATTGGGACCAAAGCACTGCAATCGCCAATGTCCATTGGGCCCATAATGCACATCTGAGCTCCCAATATACACCAGACTGTCTCCTTAAGGTTCCATTAGACAGCTTTGTAATTCACTAACTAGGGGTCCTTCAAGACAGGGCCAGATCACAAAAGGAACCAGGGTTAGGCCACGCAGAGGGCCAATATCCCAGGGTTGGGGGGGGGGTGTGCAATCTATGATAAATTGAACCAGGAAGGCATCTAGTCAGCCCCCTAACCCCAATTTCTCCTCTGAACTTACCAGAGGGGCCAAGATGCATCCTTAGGCTTCTTGGAGTAAGCTTCCTGTTTAATAGTGTGGTCCTTACTCTGAAAGTAGTAGCCCTACTCCACAAACTTTACTTGTGTGCCGCAAACTTCATTCAACATGTGGAGATGGAAGGTTCTCTTGCAAGGACAAAGTTTTCACCCTCTAGTCAACTCTCATAATCTTTTCAGGATAAAAGCAATGAGGATCAGATATGTATGATCCAGGAACAAAACTTGTAAGAACAATGTGCATATTCGCATCTGCACATTTAAAGTTTTTAAATAAAGTTTGTGGAGTAGAACTACTACTTTCAAAGTAAGGACTACACTTGGGAACTGACACTGGGAATGTTGTTTGGTCAACTGCCATTTTGAATTAGGAGCTCCCGAGATAAAGGTACTGTGTGGATGGGCCCTAACAGAGCAGCACTCGCCCAACATCACTCAGTGGGTTTCCATGGCTGAGCAGGGATTTGAACCCTAATTTTTCATTGTCTTAGCCCAACACACTACACCATGGCATCTTTTACACATTAGAAACAATAGGTAACAATTGTTTCCCTAGTTCATTAATTTTAATTTGACAAGGATATTTTGGAGGAAGATGTGGAATAGGCCATCAAACATGATTCCTCTGTCTGCAGTCTGAAATAATGCAACCCCCAAGAACTGTGATCTTTATGGTCTATGTGCAGATATTTTTATGGACCTTTGTAGCTCATGTTTACACAAATACAGACAACATGAAACTCAGGTTTCAAATTGTATTGAAAATTATACAAAAGCCAAAGTCCTAACTCCTTAGTTAAATGTGAGGTGAGAACAAGCATTTGCCCAAAATATTAAACTGAAATTCCTCAGTTAGCCCTTTGCACACAACATAGGAAAAGAAATACAAAGGCACCTGCAGATGCTGCCAGCACATTGTAAGACAATTCTTTTACAAGATTAATGAAAGGGATCTGTGCTTCCATCCTCTGCACTGAGAAGGTTTTACTCATTTTGCAAATATCCTAAAATGCAGTGGTGTTTCTCAGTCTTTGGTATGTAAGGGGGGTTAAAGAAGAGGTGAGTAGAACATTGCAATATAGGTATAAGAATATTGCATGGCCATAAGGGATCAGAATGTGCTGAGTGGGGTTATTTTTCTGTAAATATTTGCCATAGAACTGTGTCAGATTCCTGTGTGCAAATAGATATATGGAACGCACTGTGCTTGGACAGCACAATATACCATGATTGTCATCTTCTTTCTTTATTGGTTTCTTTATGAATTTTACACTGAACACCTTCAAGTTGTCGAAGAAAAATATTTTTTAATCCCATGGTAAATAAACTCAATGAAGCACACCATTAAATTTTATAGTGAAGATATTGCAAACACCGTAAAGCAAAGTAGTACAAAGTTGATTCTGTGTTCTGCAAATTTAAGCAACATTTAAGCAAGTGGTGAGTATTAAATACAGCCAGGGCACATTTAAAATTTCAATAAAATCCTGGTATTGTGAAGGCCTAATTTATTTTATTTTTACCTTCTGCACAACTGTTTGTGTCATGTGCCTTCACATGCCTCTGATTTATAGTGACTTTATCCTAGTTTTTCTTTTAAAAGGTTTATTCAAGAGCGGTTTGCCACCCCTTTCTTCTAAAGATGAGATGGTGTGTCAACACTACATTGGCCCTTACTTTCTGCAAGTATCAACTACAGTAAAACATAATAGCCTGTAAGAGTTGGCCTAAATTTAATATAAAATTATAAACAGTGTCCAACAAAAACAATATACCCCTTTACAGCTAATATTAGCTACAATGATTGTTTGAATGCTAAGTGAATGAATTGATAATGAAGAATAAACGTTATAATGATAATAATAATAAGAATTACAAATTCCATCTAAAATTGGATTTTGATGTAGCACGTTCACGTTGTTGTCCCTGTTCACTTCACTGCACTTCTCTACTACTGGAATCTAATCCTGTCAGGATTAAAGGAAGGTGGAGGGAATGCAAAATAAATCAAAAATCATATACTTTTGCTACTGTATACATTTGGGGGAGGGGGCACACTACATTTTTACTAGGAGGTATATTGGTATTGTATGCTTTAAAGTTATTTCTGATTTAGGGTAACCTAAAAGAGTAGGACTTGTCCATGGTCACCATTAGATTTTCAGTGGGATTTGAACCCCAGTCTTTAGAGTCATGGTCCAGCCAACTACAGTGTCCAGATGTATGAATATTGTGTCCAGATGTATGGATATTGTGTATAATGGTCCTCCCCATTATACACATACCAGTAGCACCTCTCCCACCAACCACACTTTCATCCCTTGTGTGTGGTAGCTCTACCATGTATAAGGATATGTTTTGAAAGCTATTTCACATTGAGACTCACAGTGACAATCACTTGTTTGTAAATGTTTGAGGGGAATCATTGGGCACATCTACATGGACCAAGGTAGCAGCATGCATTGAAGGTTTTCAATTGGGATAAGCAAAGTTAGGGAATACTTCTTTTTAAAGCCCATAATGTGCATCAGCATGCTTAAGTATAAACTCCATTGCATGGAAAACCTGATTAAGGGGTGGATTCTCCAGCAATTTGCATGTGTGCATTTCAGCATAAGGATTGGGGGAGGGAGACAGCCCAATTCCTCCATGGCCATGAAACTGTGGATCCTGGAACTAGACTAAAGTCAAACTCTGCAGTGCATATGAGCACCATATAGGCCTTGATCAGTTCCAATGATTCCCATCTAAACAGCTCCACCATGAAATGCTTCTTCCTCTGCTAGTTTCACACCAAAACCAGCAGAGGAGGAAGTGAACAGTGTAACTGTGCCCATTGTCTGCTCCAAAATGAAATAATTATTTAGGCCTTCCAAGAAAATTGATATGCAGGACTTCAGGATAACCAAAAGAGGTACTGTGATTTTTCACACCACACATCAAGGTGAGTAGCGTGTGGTTCTCTCATCTCTACTGAGCCTACTATATTGGGTAGATGGAAACTGGAGTTCAAGCATAATTGATGGGCCAGACTGTCCCCACTCCTGCAGTGCATCATTCACTACTGCAAAATTATTCCCCATTGAGAAAATGAGGAGGATTAGATGGTTTTACAAGATTAAATAAATCGGTCATCTATTCTTAGTTATTGGTCATGGTAGCATATCCACAAGTTCAGAGACACTGGCTCTGTGAAAGTGTGCTTATTGGGCCTGGTTAGGTTTCTCGGATGTCCCAGAAACTTGGATGTCTCCGAAACTCAAAATGAAATCGGATTTAAATTACTTCTGACGCAATTTTGAACAGATTTAAGCATACTGGAAGTATCTTCGCCATTTTGAAGCAGCTGCCGCCATTTTTGGAAAGGATCAGAATGCATTTCTACCCTTCTCTTGGAGCCTTCCCTCATTGACTGGTTGGAAGCAGGTGGTTTGCATGCAGCCACTTGATTTCCTCCAGCTAATGAGTGAAATACACTTTGAGGGGGCTGGTGTTCATGGCAGCCATTGGCCTTTTTAAAGGCCAGCACATGCCTCGTGTCCACATTCGATCTTGGGACGCAAAGGGAGAAGGGTGGAAGGGAAGGCAAGGCTGTGGAAGGGAACCCAAGGTTATGGAAGGGAATGCAAGGCTGTGGAAGGGAACGCTGTGGAAGGGAAGGCTGTGGAAGGGAAGGCTGGGGAGAAGGGTCTTCAAACGGCTGCACCTTTGGCCGTGAGCTGAGCACAGCAGTTCTGGGGCTCTGATAGCCTCTATCCACCCAGTTTGTGTTGTGTAGTAGCCTAATTTCTGTGTGTTGGCTTGGCATCACACACTCAAACACTTTCTGTAATCCAGCAAAAAACGGCTGAGAGAGCCTGCCTCTATTCACCCAGTTTTCTTGTGCAGCCTTATTAAACTCTGTGTTGTTATCACACATTCAAACACTTACTGTAATCCAGTCTTAAATGTTTTGAATATTTTGTACCAGTTTGTAATGTTTAAATGTTCTGTACCAGTGTGTAGCAGTCTATAAGTGAGGGAAAGCGAATCCCCCAAGTTTTGCCTGTCCTGTTTCCAGGTTTTTGCAGGTTTTCGCACATTCGCCATTAATGAATTAATTCTGAATTTTGGAATATTTCCGAATCAATTTCCAAATTTTTACTAAAAATTACGGAAGTCTATCAGATTTGAAGCGCCAGCGCCCCCTACATCCGAGGTGAGTTTTGAACCATTTTTATGGATCAACCAGGCCTAGTGCCTATCACATGTTAAGAGTCAAACTCTGATGGGGACAGCTGAACACACACAGAAAGTCCTTCAATGATCACTGTATGCTGCCTTAAAGAAATTTTTTTTCAGTGAGGCTACTAAAGCAGCAGAAGCCATGCCACCCATGTTTAGTAGTGTGAATTTGGAACATGGTTGTTGGTAGTAACAACCACAAAGGCACTGAGAAGGCGCACATGCCCAGATGTTGCTCCTCTGCCCCGAATGAAGCCATCATGTTGAAAGTGCAGGATTGTTTATAATAGAATCATATAATAATAGAGTTGGAAGAGACCACATGAGCCATCTAGTCCAACCGCCTGCCATGCAGGAAAAGCACGATCAAACCACCTCTGACAGATATCTGCACTGACAGAGCAGTCATTCCACATTCCCCTTGCAGTTTCCCTTTGGTCCTGAAAAGCTATTCGTGAAGCCTAGGAAACCATCTGGGGCAGATTGCATGAAGATGTCGATGCCTGCACAGCAAAAACAGAAAAGGCCCTGTTGCACATACAGAATCCCTTGAATATGACCTTGGGCTTTGCTCTAGGTTCTCCAGTTGTCCTTACTTGAATCAAATCACCCATAACATTTGTACTGTACAAATGAAGCAGTCTACTTACAATTTATTTATTTGTTCATATATTAAAGCATAGTTTCTGTGGGTATCTATACTAAAAGTAACAGAGTTTTAAAAAGAAATATATCCTTGCTTAATTTTAGTTTGCCTGTTAAGACATAAGAGTTTAAGCATGGCATATGGTTTTATGTTGACTATCTGTTCCTTTGTTTTTCCACATTCTTTTCTCTTTGCCTCAGTCTAATCTTGAACCATTTTATGTTCTGTTTCTGTCTTCGGTCAAACTCTGTATTTGACTATGCACAAGTTATATGTGAGTTATGTGTTTTACAAAGAAAAATACATAACTAGGGCCCTTCCACACAGGACCTATATCCCAGGATCTTATCCCAGATTTTCTGGTTATCCCAGATTATCTGGCAGTGTGGACTCATACAACCCAGTTTAAAGCAGAAAAGCTGGGATCAGATCCTGGGATATAGGGCCTCTCTGGAAGGGTCCCTAGACTCTTTGTTGGTAGGCAGGTTAGGATGGGACTTGTTGTGATTCCATGCCAATTTGATTACTCGGAGAGATCTACTACTGTCCTTTACTTTGCCCAACACTTTTCATCCAAAGGTTTTTAATCAGTTAGTTCAATTGATTTATCAGTTTACTGCAACTTGTTATACTTAATGCATTCAATGTATTATGCATTCAGTTAGTCACAGGGCATTGCCTTGCACATATTGATAATGCAGGTAGACAATAGCATTTTATATGGTCCCCAATTACCTGCTTTTTCTTTTTCCAGTAGATGTCCTTAGATTCCTCCAGCATTGCATTAAGAATAAAAGTAAAAAGTGGCCTTAGAATGCCAATTTCTTTTCACCAAATCTCAAGAGGGCTTTACATTAGTATAGAAAGCTTTTTTCTGAAATGCTTTGTATTGTTTACCATTGATGTTCTGTAGACCTTTTATATAATAGTTTCTATATTTTATTTATGCCTTCATTGCCTAGATAAATTATCCCCATGTTCCATGGAAACCACTAAACGAATAATGATGCAAAGCATTTGTTTTGTCACCAGTAAGTCTGGCCAACAGCTTGATTTAGTGGGCCTACTCTCACTATTTATGCTTTTATGGTACTTTCTGGAGAGGGGGAATACCATGTCCATCTTAGGCATAAAATATTACACAGAATGTCTTAAATACATGTAAATTAGTAAATGTTAAGCTATGAGGCCACAATGGATTTTAAGAAACTTCCCAACTCTGAAAAAATAGATGTGACCACACTTTGGTAACTGACTAAAGATCACAGAATAAAAAGATTCATGGCCTTACTTTGGTTTTTTTAAAAAAAATATTTATTCAAATAGAAATACATTTGCAAGTGTTTATTGCATACAATGCAATACTTTCCAGCTATTAGTGTTTCATAATCACACTGGGGGGGAATTGGCAATGAAGAGTTGTGTATTATTACCACATGAGGGTGCTATCTCCTCAGTAATTCCTTCCTCCAAAGGGTGAATTTCAAGTAAGCTTTGGTATGCTGAAATTCAGTTTTCAAGAGATTTGGGAAGTCTTGTGGTGAACCTGTCACATACATCTCATTTGTCAAACAATGTTTAAAGGATGAATCTTATATGCTTGAAATTCCAAATATAAAGGAGAGCCCAACTAGCCATAAGAAAAACACAAACAGAGAGACATAATAGCTGCAGAGGAATTGCCAAAACCTAAGGTTTTACTCAGCTTTTTTAATGAAATGCTCAAGCAAAATGAGAAAACTAATACATTTTGCCACCTTTTTTTAGCATTTAAGAATTTCTTTATTCCTGTTGTATCATTTCAGTATTCACTAGGTAAGACTATTCAGAGTTGTTGAGCCAGTTTAAAAAAAAACAGTTTTGTCTCTTAAACTTATCAATACCAATCAAATAAGGACATTGACTAAAGCACCTACAAAACTAGGTGATGTACATAAACCCCTAACATAAAGACTTTGGTCTAAATTTATTTATTTATTTATTTATTTATTTATTGGGCTTCTATGCCGCCACTCCCGGGGGGCTCGGGGCGGCTCACATAAGCAGGATACAAAACAATATGTTAAAAACAAGTTAAAACATGGCAAAGTACAACAACAATCTAAAAACAACAAGATTAAAAGCCTGATGTGGAGAATACAAAGCACAACAGGTACAGGAGGTTACAGACATGACGGGCTATGCATAGGCAGAACCTATAGGCCAAAAGCCTATTGGAATAAATAGGTCTTGCAAGCCCATCTGAAAGGCAGGAGATCTTGGATGGTGCGCGTTTCGGCTGGGAGGGCGTTCCACAGTGTGGGCGCAATCACGGAAAACGCCCTCCTACAGGTTGCCGTTAATTTAGCTGACTTCGCAGAGGGGATGTCTAGCAGGTTGGTACCTTCCGACCGCAGTGATCTCGTAGGGCAATATGGGGAGAGACGGTCCCTCAGATACGCTGGCCCCAGGCCATGCAAAATTGATTTGCCAACCCCAAACTTGCCAATAATTTGCTGAGAGGCAAGTTAAAACTTAAGCACATTGATTCATTCAAGTGGGACAATCAATTGGATCCAGGCCATTGTTACCATTAGCCTCTGATATTTTTCCATACAGATTCATGTCAAGCTGGACCTGTGTGTGTGTGTGTGTGTGTGTGTGTGTGTGTGTGTGTGTGTGATAATGAGATTTCAAATTTCATAAACTTTCTTCATCATTTTTCCATTAACACCAGAATCTGAACTGCATTATTATTATTTTTCAGAGGAATATTTTCAATTTCCTTTTGGGGGAAAGACCCTTGATGATGGCTTGACCTTCACCCTGAATGTATTAGAACTTGTTGCTTTCTGCCAAGCCACTTTGACAATGTAATTGCTAAAATACTTTGGCTGTCTACTAGTATACTCAGTCTGAAATGACAGATACAGTATATATACACCATGCTAAATGAATTCTGGATTTTGCTGCCACCCCTCTTGTAACTAGGGCTAGACTCCAAAAATGTCTTTTCCCCAGCCATCTTAGGGAAGAACATGATTCCATAAATCCATAGCAAACAAGCTAGATAAACAGAATGATAAGCCAGTTCCCATTTGTGCATGATACTTGGTGTTAAAAGCTTGTGCTTTCAAGCTAAGAATCAAACTATATATGCAGTCTGAAAGATCCATGAATAAATCTTGCACCACACTTTCTAATTTTCCATTTAGCCTTGTTAGCAAGGAATACCTTTTGCCAGATGTAAACTCAGTTTACCAAATGCAACTATTTCAGACTAGAGATAGTCTAGTAGTCTCAGTGATCAGTACTCAGTTGGTCTCCCGGAGCACCGTCACACTACACAGTTACGACACTGTGATTCCACTTTAACTTTTATGGCAACATCCCATGGAATCCTATGTTTTGTAGTTTGGAGTGATATCAGAGAAGCTGTGTGATTCCAAGGACTCCCCCCTAAACAGCAAATCCTGCAAGGAACTGTAATAGTTACAGTGGAATTATAGTATTACAATTATATGGGATGAAAGATCAAGCAATGGGGAAAAAAGTGACTGCAATGGTTGTTCATAGATTATATTTCTGTTTCATATTCATATCCATACTTTAACCTGGGGAAGGGAGCTGAAAAATATTGCTGCCTGGCCTGGTTTTACACACATTTTATGAACTCAAAAATAAATGAATCACAATTGCACTGTACTTACCCTTGTATCCATGTTTGTTCAATAAAAAAAAATCAGAAAATTATAAATTTGTTGTCTATGTTATCCCAAGTACAGGCATTTCTGCCATGTTTTGGAAGTCTCCTGTGCCATTTTAGACCCAAGAATTTATTTCTGACAGGGGATCACATCAGAAATGGACCTTTCAGTAGTTCCATCTTAAGAGAAAAAAACTCTCTCCCATACCTTAAATGACCCAAGAATGTGTGACAACATTTCTATCAAGCACCTTTGTGTATTAAAATAAACTTTTAGCTTATTTCTTGAAATGTTTGCTTTGGTAAGTAGAAATGATTGAGAGAATGGAGTCCCAGATTCCTTGGGAAAGCACTATATCACCATAGTCTCTGATAGTTGCTCAGTCCTGTCCTAAATAAATTGAAACCCAAATACAGAAAGGAGTGCCTTTCCCATATCAACCTACCCTGTTGTGCTCATCTACCAGGTGCCTCTGTTCTTAGAGGAGTATTGTGTAGACTTATTTCTTTATTATTATCTATTTATTTTCAGTATTTATATTCCGCCCTTCTCATCCCACAGGGAACTCAGGGTGGATTACCTATGCACATATACATGGCAAACATTCAATGCCATTTAGATATACAACATATATAGTCAGTCACTGAGACAATTTAACATTACACCTTTTTCCGGCTTCATGAGGGTAAGCTCAATTCTGGTCACAGGGGGAGCTCCCGCTTCACAGTTCACTTGTGACATCGAGTCCTTTGATGGAGTACTTCCTCATTCTCCTGCACACTGCTGGAAGGTTTTATGGTGTCGTAAATTAGTTAAATTGGCCTCCCTGCATAAAGTGTTACCTATATTTTCTACTTGACAGATGCAACTGTTTTTAGGTCAACAGCAAGCTAGACTATTAATGGTTGGGAGCTCACTCCACCCCAGGCTGGCTTTGAACTCATGACCTCTTGGTCAGTAGTGATTTAATGCAGCTGGCTACTAACTAGCTGTGCCACAGCCCGGGACTTTCTTGGAAATGCATCATGGTTACTGTTGTATACCCACCCACTGAGATTTGCTTGAGCCTTAGGCTGGAATCATTTTGACCGAAGTCAAAAAATGTTCCTGTTGCCTGAACAGTTTTATTTATGGTCAACCTTTTGATTGTTTTGTTTTGATTCTCTTGATTACATGATGCTGTTTAAGCCTAATGATGTATTCCTCATACGATATTTTAAATAATGTAATAAAATGAAATCATGCTTACATCATTGATGCAGGATAAAGCTTCAATATTAGAAAATGTGTAAACCTTCCCTAATGTCCTGATTTCCTCATACCAGTCCCACACTCCACTGATGATGCTGTTATGCAAAAAAGGAGAAAACATACAAAATTACCCTAAAACTTTATAGAGTTATGACTGAGGTCATTTCTATACCAAGCACTTAATCTGGGGTCAGTCTGGAGCATTCTGTTGGTATCCAGACAACCCAGGTAGTCTGGTACTGCATTGGTTTGACTAGCTCATGCCCTTAGCATAGACTGCAACACTCATATGACCTATCCCCTTTCCTAAGCTGATCAGGGAAGTTATGGTGATGGTGTGCTTTTAAGGGCCCATCTACATGGGGCCCAAAACAGGCAAGCTCCAGAGAAGGGGGAATGGTAGCCAGGTAAGTTATTTTATTTTAAAGGGTTTTGGGGAGGAGGTGTGGGTGTCTCCCTGCCCTCCCAGATGGCTCCAGAATGGCATCTAGACATCCAGCAGTAAAAGCACAAGTTTTTCAGGCTGCTGTGGGGACAGAAGTCCACCCCAACCTGAGTTTTTTTAAACTCAGGTTGGAGTGGACTTTTTCCCTGTGTGGAACTAACCTGAGCAACAGATTGTGCCAAAATTGTCCAGATCTAAATCTTTAGGTGGCCACAAAGCCTACAGATATTCTGGATTTTCCTACAAACTCCAGAACACCACCACCCAGCTTTGCTTAATGCAGAGCAAAGTCAAGTTAAGGGGGAAAAACTCAGGGTTAATATGAATACTTTTACTAGCACAAAAAGATTCCAGACATTAAGCAGAATAATGGTAAAAGGCAGGATCTATTCATCACCTGTGAAGTAGAACATTATGTTTGTGATCCTTGATTCTGATCATACATGGATATGGGGCAAAATGACTGAAAAGATTATTTCAGCTGACTTGATGGTCTACTGGTGTAACCTGTGTGTATAATGGTTTGAGAATTGGATATAACTCTAGAGACTAGGGTTCAATTCCCCACTCAGTATGGAAACCCACTGGGTGACCTTGGGAAATTAAACTCACCCAGCCTATGAGGAGGCAAAGGCAAAGTAAGGCCTCTCAGAAGAAATCTTGCCCAGAAAATACTCTCATAGCTTTAGGGTTGCAATAAGTCATAAATGACATGAAGGCATGCATATAACAACAACAATGAGAACTTTCATGGCCAGTTTCCAAAGACTGTGAAGTAATGACAAGACAATGATTATGGTATGTATTATTATGAGAACTTTTGATTCACAAGGCACTAAAGACAGGACAATTCTACTTACAAGTCTGTGTCTAGCAGTTGGTGTGATAGCAACCATACACCCCCACATTAACAACAATGCCAGTACTAATAGCAACAGTGATCAGAACAGGAACAACAAGCACAGCAAAGAATCAGGACTGATTAATTGATTGCAAGCACAGCACTGAACTGGGAAATTCTTGTAAGGCCACAAGTAAACCAATTGGAGGATAGGAGAAAGAATGTTTGCTTAACTACCCAGTTAGAGCACTTTAAAAACTTTAATTACCATGGCTACCTTTCCAAGAATCCCAGCATTTGTAGTTCAATAAGGTGCTGCAGTTCTCTGACTGAGACTTAAATACCTCATCTCAGGATTCAATAGGATGAAACCATCACAGTTGAATTGATGTCAAAAATAATCCAGTATGAAAAGGATTTTGAGACTGCATTGCATTATAGGTCATTTAACAACTTGTGTGTCTTTTGGTAAGCATGATTTATCCCTGTCTTACAGGATTACAAATTGGCATGTATGAATCTGGTTTCTAACCTACTCCACTCTCTGTCATATTTTCCTGTTGTGGGGTGAGGTAAATTAAGATAGCATCTCAAAAGTCACCAGGGTACAGGGAACAGGGAAAGGGCAAGAGTTTGAAGAAAAATATCAGCCCTTAGCCAGTGTTGACAGGGACTCACATAACTATGTAAACAACTTTCATTCAGATGCTACAAGTGACTTGAAGGGTATGATGAAGGGAAAATCTTTCAGATCAGTTGATCTTCCAAAGCCATGGATTCTATATCCATGAAATGAACAAGCCATTGCTAGAAAAAAATAAATCCAAAACGCAATCTTTGATTTTGCCATTTTACAAAAGAGATACCATTTTACTTGGGCATTCAAGGATTTTGCTATCCATAGAGGGTCCTGGAATCAAGTCCTAGGAGATACCAAGGTCCCACTGCACAAACAAAATGGAGGACGAAAATGGCTATCATTTGGAAATTCTCATGGAAGAGAACATGGATATACAACTTCTGCTCTTGTGGCTGGTAAGCAATATGAAGGCTTACGATAACTAGTACTGGTTGCATTTCTGCTCTCTGTTGTTTCTAGTTTTCTGTGGCTTCCAGCTTGTCCATTTTTATTTTTTATTTTTTATTTATTTCTGGTATTTGTACCCCGTCACTTCTCTATCCCCAAAGGAGGACTCAGGATGGCTTACAAAGGGCTTACTAAGGGCACCGATACGATGCCACTACACAACAGTTACAATAATAAAACCATAATTGAACATAAATCACAATTAAAACATTACATCAGCAATCATTAAAACAGTAAAACACTTTCCATATCTTCATTAGGATACAATTAACTATGATCCTCATGATTTTCCAAATTTATTACAAATCCCTTAAAACTAGTTCTTTATCTGATTCCCATTATTTGAGCTATGGAGTAATAATGGTATTTCAGAGACCCAAAATTTCAAGGCCAATGTTCATTATTACCAGCAATGGCTTCTATATAAGAGTTCACATATTAGAAATTTCTATTAATTGAGCAGAGTAGACAGAAAATTGTTGAGATAGCTAGACTACTTGGTAGCACACTGTTAATGCTCATATATATCAGTCATCACACTCATACATCCTCCACGATTATCCAAAAGCTGAAAGTGGAAATTTTCTCAAATGCTTGCAACACCTACATTTAATTCAAATTACTCACTTATTTCAGACTCTATATGTAAGTGAGGAAGGGGGCGGAAGGATGTAGCTTTACTTCCTAATAGTGTTGAAGAGGAAAACATTCTGCAATTTTCAGTATTTAAGAATGCACTACACTTCCTCTCTTCTAGCTTGCCTTCATTCTTTTCAATTTTGCTGGTGATATAGCCGTTGACTACATCCCAATTGCTATAAAGAAAAAAGCTAATGCAAAGAAATCCTTATCATGTGTTTTCTCTTTAATATTAATCAGATGAGGCTGCAATCCTGTTTCACTTTAATCTTCAAGTTGTATCTTAAAACTGTGTATTCTTCATGAAACATGGAATGAAAGCTAGCCTTAACTATCATTGCTCATCATCTAGACTTTTATACAAGGATGGAAAGAATGACTTCCTATGTGAAACACACCTGTATCAACATATTAGCAAGCATTCTTGTTTATTGTGTTGTAGCAAATATACAAACATCAGTATAACTATAATAATGAGTGAATGTCTACATTCTGAATTATCAACCTCTAAGTCTGGCAGGTTCAACAATCACACTGAGACATTCTTACTAAACAACGGGTTAACAGTGAGGATTGCAACATACTACCATTCTGCCACATTCCCAGAATTTCTTGAGCTTTCCAAATTGTGCAGACATCAGAAGAGATGCATGACTGAGAAGAAGCCATGAGAGTAATGACAAAGATCCACCCAGAGGAAAAGTGTTCTTGCCATACATCAAGGGAACCACTGACCGCATAGGGAAGCTGATGAGGAAATACAACCTACAAACAACCTACAGATCCACTAAGAAAATCCAAAAAATGCTATGTTCAGCAAAGGACAAGAGGGATCCTCTCACCTCTGCAGTGGTTTACCTTCCTCTGTCGGTGATCCGGAAGCTTAAGCTGGTGCAGAACGCTGCAGCTCGGCTGTTGGCAGGCCTACCATCTTGCTGCCACATTACGCCTGTTCTGCGCAAACTGCACTGGCTTCCAATAGAGCACCGGATCACCTTCAAAGTGCTGGTTCTGACCTTTAAGGCCTCGAATGGTCTGGGGCCAGTGTACTTAAGGGACCGCCTCTCCCTATATAGTCCTCCAAGACCACTGTGATCTGAGTCCCTTCTTGCAGTGCTGAGCTGTAAAACCCTTCACCTGACCTCAACATGGAGGAGAGCCTTTAGCGCCATCGCTCCAGTATTGTGGAACGCTCTTCCTCCCACAATCCGCGCGTTGTCTAACTTACTAGCCTTTCGAAAGGCTTGTAAGACCTTTCTGTTTGTACAGGCATTTGGCCAACAATAACTCTAGGCCTTCTACCACATAGCCGTAGGCCACAGGAGTAATCTTGGTGTCTGTGCATTACTGTATAGTTTTAATTATGGATGTTAATCTTGATGTTTTATCATGTTTTTATGGTGTTTTAGCATGTATAAGTCACCCCGAGCCTGACGGGAGTGGTGACTAATAAGCCGAAATAAATAGATAAATAAATAAATATACCATGTAGCTGTGGACAAGTCTACATAGGGACCACCAAACGCAGCATTACCCAAACACGAATCAAGGAACATGAAAGGCACTGCAGATTACTTCAACCAGAGATGTCAGCCATAGCAGAACACCTGATGAACCAACGTGGACACAACATATTATTTGAGAACGCTGAAATGTTGGACCACTCTCACAACTACCATGTCAGCCAACACAGAGAAGCCATTGAAATCCACAAGCATGTGGGCAATTTCAACAGAAAGGAAGGAACCATGAAAATGAAAAAAATATGGCTACCAGTATTAAAAATTCTAAGAGTATATAAAGAACAACACTCAAACATAGGGGAATTCCAGACAAGAAACAATCAAGGACAGCTAATCACCTCTCAAGAGAGGATCCCCCCAGGCAGTAACAAGCCACACCAAAAAACTGTCAGGCCATCAAATGCTAATCAAGGTGGCCAATTGAAACATTCACACCTAGCTCCAACAGACAATAGTTCTTTCTCCCGCCCTGCACATTCCACAGATATATGAACCCAATTTTCCTAGTTTCCAACAAACCTCACAACCTCTGAGGATGCCTACCATAGATGCAGGTGAAACGTCAGGACAGAATGCTTCTAGAACATGGCCATATAGCCTGAAAAACCAACAACCCAGTGATTACAGCCAGACAGTCTTCAACAATACAGGGAGTATTTTGTTTTAGAATGTTTGGTAATATCAGTTTGGTAATTTGTAATGCTATTTATTAGGGGAAAACTGTTTTTCCTTTTGTTATTTATGAATGTTCCCATTATGATGTGGGTGAACTAAAATTCCCAAAATTGCGGCTCAATCACCCCTAAACCCCGCCAGTATTCAAAGTTGGCCACATTGGGTCTGTGTACCAAGTGTAGCCCAGATCCATCATTTGTGGGGTTCAGAGGACTCTCTGGATGTGAGTGAACTACAACTCCCAAAACTCAAGATGAATTCCTTCAAACTTCTCCAGTATATTTAGTTGATCAGTGGGCTTCTCTTTGCCAAGTTTAGTCCAGGTTGGTCATTAGTGAGGGTCATGGTGTTTTGGTGAAGTCAGATCCAAAGCAGGTGGAAGTACTGCAAATCCCATCATCCATGGTCCATCTGTAGTTAAGAAGACAGAAGGGGGTTGGACTGGAGAGTACACCCTCCCCTCTCCCCCTTTTCTTCAGAGGAGCATTTCCACAAATTGGGTAAATGTGTCATTTTAAACTTGAAAACAACAAGTGCCATCACATTACAGAATTGGCCATTTTGGCCATCTATATCTGGATCAATACTCAAAAATCCAGTTCCCAACCAGCTCTCGAAACATGAAAAGATAGCTATTCCCTATGCTTTAGACACAGAAAGAATGCTCTACCTTACATTTGAACCCAACCTAATGTGATGAACACAGTGGGTTACCACTTCTAAAGTGTAGGACTCAGTGGAATTTAGTAAATGTGATAAAGTGGTTGGCTTTAACCAAAGTTTGGAAAGGTTGTCTTTGTGGACAGCTACAAAGTCTTCACATGGTATTCTGCAATCTGTGGTTCCAAAATAATAGTGCAAGTACATGTAACAATGAATTGTTGTTTGGAGATTGCAAAGCTGTAGACAGCAAATTTCTGGCCTCATCCAGAGGGCCAAAAGCCCAAAAATCATTGTGAGACTGCACTCTTTTCTTCCTTCAAAAAACAGCATGGCAAATTGGAGAAAGAATGGATCCATCTATCATCTGAGAAGGAGCCGCTATTGTGATGGCTTGCTTCCCCTCTTCCTCTGAGCTAATAAAAATTGTCATGTTATCCCACTGCCTGTCTATGGAGGGAGAGCTGTCATTATAACCACAAGTCCTGCACTCCTCAAATCTCCATGCAGAGAGTATGATTAAGCAAAGAAAAGTCTATGATTTGTGTTGTTATGTAACACAAAATGGCTTAGTGGATGCTTCCATTCATCTAGATTTTCCTAGCATTAAATCACACTGCCCCCACACATTTTGGGTGACAATCATCAAAGTGTGATCCCAATTAGGGCTTCACCCACGCACACTCCATCCAGCTCTGCAAACTGCCAAGAGTGTCATGCATAAATGTATTCCATGCATATATATGAATGAATGGCTTTTTAAACATATGGTAGAGGATTGTTGCTGTGCCATTGAACTGAAATGATGAATAAAAAGGTCTTAACTAACTAAATATTAAGGCCTGACATTGAGCCTGTGCCTTAGCAAATTATTTCTTCAAACGGTTAGTAATGGCCAACTCTTTGAATAATATGCAAAATGCCATGTCAGCTCAGCAAGATAGGTCAAGGTGGTAAGAGCAGCTACCTAGCCCAAATCCCCAGCCCTTTCTACACTGTCATATAATCCAGTACAAAGCAGATAATCTGGATTTTATATGGCCATGCAGAGGGGGGCCCAGTGGCATTTTGTAATGCCATTATCTGAAGGAAGAATGAGTACACAGGTATAGACTGCACAATAACACAAAATAGCAAAAATATCAAATGTATTGAATGACACAGCACAGAGCATACACTGAAAGGAGGCAGTGACAATAATGCCCCCAGCGCTCTCAGTAACAATGATAAAGGCGAAAATACCAGTCCGTAGAGCGCGGTGTGGTTGCCAAGCGGAGTTCCAGGAGCTGAGGTGACGTAGCTCAATGGGGAAACACAGTACGCAAAGGATGAGGATCAGAGCAATGAAATAAACAAAGCGGAGTGTTCCAGCGTGATCCAAGCCGACAGCAATAAGCGGCTGAGGCAAATGCCTGGTAATCCTGCTTCCCAGAGCCGATAGCTCGGAGCAAAGCGCACTGCGCGCTGCGTCTGGTAACCCGAGCCACACACGTCGTCTTGGGGAGGCTCCGCAGGGGAGAAACCACAACAAACAAAGATGCTGAGTGCCAAAGAAACGGCGGGCACGCCGCAACGGCTTCAGCTGCAGGGGGCCCGTCCGTTTCGCCGATTAACGGCTTTATCAAGGGGCCAGGTGCTACATAAACAGGTGTTTCATGGAAATATATAATCTGTAACAACATAAATGTTTCAATAAAGGTCTACATAATGCAGTAAAATATAGACATGGAGAACACTATCCACAGAGTAAAACATACCGTGCAATATCATGGCCCCATCATAGGAAATTCCATGGACCCGAGGGTGGATGACAGCACAGCATAGGAGGCTTAAGTAATCAAAGGAAGGCGGAGGATAATTACACTATACTAGTAATGAGTTAAGACTGAGGGAATCGTTTAGCCCATTTGGATGTTCTGTTTTGAGTAAGGCAATTAGTCTACTTTCAGCCCTAATCAAGTTGTTATGATTGTTGCCGTGGGGATGCTGAAAGCCCTGCCAGGAGCCACCACTTTACAGGCAAAATTTAGGTGGCCTATCAGCTCTTGGAATTCCCGCAATGTGGCCTTATGTTTAAGCAAAAATTGTTCCAGCCTAAGCTTCAGGTCTGCAACCTTACCAGATGGCAGCCTGGAATATTGATTATCCGTGTCTAACTCTATCCCCAGGAATGTCAAGACCGAGCGCGGCCCTTCGGTTTTATCCTCTGCCAGGGGCACGCCAATGCTTTGGGTGAGGCGGACGAAGGCGCCCAACAGGGCCCCGCAATCACCAGATCCAAAACGCCCCACGAAAAGGAAATCATCAAGGTAGTGAATTGTCCCACTAAGGCCCGACTCAGTCTTGACAGCCCACTCCAAAAAGGTGCTAAACGTTTCGAAGGCGGCGCAGGACACAGAGCAGCCCATGGGCAACGCTCGATCAATGAAGAAAAATCCATTGAATCGAAAACCCAACAGATCAAAATCTGTTGGGTGGACCGGGAGCAACCTAAAAGCCGATTTGATGTCACATTTAGCCAATTCTGCTCCCGGCCCGTGGCGTTTCACCATCCGAACCGCCGCATCGAAAGATGTGTAGTGTACTGTACATAAATCATCGGGTATCGCATCATTCACCGAACTGCCCCGTGGATAGGACAGGTGATGGATGAGGCGATACTCACCAGGGGCCTTTTTTGGAACAATTCCCAACGGGGAAACTCTTAAAGTAGAAATGGGAGGTGTCACAAACGGACCCAGCACCCGCCCTTCCTTTAACTCTTTCAAAATCTTTTGTTGCACCACGTCTTCCATTCCAACAATGGATTTCAGATTGGGTGACAGACGTGGCGCTCTAGGGCCTTGGGCTGGGATTCGAAATCCCATAGTAAAGCCGCAGAGCAGATAATGCGCTGCGGCCCTATTGGGATAACTCTTCAGCCACTGCCCAAGCGGGCCCAGCTTAATTGGGCTGGGACCCTTTGGGAACGAATGGTTGAGCTGGGGCCTTTTTATTGAACTGACCCTCCCTGGGACCTCCCTTCCAAGGCTTCCCTTTGTTACAGAGCTTGGCAGAATGGGCGCCTCCACAAATAGAACAGGCATGGGAAAATCGGCAGATTTTTCTTGTGCAGACTCCTTGGCCAGCAAATTCCCAACACATGGGCCTCTGTTTCTGTGACTGTCCTCCAGAGGCTCCCTGCCGAAAGGGCTGCCCCCCTTTGGAATTCTGCACGAGGTGCCCGCTATCGGCTGGCTCCCCCGGGACTGCCCTTGCAGCATTCATGACTTCGATCCAAAGCTGCTCATCGATCAAGTCCCAGCGCTTTCGCGGATCGGTGGCAGCCAGGGCGCGAAACCTCCTATCATATTCTAGCCAAGCCTTACCCACAAACCTGGCCTTGGCCCCGTGAATGATGTTTTGGTATTTAAATAACGCTCTTGCCCTATATGGGTGAGCGTCAGCCAATATATCCACATAAATGGTATAGCATGTCAACCAGTTTTCCCAGTTGTGATCAACCTTCCTTTTCTTTAATCTCTCCTTCCCTTCATCATCAAGATCGTCTTTCTCCTTCTTAAAAAAATGTGGGTACTTTTTTCCATCTATGGTGGCTTTGCCCCAAGGCCGATAGATTTTGGAAGAAGATACACCTTGAATTGAAAAAAATGTTGAAGAAGGACCTGCCGAGAACCCCGGAAGCCTTCCTATTAGGAATTGTGGATCCCTCCTGGGAACTAAAAGAGAAAAGAATTTTTATCTTGACCATCACGGCCGCGAGGAACCTACAATGGACGAGTGGCTGCTGAAAGTAGTAGATACAGTACAAATGGAAGCCCTGACCGAAGCATTGAAAGAGGAGGGGAAAAAGGAGGATAAAAATAACAAATGGGACTGGTCAGGACTGGTAGACTACTTCAGAAAGGAAAGGGTGGGTAGAACATAGAGAAAGATCTGTAAGGAGTAAAAATAACAACCTTGTACACAGTTAAGTATTTGAAGTAGTTCTCGAAATACTTTCTGCAGGAGATGTCGATGGGTTAAAGTTTGTTTCCTCTCATATCTAGATCTGACTGGCAAAAAGCTTTATTCAATTCTTGAGTTAAGGAATCAAGATCATCTTTCTCTTTCTTATCCATCTCCCTGTAGTACAGGGAGAACAGATCTACATATTCATTTCTTACGATCTTTTCTAATGTCTTGGGGGCCAAGTGAGCCCCCAACACCGTATTGGTCACTGGGGGCAAGATGGGCACAGACCATTTGTCCGTTCCCCAGAATTGACTGGCCTCCCCTGCGCGGGCCGCCTCCAAAGAAATCGCGGCCACGGGCGTAGCTTGGGGAACAACTGCGGCCGCAGCGTCACTTGGTGAAGGGGCAACCTGAGCCGGGGCAGGTGTTTCCGCCGGCTTTGGAGCCGCCGATGCAACCAATGAACTTACCCCCACCCCCGGGGAGGGCGCAGAAAGTGACGACCCCAAGGACCCAGCCTGAACCCGTGAGCTATCCCAGGGCCACACAGTGTTAACTTCCTTACCTAATATTCCGGACACGCCAGACACCTCAGGTGGCACACACTCCTCTTGGGGAACCCCGCAGAGCCCGGAAACCGCGGCCGGGGCCGGCCCTGATGACACATCACCTCTGGGCTCCGGCTGGTCCCCCCGATCCACCGCTGCCATCTGTGTCACCGGGACCTGGTCTGGCCCCACTATAGCCTCCGCCTGGGATCCTCCATCTTGTCCGGCCTCTAGGATAGCGAGACGAGACAAGATATCCTTCACCATCACGGCCCTACTGACCCGGTCTGCCGACCCAACCTCGACTGCCCGCACGGGCAGCCCCCTCCCCCTTTCCACCCTTTCGACCCTGTCAGACAGGGCCCTAAGGGTCTCTGAAGAAATGCCCTCGTCCTCCGATGACGACTCAGCAGGGGGGCGGGGCCGCTTCGCTGGGTTCTTCTTTGCTGGACCTTTGCCCTTAGGTCCTGGTACATTTTTTCTCGGAGCCATCCTGTGGAAGAGAATCACAATGTACTATTAAGTAAGCAGACCCCTTCGTGAGCGGTGCCGCCTGGGAACAGCCCGCAAATGAGGCCAGTACGTTCCAAGCCGTAAGATATTTAGTTGTGTATCAAAGAAAAAAACCCCCGGTTGGGTTGGGAAAAAACAAGGCAACCGGCTGGCACTAAGCAATAAAAAACCTCGCCAAACCTACCCCCAGGTGGCATGATACGGCTGGCCTTGTCTAAGTTGTGTTTCGTAATTAGCTCAATGTACCAACATTAATATCCATAAACATGACAAATCCTGTGACAGTCACCAAGGCTGTAACCAATCTCAAATGGAACTGTTGAGATAACTGACTAAATTACCTTCTTTTTCTTTGATTCTTATACTAATATATATAGTTCAGGCAACATAGCCAGATTCAAACGCCATTGTTAGCCTCATGGCTCTCCAAATCGCTCTCTTCGTGGCATTGAGGTCCCATAAATTAATTAACCTCTAATTCATGTTGCCTGTTAATCACACCAGTGCATTAAATTGGCCACAGCAGATTTGTTATAAATATCTTATTAATTCCTCAGTTATTAAAAATAGCTCAACTCATCTTATATACCAAATAAATAAATTTAATAAATGCCTGCCGTGATTAAGTCCTTTGTAAATACCTTTTACAGGACCAATCCCTGTAATTTATTTGATTTGTTGGCAACTTGCAATAAATAGATGAATTAATCACCCTGTTATCCATTTATTAATTTACTTTATATTCTGTCATGATGCACGGACTTGACCGGCCCCTTAATCACACACACAGAGACAGACTGAAGGCTAACTACTTTATTGAAGATAAAAACAGTTCCAAAGAATAATGTCCAATAGAATATAAAAGCAATCCAAAAGGCTTGAAGTAACAATGTCCAAGGTAACGTAGCAAATAGGCAAAAAGCTTAGCAAGGCTCCGCAAGACTCTGCGGATCAGGAAACAGGGCAAGGCTCCGCACAACCAGGCGGATCAGGACAAGGCAAGGCAAGGCTTGATGACCACTGGCTAGCTTAGCTGGTGGTCCCACTCCGCTTCACGCCTATTCAGATGAGATGTGGCCGGAGCACTGAGGATTCGTTCCCACGGATCCTATACTTAATCCTTCGGCCGAGGTCCCCGACGCTCTAGGCTTCTGCGTCTCCAATCGCTGCTCACGGACCTCGGCCGGTCTATGCTCTTAGACCATTCCCTTCTGCTAGACTCTATGTTCCGTCTCCTATCAAAGGTTCGACCTTGTCTCTCCACAGCTGTGTTTCTATCTCCCTGAGAGCTCTCCTCCCTAGTCGTTTCCCATGCGCCTTCTTCCATATCTTCCCCAGGAGGCTCCTGAGAAGATTTCCCCCGGATGTTCATAACTCCCAGAATCGCTATCCATCTGCACCTGGTTATCTGAATCTTCACTAGGACCAAAACACATTTCTTCCCAGGCCAAGCTCTCTGTGGGCGAAAGAGGCCCCTGAGGGGAAAGCTGCCCTTCGCCCCAGTCATCTAGCTCATCCTCTGAATCATGTTCTGGCACCGCTGGTTCTAATGCTAATGGGACCCCAGGTCCTATCCCCTGCCCTCCAGGCACAAACGAGAACTGCTGTGCTACATATTCAAATTCATTTAATTAGCATATAGTTATTTAACATGTTCCAAACCCTTAATTATTGCAATTAAGTAGCAGCCAAATTTGTAACCTGGCAATTAGCCTTGACTGAGCAATCCCTAAATGGCTTGATTAAACTGATTCATGGCAATCTGCAGTACATATCTCAAATTAATTAACCCACTTCCTTTATAATTAGTCATAATAAAATTTTATTACCAAATATAATAAATAATCAAAGTGTTTCTTATGTGTTAGGTAGATTTAAATAGACTCCCTCCTGAAAATGAAATCATTCATTTATTTCCATGTATTGTCTTCCATATTTTCAATCCCATCCTTCCGAATTAAATGCTGCGAGGCACTTTAGTAACTATCGTAACCGGCACAAAATGGCGCCGGCAGAGGCAGCAAGGAGGGCCCAGGCCGATGGCACAAAATGGCGGCCGGAAGCCCCGCCCAAAAATGGCCGCCCCCAGAAGGCATCCTCACAGCCATGAGGCCAAAATGGCGATTGCCTAGAGGCCGGAAGGCGCACCTCCATGAAGCCAGCAAGCCCCCGCACGGAGCCCTCGCAACGCCATCCATGCCTTGCGGGGGGGTGCAAGGGCGGCAAGACGCCCCATGAAGGAGCCAGGGGCGCCTGTCCACAACCGCAAGGCCCCTGAAATAGCCCCAAGCATTCCCATGCCCCCGAAGCAACAAGGAAAAGGGAGGGGGGAGCGCATATCTAACGAGCAAGCATCAGGGAAGCAAGGGCGAGTGCAGCCGCCCGTGCCAGCCAGGAGCCGCGGGCGCCGAGCTGCCATCAATGGGCACCCTTTTCCAACCCCCATGCCCTCCCAGTACGCCCAATGACGGAGAACAGAAAAGGGGGGGAAGCTCGCGCATGGCACCCCCCCCCACACACACAGGCGCCAGGCCGCAGGAGCCGCCTAGCCGCTGCGCCTGAAAACGGGGAAGAAACAGGCCTTCTTGCCGCTATCGGCGGACTGAGAATGGTGGCAAGGGAGAGGCCCAAAAGCCCCACCGCCGCGCCTTCCAGGGAGGGGGGAAGGCGAGAGCATCCAAGAAGCCCTCTCCTCCCCCGGGGAGCAAGAACCGACCTCATTTGAAGAGTCTGCGCTGTGGACGCTGGCTTCTGCTTCACTCCCAAGTCTTCCTCGCCTGGACAAGCTTGCTGGAGCAGAGAAAAGCACGTCTGCTCTGTAGGCAAAGCAGGCACGAACTGGCCTGCTGAGGCGTGGCCTTGCTAAAAGCCACGCCCCCACGCCTGGAAGGTTCGGCTGAACCTGAAGCTCTGCCTCGTGGATGGGAGGGAAAACTCCTCTCACCACAGCGAGCTGTGGTGAAAGGGTGTTGGCAGTGGAATATGTTGCCTCAAAGCTTATCTAGCTGGAGTACAACACCTAGGTCCCCTCCTCCCCACTCAAATGACCACTAGTCATGTTAGCTTTAGAATTATGGGGGCACTAATCAGCTTCAAAATCCATGCCAAAGTGGATTCCAGAAATTTACCTACTTTGGCATTGGTTTCTATCTCCACTCCCCCCCTAAAAACTGGGCTTTTCCAGAGAGTGAAGTGGCTACGTTTATTTATTTATTTATTTATTTATTTATTTATTTATTTATTTATTCATTTATTTATTTATTCATTCATTCATTCATTCATTCATTCATTCATTTATTTGATATGCTTCTATACCTGATTAAAATTGGGATGGCATGCAGCCACCCCAAAGCCCCACATTTCCCTCTATAAATCCAATAAAACATAACTTTGTTCCTCATATCCTCCTGCTGGAGAAAATCCCCCCCCCCCCCCAATCTCTTGGTGCATCATTTCCTTGTGCCAGGAAGAGGAGCAAAGTTATGGTGGCCAGGTATATTTTATCGGATTTTTAGAGGGAAATGTGGGGTTTGGGGGAGGGGTGGGTGCCCTCTCGCTATTTTGGGTTCCAGCAGCCTGAAAAACTGAGATGACTGCGTGAATTGGGCCTGGTAATTACGTGATGTGGTCCTCAGGTACAATCCTCACAGGGGCCACACCTGGTAAGACCCAGATCCTACCTTAAGACCCAGATTTTGCCAGGTATTTAATTAACAAACCCTGGTTTGTTCCAAATTAATTTTGTTTTTACCAGAGGCATTGTTTGGATGCCTCCAGTGAAAACCCAGACAGGTCATGATAAATGAACCTGCCTGGGTGAGCCCTGGGGGATGATGTTCAAAAAGTCCAAACATTTGCAAGCTCTGGTGACATACAAGAGAATGGAATTGACATGCATCATTTGCTTTACATGTAGCTGTTGGGGGTTCTGAGCACATGATTCTCTATGTGATTACATCTTCCCTTGAATGTATATCATCAGGCCTTTAAGATGGTAAAATATTCTTATCTAGCTGATTTTCCTTAGTGTCGAACTATTATTTCAGAGGATATTTATGTTTGTTCATCTTCTGAACCAGTGAAGATCAGATTGAAAATTTAAAATCAGGCTGGCAGACACATGACATCATGCTAAAAATCCCATGTGGCCATAGGTTGTCCTCAGGATACCTACAGGATGCTCTTGGGTAACTCCATAATTAAAAGCACTATAAAATTACCAAAGTTTTAGAAACCCTGTCATAAAGAAATGTTAGATCACTTTGTGTCATGTGCCTACAATGATCCTCAAGCGAACTCTTCATAACCCTTATCTACAGTTCATTGTTTGGAGTCATCAGGGACATTTTGCTGAATTTTGTGTGCTAATTCTCCTTTCAATCTGTCTAAGGTAAAGTACCATAACCCCCTTTAAAAAGCAAAGCAAAGCAGATGTCATGAATCACACATTCTTAGCTCAGTTCATTTAGAATGCTAGAAATCGATCTTTTCCTTAAAATTTCAATATTTTGAATGCCACCAAAAGGGCAAGTGACAGATTGCTCTGTTCTATGTAGAAAATTCATCTTCCTTTTGCAAGCATTCACTGATAATTTTTTTTAAAAATCCCTGTACTGAACAGTTTATTTTTTATTTTAAAAAATTAGACAACATCCATAGGCTAGACAATGAATAGTCTGACAGAATAAATAACAAGAGTCTGATCTCTGTGAATAAAATTCATATGCAGAAGCCAAACAAAACTCTAGTTTGTTGGTTAAAATGGACAGATTAAGAATTTCTCTGAGCACTTGTACCTTTAATGGATATTCAAGCATAGCTTGCCAATCTAACAGGTCTAACAAAATGAACAAGAGTTGGATCAGACTATAAGTGTATCCTATCCAGTACTCTGTTCTGACAGTGGCCAACAACACAGGAAGTCCACAAGGAGGACATGTATAGAGATGTAAATTTCTCCTCATATTTTCCCATACCTGAAGAGGTGGGTGAGAACTGTATTGCTCTTTGAAAGTTCAGACTATAACCCAGAGTGGATTCAAAAGGAAGCCTCTGGTTCCTACTGGCTTCAGTTTGTGATCAAGATTTTTGGAAATAGCTGGGGGTGGTAAAGTTGACAGACATGGAACTAAAAAGGCAGCATAGCTTCACTTGAAGTTCTTAAGATTGGCAATGAAGTCTTAGGATCTCTTCACACGTACCTTATTTTCAGAGGCTAAATTATATTTTTAGTCTTCAGCCACGGAACTCAATGACATCCATCACACCCTGGATAACTACTTCCAAGGCGGCTCCATGACTGAAGTGCCACAACTGCCCCAAAAATGGTGACATTGAACAATGTCAAGCTCCTCATCTTTTCATAAAATGGGTAAAAACACCAAAAATAGGTTTTCCGCCATTGGATGAGGCTGAGGAGAAGCCGCAATGGAATGGAGTGTGTGGCGGTAGGTCCTCATGCCCCCTGTGCAACAGCTGGAATGCAGTGATTCCCTCAAAGTTTGGCAGGATGTTTGACAAGTCCCTTAGGGCTCTTCTACACAGGACCTAAAATCCAAGAGAAACTGGGATTGGGGGGGCTAGATGGTCCTCAGCTAAAAAAAAATGGGATTAAAAAGGTGCCCTTAAAATCCGAGACTGGCCAAAAATGTGCATATCCGCATCACTGTTAATCACTGCACTCATGAAAAATACGAGACTTCGGTGTGATATTCTGGTATGGACTGCTTCAGCACATGTGCACATCTAAAACCTCAAAACAGATGGGCCCATGGATATACAGATGGCCAAATGGAAGCACAAATGGAAAGCAATTCCTATGAGAACTCTGCAACCATTCCTTTGTTCTCATATCTGTGAAATTAAACAGAGTTTGAATTAACATAGTGGGCACCAGCAATACAGGCAATGACCTGAAATGAAAGTGGGATTCAAGAGGGCAAATATAAAGGCAGCAGGAGCGTGAGGAGAGATCATGACTAGAAATCTTCTTGTGTGCACATTCATATATCCTCATCGGTGCTTATGAGGTCCAGCACATCATGGAGTGTCAATAAAAAAATTAAAAGAAAACTTCCAGTGGATGCCCCATGTCCATTTTGCTGAGTTCTAAAATCCGCTACAAACAAGCCTTTCAGGACATCAGGTGACAATTTGCTGGGACTGACATCTCCATATTCAGATTTGTTTTCGGTTTTGTGATTTTTTTTGCTAAATTTCTTTGTTCCAGATTATGAGGCTATCTGGAAGGGCCCTTAGTGAAAGCTTCTGCAGTCATATGAGGTGTCCAGATCACAGATGCTAGTTATTCCTTCCTGTCAATCTGCAACATATGGACTAGCCAACAACCCCAACATCCGAAAGCAGAATATTAAGAAAAGTAAGTCTAAATCAGGATGGAGAGAGAAAGAGAGAATTGACAACTCTCCAGATATTTTTGGAATGCAATACCCATAATCCCTATCCAAGATAACCAATGGTGAGGAAGGCTGGGAAGAGGAATGGCCCCTCCAAGAAATGTCCAACATCCATCCCTCATTCCACTCCCACCTTAATTCTCCTTGATTCTAGGAGATGTGATACAAAAGGCAGCTTTTACTACAGGTTGTGTTAGCCTTTCCTTCCATAAAATTGAAATATGAGAATATTTCAGAAAGAGCCACTCCTTTATAACTTCCAGCAGCTACCAACTACCCCTTATTGGTCTTATATAAGGCACAGCAATAGGGCCAGTAAAAAGTTGGCTGGCAAAGACTTTTTTAGACAGGTTTTTATCCAATACAGGTTTAACTGCAGCTTTTGGCCAACTGCAAATTTAACAGGTTATAGCACAAGCATGGGCAAACTCTGCAAACTTCATCCTTACAGGTGTTTTGGCCCACCGGCTGTTAGGAATTGTGGGAGTTGAAGTCCAAAACACCTGAAACATAGTTTGTCCATGCTTGGTATAACAGAAGGGTCTTTTGAGGGTCTGTGATATACTTTTTTCTTTTTTCTTTAAAATTTTTAAATTTGCATTTTCAGTTGGACTGCACCTTTAAACATTTTAAAATGAAAGACCACTGTTATTTGGGTATGCCTGCAAATTAAGTATAGCATGCTACAGTGATTTTTTTTCTTTTGAGATATGTATTTTCAGCCTTTAGGACAACACAAACAGCTTCATATAAGATTTCCCTTAATACCCCAATCTTGCGAAAATTGATTTATTCTTTCTCCTATTAGTGTACAACACACCTTCCAAATGAACTGCTTCAGAAATAATTTTAATATATATGGATCTATAAATGTAGCACTATTACCTTTTGGAGTTATTTCTGGGAGAGATAACTGAGACCCCTTCCATACAGTTGAATTAAACACCACATTTTCTGTTTTGAACTGGACTATATGGCGGTGTGGACCGAGGTCGGATCCAGACAGGCCTTTGTTCCAGAAGCGCACACTTTCTGGGGTGGGTTGTCCAGACGCTGTCTCGGGATTCGCCTGAGAGAACGTCTGGAGGCCCTACTTCCCTCCCCGCAAGCCCCCAGACCCCTTAGAAAAGTAATAAAAACTTACATGGTCTCCATTAGAAGCTCTTCCAGCACGTAGAAATGATGTGCCAGGAGAGCAGGGGGAAGCAATTTTTCTCCCCCACTCTCTTGGCGCGTCATTTCTATATGCTGGGAGAGCCTGCCAAGGCTTGTAATGGAGGCCTGGTAAGTTTTTATTTCTTTTCTAAGGAGTCTAGGGGCTTAGGGGAAGGAGGGGGAGTATTCCCACAGTTTACTGGGCTTATTTAGCCCGGTAAACTGTGTGTATACTGTCTAGACTGCCGCATTCTGCAGTCCAGATCTAGAAATAGTGGATTTATCCTGCACCTTCCAAGGAGGCACGGAATAAATCCACTATCAAATTAATTTGCTACAAACCACATTTTTCCTGGTTTGTAGGAAATTAATTTGGGACTGCCCAGAAGTTGTCTGGACAGCCCTTTCTTTATTGCCACAGTTCCCACAATAAAGGTTCTGTCTGGATGGGCCTGTAGATAACCAAGTTCAAAGCAGATATTGTGGGTTATTCTGCCTTTATAATCAGGATTATATGGCTGTGTGGAAGGGCCCTGTTTTAAGATTTCTGTTAAATCAGTGGTTCCCAGTTGATGTCCTCCTAAAGCTCAGTAATGGATGGCTCCCTTTCTCGAGTTTATGGACCAGAGGTTATGAACTCCAATATGAAGTGTTTCATATGTGAACTTTTATTTTCTACTTCTAAACATGTAGATCCAGCAGTAAGAGACTTGGTACATTTCAGGTGTACACGTGGGTGAAAGCTATCTGAATAGACATGCTTTTCAGTTGTCAGACAGCAATTGACTGAAATCGTGGCAAGGTTATTATTCTGTCAAGCCTTTTCATAAGTGATTGATTAAAAACATTTTCTATTCAAAGAATCCCTGACCTACAAAGATATTCACTGAAGGAATATGGCTGCTCTTTTAGTAGAATGACATTTTCTGCCAATTATTGATATAAAATGTTAATTAGCATTGAGATGACTTTGAATTTAAAATTTACTTTGGTAGATTCAGAGGTCGGTTATATAGAAGTTAATGTTGGACTGTCAGGTACTTGCTTGGGAAGTGGCATTTGACTCCTGAATTGAATAGCTGACATTCTCCATTCATACATCAACCATAGAGGACATAAACCACTGAATATAAGTTCTACATTGAATGGACACTCTACTTTCAAGATTTCCCCCAAAAAGTTGTTTTTTGCTTCCAAAATTATTTTAGTGTTCTGACCTTCAGAGCTTATTGTGATCTGGGTATTTTAAACTATTCCTCTTTCGTCCAATGAGGTCAGGGCATTGGAGAATCCAAGGATGAACCTACACTGGTTCTGTACTTGTCCCAGAGGTGTTCTAACGTGCCCTTCTGAACATATTGTGATGCTACATTGGAGCCTCTGTCAGTCCCTTTACCTTCTATGCCATCTTTGTCACTCTCACTGTGTGAACTCCTGGCTGTTGTGGGCACCCTATTCTGACATAAGCAGAGGTGCCATACAACCAGAAAAAAAGGATGAGACTAACCTAGACATCTTCTTGGTTGTATGGCCTCCTTTGTATTAATTTTATTGTTTGTGTAAACCTGCCCAAAATAGGTTGTGGCAAACAGAGAATTTTGGAATTTTGTAGGTTGTTGGATCATTTTTTTTATTTCCAGTAAATTATTTGATGGTTCTCTCAAAATTTATAAGCTACTTTGGCATGGGTTTTCCTCTTAAGAGTGACATGTGCATTACTTAAATATACTGTTTTTTATTTTAAAAAAATCTAATGTCACATCAGGAAGAACAAATTTATCAGAAGCACATTGAGGAATTCTGCATGCCAAATTTGATTCAATTGTATTCTTGCTGGAGTTCAGAATGCTCTTTGTTGGCAGAGGACCTATACATCCCAGCAACTCCCAAATGAAAAGATATATTTTCCCCAGACTCCACCAGTCTTCAAATTTGGGCATATTGAGTATTTGTGCTAAGTTCTGTCCAGATCCATAGTCATTTGAGTTCACAGTGCTCTATAGATACAGGTCAACTACATGTCCCATAAATCACTGTCAATTCTTTCCAATCCCTTCCATTATTTCCTATTGGTCATTGGGGTTATGTGTGCCAAGTTTGGTCCAGGTCTGTAATTCATGGGGTCAAAGAGAGGATACACACGTAGTTCAATTGCATAGAAATGTTTATGAGCAAGAAAATAATATCATCCAAAAGTCACACCAGGCTGTAGTATATATAGAGTCAAAACATAAATAATGTGCACAAATGTGCAGTATCAATGGAGTGTCCAAAGAGGAGAAAAAAGGGGGGTAAATACCCCAGGTTTAGTCCATGTCCACAAATTAATGTATCCAAATGGAAAACCAAAGATGGAGGTAAGCCCGCAGTGTGGAGTAAGGGAATTCCAGGCTTAGACACCCAAACCGGGTGTATTTGTAATCCACAGAATAGGCTGGTATACGGGCCGACGAGGAGACAGTTGCAAGGATCCAACACTCGTTTCGACCTAATACTGGTCTTTCTCAAGGCCAAAGTAGTCCCATCAAGAGGTAGTTATGGTCATGGCTGGACTTGCCTGTAGCAAAATTACATATATATGTCTCAGTATACATAACAGTGATAATGGCAATATATACAAACACAAAGGACACTAAGTATCCAGTAGGCAACCAAAAGTTATCCTAAACATATCCACAAGATAAGTCAAAGGCAATATATAAAGCATATAGTAGCTATAGTGCTAATACACAGATATAGTATAATGATCACAACAAACATCAAAAGATAGGGCGGGCAGGAAGACGCTCACCAAACAAGAGGAAATCACTCTGTGGCAGAGTCCAGGGCGTGTAGCAAAAGGCACAAGGTAAAGGAGGTTTAAGTAGAATGGAAGGGGAAAAGCGCAACAGGTGTAAGGGCTAATTAGTGGAGCAGATCATTGATACGGACTTTTTCGTTCAACCCGGAGGGAAATTCGCAATTAAGATTGAGAATCCAACAGGTTTCGCAGCGGCGGAGATGGTAATCAACATCAGCATGTGGTGGAATTTTAACCTTTTCGATTCCAAAAAAGCGGAGGCTATTAGGGCCATGCTGGGCAGTTTTAAAGTGATGGTAAAGGGGAGAATCCTCGGATAAATTCCGGATCCTCGAGCAATGCTCAGAAACTCTGGTGCCCATCATCCGTCGAGTCATGCCCACGTAAACTAAGCCACATGGGCACTGGAGTCCATAGACACAGGATTCGGATTTGCACGTGAAAAAGTCTCTAAATGCGAAGTATCGGCCCGTTCCTGGAATGTAAATCTCTTTGCCGGGAAAGAAGAATTTGTACTGTGCGCAATTACCACATCGGTGAGTTTTGGGAGTAAAGTTGCTCTTCAAATGGGGGACACGAATGTCAGAATGCACCACTAAGTCACGTATATTTTGCGTCCGCTTATGTGCTATTATGGGGGATTTGGACAATCCTGGAATATCCTTGAGCATGGGCCAATATCTGCACACGACCTTCCTGAGGCGGGGAGAATTAATAGTGAGAGTTAAAGGCCAAACTAGGCAATCCTTAGTGGCTTTGTGTGGGGCATTATCAAGCAGCTGGGACCTTGGTACCCATTGTGCCCGGGCGTATGCAGAATGGAGTACGTGGTCGGGGTAGCCTCACACCCTAAGTTTGTTGAGTAGGGAGCAAGCCTTGGTGGTGTAGTCAAGAGGGCTGGAGGAATTACGTTTCAATTGGAGTAATTGTGAGAACGGAAGGTTCCTTTTAAGAGGATGACTGTGGAAGCTCTTATAGTGCAAGAGGGCATTCTTGTCAGTGGGTTTGTGAAAGCATCTCATCTGTAGCCTGTTGTCGTGGATGTAGATATTAAGATCCAAAAAATTAACCGAGGCCTCACTGACAGGGAAGGAGAAGTGAATAGATTCAGCCCATGAGTTCATCCAAGATTGAAAACGATCCATAGGTGTATCTTTCCTCACGAGTAGTATTACGTCATCGATATATCGACCATAGAATTTAATGCAAGTCGCAAGCAGATGGGGTGTGGGGCCAAAGATTTGGATTTGTTCTAAAGAGTCCATATAGAGGTTTGCGACCATTGGCCCGATGGGACTCCCCATGGCCACGCCCCAAATCTGCAAGAAGAATTTGTGATTGAACATAAAATAATTATAATCCAAACAGCAATCCATAAGGTCCATGAGAAAAGATGTAGGTGGTATATTCTGGGACGTGGGTTGGAGTTGATCAAAAGTGTCCAAGAGTGTAAGCCTGGCGTCACGTGGGGGCCCTTTACACCACTCTTGGACACTTTTGACTACTTGGACTACTTTGGCCTTGAGAAAGAGCAGTATTAGGTTGAAACGAGTGTTGGATCCTTACAACTGTCTCCTCGTCGGCCCGTATACCAGCCTACTCTGTGGATTACAAATACACCCGGTTTGGGTGTCTAAGCCTGGAATTCCCTTACTCCACACTGCGGGCTTACCTCCATCTTTGGTTTTCCATTTGGATACATTAATTTGTGGACATGGACTAAATCTGGGGTATTTACCCCCCTTTTTTTCTCCTCTTTGGACACTCCATTAATACTGCACATTTGTGCACATTATTTATGTTTTGACTCTATATATACTACAGCCCGGTGTGGCTTTTGGATGATATTATTTTCTTGCTCATAAACATTTCTATGCAATTGAACTACGTGTGTATCCTCTCTTTGACCACGTTACTTCGCAACCACCCCGTTCTGTTTTTGCACTGTAATTCATGGGGGTCTCAGTTGTCTGTGGAATTCGGAGCTGCATCAGTTGAAGGTACTGCAGATCCCATCATCCGTTGTCCATACTCCCCCGAATGTATTGTTTTTGTGATTAATCACTATGCTTTATGTTCAATTTGTAAAAATGAAAATACATCTTACATATCAAGATATTTGCATTACAATTCATAACAGTAGCAAAAATACTGTTATGAAGTAGCAAAGAAAATATGGTTGGGGGTCACCAAAACATGAGGAACTTAATTTAGGGATCACGACATTAGAAAGGTTGAGAACCACTGATCGAGTGTGTTTGACACTGAGAGAGTAGGGTTCAGCTCGGCTGCTTTCCAAGCCAAAATATGGCTATGCTAGGATCTTTGCACAGCAGTGGGTTGGACTGGATGGATCTTGTGGTCTCTTCCAACTTTATGATTCTATGATCCCAGAAAGAAATTGGAGAAGGAGAGAGAGAGAAGTAAGAAAGGATCTATCACCAGCACTCCTATATTTCCCTTTCAGTGGCAATGGCACAACTGTGCAAATATTGACCCAGCCCATGAGTAACTAAGAAAGGCTTCTACCCATGAAAGCATTCATCGCTGATCCTGTTTTCTATGTGAAAAGAGCAATAAAAATATATCAAAATCAAGGAGAGGGTCTGAACTATATTGTCAGTTTTAGGAGAACAAAGAGGAACAAAATCTCTCATCCAGGGGGACTGTGAAAAAGAAGGAACAAGAGAAGTTGGAATTTTTTCATAAGCAAGGATACAATGGAAGAAGCACAGTTGCTCACCAATTCCCACTCAACCTTGCATCAATTAGCTTCCCAGAAGAAACCAAAGCACTTCCCTCACTAGGAAGCAAGTCAGGACATAAATGATCGCTTAGGTCAAGTACAGTGGCTGGCCTTGCCCAGCACCTCCTTTCACAGATCCCAAAGGGTGGAAAATGAGAAAGGAAATAAGGCATTTTCCAGCCCTATTTGCAGACAGTGCTCCCCCTTAAAGCTTGCACTGAGGGAAGGCCACCAACCCAACCCATCCTTGGTATATCACTGATGGAGGATTAACTTGAGAAAAATGAGCATACTTTGCTAAAAACTTTTATATTTTATATTTTATACATGTGTGTATATCCAGTACATATATTCCAGCTCAGTAATTCTACGAGTTGTCATCCAAATAATCACATATCAAATTTCTAATGAACACTGACATTTCTTGAATACAGGTACAAAGGCCTGTCTACTACAAAGGTTGTCATTATGTGGAGGTCAGCACCTCATTGCACTGAAACTATGATAGGAAAGTAAAATCTATATGAATGAATGAATGAATGAATGAATGAATATATATATATATATATATATATATATGGTTGCATCATAATTTCAAACATGCAGTAGCCATCATGAGGGTTTATTTTTGCACAGCATGATTCATTGTGGCAGGAGGTGCAGAAATGTTATATAAAAATCTAACCATTTTCATGTAAACTTTCTGCACAGAGTTCACAATTATCTACAAGGATAGGGCAATAGCCAATAAGAAAAGTCCCTGCCAGTGCCTGGTGCATGATAAGAAATCAATACTAAATAAAAAGTCAAGGAAAGCCCTGGGTAATTCATTGCTCATAAGCTTTTGAAAAGATGATCTGAATCATTAAAAAAAAGACATTGATGGTTGAAGAAGTAAAAGGAAGTAAGAAAATAGGAAAAATGAATTAACAGTTTATAGACCCAATCCAGGGAGCCACAGCCCTGATTTTGCATGACTTCAATAGTGCAGGTGAGGATTAGGCCTTTTGGAAGATGTCCATTCATTCATATTAGTCAGTGGCACTTCCCTTATCTCTTGAAGTATTCCACCAACAGAGAGTGGTGGATTTTGACTGGGTTTTGAGGATAAGGTTTGATTTTGATTTCAATGTATTATTTGTTTTGTGTGTTTGCTTGATCTTTACGTTATATCAACGCAGAAAGAACCGCAACTTGGAAACAACATCACCCAAGGACACTTTCTGCTGTGCTTTCTGCAACCAAACTTGCCTATCTCAGATTGGCCTTTTTAGTCATCAACGCACTTGTAAAAAGTGTGGGATGAGTCCTTCCTAAGAATCTTCATTCGCAAAGTAATGCCGAGAGACGTTATATCAAATATTGAAGCCCCCTTCTTCAGCCATCCCTTCAAGGGGGAGAACATGAGGATGGCAAAAAGATTTGGTTATATCCTCATAGCAAGAAACAATGGGATCATTAAGATCTGCCTTGGGTCCTTCAAAAGTCTCAGAGTCAATGTGATCATTTCACATATGGCTACAGAGATATAGTCAGACACTATTTTCCCCCTTGCTCTGTTACATACATAAATGACAATGGATGGGGAATTTCAGCAGTTCTATGTTGGGTCTAGTGAGGCTTGGATCACAGCAGAGGAAAGAAGAGGATATAAACCTCTGCAATGAACAAATATAGAAATATATAAGTTAATTTATACTTCCATATGCCATTAACAGGATGCCGGCTATAGACTCCAGTGCACAAGCCTCATATATATTAACACACTAATACAAAATGCTAGTAAGTGCCTTAAGCAGTGATCAGTTATCATAAGGACAACAGTTTATTAATTCTTTATTTTGTCATTAATGTATTTTTGTACTACCAGAGTGAGAATTGAGAGTTGAAGTAGGACTCTGGGAAATCATGGTTTGAATTCTCTTTCAGCCCTGGAAACCCACTGGATGATTTTGGGAAAGTGTCTCATCTGTTCTGAGCTTAAAATCTAGTTTTCTATGTTGTTGGTTTGATTATTTTTTAATCAAAAATCAGACTAATAACATCATTTTGGGCACATTGTGCTATACGTAATCCTGATCGAATCTCTTCGGGGAGATGGAAGAGGGGTACAAAAATTAAGTTGTTTGTTATTAGTACAAAATATTATAATGGCTATCAGAAAACTTATTGTTCTTCTAACATTGATTTTGCGGGGATTCGTCTCCTCTAAAGAGATAATATATGCCCAAATATCATGTACTTATGTGGAAAATATGGATATGTTGTTCTCTCATTGCACCTCACTTAAAAACCTGAATATTTCAAATACTATTCAGAATTAGGTAGGAATTGAGTAATATTCAGTATCACTGGCCTAAATTGAAAGCCCAATCCAAATCATTAAATCCAGACTGGGGGTCAGAAGCCTTGGCTCAACCTTGTATGAAGATCCAGCAGTCTGCAGCCTCCCTTTTTTAGATGTACTTCCCTTGCACTTGAAGTACTGAAGTGACTCATTACAAATGTGTCTGCACAGAATGAAAAGTGGTATATGTTTAAGGAGTACTGGAAAGTTTTGCTTTCATAAGATAAACTGGGGCACATTGTATTTTATTTATTTTATCATACTTTTATTGTTCTGAAAGCTGAAGGGCATTCGAGTGACTTTGTATTAGGATACATCAGGGGAGTACTTTGTGTCGTTTTTCATCTCAAAGAGACATATTGTTGGAAGCTGGCTCAGCTGTCCCAGATGAATAAATGTAAGTAGATTTCTCTGTACATGTTTGACAAGATTATGCCATTTAAAACAGTTAGCATATTGACTTTTTCTAAATACCATGAACAAAATCTATGGGATGGAGCCGTACATTACTCAAGGCTTGCCCTTTTTTTAAAAGAAACCTTATGAATATTTTCCTCCCTTTTTCTTCAGAAATGATTATGGGTTGGAGGTGGCAGCAAATTAATCACAGTGCTATTCGGGTCAGAATGCATTGTGCTTGTGAGTACATTGCCATTATTTTAAATTACAGTGGTGAGTGTTAGAATTTAATAAGATCTTTTACAAAGTTGCAGGCCAAGTGCTATAGTTATGATGAATGTCAGATTTGGGTGGATGGTTGGTCTTTGGAAGGTACACTTTTCCAAAGCATTAGAACTACCAACAATCCACCCATTGCATTGAAACTGGAGGGAGAAATTATTTGGTTTCACTTTCTAAGTCCTACATGTACAAATATAATAGATGATGAAATACTATATTTCTGAGGGCAAATAAACTAATAGATATGTATAAAATGTTGATTTTAATCAGAAATCTTCATATATATGGTTTACATGATGACATACATGTCCATTAGTGATATAATTGTATATAATTGAATGGTCATATAATTGTAAAATTCAGATTAATAATAGAATAGAATCATAGAGTTGGAGGAGACCTCATGGGCCATCGGTTTTCACATGAATCAATCAACATTTACAGATGACACTAAGCATTAGTTATATTATGGAAACAGTTCCCTCTATTTCATCTTTTGATGTGCTTACTGTTATATGCATACCCTCACTAATGAAGCCGTGAGGCATCTACAAGCATCTTTAAATGATTTTTCATACTACTTCAGTATCGCTGTCATGAGCGTCAAGTATACACCACTAGTCATTCACCCAAAATTAGTCAATGATGGCACAGCTGACAACACTTTTATGCTTGTCTCCATAGAAATGTCTTCAGAAGTGATCCAGACAGTAGGAAGAGAAAATAGGATGAGGTACAAAATGTATTGGTGACACTATCACTAACTGGATATGCTTAGAGGTAATGTTGTGGTACAGAGACGGCCGTGGCTGAGTCCAGGAGTTAAAAGATAACAAAAGTTTATTTGAACAACAAATGGGTGTTGGAACAACAAAAAATAGCCTATCATCGGCTGTACAAAAAGCCCCAATAACCCCAGGGAACCCCAAAACCAAAAATGCTGAGAAGAAAAGAACTCAAAAACAAACAGCAGACGTCCTTCTGCGGCGTTCAATCAAAGGGATGTCCATAAGGCGTGGTCCTAACAATCCAGAGATCATAGGGCAGGAAACAAACACACAGGAAAAAGGAGGAGACGTTCCAGAGTCGACAGGAGAGCAGTCACAGTGAAGGTCAAGAGGTACACGGCAGTAGGAGTAATCTGGAAACCAGGAACCAAGACACAGGAACACAGGATACATGAACCAGAATAACAAACTCCTTGACCACCGTGAGGGTCAAGCCAAATACTCACTTCTTATATAGCACTATCAATCAGATTCATCAGAGAACCCGCCCTGCTCCAAAGCAGCAGCATTCCCATTCCCTGCAGCTGTTGTACCATGTCCAGATCTCCAACCTAGCCACAGCTCTTCTTGGCTTAAAGGGCCCCACTCAGTTTCTGAATGAGAAGATGGCCAGTCCTGATCCGTCTGGAACCCCAGAAATGTGCTGTCCCCCGAGTCCGCATTGCATACATCTCTCACTTCCTGCACCAATGCTGAATCTATGTCTGTATCACTTTCCTCTGACTGTAATTCTGCATTCCCTGGAAACCCTTCAAATGTATCAGACTCAGAAGGCTCCCTAAGTAGATGCTGAATCTTTCTCCTTTGTTCTCTGTCTGAGTCAAGGCTTGAGGCACTAGCCACTCTCTTTACCCCAGCTGTAGGAGCCTGATCATCCAGAGCCGCACCCCAAACTGAGCTATTGCTTGATGTTACTGCCTCAGCACCTTCCTCCATGCTACTATCTGTAGTAACTGGAGGCTCATTTACAACAGGTAAAGCCTTTATTATGAAGTCTGTCATTGACATCAATTATATGAAGGCTTCTTGGTCAGGGATGGCATTAGATATGTCCACAATCATGTTTTTGCTGCCTTAATAGAGCTCAGTGGCATGTGAATTGGAAAGTCAAGTTAGTTGTTCCTCAGCTGGATGTCATATTCAGAAAGTCTCAAATCTTTCTGATGATGGCTGTAAGTTGAAAACCTGTGTTGAAAGCAGAGTCACTGATGTTTATATAAAGAGATGAATAAGAAAAGGGAACCTAGATAATAGTTACCTTTTTGTTTTCACCCTTCTATAGATTTATTTGGTCTGTGTGCTCAAGCATTTTACTTCTTTCTTACCTGCAGACATCAGTTCCCCTTCTTTCTCAAGAAGTTAGTCACTTTGTTTTTCTTTTTCTGGAAGACCAATTATGAGCTTTACACTTACAAGTGAAAGCCAGTGTTTAGAGGCTTTTCTAACCAACTTCCTCTGTATGTCTCCTTTCATATCCTATAATGGATTTCCAAAGACAATAAACATATGTTCCCCTCACCCTCTTTTTCCCCTTACAAGAGCATCCAGAGTCTTTGTCCTGTTTTGACCACAAACTCATGGTACACTAGCCCTGTTGTACTTGGCTTAATATAGATGTTTGTGCCTTGTGTGTGGCAGATAGTGGGAGTAGGATACCCTTGACCACTAATAGGAACCGGTGAAAAGAAAGCCTCTGGAATTACTCCTTTTTGGTTTCAGAACCTTGGATATAAAAGGAATGAACCCTTAGAGCTCATCATAGGCTTTTACTCATGGAAAAGTATGGTTGTCTTTCAAGTATAGAGTCTTGGTGGTGGGTTCACAAGAGACCTATTCTATATCCCCATGGTCTTTCACAGTGAGGACATACGTTTCCAGATAATACACTTCGCCCTCCAACAAGTTGGGGGCGGAGCAATTTTGTCTCCTCCCCTCGGAGAAGAGATTGGTTAATTTTGCAGAATCTACTGGAAGGGAGGAGGGGCTGGCATAGTGTGCTGCCAGCCCCTTCTCCCTCATTCTGCAATAAGACATCGTTGAGTGAGGAACACCTTGGATCCCATCCAGCACCAGGTCTGTGCAGAGGCCATGAGGGAGGCCCAGAGTTCATCCTCCAGGCTGAACGGGCCCCTTGCCCTTCGTAGGCCTCTGCTAAATTTAGTTATATCTAAGTTTATTTCTGCCTGGCTTCTCTGGACAGGGAGCCAGGCCTGGAGGGCTTCGTTTTGATTGCCCCCCCTTCCTATAACATACTATTACTTTAAGTCCCCCTCCTCGTGGCACAGTGGGTTAAACCACTGAGCTGCTGAACTTGCTCACTGAAAGGTTGGAGGTTCCCACTGCTAGCCCCAGCTTCTTCTTAAAAGGGCCCTGGGGTGGGATTCCCTTACTCACCCTTGTCCTCTTCACTTCAGGGCCTCATGGCCATGCCAGGGCCATGGAGGTGGCCATTTTGTGGGTGGGGCCATTGCCACCATCTTTAAAGGGTGGCAACCATTGCAGGGGGTGGAGACTCAGCTGCCATTTTGGTGAGGTCAGTGGCCATCTTGGGGGTGGGGCCATGGCAGCCATTTTGTGTTAGGCTTGGTGGCCATTTTGGTAAGGTCAAAATAAATAATTTTAAATAACTAAATAAAATTAATAATAATAAATAGTAATTAACATATACATGTTATGATACAAGACATATGCAAGCTGACTGCATTAAATCACTACTGACCAAGTAGGCATGCATTTAAAGCAGCCTGGGGGCAGAGTGAGCTCCTTACTGTTAATAGTCTAGCTTGCTGTTGACCCATGCAACCTTAAAGATAGTTGCATCTGCTACTTGGCAGCTGAATGCATTAACTCACTACTGAACAAGTAGGCATGCATTCAAAGCAAGCCCTGGGGGCAGAGTGAGCTCCTTACTGTTAATAGTCTAGCTTGCTGTTGACCTATGCAACCTTAAAGATAGTTGCATCTGCTACTTGGCAGCTGAATGCATTAACTCACTACTGCCAGCGGACAGAGGGATCCGGAGGGAGCGCGAAGCCGACAGGTGGGATCTGGTGGCCCCGGAGGTCTCCCCCCCTCAAGAGGAGGAGATCGAGCGGGCCCGGATCCCGGCCGGAGCGGCGAGCGAGCCAGGGAGCAGGGAGCGGGCGGCGACCCGCACTCACTGCTGGCCCAGCCGGGCCTCCTCCCCCCAAGCAAGGGCAGGAGGAGAAGAGGACCAGGACTGGCCATGAGCGCGGGGGACCAGCAGCTGGTAGGAGCGCCACTGCCGGTGGCGCGAAAAAGGGGGGAAAGGCAGCGGGGAAGCCGGGGGACACCGCGCACGGCACCCAAGAGCAGGGGATCGGGCCCTCCCCAACGAAGGAGAGGAAAAAAAGGTGCGTGGAGCCGACCAGACCGGGGGACACAGACGAGGGGGCAGAAGAACCCAGAGAGAGAGAGAAGGGACTGGCAACGAACACAAGATGGCGGCTGAGGGTTAATAAGGGGAAGAAGAAGAAGGAAGTTTTGGCGGGAGCGCCATTTTGAAAAGTCCCTCACTCCCCTCTCCCCTCAAGATTACAGGAGGCTCTCCCACAGAAGCCCCTGCCCACATCCCCATCTCCAGGAGGTAGGGGGGACAAAACCAAAGTATTATTGGGCCCAAAAGGGGAAGGCAAAAGGAGGCCAAAGCCAGAAATAAGAAGTGAAAGCATCATCAGGCTAAATAAAGGAACAACTGAACAAATAAACAAACAACAAGCAAATTAAAAATGAATACCTCAAGAGCAAAAGAGTGGAGGATGGGACAGGAAGAGGGATCAGAAGAGGAGGAAATATCTCTGGGAGATGTCCTTGCAGAGCTGCGAAAAATAAGAGTAGCCCAAGACGGCTTCCTACGAAAGATAGATGCCATAATGTCCCGGCAGGAAGAACAAATGGATGCGAACCGGGGGCACTCCCTACAGGCTAGAACAGAACAAAATGAAGAGGCGCTCCCCACAGGGCCAGGGCGGTCGATCTTCTATGAGGATGGAGAAGACACCCCCCAGGTCAAGGGAGAGAACGCAACAACAGGTGAAAGTGGAGAGAAGAGAGGGAAGGAGAACGTAAAGCCGCGGGCAGGATCAGAGGGAAGAGGACCCCACCCCAAAAGTAGGGAGGTAGCCTCGCGGGATGCTGCAAGACTGACGTCGAAGGGCCCTAACACCTCTTCTCCCCAGAAAAGAGAAGAGGGGGAAAACCAAGGGGCCGCGGCAACACCCAAAAGCCCCAGCCTGGATGCAGATAAGCAGGACGGCAAAAAGAATGGGACGCAGCCCAACAGAAAGAGAAGCTGGGCGGGAACAACCCAACAAGGCAGAAAGAAAAATCTAAAGAAAAACTGCCCTTACTCTCTTGAGGCGTACTTCAGGCCTACGAGATGTGGCATCCTGGGGATGGAGACGGAAGGCCTCGAATCACCCAGGGAGAACGGTTAGAATGGAGGCTGAGGGACGTGAAGGGGCACGGGTACGGCTGCGCTGGAAGACAGGGAACAGACAATGGCCACCAAACGCTGGAAAAGTCAAAAACTAAGCACAACAGATTGCTCCAAGATGCAAGAGCCTAAAAAGAAGACCAGGTAAAAAGAAACGTCCAGCTTAATAAGGAGGGAGACTGCAAGAGGCCAGCAAGGAGCGCCCATGAACAAGGACCTTAGAAGGATACAAGTTACTCCTATCCTTATCTCTTCCCTCCACCATTACTCATCATTAGCCTTCCCAGAACTCGGATCAAACAGCCCCCTTCACCGCCCCTGCCTCTTACCCCCTTCTACCCCCCATCCCTTGTTACCAACCCCCCCAACACCCCCCCTTCCCACTCCCTCTACCCCCCCCTCCCATCACCACTCTCAGCCTCTCCTTTATCTTTCCTACTGTCCTCTATTTGAAACTGTTCACCCACTTTCACTGTTTGTTTATGAAAAAACCCCAATAAATATAATTCAAAAAAAAAAGAAGTCTGTGGTCAAAGCTAGCCGACGGGCAGAGGGAGCTCCCGACAGTTGATAGTCTAGCTTGCTGTTGACCTATGCAACCTCAAAGATAGTTGCATCCGCTAGTTTGGCAGCCAACTGCATTAAAGTCATTACTGACCAAGGAGTCATGTGTTCAAAGCAAGTCTGGGGGCAGGGTGAGATCGCGACGGTTAATAGTCTAGCTTGCTATTGACCTAGGCAACCTTATTTTGATAGTTGCATTTGCTAAATGGGTAGCCAACTGCGTTAAATCACTACTGCAGGGGAAGTCATGTGTTCAGAGCAAGCCTGGAGGCAGAGTGAGCTCCCAACTATTAATAGTCTAGCTTGCTGTTGACCTATGCAACTCTAATTGGTAGTTGCATTTACTAGATGGAAGCAAGCTGCATTAAATCACTATGGACCAAGAAGTCAGGTGTTTGAAGTAAGCCTGGGGCGGGAGTGAGCTCCCGACTGTTAATAGTCTAGCTTGCTGTTCATGCAACCGTAATTGATGGTTGCGTCGGCTAGTGTGTGGACAGCTGCATTAAAGCACTACTGACCAAGAGGTCATGTGTTCAAAGAGAGCATGGGGGTAGAGTGAGCTCCCAGCTGTTGATAGTTTAGCTTGCGGTTGGCCTAGACAATCTTAATGTTAGTGGCATCTGCGAGTTGGTGGCCACTGCGTAAAATTATTTACTGACCAAGAAGTCATGTTTCCAATGCAAGCTTGGGGGCTGAGTGAGCTCCGACTGTTAATAGTCTAGCTTGCTGTTGGCCTAGGCAATCTTAATTGTTAGTTGCATCTGCTAGTTGATGGCCACTGTGTAAAATCATTTACTGACCAAGAAGTCATGTTTCCAATGCAAGCTTGGGGGCTGAGTGAGCTCCCGACTGTTAATAGTCTAGCTTGCCGTTGACCTATGCAACTCTAAAGATAGTTGCATCTGCTAATTGAGAGCCTACTGCATTAAATCACTACTGAACAAAAAGTCATGTGTGCAAAGCAAGCCTGGGAGCAGAGTGAGCTCCTGATTGTAATAGTTAGCGTGTGGTTGACCTATGCAACCTTGAAGATAGTTGCATCTGTGGGTTCGTAGCCAGCTGCATTAAATCACTGCGGACCGAGAAGTCATGCGTCAAAGCCAGCCTTGGGGCAGAGGCGACTTCTGAATACAGGTGCTCATGTGGTGGTAAACCCCAACTATAGAATTATTGTTTGCGTCATAGCTGGAATTTTACTACTGTTATGAATTCTAAAGTAAACACTGATGGGTAGGCTTTTGTTTCATTGCGCTGGATCAAATTTTACACATGTGGACACGGATGGGTTGCGGACAGCTGACATTGACATTGGGAGTGGTGACTGCTGGGATTTGTAGTTCGCTTGCGCGTAGAACATTGTGACTTCACTGATGATGGAGTTGGGCTGAACTTTCCACACAGTGCTCCCTGAAGAGACGCACTGGCATGAGGCACCCTCCATCCTCGCATGCTCTTACTTATGTGTCGCATTCCCGGGGTTACTCCTTTGTTATTAAGATGGGACCCCATTCACCGTGACATAGTTCATCCCAGTAGTTAACCAGTTTTCTCATTTCAGGCATGTGCAAGGGTGTGGAGAATATTGGCCAACCTTTCAGATAGGAAGGGGATCCCATCAAGGGGTTCCTCTAAGTCCATTTCAAGGCCCTTGGTCCATTAAATGCCTCTAATTTAAGCCACGTTATACACACACGCCCCTTGCCAAGCAAATCCCATCGAGCAACGTTAAATTCAGTAAATACTGATGGGTCAAAACAGGGGGTCTGGCAATGTAAAGGACTGGAATTGAAGGTCAGGAATGCCTTAAGGGTGGCCGTTTATGCCTCAGGGCATTGAGGCTTAGAAGTACACGTTGGTCGGATGTTTCGGTTCGCTTGCTCTCCATGTTCTGTGGGTGTTGCACCTTCGGTGACTCTTATACTGGTGTTTGACGTTTGGTTGTACTTCAGTCTGGTTCCGTTCGTTTGTGGGCTTTAGCAGGGGCATAGTCCCAGCCGTTAGTCCGGCACAATACAGCCAGCCCATCTGGGGACGGTTGCAGCCGAAACTTTAAGGGTAGTGTATTAGCTCTGGCCTCAAACATCGTGTGATCTTGTACGTGAGGGTCTATGAGTTTGAGGAATTTGGAAGGGCATATGCCATGTCGCATAACACAGTTTTGGGTGTTTCAAAGGTGGGGTTGGCCTCACAAGTGACCAGGGGGCAATTAGCTGTGCTGGCTTATTGCTTATGGGCTCTGAATATTTCAGATTATATTAACGGTTGGTGGCATAGAAAGTTAGCTTGGTGGTCGTGCAGTCTGGGTCAGACTCACGATAGCAGAAATTCGAGCTCCCTGCAATTGGGAAGGCCCTGGAGCTCGTGTACCACGAGGCGTATGCGGACACACAGGAGCAAATTTGTTTCATGCCAACGCTTGGACAGCTCCTTTGTAGCCCTATTGGATCAGCAAGGTAGTCCAGTATCTAAAATTGACAGGTTTATGCGGGCCCTGGTTGATTTTGAACTAACAATAACGCATAATGGTGAAGAGTGGCTGGTGCCGTCAGCCAAATCTGATTTGGGGTCTAGAGGCAAGGTCATTAAGTTGGCAAAGTGTAGTGACCCCGTTTTATGGCCAGTTGAGGCTTTGGTGCTATTCAAACAGATTAGCAAGCCTGGGCCTGGTTACCGTTTGGTAAGCCGGATGGCATACAACTAACAACTTACCAGTTGTATATAGGCACCAGTAAGGTGCTAAAGATGATGGGTTTGGTGCAATACAGGTTTTGCAACCCACTCTTGCTGCATTGGAGAAGCCTCATTGGCCAATGCTATGGGACATGACTCGGAGGTGATCAAACCCTGGGCAGATGGAAATACGTGGTACGCCGTTGTCATAAGTTGATTGCGCCGATCCATGAGATCCGTTTTTGCTGAGCCATGGTTGGAGTATCCTCGTCTGCGGGCGCAGTTATTTTTACTGGGCTGCAAGGCAGGACATGAGGACTCATTATGGTCAGCATTTTGGGGCAATACAGGTTTGCAACCCACGCTTGCTGCATTTGAGAAGCTTCGGTGGCCAATGCTATCGGACAAGACTCGGAGGGGGTTAAACCCCGTGCATATGGAAATAAAATGCTTTCAGGAAATGCGTGGTACTCCGCTGTAGTAAGTTGATTGGGGCGATCTCGTTGGGATCCATTTTGCTGAACCATGGATGGAGTATCCTCGTCTGCGGGCACAGTTATTTTGCTGGGCAGCTGGGCAGGCCATGAGGACTCATTATGGCCAGCTTTTTGGGGCAATACAGGTTGCAACCCACTATTGCTGCATTGGAGAAGCTTCGGTGGCCAATGCTATGTGATGTGACTCGGAGAAAAAAAGAAAAGAAAAAAACCCTGGGCAGATGGAAATTAAATGCCTTCAGGAAATACGTGTGTACTCCGTTGTCATAATTAATGTTGGATCTGTCGTTTCAGATCCTGCGTTGCTGAACCATAAATGGAGGATCCTCGTCTGCGGGCACAGTTTCATTCACTGGGCTTCAAGGCGGGCCATGAGGACTCATTATGGTCAGCATTTAGACCTCGCATCCGTCGCTCCTGTTGAGTGGCATGGGATCAGAGGTATGCGTTGGGACGGTTTCCTCCCGCTTTTGTTGCAGTCTAGGAGAGGGCCCCCCTCCAGACATTTGGTGAAACACCTCGGAGGCAATGATCTGGGCCTTTCAAAGGGTAGGGCCCTGTACTTGCAAGCTTGGAACGACATTTGTAAAATATGGCATGCATGGCCACGGGTGCTCATCGCCTGGTCTGCGATCATCCCTTGCTTCCGGTGGTTGGATTGCAGGGTTGTTTAAAAATTAACAAAAAAAAGGAATCAGCCAGGAAGCGGGTGAACCGGGCCATGCGCACGGCGCTTGCAAGAGGTAGGGGCTCCTACATATCCCATGGGCAGATCTTGTTTGGCAGCCCTCACCTTTACAGATCAGATGGAATCCATTTGTCTGATATGGGCAATTCTTTGTTTTTGCACGATTTAAGGAGGGGTGTTCAGTTAATAGTAGATGGCTTGGTGGGGGATGGGAGCTAAATAGGACATTTGCTCCCAATCCGTGGCGTAAATAGTTTAGTTATTCAAAGGTTTGTATACACTTAAGGCACCCCTTAGGGGTGTGGAGCATTATGAAAACACTCACCTAGACAGTTAATTTTAGGGGTGAGGTGATGATGAATGTCCCAGGAGCGAGGAGAGTCTAGTCTCTAAAGTTGAGAGCGATTTCTCCTGATGTTTCCCTTACGGGTTGCCCGGGTTGAAATATACAGGGGACCCAGGTAGTACGCCTTAATAGCTGAGGGGTAGACTTTAGGAGACGCTACCAAGTTGAACTGACACCAAAAGGTTAGTTGAGTTCCAAGTTAAATAGGTAACTATTTAATAAAAGTTGCCCAAAATTTGAAACCATATATATTTGTGTCTGTCTCGTTATTTCGGGGTTGGAAGACAATACACTTCGCCCTCCAACAAGTTGGGGCGGAGCAATTTTGTCTCCTCCCTCGGAGAAGAGATTAGTTAATTTTGCAGAATGTACTGGAAGGGAGGAGAGGCTGGCATAGTGTGCTGCCAGCCCCTTCTCCCTCATTCTGCACAAAGACATCGCCCACCACTCCCGCCCAGGGATAGTATAATAATGATCGCTCAAATGGTTACAAATTTGGGGTCGGATAGGAATTCGCCCACAAGGGTTTTGCCTATCCTATACTGTCTATTAGGGGCTTAGATGGAATGGTCGGCTAGTAAACTAGCTAAGCGTAAATAGTTTAGTTATTCAAAGGTTTGTATACACTTAAGGCACCCCTTAAGGGTGTGGGGCATTATGAAAACACTCACCTAGACGGTTAATTTTAGGGGTGAGGTGATGGTGAATGTCCCAGGAGCGGGGAGAGTCTAGTCTCTAAAGTTGAGAGAGATTTCTCCTGATGTTTCCCTTATGGGTTGCCCGGGTTGAAATATACAGGGGACCCAGGTAGTACGCCTTAATAGCTGAGGGGTAGACTTTAGGAGACGCTACCCCAGCTTACACACACCAAGTTGAACTGACACCAAAAGGTTAGTTGAGTTACAAGTTAAATAGGTAACTATTTAATAAAAGTTGCCCAAAATTTGAAACCATATATATTTGTGTCTGTCTCGTTATTTCGGGGGGTTGGAAGACAAAAGGCAGTCCTGACAAGAGTTTGTTTGACATGCCTTTCTTTGGGCACTTTTTTCCTTTTTGCCTTCTATTTGTGCATCTTCAAAATCTACAGCAGTGTTGGTAATAGCTAAACCCCAGTTAGCGTTCTCGAGGGCCAAGGTTTTCCAGATCTCAGTGTTAATAACACATTTTTAAAGTTAGCTTTAAGTACTTCTTTAAATCTCCTTTGCTGTCCACTGACATACTATTTTCCATCCTTGAGCTGTGAGTAGAGTAACTGCTTTGGGAGATGGTGATCAATCACTTGGAGAACATGGCCAGTCCAGTGAAGCTGATGGTGGAGAATCATTGCTTCAATGCTGATAGTTTTTGCTTCTTCCAGAACAGTCATTTATCCATCTGTTTTCCCAAGATATTTGTAAGATTTTTCAGAGGAAATGCTGGTGGAATCTTTTCAGAAGTTGAAAGTGATGTTTGCAGATGGTCCATATTTTGCAGGCATACAACAGAGTTGGAAGGACAATAGCTTTATAAACAAGCAACTTGGTATTCCTACAGATGTTCCAATCTTCAAACACTCTGATTCAATCAAAATATGTTTCACTTGCACAGCTCAGACGGTGTTGTCTTTTGGTGTCTATGTTGACTTTTGTGGAGAGGTTACTGTCTAGGTAGAGGAAATTGTCAACATTTCCTAGTGATATGCCATTAAGCTTTATTTCTGGCATTGCAGAGGGATTTGTTGGTGTACTTTGGTTTGCTCTATATTCAGTGAGAGGCCAAGGTTTTCAAAGGTGTTTAAATTGGCTTGTAGGTTTTCCTCTGAATGAGTACAGACTACATTATCATCAGCATACTGGAGTTCTATAACAGAAGTTGTTGTGCCTTTACTTTTTAACCTTAGCCTGCTGAGATTAAAGAGCTTACCATCTCTGCATTAGGTGATTTCCACATTGGTGGGAACCTTCCCATCAACAAGGTGCATAATCATTGCTATGAAGATAGAAAATAATGTTGGGGCAGTAACGCATCCCTGTTGGACACCTGACCCCGCCTTAAATGGGTCACTTTGATAGCCATTGCTGTTCAAGCTGCTTGCCATCATGAAGGAGCCACGAAATTTTCACAAATTTATCTGGCCATCCAATTTTAAGGAGGATGGTCCAGATAGCATTGCAATTCACTGTTTGAAAGCCATTGCAAGGTCGATAAATATCATGTACCCTTTGGGATAGCCTGAAATTCACTCCCATTTAAAGTCACATGAATTGAGGGAGGATCTTCCTTAGATTAGCCATTCTTCAACTACAGCAGCCTGAATATGATTTGTCCAAAGTCACCCAGTGAGATTCAATGGCTGAGTTGGGTTTTGAATCCTGGTCTCTGAAGCCATAGTTTAATGTTCAAATCACCTCATGTTGCTAGATCTAGGTCACTTATTGTCGAAGAAAATGGCATTACTGGATATAAAACAGCCAGAGGGAGTCAAACATGGCACAGTTACTCCACAGTTTCTGGGGAATATTTGATGTCCTGAAACCATCAACTATTCTCCTGGGTTTTTTGTGAAACCAATTTCCCCAATCTCTGCTTTAAAATAATAATGAAAGTATTTCCTTCGGCTTCATTTGACTCAATAATTGGAAGCTGAGTATTGGTGGGTTATGCTTGGCTTTGAGGGTGCCAGTATTTGCTTGTGCATAATCAATTCAGAAAAGAGAAAGTAAACAGGAAATCACAAAACCAAGATAAGCAGAGGACAGAAAATTAGGGGAAGGAAAAATAAATTGACTATCCACAATGTCCACATCACCTTCTCATATGAATTGTTAGCACAGTGAAAACATTTCAAATGGAGAATAATTTTTCACTTTGAGGGCAACAAAAGAGAGGTCAGACTCCACAGTGACCACTTCTCATTTGTAACCATGAGAGGAATCCATCTTATGAATTCCTACAAGCAAAGATAAATGAGAACATTCCTTGACATCTGTATTTCTTTTTCCTTTTTTTTCCTTTTTTTTTTGGTCAGAAAAATTATTGCAGATATCCACCTCTGAATTTTTCAGTCTCTGGTGACTGTAATTCTTTTAGTAACAGTCCTCTGAACAGTAACATTTACACCCAGATTTTTATTTCCATGCCTTCATTAGATCACTTATCAGATGTTCAAGAGTGCTTGAACTCTCTTTCAGGTAGTTTGCAAAGTTATATCTCTTAGCAGAATATGGAGTTCTGAATGCATCTGAAAGCCTTGTCCATGCTGTTTTCATGATGATGCTTACTTAAATATGGTATTCCAAACTAGGTGTGTGGTGTGGGATAGGGTGTCATAAGGGCAGTGATTCAAAACTAAAAACAACAAAGGGTAACAAAAAAACTATAAGGGCAAGCAAACCTCACCCCCACCCCCAAAATAGAACAACACACTCTCTTCTGAACAGTTGTATATTCTTTTTTAACATATCATTGCCCTTCCTTTTTGACACAAGATTATGACAAACACAAAATAAGAACCAAAATCAAGTAGTACAAAGTGAAGTAACAAGATGTAGTTGAATCTTTAACCACAGAACATGACTAGACAAGTAGAATTTCTCAAATCTTTTCATGGGGTTGGGGCACGGTTGTACAAAATGAGGATGAGCAAGGTCACCTGTAACTGGAACAATTAGAATTAGATAGCAATCATTAACCAAATTTAAGCAGAATTAAGTAAAAATAATGATTCTTTAAGTCTTAGAAGGTGAAGTTAGAAGGGATTAAAAGTGATAGATCATAAACTCATAGACTGCCAGCTTCAACACTTAAGTTTCCTTCTATCAGTCTGAACTGAAAATCATGAATAACTAGCTTTATGTTATCTACCCTGTTTTGAAAATGTACGGTCCCTCTTTTTTTTCTATGCCTATTGAATCTGTGACCCTTGTTTTATTTTCAGATGAACTTAACATTGAAATCAAACTACTAAAACTAATATAAATCTTGCAGAATTGTGGGAGCAAGTGTGTGCATTTTGTACTCTTTGCATGTGTAACCACTAACCAGATATGCTCTGCCCGACTCACTGGGCAGAGACATTGCAGCGGCGGGTGTCCTACCACCTGCCATGGCAGCAATTGGGGGCTTCTTCATCCCAAAATCCCCCTCAGTGGTGGGCCAATGGAGGCAGCCCCTGCTGGCCTCCTGATTGCTCACAGCTGGCTGCCCAAAGCATCAGGCAGCTTCTTAAGGCTGCACTAGGCTGAGGATATGGGATAGTCGGGACCAATGGGAATTGTTGGTTGTGGAGGAGCAGGGTTGGCGGCAGGGGGAGTAGGGCCTCCTTTTTGGTGGTCTGTGACATGGGCCTGAATCTGGCTTGCTTATTCCCCCCCCCCCCAATTGGAGGGGGTCCAGTGGTTTACCAGGGTTGCGATGATGACTGTGGCCTGGTATTGTCTGTAACAGCAGCACCCCCTGGCATGGTTAAGCAGTATCGGGCAGATGCGGGCTGTCTGATCCCGGGTCCAGGATCCATACATTTATTTATTATTTATTATTTATTTAAAACATTTATATTCCGCCCTTCTCACCCGAAGGGGATTCAGGGCGGAGCACAGCATATATACGGCAAACATTCAATGCCGGGATAAGAATTCATATACGCATGCATAAACATTAAAAACATTAATCTCAATAATTAAAATACACCATTAAAAACCATCTTGGCTGCCAACCCTGATTATCTTCTGTAAGCAATAAACAAGTTGTGATCTTTTGACATCCCAACAATCATGTGTCATAACTGAGTTTACTGGTGGGATACATTAGTCGTACAGGTCCACACAAAGAATAAATAGTGTTGGTTCTCCTTTTATTGAGCCAACAATTCCACTGTGCTAGAAAATTGGGCTAAAACGTTATTCTAAATTACCTTATATAATACACAGACATAACCAAAATATCCAATTAAATATCCGGCTTAATCCAAAATTATTCTTCTCCCCACCCCCTCACTCAACTTATTCTGGGATCTCAGTAATCTGGGCCCAAAAGAGAAGTGTTAAAACCTCAGGTTCTTCAGCTATTTTTCATGCCAACAGAAGACAGACTCTTCTCACCAGGATGACATATCCTGTGCCAAGAACAAGAACCCTCATCTTTTCAGCAACTCAACTCCTACCTATCATTGGGTAATAGAACACCTGAAGAGACAATATGGGGAAGGCTTCTCCACCAGCTGATGTCCTTGTTGCCAGTGCTTCATTTATATAGATTATAATCATACCAAGGGCATCACAATCTCTTTTATAACCCCACAGTAGCACTAAAACAGTTGTCCACCCAACCCACATGTATAGCTACATCTCAAAAGTTTACTTTTGAGTCTCTGGGTATATTTGGGTGGCAAGCAGGGCAACTGGTGGCTTCCATGTCAGTAAGGTGGTAAGTTTGCTCTAGGTTTTAGCCCAAATTTTAAAAGACCTCCCCGAGATGGAAAACCCTAGCTCCAAAACATGTCAAGCACCTTTGATAGCTCCTTTAAATTTTCAGTTGAAAACGCAGAACAGATCCACCATCCCACCATTGGACTCTCAAGCTGGGTATCCATTATCTTATTAAGTCCATACTGGTAAGCTGGGGAAAGGTATGGTGGGTGGAAACATCTAGCTATTGGTTGCTAAGAGTAGCTCCAGTAAACATCATTCTGAACCTCCATACTAATTTTACACCCATCCTATAACCTCCCAAAATAATCAGATCTATGGAGAACAATTTTGCTACATTTTAATCTAACCTTTCTTACACTCAGGAATGGAGTTCAAAACCAGAAATGATTCTCAGATTTGAAAAGAGGGAGGGGGCTTCTGACCTAAATCATGCTAGGAAAGCGACATGGCAAAATTGCTCTCCAAGACCCATAAAAGACACAAGGACCATTTTCAGGGTTTCTGTTACTGCATAATTGGAGTGGCATGGACAGGGTAGATGAGTACAGCTCCCAGACTTTGGAAAATTGCTCATCCATGGTATGGATACACAAACACATATACATTCGCTGTAATCCTGTTTTGTACCCATGCCAAAGTAAATGGCAGTGGCAATGGCAGTGAAGTGGCAATGGAAGGAAGATGCCATGGATGCAAAGTCTTGAAGGAAGGAGGGAAGGCAGATTCTTTATGAGCATTGCTTAGAAAAGAAGGCTGCTAATTGTCACGTTCACTGATCCTGGATTTTCCGACAGGTTCTTGGAACCAAAAACAACCTTGGGAAAAGTAGCTTGCAAAATTGTTGTCCTGTGGCACAGACTGAGAAAATATCAGTTATTCCATGCTAGTGCTTAAGGAACACGTACAGCTTCAGAATCAAAACAAAGTTTATTGTATCCCTACCTTGTCCCCTGCTGACCTTTGACCTTTTGTCCCCCCAAGAGTCCACAGCCAGGAAAAGGGCCCTTCTTATCCATTTCAGTGTTCATCACATGCCGATCTAAGCAAAAATGAAAAACCACTTTGAGAAAGACAAAGCAAGCAAATGTTTCCATCAGAAGTTCCAAACCTTGTTATAATTTCTGATCAAAGTGTTCTACTCTTTGAAATGGTTTCATCACATCTGGCAAACTCTTCAAAAGCCATCAAGGCACTTGTTTCAGGTTAAATGTCTCTCAATATTCAAGTTATACATTTACATGTAAGAAAAGCTTCTTCCCTCCTCCCCTTCACTTTGAAAAAAAGCCCTACATAATTAAAAGTTTTACAGGGCCTTCTGATTGATAAAAGTTTCAAGTGACAGCTTTGCAGTGAGCTGCCTCCCACACACAAGTAATTTCCAAAAGCTTTTCAAGAGTTTTATGTAAGTTTATATGGAAGGGTCAATGTCTTCATTAAAAATAATCAGCCGATCGTTCTTTTCGTGATATTGCAAAGAATGAACTAAACAGATTATTATATACATAATAATTGTCTTATGTAAGACAGCAGCAACACAGAAATATTAATAAATATTTATTATCTTGTCTGAAGAGGGTTAGAATTACAACTCTGCAGACAGTAAATTTGTCTAGAATTGGCTGCAATAAAATAAAACTTACAGATAATACAACAGAAATAAATCTACACAACTGAAAGGACCTTTAATCACTATACTTTTACTTGATAGACCAGAAGTGAGTAGAACACTATTGTGTGAGACATGTCAGATCATCCTCAACAAATTGAAGCCTGCTCTGTTTCTGCAATTTCTTACAACATTTATTGGCAATATTAGTATTGCAGTAGAGCCTGTGAGTAACGTTGCAAACAGAAGTATGGGTGCAAGGGCAGGGAAAAGGGCTACTCGGGTGCAAGACTCAGGGGATGAGCAACAAAGGAAGAGGATCCGGGATATACTTATGGAGCCCACAGATGAGGATTCTTTTGAGGGATTTTCTGGGAATGATGGGTCTAAGAGTGAAGAAGAAAGCATGGAAAGGGATGGAGAAGAAACAGAGGATGGCCTGGATTGGACTAGGGTGAGAGAGGTGCAGGCTGTTTGCGAGGCAACAACAAGTAGTGACACATTTGACGGGTTTTCTGGGGGTGAGGACTGGCATTCTGGGGATCCAAGTGAGTCCTGGGGAGAACTAAGTCTTGACAGGAGATGGGGCACTTGGAGGGGAAGGCAAGGAGCTTCACATGAAGATTTGGCTGCAGCTGACGGTCATAATGAGCGGGCATTGGCCACTTCATCCTCTGAGGAGGATTTGTAAGATAAAAGTAGGCTTGGGAGCAATGGGAATTTGCAGGTGGCAAGGTGTTGATGGTGTTCATATGCTCTGGGTGCGGTATACTGGGAAAACTCTTTGGGAACATAAGTTTGGAAATGTTACTGTCTGCATGGATTTGGGGCTGGAATGGGCTGGGTTTGTGTGTGTGTGGGGGGGAGGGGTTCCTTGCTTTATGCTTGTATTCCCCTACGCATTACCTGCTGCTGCCTGTTCATGTTGGCGTTGGTGTGCTGATATTTGTTTTGATCTCCTGTTGACTATGTATTGACTTGGACTGGCTTCTCATACTGCGGACTTCTCTCTCCCTGACTTGGAACAGCTTGGTGTGTGGGCACTGACGCTAGGACAGCTTCCCCCGTGACGACTCTGGACTGCTTGGATGACGCTTCTATCTTTGTGGGACACTTCTTATGATCTTTTGTTTGTCCTTTTTGCCCTGTTCCATTCTGTTCCATTGTTCAAATTGAGTTTTTGAGTGTGTTTTACCTGCAAGTGGCAGTTTGTTTGTTTTGCCACTTATTTGGTGCTTGAAAGAACATTTTACACTGAATTGAAGTGTTTTTTGAGTTTTTGGATGATTTTACAACCCTTTGATAAGACTGTAATAAACTCTATTTTGGATCCACCTCTTGGTCTGGCCCTCTAAGGCATCTGGTCTCGACAATTAGACCAATTGTTTTGGAGCAATTGTTGTTTGGGATGAAAGAGAGAAATTGGCTCTCATGGTAGCTCTGAATAGTAATGGCAAAAAAATCAATTTCATTGGTAGCAAACAGGACCATAAAAATGTTTGCTAGGCATGTATAGCTAACGGGGGCATTTCGACAACCTCTATTACAGATCTTGGAGAAGAAGTGCAACTGAACTGGAACATAGGGGAACTATTTGGTTGACTATTTGTCACACAAACTCAACATAAAGAAGCTATGCACATGTGATCTTATATAAAAATGGACCACCCTTTATTAAAAAGGGCATTCCTCCATATGAAAATTATTGAAGCTGAGGGTCTACCATAACAACCCCTCCCCAATAAATAGCAAGAAACTAGCACCTGGCTACATAGAAGTCCTACATAGAAGAATCCTACTCAGATTAGAATGTAACTCCCAATAACATGGTCCAGCCAGTACTATAGGAGGCTGAGCATTCTGCTTTGAAGCCAGAGAAGGCTAGTAATTATGCCCCTGAAGCAGAAATTGGACAACCCCATGTTCACTTTGAAGAAAGAGGGTGAGAGTAAGCTTCTTAATCTTTATAATGTCACAGCCTAAAAAGACAGCAAACAAAAGTATAGACAAGGGCATGGCCTACAAAAATGCTGAGATAAGGAGGCCAGTTTTGGTGAGCGATATATTGGCAACAGTCAAGTATGTGTCTGTGCTGCAAAACTACAGCTCCATTATCTTTGTCAAAACACTCTAGTTTCCTGAACTTTGGTTTGCTCTTGTTGGTTATACCTTAACTGGCCTGCAGAGTGCTTTTTGTGCTTCAAACTACTTTGGATCATCTGTTATGGCCCTGAACTGGCTTGGTTCCTCCTTTGCTTTTTTTCTTGAACAATTAGTGTGCTCTAGTGGACACTTACTGCCCTGAAACAAGACACCCATTGCCAGTCTGTTACCTCTGAGTCAGATAGTAGTTGGTCTTGCAAATTTAGAGGTCTGCCCTGTCTAATTCCTCTCAAACTTAGAGCTTTAAATTTAGATGTGGCTACGTGGGGTTGCCTCTGAAAACTGCTCGGAAGCTGCAATTAGTCCAACATTCAGCAGCCACGTTACTAACAGGAGCGGGGCACAGGAGCATACAACTCCCTTGCTGCGCCAGCTCCACTGGCTGCCAATTGGCCTCCGGGCACAATTCAAAGTGCTGGTTTTAACCTACAAAACCCTATACGGTTCTGGCCCAGTTTACCTGTCCAAATGGATTCTCCCCTACGAACCATCAAGAACATTAAGATCCTCCTGAGAGGCCCGGCTGGTGGGGACGAGAGACAGGGCCTTCTCTGTGGCTGCCCCTCGGCTGTGGAACTCTCTACCAAGTGATGCTGGATCTGCCCCTCTCTGTTGTCCTTTAGGAGGCTGGTGAAGATCTGGATGTGGAACCAAGCCTTCCCAGAATAGGCTGAGATTGGCTATTGTCTGAATGTATGACCGCGTTTACAGATTGAGTGGAATTGTTTTAATGGCGATGTGGTTTTATGTTGAATTTTTATGTATTTTAATATGTTGTTGTAGTTGTTTTTAAATTTATAGCATTGAATTTTTGCTGTTATGATGGTCTGAGTCCCTCGGTAGAGGTGAGAAGGTCAGGGTACAAACATTTTAAATAAATAAATAAGGGAACTCCAAGGGCTAGTCCCTTCGTATACATATAGTCTGACAAGTCATCCCAGTAACCAGTTCTTCACCCAAACATTCGCTTTTCAATATCACCTGCTATTTCTCTTTTTATGCTCTACCTATCATAGGCCAGGGGCAAGAACTCTACTTTGCCCCTTGTCTCTCCACTAGGTTGTCTAATATGGCTGCTAGGCAATGCTATAGACTCTTAAGACAAATGCAGTCCATGATTTGAATAATTTCTAAATAATTTGGGTTATTATTTCAAACCTCTGGATAAGGTAGGGAAGTAGCATTGGGCAGCTCCCTGTTAACTGATCCAAGCATGTTGGTCTCAACACTGACTTGGATTGGGGTCCAACCACATTATTACTGTTCACCCAATCATTGCCACTTCACTTTAGAGAGATATGAAATAGCCTGAAAAATAAGAGCTTTTCCTACAATTAACCTGAGATCATCCCCACCTCCTCAATAGAGCTATGAGAACGTCTCAGGAGGAACATGGAAGGAAGCTGCTCCATCACACACTCCTTCAATGACTCAATGCTGGTCCCCAATGCCATTCCTAACTGAGATCTACTAACTCTACTGACCCACACAATAACATGTGTACTCATCCCTACTGTTTCACATATTGGTCATGATAAAAAATATTACCTGCTGTCTGAGCTGGATTATGCTACAGGAAGTCCAGGTAATGAGCCATGGTTAGTCTTCCTGGAACAAAGCCAATAGGCACAAAAAAAACCTCAGCACAAGAAGACTTATGAAAGCCAAATCCAGGCCTCCAAAGAATGGGTGACTCACTAGTATGCTTAGATGTTTTGGGTGGGCAGTCAAATCACTAGGGATATATCTATCCATTGCCTCCAACCAGAAGATCAATATCTCCTGCAGGTGTGTGCACACACATGCTGCTCCTGGATAGCCATCCTGTACTTCACTTTCCCAAATCACCACTCTGCACTGCTCAAATCGACACCAGTCATCATAATCAAAACTGCCCTTTCAAGGTAAAACAGCCTTAAATTCTTCCCAGAGCTTGCTTACAAATTGCTCTAAAAAAGTGTGTTTCCTCACTTGGATAAATATGAACTTTTTCTCCATCACTAACCAAGGATGAGCTGGTGTCCTTTACCACATCTGTGCTCTGTTCTAACATTAGTTGCATCGTGACACTTGGCCCCATAGCATGCTATGCCAGCCTTCTCTTCTGAAGCAGATAAAATAGACCCCACGCCCCCCACCAACCCATAGAGCCATGAGAACTATTTACATAGTTCAAGATACATACATTCCATGTTCTGATGTCAAGTTGTGCAAAAGAACTTCTGCTGGACCAATGTAACCCAATTTACATTGAAATAATTCCAGTCATTTTAGGCTTTTTATAACTTTTTCCATATTTCTACTAGATCTCACTGTCTTTATGCAATTAATCCAGAAAGAGCAAAGAAGTCTCCAAAGAAAACCTTGAGACAGAATGATACACCTATTGTTCTTTTAACCAAACAGTGAACAACCAACAACGATCAGATAGAACTTAAAAATTGCTATTGAGGAGCAAAATGAAGCTGTCCATTGCAGCCTAGAAGAACAATCTCACTCTTAAATGGACTGACTGGGAAACATATGGCTTTTTAGATTGTCAGAGAAGTTATTTCTGTAACTAGCACAATTCAGGGTGACAACTACTGCTTTTAGAGCTGGGAAAGAGGTTTTGTATAAAACATGACAGAGAAATGAAATGATGGATTCCAACTATTATATGAAGGGCAAAATGCAAACTACAGACAAAAAAAATCTGCATAACTAGATCATAATCCTTTGGTACCAAATGTGAAAAACTTAACAGAAACTAACAGTATTATCTTCCTCCTGTTCCTGCAAAGGTACTATGAGCAGTGCCCGAAAACCCAGTTATCTTCTGTTCTGTCTAGATTCCAGGAGGTAGAGTAGGGAAAGGTAAGAAGACTGAATGTGTGACAAGCTCACACAAAGTATGCGTGAGTGTAGAAATTTTGTCAGAAGTTAACACAAGATATTGTGGATGAGCAGACACCATTGGAACTATGAATATCTCACTTACATTTCTGGGGTACCGCTAACCCTGAGGTGTTTGATAGATGATACTTCCCCTCCCCATAAAAGTTTGAATAGTTATATGACAGGACTAGCATTGCTTTAGCACACAAGTTCATTTTCTCACCTCAGTTTGGTCTCTAGTCAAAGAGGCTTGGCAGCTTTTCATGAAGTTTCAAAACCCTACCAAACCTGTTTGACCGAAGACCACACTGAGACAAAAGAGTATATGCAAATGCACACATACACTGACAGGCATATCACACCTCTTAGAAGTCTTTGGCGGAAAAGTGTAGTCTATGCTTGCCCTTGCAATCATTTTAGTTTAACACTCAGTATATCCGCCTGGTATGTATTGTATATCCTCTGTTGCCTGTGGAAAGTTTGTTTTGTGAATTTAGTTGAGGTATAACACCATTTAGGAGGCTATAAACCATGTTTCCATTTCCAGCATGCATACAAGAGCACATTGCATGGTTACACACATGTTTAGTAAACTATTTTATTTATTTATTTCCAGTATTTCTATCCCATTCCTTCTCAACCCCCCAAGGGGGAATCAGAACGGTTTACATTTGCAAGCAATTCAATGCCACTACATATAACAAAGCAATATAATAACAATTAAAACAATAAGTAAAACTATGCATTTTACCATGGAAGTAAAACTTTATCATTGATTGGGTTGCTATAAGTGACCAATATATTCCAGGATGAAGAAGAAATTAGTTTTATGATAAATTTAGTCTGCTGAATGTATGATTCTGCCTAATTCACATGGTGCTCTACTATTTTAAGATACCAGCAACTTTCAAAAAACAAGAATTACCTTTGTTAAGTTACATAAGAACCACACCACAATCATGCAGAGAGACAAAAGGTGGTGGGCGTATAAAAACAATCAAGGTATTCACTCATCTGAAGAAGAAAAAAGTGTTTAATAACCAGTGTTAACAACTTTTAATACAACAATACCCAATGTACTTCGCTTTTTTCTGACATTATAGTGCTGTTGGTATTCCAAAGGTGATACAGTGCATTTTAACTGTTTATTGTGTTATATATATATATATATCTATTGATGTGTATACACACACACACACACTGATGAATGCAGGGAACATCCTTCACTGATTTTAACTTAAAACAGACGTGTATGACTGAAAACTGCGATCGTAGTCTTCAATAACATGTAGTCTTCATATGGAATGTGAAATTGCTCGCCCTTACTATATGTTTTATCCCACAAAAAGATGCTAAAATAACTGAAGACGATGGATTTCACACTTTTAATTAAGCAAGAGTAAAGACCAAGATCAAAAAGCAAATGAAGCCATTACTTGCTGAAAACACATACACTTGATTCTGCTTCACACTTCCTGCAACTTGCTTTCATTTTATTTTGAAGAAATAGTAAAAGATGGAAAATTGACTGTTTTTGCTAGAGGTGGCAGTCATAATAATGACACAAATACTTTTTATTTGTGGCATTCATGTATCACACTTTTCTAACAGAATCCCATTTTCTGGTTGATTATAAATGATGCAATTAACATGTAATCATATACCAACAACAAATAAAACAGCAGAGTGGCAAAATCATGCAATAACATAGACAACTTAGAGGAACTAAGACATGGCATCAGAGAAGAAATGGTCAAAGGCTTTCTTGGCCAGAATCACTGGGTTGCTGTGAGGTTCTGTTCAGAAGATGCAGTATGGGCACCTCTGTTGATGTCAGACACAGCATCTGCAGTGTCCAGGAGTTTGCAAAAAGCTCTGTAGCCAGCTGGAAGCAAGGACAGCAGCAACATAGGCATAATCAATTTCAATTCCCCAGTGCTGATGAGTGCAGAGCAAGGGTTATTGTGGGCAGTACATTGGCCAAAACAGATCAGATAATTTACCCAAAGTATTTTTATTTATTTATTTATTTATTTATTTATTTATTCATTCGACTTAATATACCGCGCTCTCTGGAGCCCAGAGCGGTTTACAGAGTTAAAAACAGATAAACACATAACATGCAATAAAACCAGATTAAAACCCCCAGTTTAAATCAAATTCCAGCAGAACTGCGATGGCAGTAGGAATATGCTGACAGCGACACAACAGGATGCTGAAAACATGGCATTGGTTATGGACCAAATGCCTGTCTGAATAGCCAGGTCTTTACGGCTCTGCGGAACGGCATTAAGTCCCGGATGGCTCGCAGCTCTTCAGGGAGGGTGTTCCACAGGGTTGGCGCGGCTATGGCAAACGCCCTCTGCCGCGTGCTAGCAAGTCTATAGACCTTAATGCCCGGCACATCCAATAGATTGAGCCCCTCTGAGCGCAGTGATCTCCTGGGCACATAAGGGGTAAGCCGCTCCCTCAGGTACACTGGCCCCAAACCATATAAGGCCTTGAAAGCTAAAACTAACACCTTGAAGGTGACCCGGAATTCAATAGGAAGCCAGTGCAGCTCGCGCAAGAGTGGAGTCACGTGGGCAGATCTTGATGCTCCTGAGAGCAGACGTGCTGCAGCGTTCTGCACCAGCTTGAGTTTCCGGATCACCAACAGGGGTAGGCCAATATACAGCACATTACAGTAATCGAGCCTCGGGATGACCATGGCTTGGATCACCGTGGCCAGGTCGCAGTGGGAGAGGTAAGGAGCCAGATGTTTTGCCTGTCGTAGGTGGTAGAAAGCTATCTTGCAGGCGCAGGCAATCTGTGCCTCCATAAACAGCTAGGCGTCCAGCCGGACCCCTAGGCTCTTTACTGACGGTTGCGAACGTTGGCAACTGGGTCTCTAACCCCCCCCCCCCCCAGGCGGCCCAGCCACAAGATCTCCGTCTTCGCCGGGTTCACCTTCAACTTACTGGCTCGTAGCCATCCAGTTACAGCTTCCAGGCAGAGATGGAAATTATCGGGTACAGAGCTGTCGGGTATTATCGGGTACAAATTGGGTATTATCGGGTACAAATTATCTGTGATGGAGACCAGGACAGTCTCTGTCCCATGGCCTGGATGGAAGCCGGACTGGAAGAAGTCTAGCCAGGTTGCATCATCCAAGAATGCCTGCAGCTGGTCCATTGCTGCCCTCTCAATTACCTTGGCCAGGTACGATAGATTGGACACTGGGCGGTAATTGGAGGGAGCCGCGGGGTCTAAACCAGGCTTCTTCAGCAATGAACTAACCACCGCCTCTTTTAACTCCTCTGGAAAAGTAGAAATTTCAAGCAAACTCAGAAGAATACAGACTGTGCAGGGTACAGCTGGTTTAGCCAAGAATGATCCACAATACTCATTGAAAGTATAGGAACATCATAAAGATAGCCCAGAGTCAGATTAGGGTAACTCTGGTGTTCGTGCCTGTGTAGACTCTTCCGTAGCCAACACAGTCAGAGGTGGGGTATAGTAGGAAATGCACTCCAACAGCATCTATAGAGTCACAGATGGTTGTAGAGTCACAGGTGGTTGTATGCCACTTGAAGGTCTCTAGGAAAGGTCCTCTCTCCAGTAGCAATCTCTGGCTTCTGAAAGTTAGCCACTTGAAGAATGTCTTCAAGCACCATTTTAGTATACAACAAGATCATTGGGAAGAGGATAATATTTCTGTTTCTTGATCCCCATTCCATAAAGGCAACAAGTGGAACTGTTCCCACCCTGGGGAGACATATTTTTCTTAGCTCATTTTAGTTTAAAAACCAACCTGGTTTACTCATGAATTTTAACTGGTTAACCAAATCCCCATGCTAAGTCTATGAGAAGCAAAAATTAAATTGTTTTAATTAAGTTTATATAAAATATAGATAGAACCATATTATTTAAATTATTTTTGTGATGGAACTACTCTTCATGATTCACTAAAAACAAAATTCAACCCTCCTCCCCCTGAAATTTTTTTCTGGCTACAATTTTGCATGTATACCAGATACTAGTGTTCACATTTTTATGTTGGGATGGGATGAAGGGCTATCTGTTTACTAGGCATGAGAAAAAAGTTATGAAAATTAAATGATTCGGAAGGGATTCGTAAGAAATGCTACTTTTGAATATTTCCGCATCTGGAACGCCAACCAGGAAGTGGACATTCTTTATAGAGCTTCGGGGGCCAGGATTTTCTTAAGTATCGTAATAAGGTCATAAGGGGGGGGCACCCTCCTTCTCTCTCACCACCCTCCCGCCTCCCTTGCCAATAAGTATTGGCAAGGCAAGCCCTAAACTCGCTCCTTCTTTCGGCTGGAAGCCTGGAAAAATGTAAACAGAGAGGTTTACTCAGAAGTAAATCTGCAAAGGAAGTAAACAGAGAGGTTTACTCATGACTAAATCCGCAAATGAGGGCACTTTGGATGAAGTGCCCTCCTTTGTGGATTTACTCTTGAGTAAACCTCTCTGTTTACATTTTTCCAGGCTTCCAGCCAAACCGGGGGGGGGGGGGGCTCCCTGCCCCTCCTGCCTGCCAGGATCTAAAGCATCAAAGAGTATTGGGGTAGTTGCACACAACACGTGAGAAACCAACCTAATGTATAATAGAATGAATGCTAACTTATAGAGTAAGTGCCTAATATTATAAGTAATCCAACTGGTCATATACCTACATTCCATGCACATGCAATAATACAGCAGTAATAACAATGGGTATAAGAACCTGTGGGTATAAGTGACCCTGTCGAGGCTCTTGTCTCACTCTGGGACAGGGAGATGACAAGGGCTATTGACACGATCGCTCCAGAATGCCCCCTCTTGAGTAACCGAGCTAAACCAGCTCCTTGGTTTACCGAGGAGCTGGCAGCAATGAAGCGAAAAAAGAGGAGGCTAGAGTGTGTGTGGCATCGGAAACGGAGTGGATCAGCTCAGGCGCGCCTGGTCTCCTATTTGAGGACCTATGACGCAGCAACAAAAGCCGCACAAAAAACATCTATTGCGGCCAAGGTGGCCGCCGCGAAGAACCGTCCAGCGGAACTGTTTCGAGTCGTTAGGGGTCTTTTAAATCCGCCTCAGTGCGAGATCCCTGACGGCTCGGCGGTACGCTGTGATGAGTTTGCCAAGGTCTTCGCGGATAAAGTGGCTCTGATCCGTTCCGATTTCAATACCACTTTAACGGCAGTCTCTGAGGATGTGACACGAGCACCTGCTTGTCCGGTTTTAATGGATTCGTTTCAATTGGTTCAGCTCGAGGATGTGGACAAGATCCTTGGAGAGGCGAGGCCCACCACATGCATCCTAGACCCCTGCCCATCCTGGCTGATCAAGGAAGCCAGAGGGGGTTTGGCAGAGTGGGTGAAGGTGGTGGTTAATGCCTCCCTTCGGGAAGGCATCATTCCAGCCAGCTTAAAGCAAGCTGTTATAAAACCGCTGTTGAAGAAACCATCACTGGACCCCACTCAATTAGTGAACTATCGGCCAGTTTCCAATCTCCCCTATTTGGGCAAAGTCATGGAACGTGTGGTGGCTTCGCAACTCCAGGGGTTCTTGGTAGACACTGATTATCTTGATCCGGCACAGTCTGGCTTTAGGCCGGGACATGGGACTGAGACAGCCTTGGTCGCCTTGGTAGATGATCTACGCCGGGAACTTGACAGGGGGAGTGTGTCCCTGTTGGTTCTGCTGGACCTCTCAGCGGCTTTCGATACCGTTGCCCACGGTATCCTTCTTGGTCGCCTTTCTGATATGGGCCTTGGGGTACTGCTTTGCAGTGGCTCCAATCCTTCCTGGAAGGTCGTACCCAGAAGGTGTCATTGGGTGACACCTGTTCGGCCCCACAGCCGTTGTCCTGTGGAGTCCCTCAGGGTTCAGTACTGTCCCCGATGTTGTTCAACATCTACATGAAACCGCTGGGAGAGATCATTCGGAGTTTCGGAGTAAGGTGTTATCTGTACGCAGATGATGTCCAGATCTGTCACTCCTTTCCACCTGTCACCAAGGAGGCTGTCCAGACCTTGAACCGGTGCTTGGCCGCTGTGTCGGACTGGATGAGGGCTAGCAAATTGAAACTAAATCCAGACAAGACGGAGGTCCTCCTGGTCAGTCGTAAGGCCGAACAGGGCATAGGGTTACAGCCTGTGTTGGACGGGGTTACACTCCCCCTGAAGACGCAGGTTCGCAGCTTGGGAGTGATCCTGGATTCAGCGCTGAGCCTGGAACCCCAGGTCTCAGCGGTGGCCAGGGGAGCTTTTGCACAGTTGAGACTCGTGCGCCAGCTGCGCCCGTACCTTGGGAAGTCTGATCTGGCTACAGTCGTCCACGCTCTGGTCACATCCCGAATAGATTACTGCAATGCACTCTACGTGGGGCTGCCTTTGAAGACAGTTCGGAAATTGCAATTAGTCCAGCCGGCGGCAGCCAGATTACTAACGGGAGCGACATACAGGGAGTATACTACCCCCCTGTTGTGTCAGCTCCACTGGCTGCCTGTCCAATTCCGGGCTCAATTCAAAGTGCTGGTTTTGACCTTTAAAGCTCTATATGGTTCTGGCCCAGCTTACTTGTCCGAACGCATCAGCCGCTACGTCCCATCCCGTAACCTAAGATCATCCGGGGAGGCCCTGCTCGCGCTCCCGCCGACTTCTCAAATGCGGTTGGTGGGGACGAGGGACAGGGCCTTCTCGGTGGTGGCCCCCCGCCTGTGGAATGCGCTCCCTATGGAGGTACGGTCCACCTCATCCCTCCTGGCATTCAGGAAAAAGGTAAAATCCTGGCTCTGGGACCAGGTGTTCCCGCATCAGCACTAAGCAGCATGTTAGATGGGGATTTTAATGGAAGGGAGGAAGAGGGTCAATGCTTTTATCGATTGAATATTGTTTTAATTGGAATGACTGTAGATGTTGCTGAGGAATTGTATTTTAATGTTTTTAATGTATCTTAATGTGTTGTGGGGTTTGGGGTTTTACGCTGTTTCATGTGGCATCGAATTGTGCCGTGCTGTAAGCCGCTCTGAGTCCCCCCTCGGGGGTTGAGAAGAGCGGGGTAAAATCCTGAAATAAATAAATAAATAAATAATAAATAAGAAGAGGTAGGGGTTAACAACATAAAATTCAAGCCGAAGTATTCTGACTCTGGTCTCTCCTCAAGCGGTGCAAACTGCAAACGGCTCTTCTCTATGAGCCCGGGAGGCAGCCTCTCCCGGGAAAAGCCCGGGCACAGCGTTTGCTGCCTGCGTGCACATACATATTCTTTGGGGAAGGATTTGCTGCAGAATCCCGGGCTCATAGAGAAGAGCCCGTTTGCACCGCTTGAGGAGGGACCAGAGTCAGAATACTTCGGTTTGAATTTTATGTTGTTAACCCCTACCTCTTCTTATACCCATTGTTATTACTGCTGTATTATTGCATGTGCATGGAATGTAGGTATATGACCAGTTGGATTACTTTTAATATTTAGGCACTTACTCTATAAGTTAGCATTCATTCTATTATACATTAGGTTGGTTTCCTTACAGGATCTAAAGCGTGCCAAGCCTTGATGCGCTTTAGATCCTGGCAGGGGAGGAGGAGTGGACGGGCCCTCCCTGCCCCTTCTGCCTGCCAGGATCTAAAGCCTTGAAGAGGCTTCATGACGGGCCAACTTCAGCCTTCCAGGTGTTTTGGACTTCAACTCCCACCATTCCTCACAGCCTCAGGCGTCTTCCTTTTCCTCTCAGCCTGGGCAAACTTGGGCCCTCTCACAATCGCCGACTTAGAACTGCCCCTTTAACACACACACGGAGACGTAGCAAAGGCTAACTACTTTATTGAGTATAATAAACAGTCCAAAAGGTATATAGTCCAATAAAATGCAAGTGTTCAAAGTATAAAGCAAATAGTCCAAAGTATAGTAGCAAATAGCTTGAAGCGTGGCAAGGCTCCGCAAACCAATGCGGATCAGGAAACAGGACAAGGCTTCGCAATCCAATGCGAATCAAGAACCAGGGCAAGGTGCCGCAAACCACTGCGGCTCAGGAAACAAGGCAAAGGCAAGGCAAGGCTTGATGACCACTGTTAGCTTGTGGTCCCACTCCGCTTCGCGCCTATTCAGTATAGACGTGGCCGGAGAACTGAGGATCAGTTCCCACGGGCCGTACTTAATCCCTCGGCCGGGACCCCCGACGATCTAGGGCCCGGCGCCTCCAGTCTCTACTTTCCGAACGGTGACGGTCTAGGGACAGATGCCAGCTCCTCCTGCCCTCCTCTATGTCCCTGCGCCTGTTATGAGAACGGCCCCGCTCTTCCAGCCTAGTATCGCTATCTTCCTGAGAAGCAGCCTCCCCGAAGTTTCCCATCCGCTAGCCTCCATCTGCTGCTCGGCCAGCTCCTGGGAACCTCGGCCATTTGGGAATTCATAACTATCTCCGCTATCTGCTTCGCTGCCTCCCATCTCCACCTGGTCCGCTCCTTCCCGGGAGAATGCTCCCATTCAAAATCCCAGGCTAAACTATCTGCCGGTGGACTGGGCAAAGGCACGGCTGACCAATCTTGCTCTGGGCCTTCCAACTCATCCTCCGAGTCCCTTTCAGCCTGTGCGGGTCCCAATGCCAGCGGGACCCCGGTGCGTCACCCTCCCCCCCGTGGCCCGGGCGGACCCATGGGTGCTACACTATCCCCCCTCAGGGCCCCCCCTGGGCCGCCCCCCGGGGCTTGGGCTTGTCAGGGTAGTTGCGGTGGAAGCGAGCCACCAACTCCGGGGCGTGAACATCTCGAGCCTTGACCCAAGCACGTTCTTCCGGGCCAAAACCCTTCCAATCAATAAAGTACTCCAACTTCCTGTAGCGGAGGCGGGCATCCAAGATGTCCTGCACCTCGACCTCCTCCCGCCCTCCCGCATCACAGGGGGAGGGCGGCTGCGTCACGTCAGGCCGCACCCCCTTCGCGGGGCGAGCAGCGAGCGATGAAACCCCGGGTGGAGCTTCATGTCCGCTGGGAGTTGTAGTTTGAAGGAAACAGGCCCCACCTTCTCCAAAACCTTGTAGGGACCCAAAAATCTCGCGTCCAGCTTGCGGGTGGGTCGCTGTGTGGGCAAATTCTTGGTGGACAGCCAAACTTTATCCCCCACAAGGATGTCAGGGCCCTCCTGGCGCCGCCCGATCAGCCATCCGCTTGTAGTCAGCTTTCGCCTGGTCAATTGAGTGCGTAGCAAGTCTTGGAGTGCAGTGAGCTCTTGAAGCCAATCCTTAGCCTCGGAAACATCTCCGGACGGGTCCACCGGCGGGTAGAACCGAGGGTGGTGTCCGTAGTTAGCAAAGAAAGGAGTCTCTTTGATGGATTCCTGCGTCGCGTTGTTGTAAGCAAACTCTGCCAGGGACAACAAGGGCGCCCAATTGTTTTGCAAGCGGCTGGAGCAAGCCAGCCGGCTTGCCCCCCTGGTTCTTAGCCCGGTGGCACACAGGGCAGGATCCCACATAGTCCTCCACATCCCTCCGCACTTTAAGCCACCAAAAGTCCCGTAGGACCAGTTGGAGAGTCTTGAAGAGCCCAAAATGGCCTGCAGCCCGACTATCGTGGCAAAGCTTGAGAATGTCCGCCCGCTCGGGCCCAGGGGAAACATAGACAGAGTCCCGGTGGTAAAGCACCCCGTTCTTTACCTGGAAAGGGGCTGGAGGCCCCTTGGTCAGTTGCTCCTGCACCCACGGGTCGGTCCGCTGGCGAGCCTGGACACGCACACTCAAGGGTCTCTTGTCACCAGGGGCTGGCGGAGCCACCGGAGGGTTGACAGGGAGCGCCCGAGCAGCCGCAAAGTTTCCGCTTTAAGCAACCGGGCCTCGGACGGCCCGTCGCCCTCACGAACGTACTCCGGCTTTCGGGACAGCGCATCAGCTTGCTTGGTCTGCTTGGGGGTCACATAGTGAATGCGGAAATTGAATCGCTCAAAGAACAGGGACCATCTCTGTTGCCTCTGGTTCAATTTGCGCTGGGACTTCAGATGCTCCAAGTTCCGGTGGTCGGTGTGAACCTCCACCGGGAACTTGGCCCCTTCAAGCAGGTGTCTCCAGACTTCAAACGCCACCTTGATGGCCAACAGTTCCTTCTCCCAAATGGTGTAGTTCTTTTCCGGGCCGTCAGCTGCCGGGAATAGTAGGCACAGGGCAACAAGTCCGTCCCCTGAGGCTGTAGCAGGATCGCTCCCACCGCCACATCCGAAGCATCGGCCTGGGCGATGAAGGGGCGTGCGGGGTTGGGGTGCTGCAAAAAGCGGCTGAGTGGTGAACAGCTGCTTCAACTTTGCGAAACCCCACATCGGCCTCCGGAGTCCACGGGCGGCACTTTCCCCCGCAAACACTGGGTGATCGGATCAGCCCACTTGGCAAAGTCAGGAATGAACTTTCTGTAGTAGTTGGCAAAGCCCAGGAATCTTTGAATGTCTTTTTTGCTAGCAGGGGGTGCCCAATCAACCACGGCTTGGACCTTGGTGTCATCCATGGCAATGCCCGTAGGTGAGATACGGTAGCCCAGAAAGTCCACTTCACGCAAGTCGAAAGCACATTTCTCCAGCTTGGCGTAGAGCCCGTGGGCCCTCAGCCTCTGGAGCACCTCCTTGACATGGCGATCATGGGTCGCCTGATCCGGAGAAAAAATCAGCAGGTCGTCTAGGTAGACCGCCAGGTAGCGGTCCAACAGGTCTCGGAAAATGTCATTCATGAAATGTTGGAAACAGGCAGGGCGTTGCACAAACCGAATCCCATCACCAGGTATTCAAAACTGCCCCACTTGGTCTGGAAGGCCGTCTTCCATTCATCACCCTGGCGAATCCGGACAAGGTTGTAAGCCCCCTCAGGTCCAGTTTAGTGAACACCTTAGCTCCCGCATCCGCTCCAAGAGCTCGGGGATCAAGGGCAGGGGATAGCGATTCGGATCGTGATCTTGTTGAGTTCCCTGTAGTCATTGCACAGCCGCAACTCCCCGATTTCTTCTTGGCGAAAAGAATCGGAGCCCCAGCCGGGGATTGGGAGGGCGAATGAACCCCTTCCGCAGATTCTCATCCAGGAAATCTCGGAGAGCCTGTTGCTCTGGTTCCGAGAGAGGGTAGAGTCGTCCCAGCGGGATCGGGGCCCCGGTTGCAGTTCAATGGCACAGTCATAGGGCCGGTGCGGAGGCAAGCGTTCCGCCTCCTTCTCACTGAAGACATCCCAAAATCCGGCATACTTCTTGGGCAGGGTGGCCACATTCTCCACTTCTTGGGCCAGGCACGCCCGGGCCGTCATGCAGTGGCCCTGGCAATGGTCGAAGAAAAAATTAGCTGCCTTTTAGCCCAGGAGATCTGGGGGTCGTGGGCGCGAGCCACACAATGCCCAGGACAATGGGGAAATCTGGGAGCTTGGTCACAAGGAAAGAAATGTCCTCTTTATGGGAGCTAGTCCACATCCTGGTAGGAGCCGTATACTGAGTTACAGCCCCTGTTTTCAGGACTCTCCCATCAATGGTTTGGACGCCCTTAGGCTCTTGGAGATCGAGAAAATTTAATCCGGCAGACTTGGCATAGTCCGCATCGATGAAGTTGTTGGTCGCTCCGAGTCAATCATGGCATGGACCATCATCGGCCCCTTCTCGGGCGACCACAAACTGACCATTACAAGGAACAATTGTCCAGTCTTGGGTTCAGGGAGGTTAGCGGCGGCGGCCGAGTGGCGAACCCTCTTACACCCGGCCGGTCCCTTCCCCGTCGCCTGAATGGCTTCTTCGGCCTCTGGGGCCCCTCCGAGGGCGGCAGAGGCCGAGGGGTCTTGCCACGCGGTTTCTGGGGGCACTCCTTAGAAAAATGTCCAGCCCCCCCAGTACCAGCACAAGTTGAGGCGCTGACGCCGTGCCTTCTCCGCTTGGTCGACTTTGGGTCGAACTGTACCCAACTGCATGGGCTCCGGGACATCCGGGCCTGCCGGCACTGGCAATTGCCGGGGTTGAAACTGTCCAGCCCCTTCCTTCCGCGCCACTGGTTTCTCCATCACGCCCTTGTCCCACCGCCTCCTGGTCTGCAGTCCGCTTCCATCCGAAGGCTCAAGGTGATGGCAGCCTCCAGATCCGCGGGCCGAGGATGTTTTATCATCTCCTGTTGCAGTTCCGCGGCAGTCCCGCAATGTAGTGATACCGCAGCGACGGCAGACCCCACTGCGTCTGGGAAGCCAGAACTTCAAAGGGAGATGTACTGGGACAGGGAGAGATCCTTACACGTCAGCCGGGCCAGATCCCTCTCAGCGAGTTCCTCATTCACGGGGCCCCCATGTTGCCCTGATCGCATCCAGGAAAGCCCGCAGCGTGTTGGTATGGGGGACTGCGCCCGGATCAAGCGGTGGCCACGTTGCCGCAGACTCGTCCAGCAGATTGAAAACAAAAACCACCTGGGCTCGATCGTTGGCGAACTCGTTGGGGCGTTGCTCCAAATAAAGTTCCACTTGGCAAACAAAAACCTCCACCTGGGCGGATTGCCACTGAAGCGGCGGGTGGGCTCACCCAGGTGCCGTCCGGCCGGGTCCGCAGCTCACCCAATTCTCGTTGCATCTCTTGCACCTGGGCATCGGTCAGGTTAGCCATGGCAGCAGTGGGGACGATGGGAGCCTGGGTGCGCTGCCTGCGGTTCCTGGTACGTCCCGTGGTGCGAAAGGGGTTCGAGGAGTTCTCCGGCCAACTGTCTGTCGCCGACTTAGAACTGCCCCTTTAACACACACACGGAGGCGTAGCAAAGGCTAACTACTTTATTGAGTATAATAAACAGTCCAAAAGGTATATAGTCCAATAAAATGCAAGTGTTCAAAGTATAAAGCAAATAGTCCAAAGTATAGTAGCAAATAGCTTGAAGCGTGGCAAGGCTCCGCAAACCAATGCGGATCAGGAAACAGGACAAGGTTTCGCAATCCAATGCGAATCAAGAACCAGGGCAAGGTGCCGCAAACCACTGCGGCTCAGGAAACAAGGCAAAGGCAAGGCAAGGCTTGATGACCACTGTTAGCTTGTGGTCCCACTCCGCTTCGCGCCTATTCAGTATAGACGTGGCCGGAGAACTGAGGATCAGTTCCCACGGGGCCGTACTTAATCCCTCGGCCGGGACCCCGACGGTCTGGGGCCCGGCGCCTCCAGTCTCTACTTCCGAGCGGTGACAGTCTAGGGACAGATGCCAGCTCCTCCTGCCCTCCTCTATGTCCCTGCGCCTGTTATGAGAACGGCCCCGCTCTTCCAGCCTAGTATCGCTATCTCCCTGAGAAGCAGCCTCACCCGAAGTTTCCCATCCGCTAGCCTCCATCTGCTGCTCGGCCAGCTCCTGGGAACCTCGGCCATTTGGGAATTCATAACTATCTCCGCTATCTGCTTCGCTGCCTCCCATCTCCACCTGGTCCGCTCCTTCCCCGGGAGAATGCTCCCATTCAAAATCCCAGGCTAAACTCTCTGCCGGTGGACTGGGCAAAGGCACGGCTGACCAATCTTGCTCTGGGCCTTCCAACTCATCCTCCGAGTCCCTGTCAGCCTGTGCGGGTCCCAATGCCAGGGACCCCGGTGCGTCACCCCTCCCCCGCGGCCCGGGCGGACCCATGGGTGCTACAGAAAAGGCTCAGACATTCAGAAGTCGGCCTGTCTGTTTCTTTTTGTTTGATATCTACTTTTCTTTAGTTTCTGTTAGATGGAGGATATCTACGGAGACTGGAAATACTGAAAGCATATACTGTAGATAATTTTAGCACATATTTTACTATGATAGCACCTGGAAAGCTGGTCATCTGCTCCTCCATTATTACCTTTCCACAATATCAATTTTTTAAAGTAGGATTGTGCACAGTTTAACGCCACTTTATCTGCCATGGCACTGTGACTAGGGATTTGCAGTTTGGTGATATACTTAAGAGTTTCCTGTTACAGAGTTCTAATCCATTCACCCAAAGAACAGACACAGGTCAAATTACAGCAGGAGTCAGCAATAGCCCCAGATGCTTCAGCAGCCAATGCAGAATGAGAAAGTGGGGCTTAATTGCTGGTCTCAGGCACTCCATCCTTCTTGATTTGGGCCTGGAAATTAAAGGCTAAGTGTGGGTGCAATGGTGTATTGTAAGGAAGTACAATATTTGACATGGCACACCACCATTCCAGATCACAAGACACACTTTGAATTGGCTCACAGAAAAGTTCACTTCAGAGAGTTCTATCCAAGCTCCTCAGACATCAAAATAGAACTTCCTGAGATAATACACATTGAATCAGCTGGAAATCATGCATAGCATCATATATGAGGAGTTTTTCAGTCATAGGGCAGCCGGGCAGTACTGAACAACCAGGTGTTTACCCAGTCAATTGAAACTTCCCCTTCTTTTACTGTGATTTTACTGTGATTTTCTCCCTTACTCCTTTTGCCTTTGGATGCCTTCCTCATGAACCACTTCATTAGCTACTGCTAATAAGTATTTCATTGCATCCTCAAGTTAACAAACTAAAGTTTGATGGAGGCAAATCATATGCTGATTATATGTGACTACACACATAATAAATGTTTCTGATGGTTTAGTTGTGGTCGCTTTCCTTGGAAATATCACTGAATGCCTAGCTCTTTACACTCTCGTATGATTTTTATGGCCCTTAGGACAAAGCAGTATAATTGGCACAGAAACAAACTGTGTTCGCTTCGTACATCACCATGACCAATGTATGCCTGTTTTGACTAAAGAACCCAACTAAAGAGTGTGTTTAAATATTTCAAAGAATTCAAAGCTACCAGAAAAATTACAGGGACCTTTTGCTGAACGTTTGACATTTAAACTATTCTGTGCATTTGCACTTTCTAATATCTCTGAGCATTTTGATTAGTACTAATCATAAAATGCATATTTTAAAGGCACTAGCTTAAAAGATGATACATGGGGAGAGCGCATGTTTGAACTTAAAATGATGATGGATTTGCTCCAGGCTGGAAGTCATTTTCTATAAAATCTGGTTTGAACTATCAGTTTTCAAATTAAAAGGAAAGGTTTGGGGGTAGCTGTGATGTGTACTAAATATATATGCATATATTTAACTAGCACACTTGTCAAGAACGACTTGGAACAAACTTTTTACGACGTGAAAAAAAATCCCAGAAAAAAACAGAATTGACTTCTGGCAAGTCTTTACCAAGCTCCTAACACTGTGATAAGTTTTTGAAAAGAGGTAACCGGAAACACCCACACAGGTACTGTATCATACGCATTGACATTTTCTTTTGTTCTTTTTTTAATCTTCTTACTTGAACATTCTAAACAAAACAGTCTTTTTTCACCCCAGGGTCATGTAGCTGTTGTTGCTGAAGTTCTTTCAACTAGCTTGGCCCTTCAGTGTTATCACAAGGTAGTGAAACTCCATTAGTATATGTAATTAGTATATCTCACTTTATATTAATATATTTTATCGGTCATATGGCCACCCAGTCTCATGGAATCATAGAATCAGAGTTGGAAGAAACCACAAAGGCTATCCCATTTGCCATGCAGGAATACACATGATCAAAACACTCCTGACAGATGGCCATCCAGCCTCCAGAGAAGGAAACTCCACCACACTATGAAGACCCTATCAACAGTTATTCTCATTAGAAACTTCCTCCTAATGTTTTGCTGGAATCTCTTTTCCTGTAGCTTGAATCCATTGCTCTGTGTTCTAGCCTCTGGAACAGCAGAAAACAAGCTTCTCCGTCATCAATATGACATCTTTTCAAATATTTAAACATAGCTTTTATGTCACCTCTTCACTTTCTCTTCTCCACGCTAAACATACCCAGCTCCCTAAGCCACTCCTCATAGGGCTTGGCATACAGACCACTTACCATTTTGGATATCTACCTCCAGACAACTTCTCAATATCTTTCTTGAATTATAGTACCCAGAACTTGACATAGTACTCTAGGTGAAGTCTCAAGAAAATGATTGTAGATGTCTACAATCTGCTTTGGAATTAACATTTGTCACCCCCAAAATAGTTATTAGATTGTTTACCTCAGCTCCCAAAAAATGCATGAATATGCATTGGTTCTAACTTTTAACAGAGCTCTTTTTGCTCTCTTCCCAACACATTGAACAGAATCCTCTATGGCAGTTATGAATAGACATAACTGTTATGTCATCACGATTTCTGGGCATCTCCTACCACCTCATCACACAAGGGTAAATTGGACCCTTACTCCTCTTCGGCCATGGATCCTGATGAGTGCCATGACATGACACAGGGCATGGCCCTGTTTCATTGATGGCTGAAGTGCTAAATTTAGCCTTGAAAGCTAAATAGAATTTCATGCAGCTGCAATGCAGCTATACTCGCAGTATTGGGCCTTTTCTCCTGTCTGGTGGAAATGGCAAAACAACAACGCATGTTGCCACTCTTTCCCCTATCTGATGGGGGCAGGGACAGGGTGCCAACGCATCTTGCCCTAATGCCCCATGTAATTGGGGAAGGAGGAGAGGCTCTGCTAGATACTTGCTGTGATATTAAACTGAAGATGCAGAGTAGCCTTCCACTCCAATAGCCTCACTTGGAAGTAAACCAATTCAGCTGTATTTGAAAGTGTTGCATGTTTCCTCTCCCCCTCCCTCCCTCTCTCTCTCTCTCTCCCTCCCTCCCTCCCTCTCTCTTTCTCTCTCTCTCTCTCTCTCTCTCTCTCTCTCTCTCTCTCTCTCTCTCTCTGGCTTTTTAGCTGCTGTATCACATTGTTGGCTCACATTAAACCTTTGGTTTCCTAAGACTCCAAGAGGATTGTTTGTCCCTTCCCTTACTCTGGACTGTCCTCAAGGCACCGTCATCTCCTTTCTACCTTAAAAGAGATGCCAGCCATAATCAGCAGTCAGTTGAACACGAAACCACCTTAACAGAGCCTGTGGCAGGGCTTGGCAGCCGTGTTGCTATGACAAGCTTTTCCTGAAAGCAAGTGGAACTCCTTCATCACGACAGGAAAAGGTTGGGTTTACCTTATTATATTGAGGGTGTGTGGATTGCCGCAAGGTACCATACATGCCTTCCATTTTGCCAGTTATTGCTGGCAAAACAGAACAAAACAAGAGGGGAGGCATCAATATGATAAGGTCCCTAGAGATTAAGGACTAGATAGGATTGTGAAAGTCACTGTAGGGTCATCCATTTAACAGGCAGCAGTCAATGCACTCAATGGATGTCTGTCCTGCTATTGATCTGGAAGCAGCTGACTGACATTTCTACCAGCCCCACAACTATGTGAGGGGAAATTGCAACAGGGGTTCTGTCATGGGGTCTTCCTGTCATGATGAAGATACCACAATGGCGGAGGTGGAAATAGCAGTCAATTGCTTCCAATGCAATAAGGGCATAGGCTCCTGATTGATTGCAGCAGCAGCTTCTAGTACATGGGGGGGATTAGGAAGCCTGGCCAGGATTCACTGCATAATATTGCAACTATAGTGCTTGTTGATATTGTTTTTGTTTTTGTTGTTGCTGTGTCATTTCAAATCATTTTGGACTTATGGCAACCCCAAGGCAAACCTATAATAGGGTTTTCTGGCACTAAGGGTATGTGACTTGGCCTATGTCAAGCCCTGCTGAGCAATGACGTAGTCCAATGCTCAAACCATTTACATCATGCTGGGTCTCTAACTATAGTTCTTATGCATACATAATTCCTATTCAAGATAGAGACACTGTTTATTTGAGTCCATAATGAGAACTACAACATTCATTTTGCTGAACATGTCTAACTAGGGCATTTTCCACAATAAAAGTTATCTCCCAAAGATGGAAATGACTTTGTGATGCCTCACCTACCTTTTAAATCATGGATTCAGTGTCAAATTATGAGCAGAAGGGAAGTTGCCCAAGAAAACTCATACCTAAGGAATATGTTGCTCTGGCACTATTTTCATCTTACAATGAAGTGTTGCTCCAGATCACTTGCGAACATTCTTCAGTGTAAAAAGCTATTCCTGAAACCTTCAGGACTGGTAGGAAAAGGTGGCTATAAAAGAGAGCCAACTGGCTTGATGGGACTTGGACTGAAGCAACGTTGAGGACATTGATTGCATGTCAGTTTCACACACAGAGAGACACACGGTTGCAATGAAAGGAAATGACAGGCAGTAAATTGATTATAGATTCAATAGGAAAGAAAGAGAAGATTGTAATGAAATAATAAAAACAACATAAAAACAACATATAAATTGTTTAAAAACCAACAGCAGAAGGTGAACATATTACAGAAACAGCAGGAATGAAAAAGAGACAGAAGGTACTGTGAAATCCAGAACAGGAAATATTAAAAAGACAAAATACTTGTCTTCAGAAGGCAGAGGGGGGAAAGAAAACAAAATGCTTTTTCATTTTGTTTTGGTTTTGGGAACATTGAGGAAAGCTAGGAAAGAACACAGAAGCAAAAAAAATTCTTTTTTCTGCCTGCACCATGTCAGTTCTTTCCTTTTCTCTCTTGGAGCCAATTTTTCCTGCAGATTCATTGTACCAAAAACAGACTTTGAACATAATCCAACAAAAGTTGCTTCCATTGATTTCAGATGGAGGATTGAGAAACTCATGTATTTATGCCCCATTGAAATTAACCAGCTTCAAAATACTCAACTCTAGCTGGATTGGTTCTGTGCTATTCTCAAAAGCTTTTCCTTATAGCCTTGAATAGTCCAGTGATAACTTGGTATCTTTGAAATTTAGGCTTTTGGACAGTTCCGTTTTCAGATAACAGAGATTTTTAAAAGCAGTGTTTTATTAGTTACTGCCAGAAATATTAAAAATTAACTAGGTATTTTTAATTACAAAAATGTAAGTCAAGCACTGAAAGGGTTAAATGGATGCAATGACTTAGCACAAGCTGCAGTTCTATATATGCAGGCATGTCTGTAGCTTAGTAGCCCTCAGTGTGTGAGAGAAGGGTCTCAGTGTGTTAATAGGTCTCACTAGCAGAAGGCCTCAGTGTTAGTATGCCTCAGTATAAGAGAGGCCTTACTGGGAGAAATACCTCAGTGTGAGGTAGGCCTCAGTATGAGAAGACCTGGTGTGAGAAGTTTCAGTGAGAGGAAGACCCAGGTTGAAGACCACTGCGTGTAAAAGCTGTTGTGCATAATAGACTGCTGTGTAAAGCTTCTGTGTAACTTTGGTATGAGAAAAGGTTCTGTGAGAGCGAAGCTGTTTATCTGCATGAGAAAGAAGCCCAGTGTGGAAGCGAAGAAGGAAGTATAAAGAACTTTATTTGTGTTATGGAAACCTTGTTCTTGTAAATAGTACAACCATATTATTTTGCTATAAAGAAAAGCCTCCAATGGAAGAGATAACATTGGTCTATATGTGTTTGTGTTCTTTCTATCACTTTTGGTAACTGGTGCTGGGTCATGCTGCTGCTGAAAAGTTACTCTGCTGAGCATTTATGAGGATGGTCTTTTGTTAATAAGTCCACTCACCCAACAGTTACCATATCTTTTAGAGCCAAGTTTTAGAAATCCTCAGTTTTAGCAAGCCTTTTAAAACAATTAGAAGCGAATGTTTTCAATTTGGGAGAGACCAGAAGCAATCAAGGGCCCAAATATATCATGTCTTTGGAGGTAAGGACAAATATGAGACTAACCAAGTGTTTTGTATTGCATGAGGTTTTAATAATGTTGCTTGAAAACGTGTGTAGTGCTGTTTCCCACATTCATATGTAATTACTATAAATTTCTTTCTCAAAAAGTAGTAACTTGGATAAAGGTATGAACACAAAGGAATAAAACAGATGCCACAGATGGAGTAAATTACCAATTTCCACAGATTGAATAAACTACCAGTTTAAGGCTGGATCTACACAGCTCTATATCCCAGGGTCTGACCCCATATTATCTTCTTATCACAGATTATCTGGCAGTGTAGACTCACTGGGATTTGATCCTGGGATATAGTACAATGTATATCCAACCTAAGTTAGAAAGTGCAATATTTCTGTGATTTTTCTAATTGTACAACACAATCAGTTGTGGGATATTACAAGTGGAACTCCTCCTGATTTATTAAACGCGATCCATCAAGTATCAACCATAGCTGAACAGGATATGCCATTTATGTTTTTAAAATACCCTAGAAAAATCCGTATACAACACAACCTCCATATCCACAGAACCATTATTTGCAGTTTCACTTACTGGCAATATGTCATTTCTAGTAATTTTTCCAAGTACTCTGGGTGATTCTATAGTATTCTTCCACTTAATGTTATCAGATGTATTGTAGACCACGCCTGCACAACCTGAGGCTCCCCAAGCATTTGCAACTCCAGCTCACAGAAGCCCTAGCCAGCTTGTCCAATAGTCAGGCATTCTGAAAGTGGAAGTTCAAAACATCTGGAGGGTCACAGGCTGTGCAGGCCTGCTATAGAATAATGCTGGATAACCCAGCAATTTCTTTGAAAGTGTTCATCTCTAGGAATTTTCTGTGTCCTTCCAAGCAACTCTGTGGAAATTTCAGCAAAAGTCATGCATTTCAATAGGGTTCACTATTATTCACAATTCCCTGTTTTCATGTAAATTCAGGAATATATCCACCATGGATACAGAGGTCATATTATAAACCCTTTTCAAGGATGTACTTTCGTCCTGAGATTCCTCCCGATTGCCCTGAGAACTAGATAAGCATAGGTTTAGCTGATTGGATACAAGGATCTTGTAACCTGAAGAAATTGAGAAGCAAAATGAGGACCACTAAAACTCTTTGAAACCAGGTGAAGGTGCTTTGTCTTCTCTCACATTTCAGCCTTTGTTATCTACTTGTGATGCAAGAGCCATCTTAGGAGGGAATGGCTGTGGCTGAAAGTGTACAGTAGGAAAGTGAGAGAAGATAGGTGTCTATACCTGGCATCACAGAGTTTTGCAGTACATCATTCTGCTTCTCTATTTCTTTGGGCTAAACGTTACAAGAGCATAAACCTATACCCAATGGGCAACCCTAGCAAAGAGGGTCCAGGCCCCGAGATCTGGGAACCTGAAACTGGTCTGCTGTTACCATTCTATAGGTAATATCTTGACCAGTGTTGTACCATATTATTGTGACAAAGGGGTAGACAAAGTGTGTTCCTCCAGCTGTTGTTGGGATGCAACTTTAATCATTTATATCATAGCCCATTGTGAGGATTGCTAGAAGATGAAATCCACTAACATAAGAAAAGTTCTCTTTGTGCTGCTCCACTCCCCTTCACAGGGCACTTCCACACAGACTTTTATCCCAGGAGCATTCACGTTTTTAAAAGGTGAATGTTCCTGGGTCCCAACCCACATGCATGCGCTTTCTGGGGTGGGTGTCCAAATGTTCTCCAAGAACTTTCTGGGAGAACACCCAGACACTCTAACCCCCTCCCCAAAAGACTCCAAAAGCCCTTTAAAAAAAACAAAAGAACTTACCTGGCCTCCATTAGAGAGCTGCCGGAGCTCTCCTGGCACATAGAAATGGCACACCAGAAAAAAGGGGGGAAAGGAGCGACCCCCCCCCCCTTTCTCCTGATTTATCATTTCTACATGCCAGGAGAGTTCCGGCAGCTCTCTAATGGAGGCCGGGTAAGTTCTGTTGCTTTTTAAAGGGTTTTTGGGGAGGGGGTTGATGGTCTAGTGGTTTTCCAGGCTAATTTAGCCTGGAAAACCGTGGGATTACTGTCTGGACTGCCCCCTCAAAAGTCCAGAACTTTGGAGGAAGCAGTCCAGACACCGGAAGTAAAGGTGGAATAAACGCACTAACAAATTAATTCGCCACAAACCAGGGTTTTCCTGATTTGTGGCGAATTAATTCACGTTTGCCCAGGACATAATCTGGACAGCCCCTTTTAATTGCAGGAACTCCCACATAAAGGGGCTGTCTGGATGGGCCCACAGTTTGCTTTACTGTTTGCAGAATTAATCCTGTAGATTGTAGAAAGAGCCTTGACTCCACCCTGATCCACAGGATGTAGGATCCAGTATCACAGTGCAGTCTCAAAATATGATGTAAAAACAAAGACAATATGCAACATGCGTCTACTTATTTCTTTTTTCTGCTCTCTGGAAATTTATCTTGCGTTCTTTACAAAATTAAGTTGATTTGTGACTACCACTTTAAAAATGCAATTTTGTTTTTATTGCTTACATCTTCATCTTTGGCAGAATCCCAACATCCTTTTTTCATTTTGCAAAGTTTAGCGCATTATTAATAGCAAAGTAATAAGGCATTGGAAGGTTATAATTCATGGACTGTTCAGAGCCCTGTCAGTGTTATTTTTTATTAATAATAATAAACCAACAACACAGTGAACTCCTATAATTATTTCTACCTGTGGGCAATTGTGACACCTAAGGCTGCATATATTTAATTTTGCCTCTTTAAGATATTAAATCTTAATCACAATAATGGGCTTTTAAGGACATGCCTGTAAATGTTCCAGGATTCCACAGGTGCTCTTCCTGAATGCAAACTTTTTTTAAAGCACTCAAAAACAAGATCAGAATATAACAGGGTCCTACGAGCTATAGTGCTGCTTCAAAGCAAAACCTTGACTGGACATGTTAAGCCTGCTTATCTCTACTTATGTGTCTGCATCCAAGTGTAAAATATGTAATAAATATACCTATAACTGATCCCTTCAAAAATCTGCCAGAGGTTAGCATTTGCACAGGCACATTAGCCTTCAAATGCATTTGGGATTAAATACATTTGAAGTATTGGGGGGCTTCAATGTTTTGAAGCTACAAAGAAAATCACAGTGGTAGGCCCCCAACGGGGGTTCATAATTTTGGTGTAGATTTTTTAAAACTTATGTCAGATATTTGTTTCTATGGACTCATCTGCACTGATCGCTTAGTGCACAAGAAGTGAGCATATAAAGCTCTTCACATTCTGCAGAGCCCATTTTGAATACAACGTGGTTTTGATTTGGGGTTGACTGAAGCATATTAAGGGGCTTAAACTAGACTTTCTCCCAAATTTGCATAATGCACTTTACTTGCCTTAGTTCGTGCTGCAGCACTCTTTGGCACACGGTGTGTGTTTTGAAGCCACCACCATTTGTAGTTAGTTTCAAACTGGATCGTATGGTCAATGTAAATAAATAGACGCCATATTGTGGATTATTGTGAATCAGGTGTGGCTACAGGGGGGCTAAATGAGGACATAGCACTCTAAAATAAGAGCTGGGTTGCTTTCATTAAATTTTCTTTCAGTTTCCAAATTTCTAGCTCTGCAGAAGGGAAGATGTTAAAAGTCATTCACACTAAGAAGTCTTATAGTGGCGGTGTTTGTGTTCCCTTGGTAACTTTGCCTGCCATTTTTCTATCGATGTTTTTCCTATATTTCCAGAAGGTCAGGTGAAATTTTAAGTAACCGTTTTGCTTGAAAAAAATTGGAGGGCAGGATAGTGTGCTTTTAAGTTGTCTCCTTATGGCATTGGCCAATGTAATTGGTAGATGCTCTTCATGATTTCAGGCAGCATTCATTTACAGCCCTACCTGGAGCTGCTGGGGATAGAACCAGGGACCTTTTTCATACAAATCATTTGCTCAGCCATTGACTAGTTGGTTTGTTAATTCTAAGGTTCATCTTCCTACATAAGCTGTAATGCCATTGTTAACATGCCTTAGTTACACCCCACCTGGATTACTATGTTGTGCTCTATTTGGGTCTGCCTCTGAAGAGTGCTCTGAAACTTCAGCCAGTCCAAAGAGCTACAGCCAGGTTGCTCACTGGGGCTGACTACAAGGAGTGGACAACCCTACTGTTGCAGTAGCTCCACTAACTGCCAGTCTGTTACCAGGGACAATTCAAAGTGCTGGTTATAACCTTTAAAGCCCTAGATAGTTCAGGTCCAGGCTATTTGGCTGAATGCATCCCCTTGTCTGAACCTGCCGGGCCTTGAGATCTTCAGAAGAAGTCCTTCTCTTGGTCCCACCTACATCTCAAGCCCAGTTGGTGGAAATGAAAGAGTGGAATTTCCTTCTTGGTAGCTTTCCCTCGACTCTGGAACACCCTTCTTCCAAGTGAAGCCAAAACAGTCCCCTTTCTGTGGCAGGTTTAAACTTTTCTTTATTCAGGCAGCCTTTTAAAGAAGGTTTTTAAGATCGTCGCTATGATTTTATATGCTTTAATGATGTTCAATACTGTATTAATACTTGTATATTTGTATATTTTAAGTTGTATTGCAATATTTTAGTTGTGTGTGTGGACAGAAAAAGTGGGATATAAATAAACATAAAAATAATAACAACAATGACTACTAGTAGTAGTTGATTCTTGGACTGTTCAGTCAAGAGAAGCATATATTTAGTAAATGAGCAGAAAGTCACAGCTCAGAGAGCACAGAGAGAGTCTTATTGGGACTACAATAGAAACAAACCATTGCAAGAGACTCTGATGTCAATTACTTTTATTTTTAAAATAGATGCCTGGGCTTTTCTGCTTCTCATCATTTGTCACAATTAATTAGGATTTCCACAAAGGTGGAACAGCACCCAACTGTCATTCAGTCAAAATTGATATAAAAACTACTGTTCCTGTCTGTTTAAAATCATTCATATTGTCAGCTAAAATAATAATAAAAATAAAGCAAGGGTAACAAAACTTCCATGTAAGGCTTGTTAAAATAAGAATACTTTATTTGCTGTATCCTTTTTAGGGTCCCATCAATAACATAAGGTTCTTCAGTCCAAAATGAGCTATTGCCAGTGGAATAAAGAGCAAAAATTGTGCTCTACTCCTTGAAACCTCCACCCCCAAATCTGTTTCACAGTTTTGATGAACTCTTTGGTAGAAATGTGACACAAAGAGTTGTATGGGGAAGGGGATTACAGAAAATCTAATGTCTACCATTGCCAGAGGCCAACTGTTAGTCCTAACTAGAACAGATCATTTGAATGAAGGAAACTTACATAACTATTGAATTATCAAGTTCTTACTAATTCAGTGCAAGTAAAAATGGATTTGTTTAGACCAAAAATCCTGAACTAAAACACCCCACCTTCAACTACAAGAGACACAGTAAATGCTTACATATTTATGCTGCATGCTACATTGTTTTGTACAGACAGGTAGATAACTGGGGGGAAATGATCAAAATTGTATCACCAACATTTTTGTATTAAAAGTTTACCTTGCAATTTTTCACTCAAATTTTGAACATTTGGGATTGACAGCACTGGTACTGCCAAGAATAACTGAGCAACAGCATATGTGTAGGTGGGTGTGATGTTTGCATATTCATATTAGTTGACATTTCCTTCAAGAGCAGAAGTTCTCTGAGGAACAGCCAAATAATTAGCAGTCATAATATCAATCTTTATTTTATAATAATGCCATTCACAAAATGTCTTGCAATGTTGCCTTCAAGACAGCTATTCCTCTAATCAATATATAATGCAAAACATCCACAGTACTCAGTTCATTTGCTTAGAAGTAAATTGAAGGAATCAACAGGAAATGCTTCAAAGAAAACACATTCAGCACTTCGTCTCTGAAAAAGAAATGTACTACCTAGTGTAAAAATATTTTGATGAAGTGTTGAAGTATGGATGTAGGACCTGTCACTCATATTTCTATGTCCAAGATTACTTATATGTGGCAGGACTGGGCATGCTGTTGTCCCCTTTGCAAATCTCTCATCCTAGAAATGTCACTTGAGATCCAATTCTAGATTCCTCCCTTCCACTTCCCTGTTGAGCCTTCAAGTTAACTTCAACTTATTGTGACCCTATCATGGTATTTTTAAAAATTTGTTCAAAACTGTGTCTTAGTCTTCCTAGGGAAAAGAAAATGTGACTTGAACAAGATCTCCAAATGGACTTCCATAGCTGAATGGGGATTTGAACCACGGTTTCCTAGGGATCCCAGTTCAATATTTCAAACCACTATACCACACTCCTATCCTTTTACAGGAGTCTAGTGTTATCTACAGTCCAGACACTTAACTGTGTCTAACGATTTCCCTTTTCACAAAGCATAAGAAAAGTAGGTTGCTAATGGTGGCAACATGTTTCACATTAGTATAGTGTATTTGTGTATGGCTGCTGAACACATAATTTGTTGGTTTCTTGCCTTGACTGTAGTTACAATCTACATGGGCAGTGTCCTAAAGAATATTGCATTATCAACATGCGATTCCACCCAACTGGTTGGTATAAATGTGTAAAATAGTCTTCCACCAAAAGGAAAATGTCAACAAGTGAGCCGCAGCAAGTATTGAAAAGGCACAGGAAATACAATTTAATTTTAGTGACAGAGAGCAGAAGTCATAAATCTTCCTACTGACATTTGACTCTAACTTTTGAAGGTATCCTTTACTATCAAGATTTATAGGAATACTTCTGAACAATTTTACAACTTTATTGTTGCTCGGCAGTCTTTCTAATGTAAGGTGACCCCCAAATCCTTCATTGAGCCATTCTGAAATGACTTCCCTGATTCCTTGTTTCTTAGGGTTCACTTCCAAATACTTTCCAAGGAAATAGTAGATTAACAAGTGAATACTAAACAAATGAGTATCCACTCAACAACAGCAAAAATATACAATAAATGTTATCTGAGTCTAGAACTTTGCATATATTTTCAACTTTGCATATTTTTCTTGCCGGGCCCACCTTCGACCGGTTTCGACCACTGGACGCAGAAGCTGTTGATAGGATAGTTACTGCAACTAGACCGACCACTTGCTCCCTCAATCCGTGCCCCTCCTGGCTGGTGAAAGCCTGTCTGGAGGGGTTACGTGACCCCCTGTTGAAATTAGTTAACAGCTCCCTTGAGCAAGGAGTTTTTCCAGGGGGATTGAAAGAGGCAGTGGTCACTCCATTGCTGAAGAAGCCGAACTTAGACCCGTCGGTCCCTTCCAACTACCGCCCAGTATCGAATTTGTCGTTCCTGGGCAAGGTGGTTGAAAGGGCAGCAATGGAGCAGTTGCAGCCCTACCTAGATGATGCAACTTGGTTCGACCCCTTCCAGTCCGGCTTCCATTCTGGGCATGGGACGGAGACGGTGCTGGTCGCCATCACAGACAAGCTGCGTCGCCAACTAGATCAAGGTGGATCGGCGCTGCTCGTGTTATTGGATCTCACGGCAGCGTTCGATACTGTCGATTATGATCTTTTGACCCACCGACTGGCCGGGGCCGGGGTGAGGGGGTCGGCCCTTAGCTGGCTGTCCTCCTTCCTCCGGAACCGGTCCCAGCGAGTGAGAAGGGGTGAGGTTGTCTCCGGGGGTACCCCACTTTGCTGTGGGGTGCCTCAGGGGGCAATTCTCTCCCCTTTATTATTTAACATCTATGTCCGACCACTTGCCCGGTTGGCACGCAGCTTTGGGCTGGAGTGTCACCAGTATGCGGATGACACCCAGCTCATTCTGGGGATGGAGGGCCAGCCTGACTCCGTACCCGATAATTTCCATCATTGCCTTGAGGCCGTCACTGGATGGCTGCGAGCCAGTAGGTTGAAGGTGAATCCGGACAAGACGGAGATCCTGTGGCTGGGCCGTCCGGGTACGGGGGGGGATCCGCCTCCCGACCCTGGACGGGGCGACACTCCACCCGTCCCCAACGGTGAAGAGCCTAGGAGTCACGCTTGACTCCGAGCTGTCGATGGAGAAGCATATCTCCATCGTCAGCGGAGTGGCCTTCCACCACCTCCGACAGGCGAGGAGGCTGGCTCCCTACCTGTCCCGTCATGACCTAGCCACAGTGGTCCAAGCCACGGTCATCTCAAGACTAGACTACTGTAATGCCCTCTACATTGGCCTTCCTTTGTCGGTGATCCGGAAGCTCAAGCTGGTGCAGAACGCGGCAGCACGGTTGGTGGCAGGTTGTCCATCTCGCTGCCACATCACACCCGTGCTGCGCGACCTGCACTGGCTTTCCGATAGAGCACCGGATCACCTTCAAGGTGTTGGTTTTAACCTTTAAGGCCTTGAATGGTCTGGGGCCAGTGTATCTAAGGGACCGCCTCTCCCATTACAGCCCACCACGACCACTGCGATCCGAGTCCCAAAACCTCTTGGTGGTGCCTAGTCGGCGATCTGTTCACCTGACCTCAACGCGGAGGAGGGCATTCAGTGCCGCCGCGCCGGTGCTGTGGAATGCTCTACCCCCCGCAGTCCGAGCGCAGGCTGATCTGCTAACATTTCGCAGGGCCTGCAAGACCCTCCTCTTCATCCAGGCATTTGGTGCTTAGGCCTATGTATAAAACTGTCCCCATGCTACGATTGCGTGTTGGTTCCGGTGATTTTGGTGTGTTTGTTTTACTCTGTTTTTACATGTTTGATAATTTTTAATGTGAGTCACCCTGAGCCTGCGGGAAAGGGCGACTAATAAGTCGAATAAATAAATAAATAAATAAATAAATGCAAAAATATATTACTGCAAGATAAAACCTATTCAGTGACATTTTAATATTTCTCACCATGTGGAAAAAAATCTTTAATCCCCTTATTGTTAAATGCCTTTTTCAACTGGCAGTGACCCTAAATCAAGCATGTCAAAGGGTTTCTTAGAAATATTTGTTAGGGGAGAGGGAAACGTTTCCTCTGAAGCAGATAGGGTATGACTTACACAAGCTCATCCAATAGGTTTCCATGGACAAGTGGGAATTTGAACCCCGGTCTCCAGAGTCATACTACCTCATCAGGCTGGCAAAACTGCTCATCATATGATACTCTGTCTTCACTTGCTACACAACGTAGATCTATTTCCTACAGGGTTCCGTGGCGCAAGTGAAGAGGGAGTGTCGCAGCAGACGCCAGTTCAGAGAGCCAAACCCAATTGAAGTGTAAATATTACATTATTTTAAAGATAATATAATATAATAATGTATAATATAATATAGTGTTACATTGCATTATGATTTGATATAATATATTATAATGTCAATATATTGTATTATGTTATAGTATAATAATTGTAATGTAATAATAATAATAGTATGATTACGGTATGGTATGTGGAATATGCATTTGGTATTGGTGGTGTTGTATTGTAACACAGTATAATACTGCCAATGATAATGTGATACAATAATTATATCGTAATATTATAATTTGTATATTTGTATTACATGCAATATTGCTAACAATATTGCAATATGTTGTAATGTTAATTGTTGTTTTTTTCAGTTTGTTGTAAGCCGCTCTGGCAATATTGTTATATGTACACTGTAAGCCACTCTGGCAGTATTGTTGTTTGCTGTAAGCCACTCTGAGTCCCCTTCGGGGTTGAGAAGGGTGGCATATAAAAATAGTAAATAAATAAATAGTTTGTTTTAATATTCACAGAGTCTCTGGAGATAAGTATTTGCAAAACAAAAGCACTTATTTATTTATTTCAGGAGTTTACCCCACTCTTCTCAACCCCCCGAGGGGGGACTCAGTGCAGCTTACAGTACGGCACAATTCGATGCTTACATAATAACAATATAAAACCCCAAAAAAACCCTTCAACAGTTAAGATACATTAAAATACATTAAAACAGTCGCCTTAGCATCATACACATTCATTCCAGATTAAAACCATGTTCAGTCCATTTAGTGGTCAGTGAAAACGCTAACAAAAAGAAGCCTTCAAAACACCAAAACTCTTTAGCAAAATCAAAGCAAAACAAACAGAGAAAGGGCAGCAGAGGAGATGTCGTCATCAGAATCAATCCAAGGTCATCAGCATTGAAGTCATCAAAGGGTTGTCCAAGAAGGTATCCAAAGGGACATAGGAGAGACATAATCCAGGAGCCAGGCCAAGGTCAAGGAGAGGAGATAGACATAGAAGCGAAGACACAACCCACAGTCCAACTGGGGAGCAATCCAGTGGACTTCAATCCCCACCACAGGAAGCAGGAGAATCAGTCTGGAAACAAGGCTTCAAGATGCAAGATGACAGGATGCAAGAGTCCTAGGATCCAAAGACAACTCCTTGCTAGCCACAGAGGTTAGTCCCAAAATGCCCACCTTTTAAGATCACTACAAGTCAGATCCACTTGATGAGGTTGACGCCTTATCATCATCCTCAGGTGTTACTCTCCCAGCAGCTGCTGCCCTTTGACTGACCCTCAAAGATTTCCACCTGTGATTAAGACTTAGAACACCCCCACCCATTGTCTGGGGACTCTGAGGGCCAATCCTGATCATCAGTGAATCCTACCCAGGTGTTTGAACTTGTGGGCTCCTCACAAGCCCTCTGAATTTCTCTTACTTGAGTCCAATCCATTTCAGTAGAAATGTCCTCTGTACTCTGACTCCCATCATTCCCAGAGAATCCCTCAAATGTCTCAGAGTCTGCAGGTGCTGTAATTATTTGCTTGACTCTCTTGAGTTGCAAGTGATCCTCTTCACTTGACTCACGAGTAAGCCTCTTTCTGCAGACGCCAGTACTCTTGCTACAAACAGCCCCATCCAGTTCCATACTCTCCCCAGATGCTGAGCCATCAGAGTCTTCTGAATCACTACTATCAGTAGCAGCTGGTGGCTCAATCACAACAGGAAGCATCATAAGCTGCCAACGCAGCAACACTGGAAGTTTCCCATGTTGCATAGGCAATAATGGGGAGAAGCCAGGTGTCTGATGCTTTTCCCCTGTGGGATGGGGTCAGTGGTAAACTCACTCTTTGAAGGAAGATTAAGAAGCCGTGCTCTTTGCTTTCTGTAATACTTACAAAGACTATATTATGCCTTTCCTGTGACGCGCTAATGCTTAAATTGCACATTACCGCTTGGAGAAGCCATAACGGCGAAACGGAACAGGCCGCACACTTCATCCACCGCGGTGTGCCCTGCGTCCCTCCATTTGGAGCTCTATACCTCTTCCACCCTCAGCGCCTCCTCCGTAACCAGCCCTCCTTCACCGGCTTTCAGCGCATTGGTGCGGCCGGGCAGCGTTCAGTTCCTGGAAACACCGAGTTCACTCAGTGAGGAGCCCCAGCGCATCTCGCCACGGCTTTTTTGCTCTGCTCTCTTTGCAAACTCCCCCCGGCTCTTAGCGCAACTGCACGGCCAGTTCTACAACGCGGTGGACGCACACGGCTGGATTATTTACTTTGGTCTTTTCACCCCTTACCCGTGGATTACCCCTTCTCTTCGGACTGAGCCTTTATTTCCGGGTTTTGGTTACTTCTACGAGGTACTGTACCTAGTTCCATCTGTGAGTCCCATCTCGCTAAGAGTACTGTGGCACGCTTATATTCTCTATTGTAGAGTTGTGATGTGTTAATTGTAACTTTCCCTATGTACTGCATCTTGCATGTGTATTGATATGATATTGATGTTATAAGATTATAACTTTTGATATCTTTCATATATTTCCACGGATATTGTCAGCATTTGCGGTGCTCGTGTTCCTTCATGCATTGTGTTGTTCCTGCCTGAGACGCTCGCGAGACTTCCCTACCTAGGCCACGCCCCTGGTCCTGAGAAAGCCCCTTCGGGGGCGAAACGAATGTTCGCATCAATCTAAGGTTTCATAGACCATGGATTGTCTCCCCTTTATGTTTTGAAGACAATATACTGGCATATAAACCGGAACTTTGTGATTATTTGTATATTTCACCTAAGACTCTGGGAGACATCCGGGACCGTGTCCCTTACTGATGACGCAGGAACTCCTTTCCGCCCTTTTGCGACGTCTCTGCTCACTTGCCCGTGATTGTTTTATATGTATGTAAAGACTATAATAGTATGTGTTACATATAATATACTGTGTTAATAAATGAATGAGTGTATTATCTTGTACCTGGAACCTGAGAATTCAATAGTTTAGACATTAAACAATTCTGAATGCTATTTGTTTCGTGATACCTTTCTTTCTACTGTCAGTGGTAAACCAGGCAATGTGTGGTCCAGGATGATGTGTTCCCTGTGCCCCATGATGCTTAATCTGATTCTACAATCTGCTACGCCATGCTGGCTTGCAACATTATTCCATACCAAAATGAAAGGTAAAAATTACCTTTTTTGCAACACTTCCACTGGGCGCAGCCTTGTTTCTGAGCACAATTCAAAATGCAAGTCATCAGTTTTTTTAAAAAACCTAAACAATTTGACTCCAAATTATCAGAAATTCCATATCTCCCCATGGCAGCCCAACTTGAGTTCTACAATCTTTAGGATAGGGCTTTCTCTCAGGTTTACCATCAAAACAATCTTAGCTAGAAAAGTCATGATTACTTCTCCTAGGCCAGTAGTTTTCAAACTGTGCTCCTCCAGATGTTTTGAACTTCAGCTCCCACCATTCCTAAGAGCTGGTAAGCTAGCTGGGATTTCTGGGAGCAAAAGTCCAAAACACCTGGAGGAGCACAGTTTGAAAAACACTGTCCTAGGCTATGAAACTTCCTCCAAGAAGGTTCAGTTGGCCCCCTCTTCGCTGTCATTCCACCAGCTGGTAAAAACCTCATAATCCATGTAGAATTATAGAGTCATAGAGTTGGAGACCACAAGGACCATCCAGTTTAACTCCCTGCAACCAATCAGTTTATTCTTAATTGCCGTGGCAGGAAACTCAATGAAGTAAACTATGATTTTACCTATTCAACTTGTTTTAAAAGTGTTTAGTTAAAATTAATATTTGAATTGGATTGTCTAATTTTCTAAACAAGAAATAAGAACCCCCCCTCCACACACACACACAGACTCTCTCTCTCTCTCTCTCTCTCTCTCTCTCTCTCTCTCTCTCTATATATATATATATATATATATATATATACTGTATGCACACACACACACACACACATATAGTCTGTGTGTCATAAGTACATTAAAAACAAAAAACCACTGGGCTAAAACGCACCAAATTTGGCAATAAAATGCCAGACAATACAAGAAGTGACCAACAATAAAAATCCCCTTAAAAAACCCTCAAAATTAAATTAGCATTCCAAAAACTGTTGAAAGGACATTGTGCATGAATGTAGGGGTGGGAGTGCACGCGCCAACACCCTGTGATGACACAAGCCCAAACCACTTGGCCCAGAAAGAAAGGCAACATCCAATCCTTCCCAAAATATGACCATCCTCTACATAATAATGATAGGTATGCTTGAGACAGATATCATTTCCTATATACATAAATAATATATCAAAGAATCATATAGTTGGCCCATCGAGACAGGGAAGGCACCATCTGATCCCCCTCGACAGATACCCAGCAATAGATAGATAGATAGATAGATAGATAGATAGATAGATAGATGATAGATAGCCATGGGATATAACATTTATGGTTCAGACAGATATGATGGATCAGGGAACTCATTCAGTCACAGACACATATATACATACACATGCCTGTAGATACACATACACACAGACACAGACACACATACGTGTATATATTCCATATAAATAAAAATGCAATGTCTGTTTGTGGGGACATAATATCTATCAAACCTTGAGCAACTACAAATTACTTCCTGTGTAAGATAATTGTCCATCTCCAAGGATGTCCCCCAGGGGGCACCCAGATGTTTTCACAACCTGTGAGAGCCTTCTCATTATAGATCTCTGAAAACTTCAGGGTGGAAGAAAGAACTCTTTTCTACTTCAGCCAAGTGTAAATGTTCCAAATGCCCACCTTGACTACCATTGAATAACCTTACATCTTCAAACCCAGGCTTCTTCCAAACTGGGAAACCTTGGTTGGCAGGTGTGACCTGCTCCTGATTGCTTCATGTCTGGAATTCCTCTGTTCAATCATTAGATTTGTCTGACATACATCTAGACACCTAATACTTCACACATGAACAGTTATATGTTCCATGTTCCAGATTAGGAAAACCACACAATCTCTACATCACCACTGACAAATGAACATAAATATTCTTTACCCACAAACATTCAGAAATAACATATATTACAGAACAACACTTTCTCGTTTCATTATTTTCCATACCACAACACTATGCCACAGCAACGTGTGGCAGGGCACGGCTAGTACATTATAAAAGACAAACACGTAGGATAGAGAAACAGCGGATCATGTATTTCCATTTGGATCAGCTAAAAATGAAACACAAATGCATTTTGTTTATGCTTTATTCATGAGATCTGTCTGCAGAATTCATTGGATGTTCAAAAGGTTGGAGGGGAGAATCAAGGTACAAAGTGTCTTTCCAGGAGTCCAGTTGACCACTTAGTCATTGGAGCTTCTGCATGGTTTTGTTGACATAAGCAATACAAAATCATCAGTTCTCATTTTGTTGTTTTTTCACATACATTGTTGGCCCTTATAAGTTTTTTCCAACAGTCATCAGTTATGTAGCTTAATATTCCCCAATTTCCAACATTTGGCAATTTCAGGAACAGCTGCAAGGAAGAAAGCAATTAATTTCCTGTGTTTAACCAACTGTTGTTATTAAGCAAATGGAAAGTAACAAAAGTGCCAGATAAAAGTGGATTTTTAAAATGTTATTTGTGAAATCCGATTGATCATTGCAATCCAAAAACACTTTATCTTGGGACAAACTAGGCACATACGTGTCATTATATGTACCTATATCCTTGCAGTATCATGATGGAACATTGTTTTAACCACTCTAGAACATTGAATGGGACACAAATTCCATTTGAGTGTATTCTTGAGAAAGCCTCCTTTTGTATATATAAGAGGGAGGGGGACAAAAGTGTAACCAGTCAGAGTCAAGGATTTCAATTCCCAGATCTGAGTGCCATAATGTTTTGATTAATTGACTCAGCCCATGTGTGTTTTGCAACAGAGTCTTGTAGATAGATGCAGATCCCATCTTGTTTAAGATTTGTCAGAAATTAAGAGTTTAAACTATCCTTCCACATTCTATCTTTTCCATATTTTTTAAGCATTCCCCACAATAGGCATTGTGGCACAGAATGCGTTCGTTTTTGTTCTGTTTTTGGGTCCCCCCTTCCCCCTTTCTGTTTTTGGAAGATTCCCAAAATGGAAACAGAACTCAGGGTTCCAAATTACGAATCCAAATGCCTTCCCCCTTCCTAATTTCCTGGAATCTTCACAAAAACCTGATATTCAAAATGAAAACAGAATGGATTTGCACACCCTCAATTCATAATCTAAAAGTCCCAACAAATCTTCAAAGAAGGAAACTTCAGCACACTTCAAGGCAACATATTCCACTGTTTGACAACTCTTACCAATGGGATATATTGCCTCTTACTTTAAGACAATATCTCCCATTGTTGTATCACAATTACCACATTGAACTTTGCATTGTATTTTGTATGCAATTGTGCTGTTTATTCTATGTTGTGGTACAGAGACGGCCATGGCTGAGTCCAGGAGTTAAAAGATAACAAAAGTTTACTTAACATCAAATGGGTGTTGGAATAACAAAAAATAGCCTATCTTCGGCTGTACAAAAACCCCAATAACCCGGTACTAATATGAAAGCTCTGTAAGAAACAGCCCTTCTGGAGATCCGGTGGGCAAAGATGGCAGTCGGACGGACACTCTGAGGCTCCTCAGAGTGCCAACCATTTCACCAATCGGAGGGCGATTTGCGTCCCCCTCCTTTGACGGGACTAAACCAGAAAGGAGCCGCGAAGCCTAGGGGATGGTGCCGCTGACCCCAAAGGTTGCCCCCTCCCCAAGAGAGGGCGATTGAGTGGGCCCAGACCCTAGTCGCGCCGGCGAGCGGATCGGGCCGTGGGAAGCGAGCGAAGACTCGCAATAACGGCCAGCCCAGCCCACCTCTTTAAGACCAGAGAGAAAAGAAGTACAAGATCACTGAAAGAACAGCAGTAAGTACAGGAGATCTCCCCTCCTGATAAACGGGAGGATAAGAAGCACCCCACCCAGGGGACCTGCCCAAGACACAAAAGCAACATCACAAAGAAAGGGGAAATAACGCAACGGAGAAACAAAGGTAAATTGGCGGCCTCTGGGAGGGCAGACAACATCGGTAAGCCCCAAGCAGTTAGCTCCAAGATGGCGGCTCGTCCTTAAACAACACTGACCCGGGGAAGAAGACAACCGATTTAGGCGGGAGCGCCATCTTGGAGCGGAGAGCAGAGCAAGTCTATCCAGTGAATAGAACAGCTGACAACAAGTTACTATGTCAGCACTGAACGAATTGAGCACAGGAGCAAGGGAACAGGGGGGAATGCAGGGAAGGAGCCCGGGGGATGAAAAAATAACTTTGAAGGACATCATCAAAGCACTGCGAAAATTGGGAGAAGCACAAGATGGGTGTCTGCAGAAGATCGAAACAGTGATGACCCGACAAGAAAAGCAAATCAAAATGATCCAGGAACAATCCCAAAGTGCAAGGATAGAATCAACCAAAGAAGTGATTCCTACAAAGCTAGAGCTGACAATCATTTATGAGGATGGAAAACTAGTACCTCAGGACAAGGGAAAAAATGCAGCAATACATGAAAGCCTGGAGAAGGGAGGGGAGGAGAATACAAGACAGCAAGCAGTGTCAGAAGAAAGAGAATTTAATTTTTAAAACTGTGTGGAAGCCCCACTGGATGTTATAAGAATGACTATTAAGAATCCTGAGGTCCATGCTCCCCAAAAAGGAGAAGAGGAAAGAAACCAAGAGGTTGATACAACACCTAAATGCTCTACCCTGTATGCAGGCAAGAGTAAAGAGAAAAAGATTGGGGTACAGTCCAATAGAAAGAGAAGCCGGATGAGAGCAACACAACAAAGAAGGAAGAAGAACTTAAAGACAAGCTGTCCCTACTCTTCAAGGATGATCACAAATTATAGTCTTCCAAGAAGTGAAGCTCCAGAGGTGGATGAAGAAGGTCTAGAATCTCCTAAAGAGAACGGTTAGGAAGGAGGCCAAGGAAAATGAAAGAAACAGATCCAGCTGCATTAAAAGACAAGGAACGTACAATGGACATGGTTTCCCTTACCAAATATTTGAAGGATTTTAAAAGTTAAGAGAAAAAGACAACTGATTGATTATCTTCCAAGAGGTATATGGTGACCCGCTGCTGATACGCAACCAAAGAAGATGATTTGAAATAAAGAAGTGACAATTTTAGCCAACAAAAGAGACTGTACAAGATAAGCAAGAAAAACTCAGTGATTATGGGAGACGGCAGTCAGCAAGGTACCCCTATAAGGTCTGTATTAAAACCCGGGGCAGCGCCTGACGGACAAAATGAATCCTCCAACAATGCAAAAGTGAGTGGGGCGCAACACAGACCGAAGAAAATCCTGTAGCCGGGAAAGGAGAACGGCCATCCAGACCCACTCAGACAGCTGCGGCGGAGAAGGGTCTCCGGGAGTCCCCAGAGACTGCCCCCCTCCTACTCTCCCCCGGTTTTGTCTCTCCGCGACACCCATCCCCCCCTTGATCCTACCCTGGCCCCTGTCACACCCAGTCCCCCCCCTCCCCAACATACCTCCCCAGACACCTGGCCTTGCCCCAACCCCACCCTCCCCCTGCCTCCCCCGCAACCCCTCAAACCCAATAATGGTGGAAATTTCAATAAAAATATTTAATTTAAAAAAACCCCAATAACCCCAGGAAACCCCCAAACCAAAAATGCCGAGAAGAACATAACTCAAAAACAAACAGCAGACGACCTTCTGCGGCGTTCAGTCAAAGGGATGTCCATAAGGCATAGTCAAACTTCAATCCAGGGATCATAGGACAGGAGATGAACACACAGGAAAGGAGGAGACGTTCCAGAGTCGACAGGAGAGCAGTCACAGTGAAGGTCAAGAGGCACACGGCAGCAGGAGTAATCTGGAAACCAGGAACCAAGACACAGGAACACAGGATACATGAACCAGAATAACAAACTCCTTGACCACCATGAGGGTCAAGCCAAATACTCACTTCTTATATAGCACTATCAATCAGATTCATCAGAGAACCCGCCCTGCTCCAAAGCAGCAGCATTCCCATTCCCTGCAGCTGTTGTACCATGTCCAGATCTCCAACCCAGCCACAGCTCTTCTCGGCTTAAAGGGCCCCACTCAGTTTCTGAATGAGAAGATGGCCAGTCCTGATCCGTCTGGAACCCCAGAAATGTGCTGTCCCCCGAGTCCGCATTGCATACATCTCTCACTTCCTGCACCAATGCTGAATCTAGGTCTGTATCACTTTCTTCTGACTGTAATTCTGCATTCCCTGGAAACCCTTCAAATGTATCAGACTCAGAAGGTTCCCTAAGTATATGCTGAATCTTTCTCCTCTGTTCTCTGTCTGAGTCAAGGCTTGAGGCACTAGCCACTCTCTTTACCCCAGCTGTAGGAGCCTGATCATCCAGAGCCGTGCCCCAAACTGAGCTACTGCTTGATGTTACTGCCTCAGCACTTTCCTCCATGCTACTATCTGTAGTAACTGGAGGCTCATTTACAACATTCTAGCTCCAACTGAGCTAAGATCATTGAGATCATGTTCCATATTCTCTTTAAGTATATTCCATGTTGGTCAATGGTCACACACCTTGGATTGTCTTGTTAAAAAATGTACTAAATATTGTTCTTGCTATATTTATTTCTCTTGTCATTTAGGCATTTCCACAACCATAAACTATACTAATAACTCAGGTGGGTCTGGGACTTCCAGAAAGTTGTTGACTCCATCAACTTGTGTAGAAAGAACTATTTCAAAGTCCTGAAGACTAGGATGTCTAGAAATCTGTGCTGTATCTTGATACTTCACAGCAACACTCAGTTCTTCAGAAAGGCTATGTCCTTTGTAGTGGCTTTTGACAGGAAGCCTTCCAGCCATCGGCAATTGTGGCACTATAAGGTGATTCTAGCTCTTACGATCCCATCAGATGAGCCACCAGAATCGCTATGCATCATGGCAAATCCAGCGGTGCCCATCATGGCAACCTGTCACCCCACACCTTGCATAACTTGACTTACCAATTGCCCCATTCCACAAAGGAAGTGTCAGCCACCTGGCCTCCCACTATTGATCTAATATGATATTTTTATGATGGAGCCCTGCCAGAAGTAGCTCTATGTCATGGAATGGGACCGGAAAACTCCATCGCAAAACTAAAGACGAACCGGCGCATGCCACCAAAAAGTACCTCATCAGATGTCATAAGTCCAAAGTTTGACAGGGCTGTTCAAAATGCTGAATTTTATTGGGCAAGTAGGTCCGTTATAGTTTAGACAAATGCCCCAATAAAACACACTATCCTACTGACACTGAAGCCATTAGTGGCCATCACAAAAATTTTAAGGGCAGAATTACACAACCATGCATTGGTGGGTGAGCTTTTAAACTTAAACCATATTGTAGCATTCATAAGATAAATTCAGTCACTGCCCCCCTACCACCACACAAGAAAGTGTTTCAATGCCTTCTCCTATGCCACCACCAATGGAAAGTATATCCATGGGACAAGGACAAAAGATGAGTTGTGGAGTGAGGGAATAAGGCTACAACAAACCAAAATTGATATTTTGCTCTTAACAACAGTGACACTAGTTTTGTAATTTCCCTTCGTTGGTCAGGCTTCAAGAAATTGGTGAGGCTGTGGATTAAATTTTTAAGTAAAACATGACCTTTATAGGGTTTTTTCTTTTTATTTAAAAAATCTTTCAAGTCTCAGGCTCTTTGCTGGTCTGCAGCACAGTAAGAACCAGGCTGGATGGTATATTGTTTTGATTTTAATTAGGGAGGGCTTATGTCGCTAGGTGGCAAATCATAGGTCAGTGTGAATGTCTACAGAACATTCTAATTGGTTTTGTAACTTAATTGGTATTATTTGCTGCTGAATGTGATTTATGGCTTTCAGATCATACCACAGCTATAATTTAGTTCAACTTATGGTGAGCCATGCAGCCCAATACCACATGTGAATAATATTGTTCATTAATTAGTACCATACCTGAGTTAGAAATATTACTGTTTGGGGCTACAGCTCTAGTTAACATAGCCAGGACTCATGCTCCTTGGAGGGTTCTGTATGTTGTAATCCTAAAAACAAGTTATATCTGTGTGTGAAAGAGCTGTCTATTGCAAATGAAGAGAATTTAGAGGTAGACCTTATCCAGGGTCTGTGTAATAGAGCTTTAAAAAAATGCAACCAGAGAAAATATGTGAAGTTCCTGGATCTGGGAAGTGAAATGTTTGTTAAGCAGATTAGCAGGAGAACTTTAGGTACTTTAGAAAACATTTGGGTTCAGTGAAGGAATTAAGTAACCTAGCTAATCTGTGCTAGGTACCAGTGCCTTATAGCAGAACCATTAATACTACTAAAAGTTAGGGGTGTGCAATTTAGCTAAACCCTGTGCCATTTTCTGTGTCCAGATTTCAGTGTCCCCCTGATCTGTTTTTCGGGAGCCTCCCAAATTTGGGCAGGCAAAATTCCATTTTTCAATCCAGCAGCCAACAGATTTGTTTTTGCTCCGAGAAGTTCCAGCCCATTGGCAGCAATGGGGGATCTTCCCTTAGGGTATTCGTCTTAAGAAACCACTTTCTCTGGCATGGTTTCTTCTCAAATCCTTCAATAAGACCTGGGTTTAAGGCACCAGACTTAAACCACTTTTTCTGTGATCCTTTCTCCTCAGATCCTTCAATAACATCTGGGTTTAAAGCATCAAACTTAAGAAATCTCCTTTTCTGGGATCCTTATATCCATCAATAAAACCTGGGTTTAAGGCATCAAACTTATGAAACCACCTTTTCTGGCATCCTTTCTCCTTAACGCCCTTTCAATGAAGCTTAATTAAGGCAACTTTTTACACACCTATTTCAGTGAGAACCACATTACCTGAAGGAGCATTCGCCATTTTTAAACAAGATATAACTTATCTCCTCATTTTATGGCAGCTTTAGAAATGACAAGATACCTCTACTCCACATTTCAAGCTTGCATAGTGTGAAAAGCACCATCGGTGATAGTTCTTTTTTTAAAAAAATCCTTATTAAAGGATTTTCCAGTTAATATAAAATAGAAAAGTAATGAGGGGGAATAAGAGTAAGGTATACAGGACAAAAATGGGTAGGGATTAGGTCTGGGGCAAAGAGGAGAGGGGTTGGGGGGGGGGGTTCTGGAAGGTTGTATTTGGGATGGGCAGGATAGAGGGTAATGAGTAGTGGGGAAATAGGGGAGGATAGGTCCAGGAAAGAGATGGGGGGGGGGTAGTTGACTTCCCATCTTCTACTTCATGGAATGTGTTTCCCATTCCTCTATCTTCTTTTATGTACATCTTCTTCTATACATTTTAAGGGATATCTGCCCTTTTTCTGTTGAATTTATATTAATATTCCCATTCTTTCTTCCTCCATAAACTTCATTGAGAGAGTCCAAGCTGTAGTTGATTTATCTTGTTGATATCTAAGTTGTTGTGTTAAATCGTACAGACTTCTAACTTCCAACATCTTTATTAGTCATTCTTTTAAGTTTGGCCTTTCTTTTCCTCTCCAATATTGGGCATAAACTATCCTGGCTGTTGTTGTTATATAATTAAATAGAATATCCTTATGTCTTTCTAATTTAAAGTCTATGATTCCCAGCAAGAAATATTCTGGCTTTAATTTAAATTTTGTCTGGAGAATCTTTTGGGCTGCTCCATGTATTTCTCTCCAGTATGTTCTGGCCTTCTTACATGGTGGCAGTTTCTTAATTCCAATGGCCATATTGTCCAATCCACTGTAATGCTTGGATCCACAATTATAACACTTCTGAAAGATGGCCATCCAACCTCTGTCTGAATCCTTCAAAAAAAACCAGAGCAATATCTTTGGACATTCCAGATTTTAAATAAAAACTTTCCACAGTAGAAAGCAGATAACAATTTTGGATTAACAGACTTTAAGCACTGTAATAAAAATGCAAATTATGAAACTGCACCTGTCCAAGCAATAGAATGAGCAAGGTTGGTGGTGGTACTTTGAGTTTCGGAGCTATTGGAAAGTGCCCAGCTTTCCTAATTTGCAACACCAGCCCTGCTTTTGAAACCTTTAAAAATACTTTGTATCATCTTCAAAGCTCCTATTCATATTGAAAAAGTATTTAATTCCAAAGCTAAAAGTGACCACACATTCTGTTGCCTCCACTCAGTTACAATCCACATGCCTTTTCCTTTAGATTTAGCACTTTGGTAAATATAAAAATAGGTACAACTAGTCAGTAAGGTATGTGGGCAGGAATGTATGAATAAGTCATGTTTGAATATGGACCTTGGCATCTTGTTCTCAAGTGCTGGAGAAAGAAAAATACATCATAAACATCTGTTGTATTCAAAAAGACAATGGATTTCTTCCCTGCTGCCATCCACATTAGCAGCTTGCATGCCAGTAACAAATTTGAAATACAAATCTTTGTTGTTTTATTTTCTGCCCTTTCTAAAGTGATCAATATACAAGCCATAGCTATCCATCTCCAAACTCTGTAGTAATGTTTTATTTTCAGGCCAAAACCATCTTCACATGATTGATTAATCAGATAAAAAATGATAGTGTGTCAGTAACTGCAGGCCACTTGTCAATGACTCTCACGCTAAGCATGTTTATTGTAGCATAACTCATACAGAATTCAGTGAAGCTCACTGCATAGAATTTCAGTCCCAAAGCCTAGTTATTGTAGGAGTAAACATACTCCTGAGTATGAATATGTGTGAGTAAACATACTGAAATCTTGAGTTAAAAAATACCCTTTTGGCAAGTGTCCTTTCACAAAGTATGAACAAATGATCACTTATCATAAGAGCAATTTGTGACCATCTGATTTGGATAATGTACATTTTTTAAAATAAAAAATCTGCACATACACCCATACCTGCAACAAGCCATCCATCTTGGTTCCACTGCTTGTTCAGCAGAGATGTTTTAGATTTCAGAATAGTTTTGTATAGACAGTCATATCAAGATCTAGAGGAGGACTAAAATCTTCTGGATTTGGCTGAACTGCATCACTTGGGGATCTCATGAAAGCCTTCTCTCACACAAGTTATATATTTGTAGGTACCAAGGAGCCCGCTTTCTTCTCTATTATGGCATTTATCAGTCAACATAAGGACCAGAAAGGATTTTTTCCCATGTCATTGTGGCATATCTATTGATCAATCGATCTATAGATCTATAATCTTCCTATCTGGCTATCATTCCTGGGGACAATTCATAAGTTTGGTCTACTTTGATTTAGAAAATGGTGTATATCTACTTACAAAGAAATACACATTGTGGTTTTCTGTTTGTCACAACCAGCAGGTATTAAAGTGAGTGCAAAACAAAATAGGTGGCAATAAGTGATTCATACGATTCTCTTAGACTTAAGTGCTTCTTATAAAAGCTCTAAGTGGCAGTAATCTCAATAGACGAAGAGTGTTTGTTTGCTTTTCTCATCTGAACCAATGCCATGTTCAACAGACTCACTAGGTTTGCCACTCAAATGCTTGGCATTCAGTCTCCCACAGTGGCATTTCTATGATAAACAGGAAACACTAAAGAGTTTGTTAGACAAAGAAGAAAGGCTATTTGTTTGTTTGTTTACTGCCTCTCAAGGGCACTCAAGGTAAATTATAGCAAATGAAAACAGACAGAACAAGTAAAACAATGTTTTAAAAGCAGGCTAAAGTGTCTTATAAAACAGTTTTTAACACATGTACAATTAAAATGCTCTGAAAAGTCACATTGTTTTAAAGGACCAAAATCTGGACAAAATAGTACAGTCTTGGCTGGTGGTTAAATATTCAAGGGGAGGGGCCAGATTTCCTTAGGGAGGGACTTCCACAATCAAGATATTTATGCAAAGACTCTACAGATTTCATGACGTGGATTAATGCTGTCCATCCACCCATCTATAAGAACTTAATGACAAGGAAAGTGTTTCAAAGCTAAGATCACCAGTGAAAAAAATGCAGTAGAATATGTGTGCACTGGATATCTAATACCTTCTAGTCAAAATAGAACTGGGTTGCACAGGCACAAGGTACATAATATGGTAAGTATGTATTGAAGCATTTGGCGATCTCTTCCTTTTTATTCTCTTAGGACCTCTTCACATGGTCCTTGGGGCTGTGCAGTTTTGGCAGAAATTGCTGATGAAACAACAGCACATGGGGCATTGCCACATTGCCCTTTCTCCCATCAGATGGAGCTACCCAAAACACACTTACCTCTCCGTCGTGGCAGAGGAAGCATCTTGCAATGCTTCCCTTCCACTTCAGGTGGAATGGGGATGGGACCAAGCCAGCGTCATCTGACGGCACTTAGCAAACTCAGTCCAGAAGAGGAAAAGGGGGACAAAACCCCCTAATGTAATGAGGTGTAAGACCCAAATTCAGTGCGGCTTGGTAAACCTTCCTTTTTGTACCCATGGCTTTTGTTTGAGTGTTTGGTTAATTGGTTGGAGCTGTTTTGGAGGTGAAGAAAGAAGAAAATGTGGTCCATTCATGCACTGGTCCTGGTCTTGATCCAGATCACAGCCCACACACTTGCAAGAGCACAAAAAGAAAATGGCTACTGAAAAGTGTTTATTTATTTATTTACATTATTTCTACCCTGCCCTTCTCACCCCTGGGGGGTGGGGGGTGGGACTCAAAGTGGCTTACAAGAAGCAATTTGATGCCATAGTATACAGTATAAAACCATAAAACATGCAACATTAGATAATAATAGTTAAAATTAAACAATGTTCCGTCCACAACCCCACGTTAAAAACAGTACTCTATGTTCTCATCTGTTAAGTTGTCAGTCCTATTCCAGTCCACAGTGCTACTTTCTGCTATTGTACAAAGGTCTGGTCCCATAGCCAAGACTTTACTTTTTTCCTAAATGCTAGGAGGGATGGGGTCAATCGTATTTCACTTGGAAGCGCATTCCACAGGCGGGGAGCCACAGCCGAGAAAGCCCTGTCTCTCGTCCTCACCAGCCACATTTTAGATGCTGGCAGGAGCGAGAGCAGGGCCTCTCTGGATGATCTTAAATTACGAGGTGGGACATAGAGGCAGATGCATTCGGACAAGTAAGCTGGGCCAGAACCGTATAGAGCTTTATAGGTCAAAACCAGCACTTTGAATTGAGCTTGGAAGTGGACAGGCAGCCAGTGAAGCTGACACAACAAGGGGGTGGTATGCTCCCTTTATGTAGCTCCTGTTAGTAGTCTGGCTGCCGCCTGTTGGACTAGTTACAATTTCCGAACTGTCTTCAAAGACAGCCCCACGTAGAGTGCGTTGCAGTAATCTATTCGTAATGTGACCAGAGCGTGGACCACGGTAGCCAGATCAGACTTCCCAAGGTATGGGCGCAGCTGGCACATGAGTCTTAACTGTGCAAAAGCTCCCCTGGCCACTGCTGAAACCTGGGGTTTCAGGCTCAGCGATGAATCCAAGATCACTCCCAAGCTGCGAACCTGCGTCTTCAGGGGGAGTGTAACCCCATCCAACACAGGCTGTAACCCTATACCCTGTTTGGCCTTTTAATTGACCAGGGGGACCTCTGCCTTGTCAGGATGAAATTTCAATTTGCTAGCCCTCATCCAGTCCGACACAGCAGCCAAAGTCTGGACAGGTTTGGACATCATCTACGTACAGATAACACTTTACTCAAAGTAAGTTTAAAAAAATGAAAACCTTCAGTAGAAGACAGTTTCCTATATACACAGGAGATTGATAGTTTCAGGAACTAGCTGCTTTGTAGAAAACCGATTAAAAGTTTTGGTAGTTTGTTGTGGAATACAGTTGTTCACACAGATTGAACACTTCCATTATGTGTTGTAAAGTACCTTTGTGAAACAACAACTAGTATCAGAGGGAAGTGATAAAATATCGCTAGCTGTTGGCTCCACATATTTTGAAAGCATCTATGGAAGAACAAAGTGTTTTTCTTGTTTAAGCATTATCCTGGAGTGAAAATTAATGTACTGACATTTTAAATTCTGATAGGCGAGATTTTACATAAAAGCACTGAGGCAGCTGAAATCCACTTGTGCATTGAGGCTTCCACTCTACATTATTATAACCTTCCACTCCTAAGACTTACTCAAAAATGTCAAATTTTGCAATACATTGAGCAGAGTTTGTAGGAAAACTATTCAGGTCTTTGAAGTGAAATTCTTAGAATTTGCCTCCTCACAGAGCTCACCAAATAGGCCTGTTTCTTAAGAAAATCTACTTTAAATTTCAAAGAGCAATGCCTCTTTTTGTTCTTTCAAAGTACATTAAGCATCAAATGCAAAGTTTACAAAGTTGGTTTCATAATGTTTGCCACTCCTTCAAAGAGGACCATATTGTGTAACCAGCAACATTACTGCTGACCCAATAGGTGGTCAATTACAACTTAGTTACCAACAAAGGGCAGGATAGGCTCTCTAGTCTTTTGGCAACCATCCTAAGAGAAGGAAAACTCCAATTTCAAATTTCAAATTTCAGATGGTGGTCGTTCAACCCTGTAAGGTCAACCATCTAAGAGAAGGAAATTCGAACCAAACCTATGACTTGAGGACCTCGCTGGCACCATCCCAGCTTGCTAGGCCCCGGCAGATGAACCTTTGGTTTAAAGGGTGAGGCCAGTTCTGTGCACGCTGCGCTCCACCAGAAAAAAAATCCATTGCACAGGCTCGAAGGACACATCCAACCTCCGAATCATCAACACGCTTGTAGAGGGCTTGGGATGAGTCCTTCCTTAATCTTCATTTGCGAAGAAAAGCCAAGAAGAAGAAGAACAACACTGATTCAAGCAGCTGATGTTTTTGTACCCCTTGGCAAAAGGCTATGGTCGTCCACGCTCTGGTCACATCCCGAATAGATTACTGCAACGCACTCTACGTGGGGCTGCCTTTGAAGACAGCTCGAAAATTGCAACTAGTCCAACAGGCGGCAGCCAGATTACTAACTGGAGCTACATAAAGGGAGCATACCACCCCCCTGTTGTGCCAGCTCCACTGGCTGCCTGTCCAATTCTGAGCTCAATTCAAAGTGCTGGTTTTGACCTTTAAAGCTCTATATGGTTCTGGCCCAACTTAGTCGTCTGAACGCATCAGCTTCTATGTCCCACCTCGTAATTTAAGATCATCTGGGGAGACCCTGCTCTTGCTCCCACCGACTTCTCAAACGCGGTTGGTGGGGACGAGAGATAGGGCCTTCTCAGTGGTGGCTCCGCGTCTGTGGAACGCACTTCCAAGTGACATACGATCAACACCATCCCTCCTAGCATTCAGGAAAAAGTGAAATCTTGGCTATGGGACCAGGCGTTTGCACATTAGCACAATACAGCACTTTGGATTGATTGTAAGGGCAAGCTGATGGATATGGCTCAATGCTCCTATTATGGACTTTTTAAACTTAAGTGAATGTATATGATGTATTAATGTTAATTGTATTTTAATGTATTTTAATGCTCAATGTTTTTGGTTTTATATTGTATTTATACTGTGTTTCGGCATCGAATTGTTTCCTTTGCTAGGCCGCTCTGATTCCCACTTCGAGGGTTGAGAAGAGCGGGGTAGAAATGTTGAAAATACATAAATACATAAATACATAAATAAATAAATAGTCTTATGGTATACAGTTATGTTCAAAGCATGAACATTTTACTATATTTTACTGTAGTGCTGAGAATCTTTTCCTAACATGGCCAGACTTTGGTTAAGCTTCACCCTTGCAATCTTCTCCAGTATTGTGATGCTGCATGGCTCAAAAGACCAGAAGCAAAATGATCTGTGGATATTTATCAATAGACACAGAGAGGATTGCACAATCTATTTACCTAAGATCTCCATCCCTGTTCATCCAACCTTCCCTTTCATACAATACATATGCAGATCTGAACATTATCATCCAGTGGTCAGAGTAATGGTAAAAAAAAAAGCCCACAACTTTAATATCTTTGGGGGCGGGGGGTCCACTGCTCATCTAAAAATGAAATATCCTCTCTGTCTCTCATACACACATCTTGCACCTCAAACGTTCACACATTGCAGTTAGTTGCTTGGCTTAAGAAAGGTATTTTCAATGGTACAATGCAGACTGGGCAACTTAGATTCACTTGCAATAGCTGGAACAATCCACATCCGGGGGGGGGGGGGGGATGGTTCTAGCAGAAGAACAGTTTCCCAGAAAAAATTATGATAGGCTGTGCTTGAATTATATGCAGGGGACACATGTACAGAGAACATTATTATGAAATGAAGTAAACCTGCTTCATGAGGTTATTATCCTCATACTGTGCTTAGCTTACAGTACTCTTATAGGGGTTGTCACTACACGCTCATTGTGAGGTTTAGGACAGCCTTTGGTCCAATCTAGAAAGACTCCCCTCCAATTTCAGTCAAATTTAAGCCTACCTTGGAGAAAATTATAATTGAAAGGGCCATTATAAATGATGATGAGGCCAGGTACTTTATGTGCCCACACTAATTCAAGCACTGGCTGGACAAAACAATGCACTTCCCTTATTACAGAAAGCTGAATCTTTAATTTGATGCAGTTCTCCCTTAGTACTTTCCAGTCTGTGCTCAGAGCTCTAGAGAAGTTGCTATTGATTGTTCTTTTTAAGTTGTTCAGAAATTCTGGTCAGGTTGGCACTAAAGAAACAGAAAATGCAATGTCGGATGCATCTTTTCTGCTGATTAATAGGCAGATTGTTCATCATCAATAATCCCCAATGTTTAGAAATGTCAATTGCTAAGTGTAATACCAGCTGAATTTTAACAAGCTGAGACTTTGCCGAGTTGCCTGCTCACTCTATGTGGAGGATTAAGTTTAACAAAATAATATTCTCTTGGGGAGAAAATGTGGTGGCTCAGTACCTCTTCTCATGATTTGCATGCTGTCTCTAGCACATGTAAGTAAATACAGGAATCTGGTGTCTGGTTAGGGTGAAAAAGATGATCATGAAGCTTTGGAAGGGTACATTTCCAATTGGACTGAAACGGAAATTGAAACACTTCCATTTGCGACTTTCTGTTGTTGTGTCTTGCACTTCAAATTGGACTTGGGACTCAAGTCAATGCCAGGGGGAAATCGTTACTTGATTTAAAAGTATTGGCACTCTGATAGATAGCATTAATATTTTGCTCCGGATTTGTATGTGCATGCTTTTTTAAATAAAAAAACAACTTCTGCTTGATAATACAACACTATGTGTATCATATCATAGGTTTGGAAGTCAATGCTGCCTATTTCTTTCTGCCATGATACGTGGCTTCGATCATTTGATTAAACCACTTAGAGCTTTACTTTATTCTGCTGTCACTTTTTTTGTACAGGACAAGCAAATGAGAAGAAAACCCCTGATTTTGTTTTAAAAGGATACAAAGAGTAATTTTAACATTTTTCTTCCTGCTGTGAGACAGTATTTTAAAACCACAGTTTTCAAAATCATCTCAGCTCAAAAAAATATTCTGTGCAAAATTCATGCATGATATTTTCCCACATTTCATTTTCATAAAATATTTGTGTGTAGAAAAACTGATAACACGCTGTGACGATCTCGGTCACCTAAATTGACTAATTTGACACTCCCGGTAGTCTGCCACCAACCTAATGGATCATTAGGATTTACTTCTAATTAAAACTCTGATTAAATGAAGTGTCTGTAGCGTTTGGCCTTTACAACAACCCACCACCAAGAATGTAAACTGAGGAGACTGAAAGATGACTGAGACTTCTTTAAAAGTTAATAATAAAAGTATTTATTAACTACAAACGAGGCTATCAAATAGGCACAGATCGTATTGGTTCTTCTAAGAGGCAATTAGCGTACGGTTACAGCAATGATAAACTAAGAACAGCGTGATGGTTGCAAGATCAATATATGTGCTAGAGCATAGAGGTTTCTGACTATAAAAGGCTATTATTACTTCTTCAGATGGTACGTTCAGTTCCACAGACAGTACGGAGACTTGTCTCCCAACTCCCACCTAATAGTTCCACTAGATGGTTGTTGTACTAAAGTTCTGGAACATCTAATCACCTAGATCGTTCCCTGAGTCTGGCTACTACTGGGTTACTCGTAACCCACCCAGTCTAAGAGTCCAACTACCTGTCACTCTATCTCCAGAGATGACCAGGTAAACCCAACTGCCTATCACAAGAACAGTTCTAAATGGCACTCTTCCACAAGCGTCCCCACTAGAATGACTACTGGCCCTAAGGGCGGTCAGATCTCAGTCTTGACTCCCACTAGTCCAGCCTATTCCTACGTGCTTAGGACAGACTGTCAGTCTCTGTTGCCAAGGCTCTGGTGATACTCCCCCAGAACCTTGCTCAAGACTGCCTCAGGCGTAGATGCCGAATCTACAGCCTGACTCTAAACAGCAGAGGCTGGAGATGTGCGTCTGCACAGCCTCGCTCTAAACTCCAGACCAGACTGAAACATTCTCTGACAGGACTTTTACTCTGCCAGCTCCAACTCCTCCCCCTCTATACTCTAGCCAATCACAGCCTCCTCACTGTAACTAGGCTCAAGCCTGCAAGGCCACGCCCCCTTGCTCTGGCTTTCCCTTCCCTTAATGGTTGCTGGCTGCAGCCACCTCTCCAAGATGGATGCCAGCACAACCAAAACAAGATTTTCAAACCTCTTCCAAGCAGGCCTCGGCCCTGCTTAAGGCAGGTGAGTCCTTACACACGCTTTTATGCATAAGACAAATACTATAATTAATAATGTATTCTGCAAAAAATGTGCATTTGTGGGGGGGGGGAGAGTGTTACAAAGAAAGGTGCATTTTCTGTGAAGGGAAACAGTATTAAATAATGTTTCTGTGCAGGAAAAGATACTACCCATACAGACGATAATAATAATAATAATTTTAAAAATGTTATTTATACCCCACCCATCTCCCAACAAGAGACTCAGAGTGGCTTACAGTCATAAAAACATAGTAGATGTCTTATGTCTGATATAACAGGCTGCTTTTTGTTTAATTTTAGTTGATAAATCATAATTTGTTTTTATATGTTGAGTTACCAAATTTAGCTACTATGGACATATTGTTGTTGTGTTCGGGCATTGAATGTTTGCCTTTTATGTTTGGAATCTGCCCTGAGTCCCTCCGGGGAGATAGAACATAATATAAATAAAGCTATTATTATTATTATTAGATAAAATATAACAAATAATTAATATATCAAATTTAAAACAATCACAAAATTAATACAATGCAACCAATGCATCAATAGGCATTTTCTATATAAAACAAATTGAACAACATTTGGTGTTTGAACCATTGCAATAGTAAAGATAAGCCATAGAAACTGTTTGGTGGTTATTTAGAATTCTTATCAAAGACTTGTTCAAAAAGCCAAGTTTTCAATTCCTTCCTAAAGGACATGAAAGTGGATGATTGTCTAAGTACTGCTTCCAATGCAGAATGGAAAAAAAACGTGTAAATTTCATAGCTGCCAGGCATTTTACATCCCTCCCTGTTCTCCCACCCTCAGCCTCACATACAATAAAGCCAGCAGACTCAAGACTACAGCACCGGTCTTCCTCCTCCCTGTGATCATGCCTTCACACTAGCTACCGATCCCACTGTATTCCCATCACCTACCTAGATGCACGAATCCATATTTCCATCTTGTGGCCATCTCGCCTGCAACAAATGCTTCTTCAGACCCAGTCAACATGGAAGGAAGAAACAGGAAGGCACAGATCCTATTTTCTTCAGTTTATAGTGACAGTTTCATTACATTTGTTGTATTGTAAACCTCATAAAGCTCTACAATAAAATGTTCCACAATCTGTACAAGTAATAGCAGGCGTATCTCATAAATAAGGTAAGTGGTTTCATGCTAATATTGCTGCACTTCATAAATATAGAAGACACAGATCCATATTGTGTGTTTTGAGGTTTCCTAAAGCACTTTTTCCTCTTTTAATTAAAGGCAACACATAAAATGGTCATTTGCAAAATGAACCTTGTATTAAAAATGTTATGGGGAATTAAATTATAATGCTTTTGTCACCAGATCTTTGCATCTCCTTCCCATCACCCTGGCAAAAAAAGAAACTTTATCTTGAATTATAAGTAGATTAATACAGAACAAACATCCATCAGTTTTTTTAAAAAACTACTTCCTATGAATAAATGAACTATTTTTATGTCCTGATAATATAAATGCTTATATGATCTCATCCAGTTTCCAAACACCCATAATTTCTGCAGTATCTGTAATTAAGAAACTATAATATTCATTATAGAAAGGAGGGTGATGGCATTGCAATTTCAGGCAGAAGCTTCCAAGTGTTTCAGTCCATAAATGACATAATTTATTATTCTGTTTTATTAGACAAGAAAGTGTATAACTTTGATGGAACCATCTGAAGGTGCCTTGCTCAAAGAAAGCATGTTAGCTCCTGCATCTCTCCACATCCATATCAAATACATGCCTCCAAGTGTGAATAAAATTCATTAATTAAAGATAAACAAGAATAGTGGCAATCATTACATGAACAATAATTCTGGCCTCAGTTCAAGCACATACATCTTATCTTTGACAATCAATTTCAGATTATACAAGTACCTACATTTAAATGGCATGAGTAGGATTTGGGGGGAGTGGGGGCTTTGTAGTTTTCAGTGTAGTTTAAATTATATTTCAATATTTATATGCTCAATGACACAAAGATTTAATTATTTTTAATGGTTAAATTCGTTTGAATGCATTTACTTTGTTTTTAATTGTATTGTGCCATGTAATAAATGAGTTAACCTATTGGCGCCTCCCCTGAAGAAAAAGGAGGATGAGGAGAGGGGAAGGGGCAGAGGAAGAGAAAAAGATAGATCATAAACCAAATATTTTAAACTCAATGAAACAAATACCCATTCTATGCTTAATACCGTAATGATTGCACACTTTACTGTATGCTTATTTAATTCCTAGACTTAGAAGACTAAGGACCTCGTCACACTATGCCTCCCTCCACCAGGGTCACTTTTTCCAGCTAGAGAAAAGTCGCAGAGTGCCCACCCTCCTCCTTCCCATGTGATAAGAAGAGAAAGATAAAGGAATTGCTATGTGGCACCCCATCATTTCACCCCATTAGATGGGGGAGAAGCATGAAAAAGCGCTAATAAGGAGAAAATTGTGGGGAAACTTAGCTATACCATGGGAGCTGCTTGTGGTTTAGAAATTTGTAGAAAATTGTGGCATCCCATGTTAGCTGCTGCAATTTTCTACAAAATTCTACATCAGGAGCAGCTCCCATGATATAGGTAAACAATAAACATGCTGAAAGGGGCCATGCCAGCTGTGTGTCGTGTGAGGGAATACATTGGTGGCTGTAAAATTGAATCAAAGAAGTGGAGACAAGGGTAAAATTGCTTTTTAAAACCCTGTCTGATGAGGTCCCATGTGTGTGAACTCCCTAATGACTGGGCCTATTAACATATCCAATTCTCCTGCTTTCATGGTAGCTTAGTATAGACGATATATTAATGTAAAATATATAATAGCTTGTTTAATTTTACTGATTATTCTTCACGTCATGTTTTTCTCTGTCAGCAAGGAGTTGGAGAATTTATTTCAAAATTTAACCCTCAACCACTACACTATGCAGGCCATTTATACTTGGGTCTAGAACTGGATAGTCCCTTGTCTCATTTCTTCTGGGTTGCTGGTGAGGAGAAGAGGCATGTAGTTCATTGGGAGGGCATATGCTTTGCATGTAGGAGTTCCAGTTCTGTCCTTAATGTCTGGAGATTGTGAGAAAGTGGCATAGGTAGCTAGTAAGATTTTGCTTATGGTCAAAGAATATTTTTACTATACAAATAAGCAAAATTAAGTTGAACTCAGAATTGTACAACTACCATGTTAGCATCAAAAGCATTAGTGCAACACAAATGCATGGGTGCAAACATTGTTAAACAAAATTATCCAACGAGAAGTTCTAATGTACAATTTTACAACCCAAAGTGTATTAGCTGTTTACATTTCAAATATGTTGAAATGGTTAAATGGAAAGAGCTATAAACCCCTGAACCTTGCATTCCACAGTTGTGTTTGTGATGCCAGTGCTGACACAATCAAATTGGAATAAATTACTCTGTTTTAGTGAAGATTATTTGTCTTGAATGGCTGCAAGCTACATTTATACTAGAGTGAGTGAATTACTGTTCTAAATAACAGCAACTAAATTAACTTGCGTATTTTGATTAGCATAGTGACGGCCCAAAGCATTTTTATTTCATGAGCATTAAAGCTCTGCAGCTTTGTTTATTATAAAATAATGTTAAGACCGTAGTGCATAGTGAGTACTTTCCATACTGAAATTACTAGCAAAGTTACCATATAGCAAAGCTGTCTTTTCTTTTCATTCTGTCCAATATTTTAGAGTAGAGCTTTCTTTGTAAAAGCCTCCAATAACATGGTGGATATTTTCTTACTTTTTCCTATTTCAAATCTTGTATAGTGTTGCCCTTTGGCAGTTTGGACTCTTGTGGACTATGCAGATTCCTGGTTAGTAGTCTGGAGTATTTTTCCCCTGTATCAGGGTTTTGGGTTTTTTTGGGGGGTTTTGGCGTACCCTACACTGTTGAGGTTAATGGGTAATTGGCATCAGGTGGAGCCATTAAATAGGCTGTCATGCGAAAAACAGGCATACAATTTACATCTTGGTGAGCAATTGATTTTGGTGAAGGCCAAGAATGGGAATCCCTAATAGGAACTGAGACAGGGGAAAACAGAAATGGCCTTGGAGCTGCAGGGGAATTCTAATCCCAGATGTTGCTTGACTTGTGGTTTGAATACTCCATGCAGTTTCCCTAAGCAGTTGCCCTAGTTACGACTCAGGTGAATTATGTTGGGAACTCAGATGTCTTGCCCAAGTTAGCTGAGGAGTGAGTCTGGAATAGCGACTGTCTTGGTTTACACAACACCAAGTTCAAACACCCACTTTTAACTGGTTGCAATTCATGAAGAAAGTTTAAATAATAAAAGTTTAATAATAATAATAATTTAATAAAAGTTGCCCATATTTATTCCAAAACAGTTGTCTGGTCTCATTATTTCATTGATGGGTGGGCAAATAAAGTCAAGAATAACTTAATGTAATGTAGTTTTACTGCATTATAAAAACAACTTTGTAAATGCAGTGTGCAATTTTAGTTAATTTTCTTTCACTGTTTGCTTTAAAATCTGGTTGTTTGACTTCCAGTTAACTGAGAGTCTACTGGACATGATCATTTCTCACATGATAAAACAGCATTTTACCTTCTGGAAGAAAGAGATGCCAAAAGAGAGAGGGCTTGAGTGATCAGAAGATATGGAAATGTTCCCTCCGGAAACCTGATATGAAGTGGTGACTTCGTATCCCATGTAAGAGTGCCTGCACTTTTCTTCCCTTTACATCCTATGCCAGCTTTCCTTCAGCTGATGTCTTCGAGAAGTGTTGGCTCACTGTAGAATTAAGAGCATTGTAATCCAACAGATAGAAGACCAAGGGACTAGGTGCCCTATTTCTGAATATAAAAATAAAGGGCAAATAAGGCTGCCTTGTTTCTATTTGTGTGAATAAAAGTGAATAGTCTACATTCCCAGTACTCCACAGGACAGCTATCCAATCAGCATCCTCACACCTGCAAAAGTAGGACAAGTGTAGCCTAAGGGGAATTGACCATCTACAAAACAATCCAGTTTAAGTGGCATACAAAGACTCCTCTATAGTTGAGAGCCTTTTTGGTAATTAGCAGTCAGAAGTTTACTAAATGATCAAGCACAGAAAAAGTTAATACAGCTATTGTCAGTTTAGCCCTCCTAGGAGTTCACTGCATGCAATTTCGCCTATGCACATTTACCTGGCATTAACCTCCCTTGAACACACAGTAGGGACTTCTAAGCAGTTATAGTGCTTGTAAGGATTCATTGTCAAGGCCAATTGAATGATATTGGAATGGAAGAAGTAATTTGCCCTTCTCCAGCTGTGCCCTCAGGCGCTATGATAACTGTTGTGATGGCCTAACTAAAATGCCACATCATAGCAGGAGGCAATCCTGTCCTCTGGGGTCCTAGGAAACATTTGTACTTTAGGTTTATCTCTCAGAACCTATGGTGCATTTGTTTTCAGAAGTAGAAGACCAAAGGGATGGCATGCAATTGCTGTTTTTTACTCTCTTAAGGCAAACTCATGTCTCTTTTTGCAATTCCCTCAATGATTTTCCCCAAGTCCCCAGACATAATTTGCAAAGTGGGGATCAAGAGTACCATAAAGTCGCCTCCCGATTTCCCAAAAGTATCCTCAAATGTTAAGAGAAAACAGTTTATTTCTGTCCATACTATACCAAACTATTTTTAAAAGGTAAAACAATCGTCTATAAAAGCAGGAATGCAAAACTGGAAGTGATTTCTGGTCATTTGAATGCAATATATTCTGTGTTTTACTGTGGTGTATAAATGCACTTGTAATGAACTATATTTGTAGCCCAAATTTGTAGTGACCTGCCTGCTGCCAATCTTAATCTCTGCTTCTTAAGAACAGTTGCAAAGTCTCTGAGGTGAGGCATATGCAATTGCATATTTGGTTTAGTCCATTTGGGCTTCTTAAGGTAAGACACTATTCCCTGATAGCCTATGCTGTCCATGATATTGATGGAGCACTGCGTTTCTTGTTTTTTGGCTAAGAGTGCAAATACTAGATAGATCACAAACTGAAAATGCAGCAAAAGAAGAAGTTAGCACTCTACATGACAGAATGAGGCATTAGATCATTGGTTCTCAACCTATGGGTCCCCAGGTGTTTTGGCCAGTTTACCAGCTGTTAGGATTTCTGGGAGTTGAAGGCCAAAACATCTGAGGACCCACAGGTGGAGAACCACTGCATTAGATAATTAGCAAAAAGCAGTAGGGAATACCTATATATGTTAGTGCAACATAACCACATGTCATCAATGAACAAATACTAAAGTCTGCATGGAAAGCAGGTGACCTTATCACATGGGGGACCCACCCACCCCCACCCCCCGGTGTCATTTTGCCATCACACAGAGGAAGCATTGCCCAAATAGGGGAGAAGTATGCTGGCTCCATTGGAGCCAGCACAACATAGGAAGCCTCCCATGTTGTGGGGAAAGCATCTGGTGATGCTTTTACCCTAGTTGGGGGAGAGCCACAGGTGGCAGCATTTGATGGCTACCATGGGGCTCCATTCCTAGAATGCTTCTTTTGAACAATGTGATGAGCAATGTGATGAGGTCCTTAGAATACAGCAAATAAAAGGAGCTGTGTAGTGTAAGAGTCCATGCATTCAAAATATGTTTTTGATTTTGTAGTTTGAGCTCAAATAATTTCCACTGTGACAATTGAAAAAAACATGATGGGAAAGAAATAGCCTTTAGATGGGACCATTCAGAACCAAGGATATGTGGTCTGGTCAGCTCTGTGGAGAGCAATGTCAGATGTTATGTGCAACCAGTACCATTTTCTATTGAGAATAGCAAAAAATGGGGGGGGGGGGATGTTTACTAATGGGGTGGGCAATACATTTCACTGTTGCACATTCCAATGGCAAAAGACATCCGCTCCTTCCCTTCCTCAGAGTCATAAAGTTTGTGGAGTGTGACAGTTACCCAACATTGGTTTCCTTTGAAAGGAGGTCACTGGAGGCTTATGCTGTTTTATGTTATTTATTTATCAAATGTACAGGATGAGCATGGGTTGATCTGCAGTTAAAGCACTCCACAACAAACAAACAACACAATGCTTAGTTGGTAACACTCCAAAATATTATTCACTTATGGGCCCAAATTCACCTCTCTGTGTCTGTGTCTCACTCCCAAATTGAAATGCTCTCTTTTATTTCCTTCACAGGCACAGAGATCACCTCATTGTTAGAGCAAGGGTGAAGGTCTGGTTTTGCTACATGGAGGTAAAAGACTTGGAGAAGATACTGAACAACAAGTTTCCATGGAAACACATTCCCTTAGCTTCCCAACAAAAGAATGTGTCTGTCAACTTTGCTGTGGGACTACAAAGGGTTTGCAGTCTGGTCCCATTAGCTTTCTGTTTTCTAAACCCCTTTGTCTGCACCAGCATTGTTGGCCACAAACATTAAGATGATTGAAAATATTGATACCTTAAATTAGATCTAAGAACTGCTAATTTTTACAATTATCTTTCGCAGGAAGTGATAAATATGGAAAACAAAGAAGATTGCCTCCAAGTAATACAAATATGTGCTCATATTTAGCAACAGCTACACAGAGAGCTTTGTATGTGAAACAAAAGACTTTAACACAAAACCCCTGTCAGGACTGGGAGACTTGAGCTTGAGTGAAGTTCAAGCTCCCAGCCTGGCATGAGATTGCATCGACCTTTGCCCTAGTTCTTGGGTGACCTTGGGCTCCAGTTATATAAGACTGTGCTGAGTCATGTGGAAGTGAGGTAACTTCCACATGTGTGCAAGGCTGCAGGGGGAAGTGATGTAACTCCTCTGAGCCTGGACATTGGACAATTGGACTCCTACTGCTGACTCATGGGGCCATGAGGTCACATCCCTTTGGACTATGGGATATGCTGAATCACCGGATATGGTGCAACCCTACCTGGACATTGCATGGGCGATGGGAAGGGGGGTTGGGGTATATAAATTGTGTTTTGGTGGCGGGCAGGTGCTTTTGCTTCACATGTGTCGTACCTGCAATAAAATCGTGTTGGACCGTGCTTTCAATCTACGCGTGATCCTTACCGAGTGTTGGAGAGTCGTTACAGAAGCAAAAGCCCCTTTTCAACTATCCCAGCAATGGAGAGGTTGGCTTGGAGAGAAGAAGAATATATCGATAGATGGGATTCGGCTCCTGAGGAAATCCGGCGCACTATGGAGTGGGATTGGACCACTCTCTACCAAGTGGGGTGCCCGGACGAGCACCATGAAATGATGGAAGGTGCTGTTGCCCAGGAGGAGGAATTTGAGGAAGCGGAGCGACTCTGGGAAGCTCAGGTGAGCCTGGAGGTTGCCCGGCGAAGGAGAGAGAGAGAGGTTTGGAGGAACGAAGGGATCGGAGGAGCTGTTCCGAAGGACTGGTCAGTTCAAGCAGATCCAGAAGTGTATGGGACCAGAGAGACTGTGCCGAAGGACAGGCCAGTTCAGGTGGAGGTCCGGAGGGCCGGAGGGATCGGAGAAGCTGTTCCAAGGACTGGGCAGTTTGACGGATCCAGAAGTGCGTGGCCCCAGAGAAACTGTGCCAAGGACAGGCCAGTTAGAAGGAAGTGTGGTAGTGAAACCACGGAACCGGCATCACCTCGGAGTTGGAGGTGATGAGATGTAAGCTGGAGGCTATGGAACAGACTATGAGAAGGATGTCCCGAGCCATGTCCCGAAGAGAGCCGATGGAGTCGGTGTGGAGTGCCCCGGGCGGAGGAGACTTCACTTATTATTCTTGGATGGATGGCGGACTATCAGCTGAGCGTCCTAGATCTCCTTTGGGAGTGAGGATCAATGGTGGCCATCCAGGAGGAAGTCCGCGGCGGCCCTTACCTCAAGCCGGAATGGGAAGAGGTGTTACCATGCTTGAGGTCCCTCATGGAAGGGAAGCGGTTTCCCAGGAATTCGGGGCCCGTTTGAAGAAGGAACCATTGCGGGTTGAGTTTGAAGGAGAAGCCTGCAAAGTAGCCTTCTTTGCCGCTGCGGTGCAGGACCATATGGAGGACTATGGTCATCTCTATCCGAGCGACAGCAGCCGAGTACGGGCCATCGGTGCGGTGTTCAAGGGAAGGGCAGCTGAGTGGTACGTTCAATGCCACGATCGTCGAGACCCGTGTTTGCAGTCTGTGGGAGCCTTCTTACAGGCGATACGGCCGGTTTAGAGATCCATTGGAGCGGATTAAGGCGAAGGAGGCGCTACGTTGTCTGATTCAGGGATCCCGGTCGGTCACTGAGTATGCGGTGGAGTTCATGGGGTTAGCGGGAAAAGTGGCGGAGTGGTCTCCAGCTACCCTATTGGAATTATTTAAAGACGGCCTGCGTAAGGAGATCCTGGAGTGGTGCCTACATCGGGATGATCCTGGAGATGTTGATGGCTGGATCCAGTTGGCTGGCAGTGTTGAAGGAATTCTTGCCCAGGTGCAACGGCGTCGCTTTCAACCCATGAGGTCCAGAGGGTCCGGTCGTGGTGTTGCGGAGGGGCGATTCCGTGTAGGAGAGGCTCGTCGTGGCAATGACAACCGATCCAGTCCAGTGAAAAGGCCATCGAAGGGACGAGGCCTTTGCTTTATTTGTTCACAACCCGGTCATTTTGCGTCCCAGTGCCGACAAAGGCAGGCACTGGAACCGGTGAAGGTGGCCTCCGCGAAAGCCGCTTTTGTGGACAATGATGAGGGGGGAAATGTTGGGGTGAGCTCCAATATTCAATGTACATTGGGTTTGATTAAAGGAGATGGGATTGTGGAAAGAAAAGCTTTAGTAGACTGTGGGTGTTCAGAGAATATTATGTCCCCGAAGTTGATTGGGGATTTGGGTGGGAGTACAAAGCCCTTGGAAACACCTGTAACATTTACGCAATTAGATGGATCCTCTATTGAGGGGGGCCCTTTCACCGTGGGGACTAAGGATTTAAAGGGTCAGGTGGGACCCTGGGAGGGGGACATTGATTTTGTAGTGGCCCCCATTAAAGGTCATGAGGTGGTATTGGGGTTACCGTGGCTTGAGCAAGTTAATCCCAAGATTGATTGGAAGACGGGGGTGGTACAATGTTCCCCTGATGAGAGGGAGGGGGTTAGGAATGATGTACAAGGGGTGCCAGCTGAATACTGGGATTATGTTGATGTGTTTAACCCAATTTTAGCTCAGGTCTTCCTCCCCCGCAACGTACAGTGTAGTATTGAAGTTAAGGAAGGGGCTGTCCTACCCAAGCCTAAGATATATGCTATGACGGTGAAAGAGAAGGAAGCGTTAAGGGAGCAGATAGATGGCTATTTAAGAAGAGGGTTTATTCGAGGTCTGAGTCTCCCATTGCAGCGCCAGTGTTGTTTCGTGAGAAAAAGGATGGTAGTTTGCGGATGTGTATTGATTATAGAGGTTTGAATGCTGTGAGTACCACCAACTGTTACCCTCTGCCATTAATCAAAGATTTGTTGGGGCAGTTAGGAGGTGGAAAGTTTTTTACAAAGCTGGATTTGATTGACGCGTTTCACATGGTGCGAGTGAAGAGGAGCGATCAGTGGAAGACTGCTTTTTCTTGCCCCCTCGGGCTCTACAAATGGGCCGTAATGCCATTCGGGTTGGCCCCCGGTATTTTCATGCAGTTGATCAATGAGGTGTTGCACCCCCTTTTGTATAAGGGGGTGTTTGTTTATTTAGATGATATCGTGATTGTGACGCGTACCAGAGAGGAGCATGTTTGTTTGGTGAGGGAGGTGTTAGAGAGGCTGCGACAGGCGAGTCTGTATGTAAAATTGAGTAAGTGTGAGTTTGGTAAGAATCAGATTGATTTTTTGGGATATAGAATTAGCGAGAGTGGGGTTGCGATGGATCCGGCCAAGGTGGATGATGTGTTGAGCTGGGAGGCTCTGCAGACCCGTAGGCAATTGCAGGCTTTTCTGGGACTGGCTAATTTTTATCACACCTTTATAGCGGGATTTTCAGAGATAACTCTTCCGCTTACCGAGTTACTGAAGACTAGGGGTAAGGGGAGTCCAGGAAGATTAAGTCTCCAGGAGCTAGGTTGGAGTGGACGAAGGAATGCCAAGAGGCTTTTGTGAGGTTGAAAGAAGCATTTACGAATGGGCCGTTGTTAATGCATCCAGATGTGGATAAGCCGTTTGTGGTGCAGTGTGACGCTTCTGCTTGGGCGTATGGTGGAGTGTTAATGCAGGAGGATGAGCAGGGTAGGATGAAGCCGTGTGCGTATTTTTCAAGAAGTTTGGGGAGCATGAGAAAAGGTGGCCAGTGTGGGAGAAGGAGGCGTTTGCTGTGCGCAACGCTTTGCAGACGTGGAGGCAATTTTTAGAGGGTGCTGCTTTCCCTTTGTTGTGATGACTGACCATCAGAACCTTCAATATTTAAGAAATCCCCAGAAGTTGTCTCCCAAGTTGGTGAGATGGGCGCAGTTTTTTGCTCGGTTTAATTTCAGGCTCCAGCATATTAAAGGCAAAGAGAATGTGGTGGCTGATGCATTGTCTCGGTATCCGAGTGTGGGTGAGAATGAAATGCATAAGGCGGAGGAGGTGTTTGCCAGAGAACATTGGGGTCTGGCCGTGCAGACGAGCGCAGGCTGCGAATGAGATTAAGAAAGAAGAGGGAGTAGTGGATGAATGGAGTTTAGAGTTGCAGAAGGGTTATGTAGGTGATATATGGTTGCAGAGCCATGAGAAGGAGTGCAAGTCGTTGAATGGTTTGTGGATCATGGGAGATAAAGTGTATGTCCCTCAGAGTATGAGAGAAAAGGTGCTGAGGTTGAACCACGATCATAGGTCTGCTGGACATTGGGGAGTCATGAAGACTCTGCTGGCCTTGAAAAAGCGGTATTGGTGGCCAGCCATGAGGGCTGAGGTGAAAAGATATGTGGAGTGTTGTGAGGTGTGTGCCAGGAATAAAGTTCCCTCTGCGGCCGCAGGGGTTGATTCAGGTGGTAGTTACTCCTGTGAGGCCGTGGACGCATGTCAGCACTGATTTTGTGGGGGAGTTGCCTTCGAGTCGAGGTTATAAGTACATTTGGATGGTGCTGGATATGTTTTCGAAGCAGGCCCATTTTGTGCCATTGAAGGGGTTGCCTTCTGCAGAACGTTTGGCAGAGTTGTATGTGCAGCATGTGTACCGGTTGCATGGGTGCCCGGAACAAGTTTTGAGTGATCGTGGAGTGCAGTTTACTGCTCAGTTTTGGGAGCGGTTTTTGGAGGTGTTGGGAGCTCAGAGGCGTCTTACGACTTCTTATCATCCTTGTTGTAATGGCGGCGTAGAAAGAACGCAGAAATCGTTAGGGGCTTATCTACGCATTTTTAGTAATAAAGAGCAAACTAATTGGTCTGATCTGTTGCCCTATGCTGAAGTGGCATACAATAGCTCGGTGCATTCATCTACCGGAAAGTCTCCTTTTGAGATAGTCTATGGTCAGGAGGTGGCTCCTTTGCCCCAGCTGTTGGAGTTGGGAGGGGAGGAGAAAGTGGAGTGGAAAATACGAGCCCGGAGGAATGGAAGGAAGTAGCGGAAGCTTTAGGGAAGGCACAGCGTTCGTATAAGATGTTTGGTGACCGGAAGAGGCGAGAAGGGGAGGAGTATAATGAAGGGGATTTAGTGTGGCTGTCCACACAGAATTTGAAATTGGGCTATCCATCTAAGAAATTGGGTCCGAAGTATATTGGGCCTTTTAGAATTGAGAAAGCTGTGAATAAGGTCTCTTATACCCTTCTGTTGCCTAAGAGTTTAGGGAAAGTTCATCCCACGTTTCATTGTGGTCTTCTGAAAAAAATGTGGGCCCCATTCAACCTCCGGATTGAATGATGTTTTGTTTTACAGGGGGAGGACGTGGTGGAGGAGGCTGTTATGTCAGGACTGGGAGACTTGAGCTTGAGTGAAGTTCAAGCTCCCAGCCTGGCATGAGATTGCATCGACCTTTGCCCTAGTTCTTGGGTGACCTTGGGCTCCAGTTATATAAGACTGTGCTGAGTCATGTGGAAGTGAGGTAACTTCCACATGTGTGCAAGGCTGCAGGGGGAAGTGATGTAACTCCTCTGAGCCTGGACATTGGACAATTGGACTCCTACTGCTGACTCATGGGGCCATGAGGTCACATCCCTTTGGACTATGGGATATGCTGAATCACCGGATATGGTGCAACCCTACCTGGACATTGCATGGGCGATGGGAAGGGGGGTTGGGGTATATAAGTTGTGTTTTGGTGGCGGGCAGGTGCTTTTGCTTCACATGTGTCGTACCTGCAATAAAATCGTGTTGGACCGTGCTTTCAATCTACGCGTGATCCTTACCGAGTGTTGGAGAGTCGTTACAACCCCTCTATTATGTTACAGTGACAATAGATACATACCACTAAATGAGCTCTTTTGATATTTCACAATTCCTCAATAGTGTAGTTGCATCAACTTACCACTCTATGGGTCCCCAATTTCTTAAGTATTTATTTATTTAGGACATTTATATGCCGCCTTTCTCACCCCAAAGGGGACTCAGAGAGGCGTACAAGTTATATGTACATACAACATTTTGAATTATTAGCATAGCACAATATAACTATTACATATTACTATATTGCACTATACTACTATACTGTAATATTATTAGTAATATTACATGTAATGTGAAATTTTATATATATATATATATATATATATATATATATATATATATATATCTCCCAATCCTAATTTTGCACAACCCTTCCTGAACTTGTGTGGTTCCTACATTTTTATTGTTAGTTTCAAGTGTAATTGTGCAATTTCATTATTAAAACACATTTTAAAGGACAAAGATATGTATAAAATAAAGGAAATCAGTTTGAGAGGAGAATCTTGACCCCTGATGTCACTTCACTGTGGCCATGCTGGCGCAGAAGCAGAAGACTCCCATTACTCCAGGGCAGGGCAGGGGAAAGTTTTAGGATCTATTGATGGGTTTAATTTATTAATAGCTAGAGATGGGAAACCCCAGAACTACTGGGATACACATGTTGTTATGTGATGGTTCAGCAATGATGATTTGCATGCTTTGTGTGATAAAGTTCTAAGTAATATCTCCTGGAATTACCCCTCCCAACCAAGTTTTAGAGCCAGAAAATGCATTAGGGAAAGGTCTGTTCAGCTTCTCATCAATGAACAGAATTATGATGTTCCCACTATCAACTCCCACCAGTGAGTGACACAGTGACAATCAGAAGCAGGAACCTTCTCACAACTGGGCTTGCTGGTAAGAGGACATAGAAATGTCATTCTCCTTGTGCCCTGATTGGAAGTTGAACAGATTTCCTTCCTCCAACCCAGCTACTGGGTATTGTTTAAAGCTGGGATATAATTTCATAGTTTTAGAACAGGCCTGTCCAACAGGTGGCCCGGGGGCCGTACACAGCCCCCTAGCCCCTTGGCTACGGCCCCTTACCCTTCTGCAATAAATAATATATTTTTTAAAATATTTTAAAAATATTTTTTTCAATTAAAAAAATATTATTTTTATTATTTTTGGTCCCGCCCCTTGGTTTTCTATTGGCCGCCTCCTCTTCTCCTGAGGGAGGGGGCCAATGGGAGGGAGTGACATCTCTCGGGCCCCACCCCCTTGGCAGCAAACAGGAAGAGCGACCCGGCCGCATGGCTTTCCCCCTCGGCAGCGCCGCTTCCTCCTCCTCAGGATTGCTGCTGCTCCGTCTGGGAGGCGCTCAGGCCCTCAGCACCAGGGAAGCAAAAGGGGTTTGGGAGGGAGGGAGGGAGTGTGTCTGAGAGCGTGAGTGAGTGACAAAGAGAGAGAGAGAGAGAGAGAGAGAGAGAGAGAGGAGGGGGACCTGCCCTGGGCACACCTCTCCCCAGCGCAAAGAGAAGATCTCTCTCACTCCCTCAGACAGACACACACACACACAAGCCCCTTCCTTTCTGACCCCTTCATTTGCGTTTCATGAACTGTCTCTTTAATGAGAAGGAGAGAACCGGCCAGCCATAGGAGAGGGGAGGAGGAGAAAAGGAGGGAGGGGGAATTGAATGAGAGGGAGCTCAAGGAAAGGCCTCCCACCCCCTTTCCCCCTCCTTTTCCTCCCCCCAGAATTATTTACATTCTTTGCAATTACCTGAGTTTACTTTGATGACTTGCACTGAATGGAATCAGCCAGGGGTAAACTGGCAGAATGAAAGCACACAGACCTTTCAACTGCAAGGCCATTCAATGCTGATCAATGTGACCAGTGGAACAGTAATATATTCCAGTTCAAAGCAGAGATCGTGGGATTTTCCGACTTGATATTCTGTATATTTATGCCCCTCATGTGTTCCATCCATCCCTCCCTCTCCCCTTATTTAAATAATATAATATGTAATTGTATATTTATGCAATGCCAGGGGCGGGGAGGGGGCGGAGCCAGGGGAGGGGCGGAGCCAGGGCTTGGCCCCCCAGATGATCAGTGATCGGAATTCCGGCCCAAGGTCCGGTAGAAGTTGTACAGCCCTGTTTTAGAACAAGAGTACAAAGTACAACATGATCTCCTTATCCATGGACTCAATATCCACAGTTTCACTTGAACATGCATCAAAAATATCTTTCTCCCGCCCTGGACATTCCACAGATATATAAAACCCACTTTCCTATTTTCCAATAGACCTCACAACTTCTGAGGATGCCTGCCATAAATGCAGGTGAAACATCAGGAGAGAATGCTTCTGGAACATGGCCATACAGCCTGGAAAATTCACAGCAACCCATCTCAGGAAATTACTTTGTGTGTAGGACACCCTGGTGGTGCAATGGGATAAACCCTTGTGCCAACAAGACTGCTGACTGACAGGTGAGCAGTTTGAATCTGGGGAGAGTGAATTGAGCTCCCTCTGCCAGCTCTAGCTTCCCATAAAAGGACATGAGAGAAGCCACCCACAAGGATGGTAAAACATCAACCATCCAGGTGTCCCCTGGGCAACTTCCTTGCAGATGGCCAATTCTCTCAAGACGCTCCTGATATGAAAAAAAACAACCATTTTTTGTGTGTGCTATATCTCCCAAAATTCCCAAGTCTCTGGCCCACTCCAGCTGGAAAATTCTGAGGGTTGCAAAAGTCTCCCCCCCAAGTTCTGGTGTAAAACACTTTCTTCTATTCCTGTATTCCAAAAGCTGTAGATGAGACTTCCGTTCCTTTGTTGACTTCATAGTTTTTGATGACTTTTCAATAGATGGCTTAATCTTCAGCACACAAAATGTAAGATTCATGCCATATTAATCATATAGTATGTTGCATGTTTTCCCCAGTTGGTCTTAGTGAAACATTTCCAGCCATTATTTATCAAAATTAAAATATTTACTCCTGGCAGTACTACATCTCTAGGAAGCTAAATATAGAAAACTTCATGTTAAGGATGGGGGTAAATCACAGCTAAAGCTAACACATTCTACACCAGTCTGTGCAGCATCTGTGGATTAAAATGTGCTGAAAAGTAGAACATTTTGTCTCTTTTCATCTATCAGGCACTCAAGTACAAGTACACACAGCCTCTGTGCTGAGAACCTGCTAAAATTATTCCTTTGATAATTCTGCTAACCTAAATCTCAATTTTGTATGCATTTTTAATATGCAAGAAGGAAATGTTTCCACTCGCTCACTGCCTTTTTCAAAGGTGAGAGTTCTGAGCAGAAAATAAGTTTACACCTCACTCCTAAACATATAACTTAAAAGTGAGGACAGAACTTCAATGTAAGCAGAGTAACATTGGGAAATAAATTATAAATGAGTAGTAGATTTTGAACACCCAATTGCAGACAACTTTTCATTCACAGCAGTGCTTACACCTATTAAAAAAGTTGACCACTTCAAAATCTAATTATATCCAGCTATAGCAGATCTGTATATATGAAATTGGTTGGCAAAAACTCCCATTTATTTATTTACAATATTTACACCCAATCCTTCTCACCATGAAGGGGACTCAGAGCGTATTACAGAACAGAACACACATACGGCAAACATTCAGTGCCGATTATACAATTAACAAGGAGGAAAACAACAAACAGAGGAAAAGCAGTTTTTCCCATCTTATTTCCAGCATCTTGGAGGCTGTGCTCCACACTGGCCACAAGGTGGGGAGAGGGTGCTGTTGCTCCATCTTCCATGCCAAGGAGCTTTCCTCTGATCAATCGGTGTCCTTAAGGGCACCTTTATTACCTCCCTGCTAAAAGTGGCACCTATTTTATCTACTTCCATTTCTGCTTTCAACCTGCTAGGTGGGCAGGTGAGCTGGAGGTAACAGCAGGTGCTCACCCCAACCCTGGTCCAATCCACTGATCTTTCAATTAGCAGGATTTTTCTGCAGCACAGTGGTTTAGCATGCTGTGCTAAGCCCGGCCCCATCTCTACCATGAGGCAGCAAAAGATAACCACCTCTGGCAATAGGTGCCAATATGGAATTGTACAAGAGGGAATCTTCCAACAAATACACCAAATAAATAATCTTACCCCATCTAAAACATTATTAGTCCTGAATTGTGTTTGTGTGCCCCATCCAGCTTTTTATTGTCTGTGAGATATTAGCTGTTTTCTTGGAAAAGATTGAGTTCTCTGTGTTATTTGCATACTGATGGCAATGTATTACATACCTGAAAAGGAGTTTCCCAGCATTAGTAGTTTCATATATTAGTTAACAGCATGAAGGATAAAAAATATCCCCTGGTGGTTGTCATAGGACAGACTCAAACACAACCTTCCAGAAAAAAACTTGTCAAGATGGACCAAAGCAACTGTTAAACATGAGCCAACAATGTCATGCGGCAGCTCAAAAAGCCAATGGGATTTTGGGCTGTACAAATAGGAGTATAGTGCCTAGATCCAGGGAAGTCATACTGCCCTTCTATTTTGCCTCGGTCAGACCACACATGGAATAGTGTGTCCAATTCTGGGCACCGCAATTTAAGGGAAATGTTGACAAGCTGGAATGTGTCCAGAGAAGGGCAACTAAAATGAACAAGGGTCTGGAGAACAAGCCCTATGAGGAGTGCCTTAAAGAGCTGGACATGTTTAGCCTGCAAAAGAAAAAGCTGAGAGGAGATATGATAGCCATGTATAAATATGTGAGGGGAAGTCATAAGGAGAAGACTTGTTTTCTGCTGCCTTGGAGACTAGAACATGGAACAATGGCTTCAAACTACAGGAAAGGAGATTCCACCTGAACATTAGGAAGAACTTCCTAACTGTGAGAGCTGTTCAACAATGGAACTCTCTGCCCCAGAGAGTGTGGTGAAGGCTCCTTCTTTGGAGGCTTTTAAACAGAGGCTGGATGGCCATATGTCGGAGGTGATTTGAATGGGATTTTCCTGTTTCTTGGCAGGGGAATGGACTGTATGGCCCACGAGGTCTCTTCCAACACTATGATTCTAACGCCAGGAAAAATCCCAAACATGCAGGAATCTAAAAACAAAGCATGATCAATAATACTGATTGTTGTGAAGGGTGCCACACAGTCAAAAAAAAGATGCACCTAGGTATCTACTTCCACAACCAAAAGATAATTATTCCCAAACCAATCCTGAAACCACATTAAATGGGTCAATGTAATCTCTTTCAACTTTTCAAAAACTGGAGCTGAGTCATCACTGTAGGCACAATATGTTGTCCCAGAACTGTATGTTGTAAATGCAAGGAGCTGACATCAAAGAGGACATCCCACTCTATTGAACATTCCCTTATTCGAAATCTCCATTGCCACTAGAGAAGATGCAAAATAAAATTGCACAGTGTTAACTTATATGACATACTGGATTTCACAGAAAATCTGGGGAAAACAGGGGTGTTAATTTTTTGTCATTTATTTCTGCCTTTGATATTTTGCTGAATGCTGGAGATAGGAAAAAGAAGAAAGATAATATGATTTCCAAAGACAGTAGGAAGTCTTCTGTAGAACCAGTGCCTATGAATGGAAAGTTTATTACTTTACTAAGCAACCTTAAACAAACTAATGTTGAATCATTCTATTTTTGGCTCAAGGGAGACTTTTCTAAAATGCTGATGATTTGAAATAGGTCATGGAAAGAAGGAAATTAGATTTTTTTATTTTTAAAAAGTAACAAAACTGTCATGCCTATATAATAACACCAACCAAGGCTGTCACTGCGAAGACATATTATCTCATTTAAGTAATTAGTGTGAGCAACATGTTTCTCTACTTATTCCATTCAATTATAGGGTGCTCACTTTGTCATTACTGGAGTATCTTAATGTGACTTGTAATTAGTGTAATTACAATCCAATGCTAATTATATTTGCCACTTAAACATAATTTTATATAGTAATGGTCTCCCTTCTCAATAACCTTATTATGTTGTTTATTCAAACAAGAATTAAGTCTTCATTCATGCATCAACTATGGAGATTAGAAGGGAAAAATGCCTGTCATTTTTACAGTTATGATGAGGGATTCTTTGTCACATATTTGATGCTCCTCATGCCTACAGTGAATATGAAACAGAATTAACACAAGTCAGGAAGAATAGGAGAGGAGATAAATTCTACAAAGAAAACAATGGATTGATATGAACATAAATTTGTATGAAAGAGCGGAGATCGCTCTCACCTCTTTCCTTATCTAAAACTCTGCATAGGACATATGTTCCTATGGACAAGAAAGGCAAGAATGGAGAATGTCTGATCATCCAGATGTTGTTGGGACTCCAGCTCCCATCAGCCTCCCCATTTATTATGCTGATGAGAAGTGATGAAAGCTGACATCCTGAAGTATCCTACCCCCCTGGCACATTTAAATATGTATCATGTACTTTATGATTGCTTATTTATTACAGCTTGAGTAATCTTTATCCAAAATACTTGGAACCAGTTTTGGATATTTTTTTTCATATTCTGGAGTATTTGCATATTTAATGAGGTATCGTGGAGATGAGGTTGAAACACAAAATTCACATATGTTTCATAAGACTCTTATAGCCAGAAGACAATTTTATACAATATTTTAACCAGTTTGTTTATGAAGCAAAGTTGTATACATCGAATCATCATAAAGCAAAGGTGTCACTATCTCATCCACTCATATGGACAATTTTGGATCTTGAAGTATTTCAGATTTGTGGATAACTGATATTCAGCGTGTATTGTCTATCAAGCATTTCTGGATAAGCGATGCTCAACCTGTGTTGTCTGGCAAGTATTTCTGGACACGTGATGCTCAACCTGTATTGTCTAAAAACCATTTCTGGATATGTGATGCTCAGCCTGTATTGTCTGCCAAGCATTTCTGAATAAGTGATGCTCAACCTGCATTGTCTAACAAGCATTTCTGGATATGTGATGCTCAGCCTGTATTGTCTGCCAAGCATTTCTGGATAAGTGATGCTCAACCTGCATTGTCTAACAAGCATTTCTGGATACGTGATGCTCAGCCTGTATTGTCTGCCAAGCATTTCTGAATAAGTGATGCTCAACCTGCATTGTCTAACAAGCATTTCTGGATATGTGATGCTCAGCCTGTATTGTCTGCCAAGCATTTCTGGATATGTGATGCTCATCCTCTATTGTCTAACAAGCATTTCTGAATAAGTGATGCTCAACCTGCATTGTCTAACAAGCATTTCTGGATAAGTGATGCTCATCCTCTATTGTCTAGCAAGCATTTCTGGATAAGTGATGCTCAACTTGTATTGTCTAGCAAGCATTTCTGGATAAGTGATGCTCAACCTGCCTTGTCTGGCAAGCATTTCTGGATATGTGATGCTCAACCTGTGTTATCTGGCAAGCATTTCTGGACACGTGATGTTCAACCTGTATTGTCTAACAAGCATTTCTGGATATGTGATGCTCAACCTCTATTGCCTAGCAAGCATTTCTGGATAAGTGATGCTCAACCTCTATTGCCTAGCAAGCAATCTGGGTCAGGGCCAGCCCATGAAAGGTGGGGAGACTTCACACATCTGAAGAAAGGACTGAAAAGAAGAGGGTTTGCACTAGCACCATGGAGTGCAATAAAAACGTCACCCTTGAGACACCTGTGTAATGATGTGGGTATGCATGATGCTGATCTGTTGTTGAGGCTAAGTAAATCTCAACTCAGCCGCTATCTGACTAAACACACCAGTTCTCTAGCATAAAGTCTCCAGGAAAATTTATGATCTGTGTAAATCCCTTCATCTCATTTTCTTCTGCAGGGGTATTTCAATAGGAGTTTAGTTCTGCTCATGGGAAGATGTAGATTCCAAGCCTATACATTCAGTGTTGTTGTTAAACTCATACTTTTGCTTTAACAATTATGGATACAGTCTCAAATGTATTTTTGCCAGTGCAAAATTATCACATTAAGCTGCTATTCCACTGCTATCATGCAATCATTTATAGGAGATACATAAGGCTGATCACCTTTGATATCTCATTTTTCTTCAAATGCACAATTATGCTGATTCAACAGTACTTGGTCCAGCTATCGTACTTCCATATATGCCTCATAACCTCACCTTTGCTGTTCTGTAATTTGTATCTTTTATCCTTATTTTAAAGCAATTGTAGTTTTTGGGAAAAATAGACAGACATAACTCTAAAAGATAAAATAAATGGAGAGCAGGTTCCCTTGAAATAGAGGGAGAAAAGGAGAAATCCACCCTAGTGCTGGCATGGCAGCACAGAAGCAGAAGAGGCCCCTCAGATACTAAAGTAGGTGAATGGAATGTTGTGGGATAGATATAAGAAGCTATGATTGAGTTTTTACCAACAGTAGTTAGGATGGGAGGAGGCAGAACTGCAGCAGGATGCATATGGCATTGTAAAATAGGGACCATCACCTAAGGTGACATTACAGGGCCAATTTCCCAGCTTTGTGTAATAAAGTGGAAAGATTTAAATGCAGAGACAAAACAACAGCTTTGCTGTTGTACCTGAAGGCATCCTTCGTTTGGGAGATGTTTACTGGCACTTGATGGTTAGCTGTCTGGAATTCCCCTGTTTCTGAGTTGTTTTTTTTTATTTACTGTCTTTATTCTGGTGTTTTTAATACTGGTAACCAGAGTTTGTCCAATTTCATGGTTTCCTCCTTTTTGTTGAAATTGTCCACATGCTTGTGTATTTCAATGGCTTCTCTGTATAGTCTGACATGATGGTTGTCAGAGTGGTCCAATATTTCTGTGATCTCAAATAATATTCTGTGTTCATGTTGGTTCATCAAGTTATAGCTGCCTTCTCTGGTTGAATTAGTCTGTAGTGCCTTTCATGTTCTTTGATTCGTGTTTCAGTGCTGTTTGGTGGTCCTTTTGTAGACTTGTCCACAGCTGCATGGTATACTGTAGACTCCTGCAATGGTTACAGGATCCCTCTTGTTCTTTGCTGAATGTAGCATTTGTTGAATGTTCTTAGTGGGTCTGTAGATTGTTTGCAAGTTGTGTTTCTTCATCAGCTTCCCTATACGGTCAGTGGTTCCCCTGATGTATGGTAAGAACACTTTTCCTCTAGGTGGATCTTTGTCTTTTCTCTTGTTCTTGGTCTTGTAGCTCTTCATGAAATACCCAATGGCTTGTAGAGCCCAGTTAAGGTGCTTCAGTTCACCAGGGAGGAGGTGAGGTTAGCAGATTCTTTTTGCATGGTCTACCGGGGCTTTAATTGTGCTTCTTTTTTTGTCCTAGACTATGGTTGGAGTTTTTATGTAAGTATCTATCAGTGTGCATTGGATTTCTGTAAACTGTTTGACTGTGACACCTAGAAATGGTAGTTTTGCTTCATATTCTTATTCTGTGGTAAATTTGATGTTTGGGTGGATGTTGTTGATGTGCTCCAGGAACTTGTTTAATTCTTCTTCTCCATGGCTCCAAATGGTGAATATGGCATTCACAACCATATAGTAGGCTTTTTGTTCCAGGACAATTCAAAGTGTTCCGTGTGAAAATTTGCAATGACCGGGCTGAGAGGGCTTCCCATGGCTACTCCATATTTCTGTTCATAGAATGCATTGTCTCACTGGAAGTAGCTTGTCATGAGGCAATGTTAAAAGAGGGCTGTGATGTCTTCTGGGAATTTCTGGTTGATGAGTGTAATGGTGTCTGCTATAGGGACCTTGGTGAATAGAGGCACCACATTGAAGCTGATTGGTTTGTCACTGGTACTGAGTTTGAGATTGATTTTTTCAATGAAATGGGCTGAGTCCTTAATCTAGTGTGTAGTGCGTCCAATATGGGTTTGTATATGTGTGACCAGAAATTTTGCCAAATTGTATGTGGGGGGATCTAATGGTGCTCATGATGAGTCTGAGCAGCATGAAGTCCTTATTGATTTTGGGAGTCTATAAAGCCTAGGAGGGAGGGCTTCCGATTTGCATAGTTGTTTGGGAGTTCTTAATCAAAGTGTTGGTTTTTCTGGTGTTTTTGTTAGTTGGGTCCTGTTTTATGACCTCATTATAGTTGCAGTGACGATGGGTGGTGGTGGCACTCCTCTTCACCGCGGGGCATGGGGAATCTGGCAACCATGCCCTGTCTTGCCTCGCCTCACCCACCAGGAGGACGATCACATGGGGGAAGCATGCACGGCTTCCCCCCATGATGATTTCTGGGTCTGAATTGAGGTTTTTGATTTCTTTCCTTATTTTCCTTGTTATGTTGCTGGGGAGTAGTTATGCATTTCCCAGGATCCTCACCATTTTCCCTCTTACTTCCTCTGATTCAATATTGGTAATGATGTTTTCTACTGGGACCCTGGTGATGGCAACACAGGATCCCAGCAAAATTGCCTCCTTTTGCTAGAATTGATACTTTGTCATCTGAGAGTTGCCTATCAATCAGAGTGATGGTGGTCTGCAATGTATCCAGTTCTGGTTTGAGCTGCTGCTTTTGGCATTTGTAGAATTTTTGTTTCTGTCTTTTGGTATGGTCAGCAATGTCTTCCTCCATTTTTCTGTATGTGAAGTTGTTTATTTATCTGCCTTGGGTATTCAGCTTTTGGCTGGTGTTGATATGGAGATATAACAGTTCCTTGTCTGTGTTCACAAGTTCTTTGCAGGTGGTGTGGATCCTCTCACATAAATGTTTGCCTTGGATGGTGGTCCCTATTGTACAATGTGTCACTGGCAGTAACACTTTCCCATCATATGTGGGGAAGCGTTGCCATGTGGTTTCTTCTCATGCTAACCCTGCTATTCCTAATGGAACCAGTCTAGTCTAGTGGTTAGTTAAGTGTCGGATTATGGATGCACCTACACTCTAGAGTTAATGGAGTTGGACACCACTTTAAAATCCCTGGCTCAATGCTGTGGAATCCTGGTAACTGTAAATTTACAAGACCTTTAGTATTCTCTGCCAGAATGCTGATGCCTCACCAAACTACATGATGCAACCTATGACTCTGGAGACCAAGGACCTCATCATATGAGGAAATTTCAGCATCCTAGGTTGCTTTCAACCCAGTTGAGCCACATAGCCCCACACCACCCATCAGATGACACAAGCGAACTTCCGGCACAGCTCTGTGGCTCAACTAGACTGAAAGTGTTCTACAATTTTGCACCAACAACATAGGAGATTCCCTGTGTTCTCTTGATGCACGTAGAACTGTCAGGGGCTTAATTTATCCCTTATAATTGAGCTCTGCTTTTTAATATAAGGAGGCACATTGCAAGTGGATGATTACAACTCACCAGTAATTAAAGGCATTCCAAGCTCAATTTTGTATCTCTTAATACCACTTGAGGTGGACTCTAATCGCCTAATCTAATGTCTGTTGTGTTTTATTGCTTGATAAATAGTATCAACAGGAGCTTCTTCAAAATGTCACTATTCATAGCATATCCATTCATTAGATATCAACTAGAGTAATGGCTTTAGGGCATTGGTGTGTGGCAGTAGGGGTGAGTAGGATGGGAAATAGTCCTGTATTTTCATAAATATCAAGTTATCTTGGCACAAAAGATGCTCAAAACATACCCACAGACATAAAAAGAAAAATGTTAGTTATGTTTCAAATCCTCTCTATTGAGTATCTGGCTATCATATTTTTATCTGCATGAGCCGGAGGTATGGTCTTTCCCAAAGGACACTGAAAACAGTTATCAGAAATGAATTTGCAAAGCGCAGTCATCCATTTATATTCAGCTAAATCTCTCAGCATAGCCAATGATGAGAAAAGGTGGGGTTTGCAATCCGGGCACATCTAAAGGACTGTAAAAGACCATATGCTCCACACTGAATCAAAGACAACCCTCATAAGTACTTAGTTCTTTCCAGGAAAAGGGAATGTTGCTGCACTAATGTCTGCCAAAAGATAACAGAGGGATGTTATGGTGGTTTGGGCATCAGACTATGGACCTCATCACATTGATGAGGGGCAGCTGGGTTATTCAGCATCCTCCTTTGCAAATCCATGGAGATACGGTGCAATTTGCCACCCTGTGCCCCTCCTGGCCCACAGCGACACTTCCCCATCAAACGTGGAGAAGTGCTGTGTGACTTCCCCCCACACTAGCCCCATTGTTCCCTACATAACATGGGAAACCTCCTTTGTTCTGGGTGAAACATTGTAGGACATTTGTGCCATATTTGCCCCACCAGAAGTGAGTGTGTGTCAAGTGATAGGTAGCGTGGGGTTCAGTGGATCGATTGTGCTGCAAGCATTCTAGAACACGTGCAAAGACATGTGTGATGAAGTCATATAACTCTGCAGAGTTCAATTCCCCACTTGACCCTGAAAATACACCAAGCAATACATTCAGCTGTAGAAAACCTTGTGAAATGTTCACATTAGTGTCACCACAGGTCGGAAACTACTTGAAGGCATTCACCAACAAAAATCCCTTCTCTATTTTATCTCTTTAAAATAATATGTTACTTAGGGGGAAATGAGGACATAACAACATCCTTTCTCTGTGATATAAAATTAACAATAGTGGGTTGGGAGAGCAGGTTGCTTTTCTGGGGCCATCTTTCTATTCTGAAGGCTTTTAAAAATAAACATAAAAATGTGTTACTCATCATGTGCTCTAATGCACTGTTTTTGTTTTGTTGTTCTAAAGTAATTGCTAACAGGAATGCGGGAAATGGTAAAATCATATCCCAAGTTCTAGCACCCCCAATTATCATCTGTTCTGTAGGATGGAGCACTCACCAAGGCAGATGTGGGGAAGGCTGCAGTACAGAGGAGGAGAAGGAACTGATGGATTTACTCATTCTCTCATGATCACCTAAGTTGCTCGGTGCCATAAGAGATGATAAAAAAAGAAAGCAAATAACAGAACAATCTATATGAATGCAATGCTGTGTTTATATTTTTTCCATGATCATTCTAGAAAATTGTAATTTGAGTGGGTTCAAGGATTAATTTTCTGACACTGGAACCTTCTGGGGACTGTATGAACTTTCAAAAATAACAAAATAAACCCCAAGTGGAATAGGACAGAAGACCACTTTTGATTTTGAAAAGTAATATGATGTTGGGATGGAGGATTGAAAAAACATCATTGGTGAACCCCCAATATAGACTGGTGCAGAGTATAGATCAAGGGTGGATGAAGTGCAGTCACAGATACTATGCTGGCACCTGAATCAGACATTTCTGGTCCCTAAAGCCCATGTACCTCCCCCAAAGCTCCCACCCCCTCCCTTTAAATGATATAATTTTTAGGCAGGTTTGGGCCAAAATCATTCAGAAGGCTCCCCAAATGTATGAAAACACACACAAAAACTCTCTGCACAACTGCCTTAAAATCCTATACTGCCCCAAATGATTTCTGAAATCCTTCTCAAAATGGCAACAGGAAGTGATGAAATGTTATTCCCTGCTCCCATTCTGAGAGGGACTTCCAAGGAATATAGAGTTATTCTGAGCTGGCTGTGAGGAGTGTTGTACATGGATAGGGCTCTGGAGAGAAATGCCCTCTGGTCCACATGAAGTTGCTCTCCTTTATCTAGGCTAGTGGTTCTCAACCTTTGGTGTTTTAGATATTTGAGAAATCCTAAGCAATGACCATACTGGCTGGGATTTCTGGGAACTGAAATCCAAAGCATTTACAGGACTAAAAGTTGAGAACTACTGGCCTAGGTCCAGGCATGTAGCCAGGGAGGGGCTGGAGGGGCTTCCCCCCCCCCACCTGGAAATTTTCAGGGTGGTCCATTTGAAAAGAGGTAATCATTCCCCAATTCCTGCCGGTATGGGCATATTGGCTCTATGTACCAAGTTTGGTCCAGATCCAGCATTGGCTCGGTTCAATGCCCTGTATTGTTGTTGTTGTTGTTGTTATTAAAACCAGTTATGCTATGTTAAAATTAAGTTAGTTATGCTACTAATATGCTGCCTCCAAAGGCAGAATATGTAGTTTAGAGACTGTATCTTTAAGAGTAAGGGAGGGGTAAGGAGCCCTAACTTTAGAACTCTGGGATTTGGTTGTTTAGGGATTTCTGTTCAGTTTAGAATTAAGCTTGAAAGGAAGCAGAGGTTTAGGCTTGAAAGGAAGACAGAACAACTAAAATGAAAAAAAGCCAAAAGAGCATAACATCATTCTTTAAAAAGTCCAGAGAGGAAGACATTTCATCTAAAGTTAAGGGTAAGTTAAGTTGTATTCGGAATAACACTAAATTAACTATTTATAATGCATTGCTTGCTCAATCCTTTTTCTTTTAAAAATTGCATGTATCCTGATTTTGATCCATCTTTTAAAATATTATAATACCATTTAGATCTATTAGGCTAGTACAAAACAATGGACTTCAATAGAGAAGAGAAAATTTGAGGCCTACTACTAGCCTGCAGGCTTCAAATTTTCTCTTGCCTGTTGTAGTTCATTGTTTTGCCACAAGAGCAGCACTGACTGGACTGTTAGTGCTGCCATCTGTGGTGTGTCCAACTGACAAGAGTTCTTTTTCCCACCCTGGGCTTACACAGATATATAAACTTCACTTGTCCTAGTTTCCAACAGACCTCAAACCTCTGAGAATGCCTGCCACAGATGTGGGCGAAATGTCAGGAGAGAATGCTTCTGAAACATGGCCATACAGCCTGGAAAACTCACAGCAACCCAGTAAACAATACAATGTTTGCAGTAACAGATTTATTCTATTTATAGTACTAAAAGTAGTATTTTTTTTTCAGATCAGGATGATACCGTTACTTTAGCCTTACTTTGCCCCTATCAATTTTTCTTCAGGAAAAAAGTCTTGATATGGCATCTGCCATAAACCACGCTAAGTCACTGTTAAAGTCTTTAGAAATGTTGAGAGCAGATGCAAAACGTCATTTTTAAAAACTCTTTGACTTGGCAAGAACAACTTCTCAAAACATATTTCAAAGCCACTTGACTATTCCAAGGCAAAGTTCAAGACAGGTGCATCGGGCAAATCCAGGGACTAATTCTGTAGAAGATTATTTCAGAATTGTAATGCTCATACCATGTGCCTATTCACTCACACAGAACATTACTGAAAGGTTCATGACAAATGAAGACATTTTAACCAGTTTCCAGGTTCTCCTCCCTGGGTTTTCAGTTCTAGATAAAGTTCGCCATATGGAACAACTGTCAGAATACTTTGAAAATGATGCAGCACTTGCTTCCATCAAGGCTGAGTACATAATGTGGTGTAATTGCCTGTTACTGCTTGTGTTTGAGTTTTATTGATTGTATTGGTTTTATAATTTGCTATTGCTTGTTATTGTGTGTTATTGGGCTTGGCCCCATGTAAACCGCCCCGAGTCCCCTCGGGGAGATGGGTGCGGGGTAGAAATGAAGTAAATAAATAAATAAATATAACATTACACCATCAATTAAGAAAGATACTGAAGTACTTAAAGTTTTGGAACTGTGTGACAAAACCTACTCTCGGTCAATAAATTTCCTTTTGACTGTGTTAGCTACTCTACCAGTAACAATATGCAGTATGGAAAGATCATTTTCAACCATGAAGACAGTGAAAAGTGTATCTAGAAGTTTAATGACAGACCAGAGACTTAGTGGACCAGCAATGATTTCCATCCATTGAGATATCACTATCAAACCAGAAAAAAGTAATTGACAAAATGGCTGGGGAGAAGAAAAGAAGACTGTTGCTGTAAAGTAAAAAAAAAAAGTCAAAAAGTATTCTAAACAATATATCCCATATGCATGGGGGTATTGGGATAATGATACAAAAGGTTTGCTAGGGTAGATCCTCTCTCACTCAGACTCAGCCCCAGCCCCCCCCCCCCCAAACAAAATCCTGGCTACGGCCCTGCCTAGGCCACAACCTCATATAGGATGCTCCTCAAAATACTTCTGACCCACAGACCACAGGCAGATGCTAATAAAAATATGAACAGGAATTTCTTTCTGTCGCAGGATATGGTAGCTGAATGTTGCCAAGATCAAACCACAGATTCCAAAAAAGTGACTCTATTACAATATCAACTATAAATGCATTATGGACATTTATAGTTGATATTGTATTTTAATCTTTGTTGTCTACTTTGCCTAGGGAATTGCAATGATGGAGTGCACTGAAGAAACCATAACTGAATAAATGACATAATGGAGAAGGAAGGAGAAGTGGAAGGAGAAGATTCTGGAAAAAACTTTATTTGTTCTATCTGAAAGGAGAACTGAATTCCTTTCCCTTGTTCTGTGTAGGTCAAAGCTGCTTCATAATAAACACCATGTCAAGTAAGTACATGTGATAAAGTAGGTTACTTACTTACCATCACACATTCTTATAAGTCAGGGTAAATATAACACGATTTTAATTGTGACAATAGACATGTACATTTGTTTGGGTGGGGGGTTCTTTCCTATGTCATTGAAAACACTATACTAGTTGTTTTCTCTTTACCGGCTAAGTGCACTTTAATGTTCTTTCCTAAAAGTGTTGGACCATTATTTCCAAAGAACTCTGTATCTTCTTCGTTGACTCTTTCTTGACTTGGTACTTTCAAGAGGCAGTTCAAGGTTTTACAAAATGAAAAGTTTAACCATCTGTGATGAAGTGGAGGAGTGGATTTTGTTCTGTGAAATTTGGTGCAGATATTATCTCAAATATAGGATAATCCATTAAATAATGGTCTCCAAAATACTGGATGCTGCAGAAATAAGGACCTGATAGCTATATCCAGCATTTAGGGGAATAGTCTACCTGTACATTTAAAGCTATACATCGCAGAGAGAGAAACAGAGGGAGAGAGTAAACAAAAAGACTACAGTGGATTAAACTGAGGGAAGATAGATGTTTAAGTTTTCCCTCTGTATTCTTCCAAGTGCCTATCTCCTGTGTTTGGGAACTGGCCTCTTCCTTAGAGACATTCCCTGTAGCCATAAAGGTGGCATGGGGTAGAAACTATGGTTGCATCTACACCACTGGTTCTCAATCTATGGGTTTCCAGATGTTTTGGCCTTCAACTCCCAGCAATCCTAACAGTAAACTGGCTGGGATTTCTGGGAGTTGAAGGCCAAAACATCTGGGGGCGAACGGGTTAAGAACCACTGATCTACGCTGTAGAACTAATGCAGTTTGAAAACACTTAAGCTGTCATGACCCAAAGCTATGGAATCATGGGAGTTGTGAATTTACAAGTTCTTTAGCTTTCTCTACCAAAGAGTGCTGGTGCCTCACCAAAATACACCTCCTGGGATTCCATATGATTGAACCAAGGAGTTAAAATTGTGTCACCGTATGTCATGATGCAACTGGCAGCTGGGGAAAATCCTTCCTCTATATGACTACAGGGAATCCTTTTCCCTTCTGATTGCTACATTTATTACTATTTAGCAAATGAAAAGCAAGTTGTTTGTAACATCCAGCTGTGTGTATAACGTCCAACAAGCTTCCTAAGATTTATGTTCAGAAGTATATGTGTGGTAAAATTGCCTTATCAGCTATATGTTGTTCCCCGCCTACATCATTACACACATTGATAAGTTTACAAGTAGTAATAACCAATCTATAGTCACAATCAGAAGGCTTTAAAAAAGGCAATCACCTATTTGCCTTGGAATCACCTTTGGCAATAATCTGAATTGTTTGCTTTTATGAACAGACATGTTGTATATAGATGAATCTCATGAAAGAAAGCAACGAGGAGAACTAAGAAGCAATGATAATGATATAATTTTGTATTTTTGGGGAATATCACCGAACATACAAATGCAACATGGCAATGCAATATTTCGGAGCACAAGTAAATAACCTAATAGAGACCCTACATGGGTAAAAGAGACGCCAACATTATCATAGTGCATAAAAAGCATTCATATCTCTGAATAGAGAGTCCCATGAGAGAGTTCCTTCACAAATAATATGATAAAGTCCACCTTCTTCAAGCAGAGAAAATATAAAGAATAATGTCCAATAGCAAGCGAAGTACTCTCACAGCAGCCGACGATCTCGTGGATGCGTGCGCTGAATCGTTTCGCCGTTTACAGGCTTTTTCTAGACCGGGGACGTCTTTCAGTGCTCCAATGTATTAGCAACAAATCTAGACAATATATACAATACAATACATCAGAATGGGTAAATTTTCCCCACAAAGCGACCCCGTACGAGGAGAGAAAGAAGCAGTATTCGTACCTTAGTATATCAAGGGAAAATCACATAGAGGCATCAGGCCTTCTTTGGTCAGGTCATGGACAATGCAATGTGGAGCAGGGGGAAGTTATAGTCAAGAGATTAACAGTAAATGTGAACAGCTGAGAACTACACAAGGAGCTCGCTAACAGATAAATGATCATTGAGGCCTTTTGGCGACTCGCAGGAAAGGCGGATTATCCAATTGCGTTCTAATTGTAATAATCTGCGTTTTACATCCATTGAGGGTTTGGGTTCTACCTTATCCAAAACCATTACAGTGAACGCCTCATGGTGATGTTGTTTGCTAACAAAGTGAGAGTACAGTCTGGAATTATCACGTCCTGTGCGAAATCTAGATCTATGTTCCTGTACTCTTTTTCGAATTTCACGCGCGCTTTCGCCCACATAAATGTCCCCGCAAATACATTTTAGACAATACACGATATTACTAGACCCGCAGGTGGACCAGGTATTGACCTTGAACCTTCGGTGGTTGTAAGGGCTGACAATATGATCTGCTGGATCAATTAAATGGCATATAGAGCACCTGCCACACTTATGGGTAAATTGCTTGATTGTTTTTCTACCTGTTTGATGCTGTGATCAGAATGAATAATCAAACTTTTTATATTGGCAGTGCGTTTGTATGCAATCAATGGGTTTTTTTGAAGCCCAGGAATGGACTGCACTAGGGGCCAAAATCTATTGACAATAGAGGAGATTTTGCGGGCATGGGGAGTATACGTGAGCGGCCAAACTATTCTGTCTTCTACAGGTTTGCTTTTATTCATAAAGAAACGCGGGGAATCTTTTTTACTCTGAGTAGAGCACTCTGTAGCACCGATTTAGGATAACCTCTGTCTTCCAAATTTAAAGTAAGCCTCTCCGCAGCCTTGAAGAATTCACACTCAGTAGATGAATTGCGCTTTAAGCGCATCAATTGCGAATAGGAGAGATTGTTGCGCAAAGAATGCGTGTGGAAAGATCTGTAGTGCAGTAAGGCATTTTTTGTGGTTGGTTTTGTGTAGTTCCTCACTAGTAGTCTATCTCCATCTTTGTATACCGTCACGTCCAAAAAATTAATAGACGTATGATCATGTTCGAAAGTAAATTTAATGTCCGTGTGCCAGGAGTTAAAATATTCTTGAATGGGTGCAATCATCAATATATCTGAATATTTGTTTAATATGTTTCAAAAGCAGATTTTCCGCGTTATAAATAAAATCATGTTCTAATGAATTCATAAACAAAATGGCAGTAACTGGGGCGTGTGATAGTCCCATGGCAACTCCGCCCACTTGGACGTAATACTGGTCTTCAAAGACAAAATAATTGTCATCGAACAAGATATCGATTAATTCCAATAGAAAGGACGTGGGAGGAACTTTGATTGATCTTGAATCCAGAAGGCGGTGTATAACAAACCGGGCTTCCGGTGTAGGAACATTAGTATATAATGAAAATCCGCTTTTGAAACATATTAAACAAATATTCAGATATATTGATGATTGCTTTCTATTAATTGATGATGCAGCTGCTGTGGCACCCATTCAAGAATATAGTTGGACAGCCCTGGTGTAGATGTAAATGCACCATGGGGTGTGTCTGGAAAAGAGCAAAGAGGGACGAGCAACCTGATGTGGGCCCCATTGAGCCCAAGCATCAACCTACAACCATCTCATTAGCCTTCCCTTGGTAAAACTCCTGGCCCCAAGGGTAATGCAATGCCATAGGGTGATCACCTTGGCATCCCTTTACCGGAAAGCCAATCAGAGTTACTATCGCCCAAGCCTGAGGACTTTAGAAGAGAAAGGAAACCCCATGTTAGCTCCAGTACCTAAACAGGCCATCCTTCACCAAAAGAGTGCCAAGGTGTACTCCAAACCCTTACATTTTCCTCTCAACACCTGCCAGTGACAACCCATTTATAGACACCAACTTTAACCAATCGTTAAACTCCCACAAAAACTAGACCTTCCTTTTGACCCCTTCTTGGCCATGGGCATGTATGTAGATGCAGATGGGTAATTCAATTCTCGAATGCCAATGTAAAATTGACCAGTGGGGAACTACTCCCCCAAAAGTTGCTTTTGAATTTTTAAGGAGAGGTTGGACTTCTTACATTTAAGGGGAGCGTGGAATGTCAGAGAAACCAGTATTTTAATCAAGTGCTTGATAGAACCAGCACAATTTATATGATTATGCATCTGGAATTGAAACAACTTCTCTTGGCATCCTTCCTTGAAAGCAATTCTTAGCAGGCTGTGTGGGAGGTTTATGCATCCCAATTTCTTCAATCATTTAATGCTTATTATTATCTGGGCTGACAAGGCACAGCAAGAATTTATTCTCCATGCTAGAAGCTGCTATATTATAGTCACAGCATGCCCCCCCCCCCCAACCTCACTGTGGTCCTAATCAGGGATGGGGAGATGCCAGAGGAAGAAGCATTTGAGCACACACTGTTTGAATGATGCACGCTCTGATATCGCCTGACCTGAATACAAGTCAGATCCCACACATACACACACAAATCTAGCCATGAATTCTGCAATACAAGGCTTTTACAACGGAAGGGTTTGATAAGTATGTGGGAGAGAGCATATCCAACAAAGCAGCAAACTCCAGGGATTGTTTTCATCGGTTCCAGCAGGCTCTGACTGACAAAATTTGTTAAGGCTAAGGAATATTGGAATCAGGGAGGATTAAGAAAGTGTGGCTTCTTAATCATCATTTTACTTCTTGAATAAAATGCTTCTCAAATTCTGTCTGGTACGTTAGTTGCTGTTGGGTGCCTTCAAGCCGATTCCCGCCTGTGGCAACCTTAAGATGCACAGGGTATTACAGTTTTATTTCTGAAGAAAACAATATGTGTATCAGAAATACATGGTTTCCCTTCCTTGGTGAGTGGCGATGCAAAGAGGGATGAGGTGGGCGTGGCCAAGCACAGCTATTCTTGAAGGTCATACCCCCAGAAGGCCACCATAGAGATTGCAAAATGTCCTGTAGTTTAACAGCAGTTAAAAACGCGCGGTTTCCCTTTCTGTCACGATGCACGGACTTGACCGGCCCCTTAATCACACACACAGAGACGGGCTGAAGGCTAACTACTTTATTGAATATAAAAACAGTCCAAAAGGTAAATTGTCCATAGAAGAGATAAATGCAATCAAAGGCTTGAAGCAACAAGATCCAAAACAGCTTGGCAATACAATCCAAAGGCTAATGCAAGGCTTGAGCAAGGCTCCGCAAGGCAATGCGGGAACAGGAACAAGGCAAGGTGAATGCAAGGCAAACTTGGTGACCACGAGCCAGCTCGGCTCCGTAGATCCACTTCGCTAACACGCCTACTCAGAAGAGACGTGGCCGAAGCACTGGGGATGCGTTCCCACGCCTGCTCTACTTAATCGTTCGGCCGAGGTCCCCGACGCTCTAGGCCCCGTCGTCTCCAATCTCTGCTGACGGACCTCGGCCTGTCTAGGCTGCGGTGCCATCCCCTTCTCCCAGACTCAATGCTACTTCTCCTATCAAAGGTTCGACCTTGTCTCTCAGCAGCTGGGTCACTATCTACATGAGAGCTCTCCTCCCTAGAATCTTCCCAGGCGCTTTCATCCATGTTTTCACTCAAAAGCTCCTGTGACCCTCTCCCCCCCGGGTGCTCATAACTCCCAGAATCGCTGTCCTCCATTTGCACCTGGTTATCTATGTCTACGTCAGGGCCAAAACACAGCTCTTCCCATGCCAAACTTTCTGTGGGCGAATGAGGCCCGCTGATGGGAAACTGTCCTTCTCACCCTTCCAAATCCTCTTCTGAATTTGTCTCTGCAGCTGCAGGCCCCAATGCCAATGGAACCCCGGGTCCTAGCCCCTGCTCTCCAGGCACAAACGAGAACTGCTGTGCTACACTTTCATGGCGAGTGGCGATGCAAAGAGGAATGAGGTGGGCATGGCTAAGCACAGCTGTTCTTGAAGGCCACGCCCCCCCAAGAAGGCCACCATAGAGATTGCAAAAGGTCCTGTTAAAGAAACCACAAAAGGGGAGCCTTAATGAATCTCCACACTTTCCTTTTCAGCAAAACATGTCTCTTTGCTCCTCATGCCCTGCCTTTTGCTGTTTACCATTATTTGCCACAATTTTTTTTCTTTTTGCCATTTTCCCCTGGCAGGTATCGAACCCACTGTGCAATGCTTCTGCTTATTAGACCGGCACCCTGTCCCTGAGCCACGTTAACCCTGTAGTACAATCAAGTCAGAACTTATACTTCAGTGGGAAGCCAGTTTTCCCAAATTAATACAGTTTATGCCACACAAAGTTTCTGGAGAAGAACAACTTTTTTCAAAGTAAAGACCACACAAAGAAACAGGAAAAACACTTTCAAAATTCAAACCAGGAACATATTTCCTTTATTATTTAAAAAAAACTTTAAAAAATTAAAAAAAACCTTGGCAGGGGATCGAACCCACAGTCCTGGTCCTTCTGCTTATTAGGCTGGCATGCTGCCCCTGAGGCATGCTTGCCCTGTAGTTAAACCAAGTCAGAACTGGGTCAGTCTATAAAAACTTTTTTATAAAAACTTTGAAAATTTGCCAAAAATTCATGGATAAGTCAAAAATTATGAAATTTGGTGCGCTAGCAGTGATCCATGTGTTCTAGCACTGTAGCAAGTTTCATCATGATTGGTCTAAAAATGAGGGATGGACAATCCCCTGAATTATCCCCGGTGCCGGTGCTGTTTCTTTCCTACTTTGCATGCGTGTCTGCCATTAATGAAGTGATTCTGAAATTTTGAACTTTTATTCCAGAAAATTTCGGAAAACATTTTAAAATCAAACCACCAGTGCCCCCTATAACCGAAACGAGTTTTAATCCTTTTTTGTTTTGATCAAACAGGCCTACTATGTACTATCCAAAAATAAATTCAGCATTTTGGAGAACTTTTTTTAGCTTTCAGACTAAAATCCAGAGTGGATTTGCCATTCCGTTCACATCTTCCTCTGATTGGAGCTGCTCCATTCATATCGAGATCCAGGAGAAATATTTGAGTTTGTATTGCAACCCACAGTGTCTCTGAATTTAGAATCCATCCCAGAATACTCTATGTCATTTCAAGGGGTCTGTTGACATGGGGACAACCTAACACTGCTGTTTCTACAACAACCATGATATGTCTTCATCATTCCCACCCCCGTCCTGATATAGACAGTGTTCATATTTACTATTATAAATCTAGAATTTTGATGATCTCCACATCATTCATATGAATTCTTTGATACTTCAAATAATCAAGGGGATCTGGAGCCTGTTACAAATAGGCTTTCAATTTGCTAGAAGCTTGTCTCACGTGGAATGATATCACTGCCAGAATTTGTTTGTGGAGCTCACTCATTGTTTGCATTCAAAACTTATATGCGGCACTATATTTCCTGGGAGCAAACCCAACTGGCACACGGGTATTACTTCTAAGCAGCCATATATGAAGTTGCTCTGTGCATGCCTTTATGACCCTGTTTCTGAATAGTTTATGCTAAATATACACATTTAGATGGAACAGCCAGCTATCATCTCACCAGTCTGGTGGAGAATGCAAATGGTTATATAACCAGCACTAGCATATTCCATAGCTCATTTTCACATCAGATATTTCAGCAATTTTAAAACATTCATATGCTTCATAAATCCCCAGGCACTCTTTCTGAATTAACAACATGGAAATCATACCTTCCCATTTAAGTTAATTTCAGCAATAAAGTTTCTGTCTGTGAGTCCAAGCAAAATGTCGACAATTGACTTTTTTAGTATTTAGTTTTGAATGCTTAAAACACAAAAGAAAAAGCTGTTGGTCAATTCAGGTTCCAAGTCTGTATGTCAAACTTTCACTTCCAGTGAAGTGCTAACATTGCAAAAATGGTGGATGTTGATTCTCGAGAAAGAGAGGAGCATTATAACAGGTATGTTGATATATTTCTCCATTTTAAAGCTGGGAGATGGTGAAGATATTGGGCCCTTCCACACAGCCAAATAACCTAGAATATAAAGGCAGATAATCCACAATATGTACTTTGAATTGGATTATCTGAGTACACACTGCCATATAATCCAGTTCAATGTGGATTTTATACAGCTGTGTGAAAGAGGCCATTGAAATAGTTAAAGATTTTACATATCTCAATAAATCAGAAGACTGGGCTGTAGGACAGCTATGAAAGAACTATATAAGGTTCTCAACTATTGAGATACATCCATGCCATATGTTTTTATTTCTAGGTAAAGCAGTAATAGAAAGAGAACTCATTTGAAATGTACTGGTAGAGAGTTCTGTTGATACCTTGAACTGCTAAAAGAAAAATGAATGGGTCCTCAAACAAATCCAGTCCTAGATGTCAAGATAGCTAAACCAAGAATGATGTACTTGAGACATCTCATGAGAAGATATGACTCATTAGAAAAACCAATAATGCTTGGTAAGAAGGCAGTAGGAAAAGCAGGAGATCACATTATAGTTAAGCCCTTAAGATTGCAAGATCGAAGCAGGGCAACTGATTATCAAGTATCTTGTAAGTCTCTTATTCAAAGGATTGCCTCAAGATTAAATTGACAGAATGAGAATGAACAAGAACAAATACTGTTTTTCATCCATTAAACTTGTTTTATAATTTTAGCATTGTGTGTGTATACACACACACACACACAACTGAGCTCATTGGAACACAGCTCTATGGCTAGATTTGTGGTCTTAGCCTCAGTGAGTTCAATAAGATTTTGAGTAGACAATTGTTTTTTTATTAACACTAAATGATATGTTTGCAGCACAACTTTATGCAAAGAAAAAAGTATCTGCTCTCAAGTAAATGGAACTATGTGCTCTGTAATGCTCATCATCATCATCATCATCAGTGATCACTTGTGTCTGGGTAGGATGGTCTTCCAAGTATAGCGTCTGGGTGGTGGGTCCATAGCTGACTGTGGAGACTTATTCTTGGCCTGCATGTTCTTCCTCAGTGAGGGCATCACTTTCCAGATGGAAGGAGATCCTGTTCAGGGTTGGCTTGATACAACTTCCTCTTGATGCGTTTCTCCCTTTTGCCCTCCATTCATGCCTCTTTGAATTCCACAGCACTGTAGGTAACAGCTGACCTCCAGTTAGAGTGCTCAAGGGCCAGAACTTCCCAGTTCTCAGAGTCTATGTCATAGTTGTTAAGGTTAACTTTAAGCCCATCTTTAAATCTTCTCCTGTCCACCAACATTCCATTTTCCATTCCTGTGTTGAGAGTATAGTAACTGCTTTGGGAGACGGTGATTGGGCATTCAGACGATGTGGCCAGTCCAGTGGAGTTGATGGCGGAGGATCATCACTTCATTGCTGGTGATCTTTTCTTCTTCCAGCATGCTGACATTTGTCCACCTGTCTTCCCAAGAGATTTGCAGAATTTTTCAGAGGCAATGCTGATGGAATCATTCCAGGAGTTGAGTGCGATGTCTGTAGACAGTCCATGTTTTGCAGGTGTATAACAGGGTTTGGAGAACAATAGCTTTATAGACAAGCATCTTGCTCTCCCTATGAATGTCCCAATCCTCAAACACTCTCTGCTTCATTCAGAATAATGCTGCACTCAAAGATCTCAGATGGTGTTGTAGTACAGTGTCGATGTTGATTTTTATGGAGAGGTGGCTGCCAAGGCAGCAGAAAGAGTCAATATTTTCTAACTCTTGTAATGCGGCAATATGATGCCTTGCCACCCCCCACCCCACCCCAACAACATGGGATAATGTCCTTACTGTAGTGAGACTTAAGATCAAACTCTTTCACACACTCCAATTATGTGAAACATACTTATGTTCAGATTGGAAAATGAAATGAATAATTAGAAGTACAATCAACATACTCTTCTATAAACCATAACAGTTTTGAAAGAATATACTTCAAGTGCATTTTTGCAACACACATTGTAGGTGTTGACTCTGTGTATGTGTGTGTATAAGTTTTGAAAATCCAACAGACACATATACAGCCAACCAATAACTCGTCTATCTGATCATTGGTTCCCCCTCCCCAATGTATCTGAAATATATAATTGAGTTGTAGCCAGTGTATAAGAAAAATCAAGACCAAGCATTGTTCTAATAGTGACTGTTCATCTTAAAAACAAGCCCTAATGCGTTTACTTGCACAAATAACATTACCAGTAGTGAAGTATTGGGTTTCTTCAAACATTTCCACAAACAAAACTAAATAATTGAATTTTGTGTGGGGCTGATGGAAGCAGTCAAATCTTTATTCTGGTAAAATGACACCACTGGATGAAAGTCACTCAATAGACAGCTGTTGTATCATGCTTGCTGAAGTTGTATCACTACAACTATTGCATTTGTGCGGTTTCAGGCATGTAAAGCAAAATTAATCTGAATTCATCAAGATAATGATTCTTCTATGAAGATGTCATTCATTGTAATGCAATTCTTATTTATTTATTTATTAAATGTGCTTCTATGCCGCCACTCCCGGGAGGGCTCGGGGCGGCTCACAGGAGCCAAATAGGCACAATAAAAACAATGACAGTGATTTAAAAAGCAGTAAAATTAGCTAAAAACAATACACTCCATAACATCATTAAAACTGTGATGCAACATGCTACCACAGATAACACTAAAACAGCGGCTGCACAAGGTAGGACCTACAGGTCGAATGCCTGGCAGAAAAGATGGGTCTTGCAGGCCCGTCTGAATGCCAGCAAGTCCTGGATCGAACGGATTTCTGCCGGGAGGGCGTTCCACAGTGTGGGTGCGATGACAGAGAACGCCCTCCTGCGGGTTGAGGTCAGGCGCACGAGCCTCGCCGAGGGGACGTCTAAGAGATAGGCTCCCTCCGACCGAAGTGATCTCGGAGGGCAATATGGGGAGAGACGGTCCCTCAGGTACGTTGGCCCCAAGCCGTGTAAGGCCTTAAAGGTAAGAACCAACACTTTGAAGGTGATCCGGTGCTCAATTGGCAGCCTGTGCAGATCCTGCAAAACAGGTGTTATGTGACTACCTGCTGGTGTACCAGACAGGAGTCGGGCGGCAGAGTTCTGCACTAGCCTGAGCCTCCGGGTCACCGACAGAGGAAGGCCAACATAGAGTGCGTTGCAGTAGTCCAGTCTCGAGATGACCGTGGCTTGGATCACCGTTCTTTTCAGTGGAGTGACATTTCCAACGTTAGATTAGCAGTCATCAAGTGCTACACTTGAACCAAATGACAAGGAATCCAGTACTGTACATCTTTTTCATATCTCTGAGAAGCTCTAAGGCTAAGTTTGAATAGCTATGGTTTACAAAATAGTTGCGACAAACTAAAAAGAAATGGGTTCCCTAAGACCAACAAGACACACAGGTCCAGAATTAACAAAGTAGAACAATGCCAAGCATAAAATGTACAGCTTGTACAAGATACAAAAAGCAAAAATCTACAATAAACATAAGTATGTTGTGTTTACAATACTGATTATAGTCTATTGAAGAAAAAAATGGTATCAATTATGAAGAGCTTCTTTTTTATTGAGATCTTCTACAAGATACAACCAATAATGAGGCATAGGTTACTTGCATTCACAGTGCCAGATACTAAATATTCCTTGTAGGAGAGTGTTTGCAATCACAGGTTCTTTGAGGCGGATTCCTCCTTCAAGATAATAGTTTCATTTACTCTCTTATGAGAGAGAATTTATAAATACAAGTTCCCGAGTGCAGATATTTCTCAGATGTTTATAAGATGAATCTTCCTTGTAGGAGAGAGTTTGCAATCACAGCCTCAAAGAACCTGTGATTGCAAACTCTCTCCTACAAGGAAGATTTACTATCTGACACTGTGAACGCAAGGAACCTATGCCTCATTATTGGTTGTATCTTGTAGAAGATCTCAATAAGAAAACAGAAACTCTTCATAATTGATATCATTCTTTTTCTTCAAAAGTCTATAATCAGTATTGTGAACACAACATACTTATGTTTATTGTAGATTTTTGCTTATTGTTGTACAAGCTGTGAAATATATGCTTGGTATTGTTCTGCTTTGTTAATTGTGGACCTGTGTGTCTTGTTTACAAAACAGTGCCAGTGCCCATGTACATGGGAGCTCTTAGCTGACTCTTGAAGATTTCCGCTTTTGTAAAAGTGGCATTACACCACCGGATTACAATGAAATGTTAGTGAGAATAAGCACAGATGTATATTCCCCAGTCATGTGTATTGGGCTGCTCAAATGGGCTTTTATCATCTAATCAGAAACTCACTGAAAGAAAAGGTATAGATCAAATGAAAAAAGGTTCATGCAGTAGCTTCTTTCACTTCTGATTTACCTCTCATGTATCTGAATGGTAAATCAAAAGCAAAGTGTTGTAGCGTCTATTTGAACAGCATCTATTTTTTCTATAGTTTGTTGTAAAAAATATTCTAAACTTATTAACTTTTTTATTAATAAAGTAAATAAATAAAGGGCCTTCTCAATAGTGCCCCTGGCTCTGGAACACCGTCCTCTTGGAAATTCGAAAAGCAACCACCCTTACAGTATTTAGTAGGGATTTGAAGAAATGGCTGTTTCAACAGGCTTTTGACAATGATTAGTCAACACTGTAATGTGGATAAGACCTCTGTTTACATGGACACACCTGACTCAAGTAGCACAGTGGTTAGAACAACAGCTGCTAAAGATCTTATCAACCGAACGTTACAGGTTCAAAACCCTGGGCTGGTTTGGGCAGCCAGCTGTCAGCCTGCCTCTGCTTACCTAAGCAGTTGAAAATAGCCTAGCTGTGAGTAGAGAATTTAGGAACCGCTTTGCGGGGGAGGACTTTTATGACCTAATCTAACGAATAGAGCTAGGCTAGTGCAGTCAGACTAACAGTAAAGTTAGCAAGGTCAAAAGAGACAAATAATGAAATATAGTTCAATAATATCAAAAATATATTCAATATCAACAAACCAGCCGATTGTATGTGCAATGGTTACCAAATTGGAGTAGCTTCCGTCATACACGTAATCCTCTAATCCAAAATCCGGAGACACCCTAGAGAGGGGTCACCAGATCAAGCAATTATAGTCCATATATCAAGTTTGTGTATGAATAAACAGACCATAAATAGTCCATAGATATATCCAATGGCGCACAACAGTTCGTGGTAATAGAGAAATTCAATGCAAAGGACAAAAAGGAGCTCGCAACCCAGGCTCCTCAGAATCATTCGGAAGTCCTAATGGGCTGGCAAGCTCTTCGTCATAGGAGGATGAAGCAACAGCACCCCCTGTGGCACAATGGAGCAATAGCACCCGGTGATACAACCGGAAGAACCTGGCTCAACTGGAAAAAGAACCTTCTACTGTATATGTTGTATGTGATGTATGTCAAATATAAAACGGCAAGGATTGTCTGCTTGTATGTGTACTGTAATCCACTCTGAGTCCCCTTCGGGGTGAGAAGGGCGAAATATAAATAAAGTGTATTATTATTAATATTTTCATTTTTACTGTTAGTGTATTTTAACAGGATTTTGGTATTTTATGATGTTTTTCATCGTTGTTATTTTCTTCATTAAGTTAAATTAGGTTGTGTTATATTGCCGAATGTGTTTATTTTGATGCAATTGTCTGTATGGTTTTCTTTCAAGCAGCTATTTTTCATGGACTCATCTTCCAAGATTTAGCAATTCTCCATTTGTAGGCATTACCATAATCTGCACCAGTGTATTTTATACATAACGCATGTGCTGACCTGCATCTGCAGCCAACCAAAGTAATCAAATAGCCTGTGCTGTAATGGTGGAGAGGAGAATCTGATTCCATTTTTTCCTACATCATACAACTATGATTGATTGGTTGATTGATTGAAATATTCTCAATTCATTCCTGCAACACTCATTTTCTTTACTAGAAAGTAATTACTTTTTAAATCTATCCCACTGGGATTTTAAAACTAAAATATTTATTTTATTATTTATTTCTGGTATTTTTACCCCGTCACTTCTCCCCGCCCCTGGCTCTCTTCCTCCTCCCTTCCAAGGGTGGGAGAAGAGAGCCAGGGCGGACGGCGATGACGCGTCACTGTGACGCTGCGATCCTCACCACGCCCCTGGCTCCTTTCCCTCTCCCTTCTTTCCTCAAGCAAGGGAGGGGGAAAGGAGCCAGGGCGTGGTGACGATCGCAGCGTCACAGTGACGCTGCCGCTGCTTCCTCCCGCCCCTGGCTCCTTTCCCCTCCCTTGCCTGGAGCCCTGGCGAAGAGGTGTGCCGCGGAGGTGTGCCGCAGGTGTGCCGGCACACCTCCGGTTGCGGCGGCGTGGCGGCGGCGGTGGCGGCGGCGTGGGCGTGGCGACGGGCACGTCTTGGGTTATATAAGACGACCTCGAAAGTAAGACGTAGGGGGACTTTTGGGGGGGAAAAGAAAGTAAGACGCTGTCTTACTTTCGGGGAAACACGGTAGGACTTGTTTCTTACTCCATTGTAGTACTAGAAGTTCCAAACCTATGAAGCAAGGGTGACTTTTCTTGGGCTCTTAGCATTAAATACAATGAAATGCCAGAGCAGTAGAATAAGAACTAACAATGTGCACACAAGCACACACTTTTTTGTTGTGTTAGCAAACACACATACACACAAGGGATAGAATTCTACAAACCTGGTGGCATTACAGAAAAAGTCCTGGCCTCTACATATTTCAAATATTCATTGTAAATTGGTCTATCTTCATATTGCAAAGGCAAACAATTAAATAAATGAATAAAAAACCCAAAAGATTATACTGTATGTACCATTACTTTATTTCATCATGTTTCGTCGTCAAATGCTGTGCTTGTTTTCTGTTTGGCATGGATCATTGTACCTCCGCTCAAGGTACTGAACTACACCAAGGGTAGTCATAGCAACAGTATTAATAATGAAAATCTGAAGCACTTAAAACAATAATTAATAAAGCCAGTTTCCCAATTATAGTCTAACACAACAGTGGAAAGGGGGTGTCACACAGCAAAACCTACACACTAGCATATTACTAGCATATTACACACTAGCATATTACACACTAGCATATTACACACACATACATTAAATGTTGGAGTTTAACAGCATTATATGACTCTACATCATAGTTTCAAACTGCATTATAAGGCAGTGTAGATGGGGCCATAGAAGAGACCACAAGGGCAATACAATCCATAAACAACCCACTGCTAGCTACCACATTTTGTGTTCCCCATTCCCCCAGTATAGTCTGCAAAGCCCTCAGATCTACCAAATGGCCCTTAATGGCCAAAATTATAGAAAAATCTCTCAAAATGACCACAAACTGCTGTGTATATGTTTGTCCTCCCCACCACACCACCATGACCCTCCAAATGGCCAGAAATTGTCTGGAAACAGAAAAAAGAAATGGCATCACATCTATTCTGACTGTCCAGACTTGTTTCACCTACAGAAATTGGCAGATTTTGCCTCCCCAGCACAATTGCAAGCTCCTGCTATAAAAGTCAATTGTTCTTGCTTCATTGAAAGGTTTTATAGCTCTGTGGTAAATATAAATGCTCAACATGCAGAAGGCCCTATGTTTTATCCCTAGGATCTCCCTATTGTGTTAGAAAATATTATTTTTTGAAATATTGTAGGCAAAACTGCACTAAATGGCCCAATTTCTCAACAGAAAGAAGCCTTCCATCTTCATATTACTGGAGTGATCATTCTCCTTACAGGCCAAAATGATCATAATACAGAAAACTAAAGATGGCTACCAGCTTTTTGAAAGGCTGGAGTTTGTGGGTAGTGTTGTATCCCAGAGCAGGAACCTAAAACAACCCAGTGATTCCAGCCATGAAAGCTTTCAACAATACAAAGAACACCTCTGTTCTTAATCACCACACCAGTACAGTAAAATCAGCAAGCAGTTTATTGAAGGATATATGTAAGCAAAGCAATAAAAATGGTAAAACAGTATAGTCCAAACTGTTTAGTCCAAAAATAATAGATAGTCCATGAACTTCAAGGTATGAAGATAAAAACACAAGATCCAAGGATGCAAAATCCAAAGAAACAAGGCAGCATGGAAATCCAATAGACAGAATAGGAACCTGGAAGAACTTGAAATGTGAAACTAGAAATCCCCTTGGAAACAAAATGTTCATGAAACTCCAGCATTGCCCAGACTGATCTAAAATCCTATCCCCATCTCATATAAAGCTTTTCCTGTCTCATGAAGTGAAAGGAAAACATTCCATTTACCTTTACAACCAGATAAGGACTTCTTTTCTCTCTTTTCCAATAAATGTGCTGACCTTCGGCGAGCTTAGGAACTCTCTCAGTTTACAAAGGTCTTGCCTTCTATCTTCTATCTCATTAACTTCTGCACCTGACAATTCATCCTCAGAAGACTGTTCCCCAGAGAAAGGCTGCTGTGGGCCCCTTTCAGGAATTTGACCTTCAGAATCTACAGGAGAAGCACTCTGTTCTTTTCAAAACATGAAACCTCAGACTTTTCAGCAAGGCCAGGACTTGGAAGCTCAAGCTCAGGAAAACCATCATCCCCACTGACATCAGTCACAATCACAGGATGAACTATAACAAGTAGTTACAAATGCATAATAATCAAATGTTTTAATTTTAATGACTGCACTTTCTATTTCTGTTTTCTGCTTACTTATTGGACATTTTTGTAATTGAAACTACTTCTCGGAAGTGTCATGGATAATGCATACAAACAATATCTAGAAGTTCTTTTACTCTAGCTTAGTCAGCTAATCCAATTATGAGAGATTGTGGAAGGTATTGCCTGGAGGTCCATACATTTCCCTTCTCTGAATTCCTAATCTTGAAACATCAGATATTGCATTAAAACTCCAAGAACCCTGATCATTGCTTTGCTTTCTGGGACTTCTGATATCTGCGGTTTAGCATCATTTAGGGATACAAGTTTGACAGGCAATAGGGTGAGAAAAAGCAAGTTCAGAAGTGAAATGGTTTTGACCTTCAAAGACGGATTTCTTTCAAAAATAAGTTTCATAAATAAATAATAATTTGAATTGGTGCTTCTCAGGATGCAATCTGTATTTTGCCCCTGAAGGAAGAACTGATGATAAAGCTGAATGCCTGTTGGCCTTAAACACAGTTGAGGCAGTCTTAATTTCACATACTGATTTGAACTAATGAGTCATGTTTAACTCTACACAAAAATGTTTTTAAATAATTAATGTTGCAGTAAAAGGAAATATTAAAATCAGATATTGTTCAATAGCCTTTGGCGGGTATAAAGTTTTTGGTACATATATGCTAAAGTGTTACAAAGTGCCCCTTCAGTACAAAATACATTGCCAAACCCTGGCACTGGCATGCAACCAATGAGGAATAATAAAATGTCAAACTGAACTCTATCTTGATTAACTGCCAACAAAAAGATGGTGTAATATGCTCAGTTCTCTTCAGATTGGATATGTTATTTTTCCTCCAACAGTTAAGCAGCTGTGTCCTTAACAGAACAAAAAAGGAGCCAAAAATCTCATCAGGCTGTTGGGCAAGCTTATGCTAGGAGGAGGGGTTCATCATAAAGCGGTGAGAGTTAGAATGACACACCTCATGAAGCCTGGCTCTTCAGTCATGGGCCACCATAGGCTTTAACAAATGGAAGAGAAACACCAGTTGCAATCATACTCCTGGATTTAGATAAACATCTAATAGCAGATGCCTTTCTATTAAATCAGACCACATGAAAACAAAGGCAGAGTCAAGATTACTTTGGAGGCTATTAAGGACATAGATCTCTGCATCTTTATTGGCAATTTACAATTCATCCTCCTTATGGGGTTTCAGACAGAAAAATATTTAAAAATCAACATTACCACCCTACAACTACCAGCACCGGATAGGGCAGTATTAGTGCATGTAAGTGTGCATACCCACACGTGTGTGCCTGTGGTCTTGTAAATCACACATAAAGAACAAGAATGTTCTTAATGAGATTCCTCATTTTTCCCTTTCCATCATCCAAACTTTCCCTTCCATTTTTATTTCATAAGCAGGACCCTGGCAGACATCCCACTGCAATATACGCTAGTGAGAAATTCCAGTGAGAATTCCTTATGAAACAGCCAAATTTGTCCTTCATTGCTTCCAGAGTCCTATAGCCCTTAGGCCTAGACATCTGGAAATAAAACCACAGTCTAGCTTTCAGCCTTTTGGGACTTGTCTTACAGGAAAAGTCATGGAACAAATTGTCCTACCCCCCATCTGTTTACAAACATCACAAATTATGGTATTTGTGTGTATCTTTAAGCATTTATCTTAGAACATGATTTAGACAAGATGTGTATATAAAGATGTTTGAAGATTAATGTATTGTCATAAATATATGTCATAATTCGTACTTCTGGAAATATTGCTTCTGGACTGTCCTCATTTGTGGTTGACATTTTGAAATAATATTTGGAATATACTACACTTACTTATTTACTTACTTACTTACTTACTTAGGCAATCCCTCATTGCCCCTCATTGTCCGAGTATGATGGCCTTCCAAGGATAGGGTCTTGGTGGTAGATTTGTAGGCGACTGTGGAGCCCTATTCTTGACCCACATGCTCTTCCTCAGTGAGGACATCTGTTTCCAGATGGAAGACGGTCCTGGTCAGGGTTGGCTTGACATGCCTTCCTCTTGGCACATTTCTCCCTTCACCCTCCATTTGTGCCTCTTCAAATTCTACAGCACTGTTGATCACAGCAGCTAGAGCTCAAGCGCTCGAGGGCCAGGGCTTCCCAGTTCTTGTTATCAATGCTACAGTTTTTAAGATTAACTTTAAGCCCATCTTTAACTCTCTTTTCCTGTCCACCAACATTCTACACAGTGTACTCAGCATATTACATACATACTACATACATGCATACAAACTTTGTGGCAAAAGTTGCATGTTCAGCTGTCAGGTACCTGTAAAATAGCATGACTGCACATGACAACAATCCAGAATAGTGCTCTTTATATCATAACCAGTGAAACTGTTTGAGTCCAGAATAAAAAACAAAATAGCCAGAAAATGGCATTGGCTAGAAAGAATATCTGCTAAACTGAATCTGCATCTAAATTGAATCAGAATAGCTGGTTCATTGATTTCTAAAATTCTTCTTTTTGGTAAAGGAGAAATAATGTTTTTCCACATGAGCAACATCAAAATCAGAGCAAAAATCTTCCAAGCCATTTATCCATCTGCAAATAAGGCAAAAAAAATCTGCTGTGAATTAGACTTTTCAACCAGCCTAGAAAAGACACATCTTATTGTCATATTTGGCCAATAAGCTTTTAAAAAAACAAGACTTAAAATATCCTATGCAAATTACAATATTTAAAAGATCAGTAGTCTTTTAAGAGTGTTTTCAGGTCTGTTAATAGGTACTTGAAAACACATCAACTAGCAGACACATGGTACTGAGCAACTATCAAGAGTAGAAGACTTGGTAGCAAATTGTGTGCCATTGCTCATTGCAGCTTCTCTAATTAACATTTCAAAAAGCCTGAACCCAGAACATGTCGGAGGAAGGCTGTGCAGCATCCCTCGCTCCCATCGAATATCAGCAAGATGGAATGACAACTGACAAATTCACAAGCTGCAAATGTACAGTCATGAAATTCAGTAGCCTCACAGCTGTGCTTCTGTAACTTGCGATTTCAGAAAAATGTATGCATTGGCACCAGGCTTTCTGGCAGAGGATATAATTTTACAGATGACATTTGCGATGCCTGCCAAATTGACATCCAAGTTTTGCCTTGCTCTTTCTTTGTGAGAGATTGCTGTATTAACACCCATTCTCACAGAGTGAACTGTTTATTTACCACAAATTTGGCACCACACTATGGTGCACTTAAATCCATGCCCTGCATTTGAATCCATGTGGTACAGCTAAACAGAACTGGGGTTGGACGAGAACACTATTTTCCTGGCCTAGAGTTGGTATTGTCCTTATTTCCCCTACCCCGCCCCCATAATGATATATTATTCAAACTCTATCTGCTTCTGTGACATTTTTATCCCCTTCAGCATCACTGCAATTTTATCACATGAGTAACTGAATGCATGCTTTAGGCAATCCACTAACTGATCCTTCCTGGGATTGATGAGAATGATTTTCCCTTCCTGGTATGGGGATGCTAACACAGTAATGAAGTGAACAAAAACTCTAATATTCAGAATTATGCCCTTCCTGCATAGGATAGAGCCAGCTCATTTTTACCACTGATTCCCCAGTCAGCATGGCTCAAAATGTAACACACTTAAACTCATAATAGTAGTAAAAAAATTTAACCCGCAAGTAGCTTCTGGTGTCAGAGAATTGGTCATCTGCAAGGACGTTGCCCAGGGAATGTCCAGATGTTTTACCATCCTGTGGGAGGCTTCTTTCATGTCCCCACATGAGAAGCTGGAGCTCACAGGTGAGAGCTCACCCCACTCTCTGGATTCGAAATGCCAACCTTTCCATCAGCAGTTCTGCCAATACAAGGGTTTAACCCATTACGCCACAGGAGGCTCCATTAAAATTAGGAACAGGTCTCAGTGTGATTTTAACAAGAGTGGATGGAGTAAGTTAAAATGCATTGCTTTACTAATCACAGGCACCAATATCACCACTACCCCCCCCCCCCACACACACACACACATAGACCTATTGCACCCAATATTTGAGGGTTTTGGATAATGTTCTAGCTCTTATATGTACTACTGGAAATGCCAAAAACATCTGCAAAGTTTGATCATAGACACAGGCAATATCCACCTACAAATGGAAACGTCCCTGCTTCTTAACCCACTTCCAATGTGGCTCCTTTGTACAGGTTCAATATCCCTTATCTGAAATCTTTGGGATCAAAAAGTGTTTGGGATTTTGAATATTTTCAGATCTTGGAATTCCCCCCCTCCCCCTCCCTCCCTCCCTCCCTCCCTCCCTCCCTCCCCCCCCCCTCTCTCTCTCTCTCTCTCTCTCTCTCTCTCTCTGTCTTGCAGAAGGGACCCAAGGCTAAAAATGAAATACATTTATATTTCATAAACACCTTAAACACACTTCATAATTTTTGCATGAAACAATGTTTGTGTACACTGAACCATCAGAAAGCAACAGCATCACTATCTCAGCCACCCCATGGATATTTGAGTATTTCAGAATTTGGAATTCTAGATAAGGGATGTCCAACTTTACAGTCTCTTAGTTGCTTGGGTCCAGGAAGCTTCAGCTGGATGGCTCATCAAGTCCTCTCTGTCTTTATAATCTCAAGGTAAGGACACTCAAGACCCCAGCCAGCTGGCCTATATTGAAGGTATGAAACCTTCCTCTGGATGCCAGCCGACTAGTTTGAAGGCGCCTGGGTATTTTTGGCTATTTTTATGAGATGACTCAAATTTATTTGGGAGAAGGAATACTTTCCTGCTTCTTGGCAGGGGGTTGGACTGAATGGTCCATGAGGTCTCTTCCAACTCTATGATTCTATGCTGCAGTTCCTTCAGTCTTCTCATACTGTCCCTGTGAGTAGCTCCATAATAGGCAAGTCCATTTCACCCAATGGCCCTGACAATCCTTTGAGAAGGTCTCTTGGTTCCTTATTTATTGATTTGGCACACAAGTGATCCCTTTCCCAAGCAAAAGCATTCAATTTAGTCTTTTCTTTTACTACTGTTGTGAGTTTGAAGGTGTTACACTTTGAGCCATGCTGACTGCAGAATTCTGGAAGTTGTACAAAAACAGTAACTTCTGCTATTGATAGCTAGATAGTCTGTAGCATAGCCATCCTTTTCTACCATAAGCTTGTTTTATAGTTGTTAATTTAAATTTATACTGGGATCAGAAAGATGGTTTTTAGAAAAATGTTCAAATGGATAGGCAAGATTTATTTTCTGCAAGAATAAATATATAAATAAATCGATATGCCATGAGCAGTCTTGGCTTGGCAATTTCACTCTCAAATCTGTGAAAAGCTACAGCTTAAAGACAGTCGCAATGAGTCTGCCTATGTTCCTACAGTGCTAATTTGGAGACTGCTTGACAGCATAATGAAATCCAAAAGCAATTAATTTATACATGAATAGGGTACCGCCTTTTCCCCTTTGTTCATGCTTGATTTTGACAAAACTGGAGGGAAACAAGTGCTTTTATGTCTTTAAATTGTTAGTCTTTAGTTGGAAAGTTAGAATAAGAGCAACACAGAGGTTTCTATGAGGTGAAGACCTGCTTTCTTCTGTATCAACCATGATTCCTGTTATTTCACTATGAGTCAATTTCAAAAGTCCTGGTTACAAATTTTAAAGCTGTGAACAGTTTGGCTCCTGTAGCTTTTTGGGACAAACCCAAGAGAGTAACCATTTAGCAACTAAAAGTTCAATAATTAAATCCCAGAAGAGAAATGCCTGTGTGCCGTCGCACCCGGTCTATATATATTCAGGAAGGGTGAGGACATAGACTCTCTCTATTGGGGGATTGCTTCTTGCCTTCCTTTAGAGGCTTGGGGCTCCCAAGGACCAAGCTGGACACTACAGATAACTCAAACAGGCTTTATTGTTCACAACATGAGTTATCTTCACTCAGGCACTTTACTTGGTTCCCCAAAAGGATAAAAGAAAAATACTTTACAGTCTCTTAGTTGTTTGGGTCCAGGAAGCTTCAGCTGGATGGCTCATCAAGTCCTCTCTGTCTTTATAGTCTCGAAGTAAGGACACTCAAAACCCCAGCCAGCTGGCCTATATTGAAGGTATGGAACCTTCCTCTGGATGCCAGCTGACTAGTTTGAAGGCGCCTGGGTCTCCTCAGAGCTATCCAACCTTTCAGTATGTTGGGCTTTCTGTATGAGACCCAAGGAAAATCAGATTGGTGTAGAGAGATGGCGTGACCAAGGCTGGCCCTGGCAAATCTTCAGATATGTCCTCTTCTGGAGAGATCCAGGAAAGCTCTGTAAACAAAATGGCCAGATTCCCAAGTCCCTGGAAAAAGGAGCGAAACAAACTTAATTGGGCTCTGTTAAACAATGATTGACAGGTGTAAAGAACTAATCAATGCAACCAAACCTTTGCAAAACTGAACAGGCTTGCAGAAACACAATAAAACAGTGCAAACCTTTGTAACTTAAAAGTTTTTCATACAAGTGGCGCTTGCTGCACCGTCACAGCCTGTAAGGACTGTTAGAGCTGCTACCCTAGCAAACTGAAGCCTTGAGTATTGTGGGTGCCCTGTTCTCACATCAAAAGAAGTACCTGTGTGACTAGGGAAAAGGTGGAGAGATCAGCCCTCTCCATCATCCTGGTTGCATGGACACTTCTGCTGGCTTCCCATGCTCCATAGGGAAGAATGGGGGGAAGCCGGGCAGAGACGCTTCCCGCCCGTGGGATGGGGTATGGGGTGCAGCAAGTGATACCTATGGAATGCACCCCCAATTGAGATTAGATCGATCCCAACCCTTCTGGCCTTTGGGAAGAAATTTAAATCATGGTTTTGGGACCAGGCTTTCAAACAATAGACAGAATGAGCATTGTAGTTGGATATGGACTGGACTGACGTTATGGCTGATGATGTTGTGATAATGTTTGTGGTTTTAATTAATGTTGTATTTATTGTTTTAATGATTGCTGTTGTATACAATTGTGATTTTTACCATTGTAATTGTTTGTAGTGGCATTATACCACTACTATATGTAAGCCATCCTGAGTCCCCCTTGGGGGTAGAGAAAGGATGGGATAGAAATACCAGAAATAATAAATAATAATAATAATGCAGGGCTCCCCCCTGCTGCCCCACAGATTTACCACATTGCATGGCAAATGCCCCCACTGCCCCACCGATTCGTACTTCAATGTAATGCGGTCCCTAGAGAAAACATGTTAATCAAATCTGCAAAAGTTAAAGCCACAGATAGGGATGGCCTAAAACCATATAAAGTAACTTGATCATGACAAATGTAAGTAAACCATATTGGTTTCAGTGAGAATAAAGCACAACATGTTCAACTTAACTGACAGGTACATTTTTCTGAATTGATGAGGTGGCCCTGGTAAATAACTGAGAACTATTTAAAAGCAAATAGTATATAACTCTTCTGAAAATAGTGTCTGACAGCAAACAAAAAGATTCAACTCTGGCTTCTTGACAGAACATTAAATTTGCACAAACAACAGCTCCTCTTCATGTGACATGTAGAAACGTGTTGAATTCAGAAAGCATCCTCCAACTTTCCCTTGGGCACTAACAGATGGATGGATTTGTTTCAACCTGTCTTCATGTTCTGTCTTTTGGAAAATATACCCAGGTGATGATTTTTGGCTGTATAATTCATCTGAAACAAAGCCTGATTATTATGCTGTGTAAGGAACAGTTTCAATGCTTTTGTGTGTTGTATATATTCTTTCCAGTTCAGTATACACCATATGTGAGTATCACTCAGCTTTCACAAAGCAGCAACATAGATAGAAAGATAGACAGGCAGATGCCTTTTACTTGTTATCACTCTAGCCTTTCTTGTCCAAGAGTCCAAGGTGCTAGGGTGCAATACAAAAAGAAAATCTGGGAGAAAAACAACAACTCTGTTTCATGCTGCTGAAAGCGTTCAGGATTAGGGAGTTACTTTTTATTGCGTGTATTAATGGAGGTCTCTGTAGGCCACAAAAAGCTCTTGGGCCACATGCAGGCACTATCTTGTACCTGGGCATAGGAATGGGATTCTTTGCTAATTTTCTCCTCAAAGGGAGGCAACAAGAACTTAAAAAAAATTCTCCCATGCTGCAAAAAAACAAAGAACCCTAAAATGTCACAGTTTTCAAAACCTATTCAAATTATTCTGTGAAAAATATGCCAATGGTTGCTGTACAGAAATCAGCAACATATGTAAATTTTATTCAGAACTAGCTTGGGGACCCGGCGGTGCCCGGGTCATTTGAGAAGTGCAGCAGGATGTAGAGTGGGTCATGGGGGCTCTGTGTGCCAAGTTTGGTCTTGATCCATCATTATTGGGAGTTGCAGTGGTATCATGAAATTACTGAAGGTAGTGGAAGTCCCATCATCTCTGGTCCACCCTCCCCCAAAGTGTAGTAGGATGTAGATTGGGCCATGGGGGCTCTGTGTGCTAAGTTTGGTCTGTATTGGTGAATGGATGAGGGTTGAATTGTTTTTAGGAAGTGAGTGAAGGTACTTCAAGTCCCATCATCTGTGGTCCGTCTCACACAAAACAGCACCAGGATGTAGAGTGGGTCATGAGGGCTCTGTGTGCCAGGTTTGGTGTTGATCAGTCATTGGATTAGGTTTGTAGCAGGCTTGGAAAGTGAGGGAAGGTACTGCAAGTCCCATCATCCATGTTCTGGCCCCCTCCAAAGTTCAGTAGGATGTAGAGTGGGTCACTGGGGCTCTGTGTGCCAAGTGTGGTCTTTCTTGGTGTTTGTTGGGGGCCGCAGTTGTCTGTGGGAACAGAGGGGCATGAAAGTACTACAAATCCCATCATCCATTGTCAGTCCTCCCCCGAACCTCACCAGGACATGAAGGCAGTCATGGGGGTTATGTGTACCAAGTGTGGTCTCGATCAGTAATTGGATGAGGGTCGCAGCGGACGTGGGAAGTGATTAGAGGTACTTCAAGTCCCATCATCCATGGTCCACCCTCCTCCGATCTGCACCAGGATGTAGAGTGGGTCATGGGGGCTCTGTGTTGCAGGTTTCGTATTGATCAGTCATAGGATTAGGTTTGTAGCAGTCTTGGAAAATGAGGGAAGGTACTGCAAGTCCCATCATCCATGTTCTGGCCCCCTCCAAACTTCAGTAGTATGTAGAGTGGGTCACTGGGGCTCTGTGTGCCAAGTGTGGTCTTTATCAGTGTTTGTTGGGGGTCACAGTTGTCTGTGGGAACAGAGGGGTGTGAAAGTACTACAAATCCCATCATCCATTGTCAGTCCTCCCCCAAACCTCACCAGGATGTGAAGGCAGTCATAGGGGTTATGTATGCCAAGTTTGGTCTCGATCAGTGATTGGATGAGGGTTGCAGCGGACTTGGGAAGTGAGTAGAGGTACTTCAAGTCCCATCATCCATGGTCCACCCTCCTCCAAACTGCACCAGGACGTAGAGTGGGTCATGGGGGCTGTGTGTGCTTAGTGTGGTCTGTATTGGTCCTTTTTGGTGGCCTCAGTGGTCTGTGGGAACCAAAGTGTTTGAAAGTACTACAAATCCCATAATCCATGGGTCATGTCCCTCGAACCGCACCAGGATGTAAAGGGGGTTAGAGGGGTTATGTGTACCAAGTTTGGTGCAGGTCCATCACCCGCGCTGGTCGCTGTGGCCTGTGAAAGTGGCTGCCACATGTCCGCCCTTCTGGCCTGTGAAAGTGGCTGCCACATATCCGCCCTTCCGCCCTCCCGCCCTTCCGCCCTCCGCACACATACATACATACAAACATTCCGCTTTATAAAGGTATACAGATAAGTCTTGAACTGCAAAAAAATTTCTCAACAATACAGGATGCTTCTTGTTGAAATTTCTTGACACCCCAAAAAAGCATATTTTCAATATGAGTGTGTGTCTGTGTGTGTGTAGAATATTCTTTCCATCCGGACTTCGGTGTGACTTCTGATGGAGGAGTGAGGAAAGGCATGGATTAGGCAAACATCTGAACTTCCTCAAATCAAAATGGTATTATATCACCTATCACAGAAAGAGGAAACCATAGATAATATACTTCCTTATGAGTGTCTTGTTCCAGAAGTTATCATAAAGTTGACCTGGAGTACCTAGATAATACATATACTATCTAGGTACTCCGGGTCAACTTTGCTAGGTTCTCCAATGTGACTCTATAGTAACTTCCAGTGGTAGCATGCCATAGAATTGCCTGCAGAGGAGACAGTTGGTTAGATGTGAATAGGTAAAACCACAGACACCATCTTGTGGGTAGTGTACTGTATATTTCTTTGAGAGAAAATGCAATAGGTTTGGCATACTCTCTCTGGTTAAGAGTACCCTATCCACCTACAAGGTTTAAGTTAGCCAGTAATGTAAATTTCTGCAGAACTTTGTTCGTCATATGTCTTCATGTTGATTTTAGAAAACTGCATCTAGTCTGATTTATGACTTTATAATTTCATGTCAAGGTGTGGCACCAAGGCAAATTACCAAGTTTTCCAATTGTTCAGAGTTTTTTATTTCTGAATAAAAAGTAGTACAGTATTTTTCTGACACAAAATCACAGAAGTTGTGCTTCCTTTTAGTTTTTTCCCCTAATTTCTGCATTTAAAAATGCTCAAAAAATTAAAAAGATGATATGTATGCTTGATTATTCAATTTGCATGGTGCTTTTAAAGAACATTTCAGTGCATTTACCCCCCAAAAAACCCCTCCCAAAAACAAAATTGATATAATTGTGCTAATGACTGCATCAAAATCCTGTTATTTGTTTTACCAATGTCTAGGAGTGCATATGAACAACAGTGAAACACTACACAAAGAATATTGCAACAAATGCATTTAGGGAATCACAAAAAATAGCTATATGAAGACAATGTTGGATGCAGGGTAAAACAAACCAGAGAGAACATTAAGGAACCTCCTCTTGCCTCTTCTTATAACTTTCTTCAGTATCATTCTGTTTTGGGAAAATTTCTTCTTGCTGTTTTACAAGGTCAAACTTTTAACTCCAGGGGCCCTCCCAGACAGGGCCCAAAATGTGGCCCCTGTTGCGCTTTTACCTGAGGGGTCCCAATGAACCCTGCTTTGCCCTGAATGAATTTGATACCCCATTAAACTCAGGTCTTTCTGGAAGGCCCAGGTCTAATGGGGTATGGGGCTTGTGGGGACTTACCCACAGGACTATTTCTCTAGTCCTGGGGTCTATCCCCACAGCCCATCTCAGTTCTTCGGGCTTTTAAAATCCACTTTGGCATGCATTTCTGTGAAGTCTAGAAGCACCCTAGAAATATCTCCATATGGGCTGCACAGCTCTTTGTAATGGAAATAATTAATTATTTTCCCATTCGTAAAATGCTGCTGGTGTGTGCCTTCAAGTCATTCCTGGCATACTGTGGCCCTAACATCAGGTTCTCTTTGTAAGATTTCTTGTCTCTGATGCTAAGAAAATGTGACTTGCCCAAAATCAACTAGTAGGCTTCCGTGACCAAGTGTGGATTCAAACCCTGGGACGATGTTGTTTTGTTGCTGTTTTGCTATGTTTTCCTTTTCTACTATCTATCTAATGTTACAAGGATTTATATAACAAATTAAGGATGATATGAACAACAATTTTATCTCCATGGAGATTATGAACTGAGAATGGCTTCTACATAAGGTGCAAAAGAAACGTGTATGTCGTATTGCTAATAAACTATGAAGAACATGATGCCAACTAAATCTTATTTATACCATATAAACACTGTCTCAATTCCTCCAGGACACCAGATCAAAGATTTGAGAGAAAATGATCTTCAATATACTCCATTTTTTAAAAAAGAAAGAGGGCCCATCCAGGTAGGGACCATATTCCAGGCCCTCTCGCACTTTTACTGAAGTAAATGACACCTCCAGTAAAAAAGGATTAATTTGAGACAATAATAATAATGAAAACTAAACTTTATTTATAGCCTGCCCTATTTCCCCTAAGGGGCTTAGGGCAGTTCCAAACAAAAGTGGCAAACATTCAATGCCATAAAAATAAAGTGAACAAACCAAATTGAAACAATACAGAAAACAACATCAATAAAAATTATAATAACAAATAAAAAAGCAGAAAAAAACAAAATGCTGCTTTATCCCTAATTAATTTGATAACTCATTAAACGCATGCTGTTGTGAAAAACGTGAGTCTAGTGGGCTAAGGGCCCTGTGGGAACAGCCCCACGGGTAGTGCCAGGACTACCTGGGGGACTGGCCATATACCCATCTTGCACCTTTTGGGCTCCTGGAGCCCAGAAGTTCCATATGGCACTCACCCCCTTCCAAACCACTCCCCAAAAATAGAAACAAAACTTGCTGAAAACCATTAGACCTCTGTTCAAGCCTGATGGAACATACCAATGATGCGTGAGAAGACTGGGGGGGGGGGGGAGATATTCCACCTCTTAGTGCTACATTGGTACATTCCAAAAAGCATGCATAATGTTGACTGGGTAAGTTCTTAATCATTTTCAGGGCTTTGCGGGGGAGGGGGAAGGGTGCTGACTGGATACTATCCCTGGTAGCTACCAGGATGGTATGAAACCACCCCACCAGAAAAATGTGGTTTATTTAGGGGGTGGGGGGTGGATTTTAACCCGTGCTGAAGCAGACTTTTAAAACTCTATTCAGCACAGATTAAAGTGCTGTCTGGAAGCGGCCAGAGAACTATAGCAACAAATACATCAATGTCCTAATAAATTTGACCCCCTCCCCTGTTATTATTGTTGTTGCATTTAATCATTGTATTTGTTTGAATTATTAAACCTTTCTTTCATTTTATGGGACATTTTTATTAAAATAAATATGCATATTCACTTTGGAAAGCATATGTTAGTACCCAATCCCCCCCCCCGGCTCACTTCTGTTCTCCCCCCTCTTTTTTTTCCTTTCAATTTCCTGCCAAGGCAGCTATTATGGATTTCAGTTCCACACTTGGTGGCAGACATTTTTGTCTTTCTTGGAAGTTTATCACACAAGGCAGGCAAATTGCCATTACAGCAGCATGACAGTGCGTTGGCCTTGGCCTTATCACATGACATCACTCCTTTCCTGTAGGTTTCCTGATGGTAAACAGTCTCAAATGTTTCTTTTACAAGCACAAATAATCCATTCATAAGCTCCTTTTGTAAAAGAACTGCCTTTCAACTGTCTCCCACCAGGAGAGTGGCAAGAAAAGAGCAATGTCATGTGATAACTCCAATACAAAGTTGCTGCTCTCCTGCTCTAATTGTGATTTGCCTGCCTAGTATAACTGGACTGTTGCAGAAATATTATATATTTTAAAGAACCATCATAGGGGGTGTGGTGAAGTCATATTTCTTTATTACAGGTTTTAAATATGGTGTATATGTATATATATATATATATATATATATATGTATGTATGTATGTATATATATATATATATATAAAGCGGGTTTTGGTACTTTCCGTGTAAAAAGTACAGTCAGAGAGTGATGCTACATGCGTGTAGAGCTTAGAAAAGTGGGTTCTGATGCCAAAAATCAGGCAGGCACTTGCAATGTGAAAATAACACTGTGATTGAAGCGTTTTGATGCACTCTGTGCCTAACAGAAGATAACATAGGCTTAGGATGGATGGAACAGTACAGGTTGTGCTATGGGAGAATGTAATGCGATTGAGAAAGCACTGCGCATGACAGAGAGTCTGACCCCCTCCGTTGCTGGCACGGAGCCTGGAAGTCAATGTTTCAACCTGGGAACATCAGAGACTTAGCACTGATACTGTACTGTGAGAAAGACTAACATAATAAATGACTATTGTTCTTATTTAGAGGTGTAACTTAGAGATGTGATGCAAATGGAAATATAATGTTTATTGGATTAATGAGATGTCATGTAACAACAGTAATCACCAGCCAATTATGATTGTTTTTATCCATGAAGAAGGGGTGGGCTTAACTGAAATGCCTCCATTGGAGTATAAATGCTTTTGTATTGAAAGTGACGGGGTCTTTTGCCCCTGATTGCAGCGAGTTCTGCTGGCAGAAGCCCATCAGCTGGTGCCAGAATAAACCTGTTTGATTTTTCACCTACTCCACAGTTGTCGTGTGTTTTCCCTCATCCTTGAATCCGCACGTTCAGGTAGCTTGATAAAGTTAACTTATACTCGGAGTTCCATAACTCCTTGATTTGGCTGCTTCATATATATATATATGTTGAAGGGGTAAAAACATAGCAAACCCAAAAGGGTTAACAGAGATATTAGCATGCAGAACCTCCAAGGGGTTTTCGTTACCGTGGAAACAGGAGGTGGAGCCTGCAACTGGCCTTAGAATCTTCGAATTCAAACTTTAGCAGTTGGCAGTTAGTATTGAAGGCCGAAGGAGAGAGGGTGTGTGGAGAGTTAGAGAGAGTCCATTTTAGCCAGCTGTCAGCTGGTTTTAAAAAAGACTCTGACTCTACTCTGTGAGAGGGTAGAAGAAAAGCTGTGTTTGAACTGCTAGGAAAGCAGTTGGGTTTAAATGACAAGCAGTTAGTGTAAAGACTGCTGAGCTATTGGTTCTGGGAGTACAGCTATATAGTATCAAGTTGCATCTCCATAGTTAGTGTATTGTAACCTTAAGATACTTGCCTCTAAGAAGATACTGTAACCACCTAAGCTTTGAACTCTGGAGCCTTCATGCTTAGAACATTGAATAAACTTTGCAGTTCTTTGACAAGGATATCTCCCCACGTTGTTCCTTCACACACAAGCCTTGAAAACAACTTCTTCCTAGTGGGTAGCCAAGTTTAGTGAATGGTGGCAGCGAAAGTTAAATAGTGTCAGTGGGAGTTTAGGTTAGAGGGATACCCTGCCCTGACACAGTAATCGGAAGGTCAGTAAGAAAGCTGACCAGTATGAATACGTATTACATTATATGGTGGCAGCAAGTGGAAATAAAATAAGTCTTTATATAAATTGGTGGTAAGGGTGGAACAAGAAAACTACCCGGCCACAATTGAAAGTGAAATATAGAGAGTCCTTACAGGGGGAGATAACAGAAGTTTGCCCAAAACAATGGCTGTTGTTTTATTTTTCAAAACATTACAAATGTACACATGATTTGGAGCATTTGCAGTCAAAACAGTGGTAATTGTGATTAAATGTAATCTTCTAGTGCTAAAAAGGAATATCCAAATATTCAACTGAAAAGTATTCTTAAAGAATGTGAAGTTTCAAGTTGGAGGAACAAAAAGGCATGCCTGTTCCTTTGACTTCTTCCTAAGTATGTTTGTTCATGATGATTATCATTTGGTTCAGTTACTTAATTCATTCATGACCAAGTACACTGTCCTAGTTTGTGACATAGAAGAAGATAGGGAAACATTAAATGGGGAAACATTAAAAATATGATCCTCTCACCTGCCTTTCATTCTGAAATGGAAAGTGTGTCATCTGTGAAATACTCCAGAAGGTACACAGTATATTGAAAGCCATTTTTGCATATCCTTGATTGTTGAACTCAATGTTCAACTGAAGCAAAAACGTAGGAATGAACGTGTCCTTGCTAGAATATCTAAACTTTCCTAGAACATAACAGCTTGCTTTTTAGCGTGAAATCTACGAAGTTTTTAACTCTGCTAGAGGGAGGGAAAAGGCAAGTATTACTGAATTCAATTAGTACTTCCTTGTAATTAGAATTTATTACTGACATTTTCTCACTTTTAGTCACAAAATGCTGCTGCAGCTCACAACAGAAGATTTTACTCAGACAAGCTGAAAATCAGTCACACTTGCAACAGCTCCTTATTTTATGTTTATCAACCCTACTGAAATCAGTGTAAATGCAGTATATATTGCAAACAAAGGCCACAGTTACCAGATAACTTCAGTGTAAAGGTCTCAGGACCTGCTCTGATGCAACCACATGCCTGATTGGTCTGAAGGTGCATCAGAACCACTGCCGCTACACAACTGCCCAGCAAACAGCTCTCTTCCAGATGCTTGTTTGTGATGTCACATTTCTAGTCACAAGGTTCAGCACCAGAAATAACGTTATTAGAAATGCAACATCACTAGCAAGTCTCTGGAAGGTGGTTGCATGCTGGCTGGCCCGTGATATAGTGGTAGGTCTATTTGCCATGTGGGCAGTGGATTGCATTGAATTCAGCCTGATCCAGCTTTCCACACCTCTGATTGCATGGGATCACTCCAGAGCTCACAGGAAGCTCCAAAATAAATCCCATCTTCCATAGATGCAGATTAAAGGCTGTATGCAGTGATTGTGCTGCTAATCCAGTCATGCATCATGTGGAATTCTCACAGCAGCTCAGTGGTATGTCCACTCTATTTTGGGCATATAAAGATGTCACAATCTAAAAGGGGTTTTAGAAATAAAAAGAATGGTATAGGAAACAGCCATGGAACTATGGTGTGAACAAATTATTGTTACATGAAGAGAGACACCTCAGGAAAAACAAACTGCATACAATGAGACTTACGACCTCATCACATTTATATTTAAATAACCCCTTTTTCCTCTTTTGGACGGGGCTTGCCAATCGCCATCAGATGGCTCTGGCTTGGCCCCACCCACGCTCCTCCTGAAGTGGAGGGGAAGTGTTGTGTATCTTGATCAAAACTACTTACCTTCCACTTGTCTGGATTTGGCAGAGGCAGTCATGATTAAGCTTCTCCTTTCTATGAAGACGATTGGTGGGAACGAGGGACAGGGCCTTTTCGGTGGTGGCCCCTCGCCTGTGGAACTCACTCCCCAGCAAAATTAAATCAACTTCTTCCCTCCTTTCCTTTAGGAAATAGCTAAACACATGGCTTTGGGACCAGGCATTTGGTTAGATATTGGGCAGCAGGCGAACAATAAATTGATGACAAGGTGACAGAAACGGACTGTGGATTGGCTTTGACAACTTCTGAATATGGAACTTGGATCTTACATTTTTTAATCATTGATAGTTAATTGGTTTTAATCTATTTTAATGTATTTATGATGTTTTTATTGAGTATATATGTATATGCGGCATCGAATTGTTGCCTTTTGTCAGCTGTCCTGCGTCCCCCTTCAGTGGTAGAGAAGGGCGGGTTATAGATAATTGAAATAAATAAATAAATAAGACTTGTTCTTTCAGAGGGATTATTTTTAGTGCGGGAGATTAATAATTACTACACTCAATAGCCAAGGTGATTATTGATGTAGTTTTTTAAAAGTCCCTTTTCAATCTCTGTTTGCCCTGATAAATATAGACCAGTGGATCCCAACCTGTGATCCACAAGAAGTAAAATATGGTCCACGCCTCACCATTACTACATCGTTGCAACGAGAGTGACTGGTCTCATGAAACTCTCCTATAGTGCCGAGATTTATTAAATATGGTTTTCTGTGGGTGAGCAGATGGTAACTACTGGATGGCATATGTTCAGTATTAGAAACTAGAGCTGATGTGGTCTATCCAATGCAATTTTCTGAATCTGCATCCCAAATAACCAAACCAAATCTAAAGTTGACCAAAACCTGATTTGTAACCCTTTTGGTACTAATGTTGAAGAGTGGCCTCTGGTCAAAAAGGTCCCTGGTCAAAAGTTGGGAACCACTGATTATAGACCATCTGAAATGTCATCTTCTCAGAGTCAAGTTAGACCCTGTTTATATCTAGTTATGATACTGTGCTATATTGCAATTCAAACTGGTTACTCGTTTTTTCCATTGGAACATATAAGAAGACTCTTTCATTTTGCACACAAACTTAAACTTAGCATTGGCTCAGATACATTAAAGGCAATTGACATATCTATTACTTTCCTCAGGACATGAGGATCACTAACCTGATCTAAAATGCTTGCAGTCCTAAACACAATAATTAATGGGCTTGTTAAACACTTCTGAATCTTTTAAATATGATTGCATGGCACAAGTATTTTAAAGTTAAAAAAAAATATTTTGCTCTTCTCATACTGATGACTCTGCGAACTGTTGAAATTTATCTGTTGGAATTAACAAGATGTTTAAGCTCATTCCTAAGTATCTTTACTCAGGAGTAAGTATTAATGTGTTTAGTGAGAAGTGCTCTCACCTGTGTTTGGGACTGCAACCTCAGTCTTTTCTATGCAGACAATGTAACAAAGAATGGAGTTTCAGAGAAGGCAATTTACTCCTTCTTTGCTCTGTCATGGGAAATGGAGTCACACATTCCTGACAGAAATTGCAGTTAATATCATTGACAGGTATGTCACAAATGGAGAGAGAGAGAGAGAGAGAGAGAGAGAGAGAGAGAGAGAGAGAGAGAGAGAGCGCGCTTTGGCAAAACATAAGATTCTAAGATTTCCTTTTAAATATTGTAACTTAATAAAATGAAACTCTGCCCGGTTTCTGTTTTGGCAGATTGTCTGAGCTATGCGTGATGTCTTCTCTGATGAATGCTTGCTTTGTAGTATAGCACATTTGTGTGGACAAATCATAAAACCCTAGGCAATTGGGGTGGCATTATACTCCAAAAGTGAAAGATGACTCCTTAGTGTGACGATTTAGAGGGGTTGGGTGAGCATATTGTTTGTTCATTCCTACAACTTTCTCCTAGTAAATGTTGAGCTGAATGTCCTGAATGTCGCACAGCTGTTCAGCAACAAAAGAACAACTTGCAATTTCATCAGCAACCGTTAGATGGTGCTTGAAACAGAAGATAACAAGAACATGAGAAATCTTATATATGCTTATTCTGGCACTCTTTCTTTTTGGTACCCTAGTTGCCAGACAAGCAATAAACTGTTCAGTAAAAATCTAGATGAGAACAAGAAATCAACTACATCCATAAGGCCTGAAAATGTCTCCTTTAGAGATCTTTTGAGGACCCATAAGAATAATTTCTGAGTTGGTCTGGGTGGGACCAAACCAAGGCATTTTTTTTGCCTGAAGCAAAGCAGCAAGGGATACTTCCCCCTCCCTCAAATCATGGAACAAAGCAGCCAAAGTGAAAAATTCTCAAACTTGTACCAGAAAATCTCACGCAGGTTTCTCCCCAGTCCTGACATCAACAATGCAATTATTATAAAGTAAATAACAATGTGATGCCCTTTAATGAGTTCCAAAATTGAATGCCTGAAGCAATGGCATTGTCTCACCTTCTGGAAAGGCCAGTTCTGAAAAAGACCAAAAAAATGGCAGATACCCACCACAGATATTACTAGGGATGCAGTCTTCCCAGCAAACTTTAACAACATTTATCTTCTGCCAGTATGGTGAGATGTCTCTTTTCTCCCAAAAAGACTATCAAAGATTATCTGAAATCACATATATACTGTAAGTGTCTTTGGTGTCCATGGATACAACTTATCCAGCCCTGGAGACTTACATTCATTTAGAGTAGGTTGGTATTCTTTATCTGTTCTCTACTGTAATCCACTAATGGCATACTTTGTTGCAGAGCATTGTGTTCCTTTTGAAAGAAGACTTGAGTCAAAGAAAGTCTTTAGAAAAGCTGGAGTTCAGAGTAAGCTCAAGCTTTAAGAGATGTCAAAAATAATTAAAAAGGTGTTTTTGTTTATATTCATAACAAGAGGAAGAGGAAGAACAAGGAAAGTTGAACGACTGCATAGGGAAAATGAGAAGATGCTATCAGGAGACATTAGCCCCATCTACACTGTCCTATCATGCAGTTTGGAACTGTATTATATGGTCAGTGTAGACTCATATATTGCAGTTTAACTACATTGAACTGCATTATATGAGTTGACACCAGTGGTTCCCAACCTTTTTTTGACCAGGGTCCACTTTGACCAGGGACCACTCTGCAACATTACTACCAAAAGAGGTGGGACTGGTTAGCTCTGCAGAAAGGAGCAGAAATAAAATAACTAAAATAAAATAAATAAATATAGAGGAAGGAGATTTGCGGACCAGATTTTCATTTTTGTGGCCCACTGCTGGGCCACGACCCACAGGTTGGGAACCACTGGTCTACACTCACCATTCAAACTGCATTATATGAATTTTGAGCATTTCATACCATGGGATTTAAAACTTTATTTCTTCAAGTTTACCAAAATCAGTTATCTTTAGGTTCATTGTGTGTCTTACTATGTTTGGCTTCCTTTTTCCTCTTTATAACAACTCCCAATAGAATGTGGTCACTCACCTCAATTATTCCTGCTACTTCTACATTGGTGGAAGTTAGATCTGAAAGCCTTTCCAGACAGCCCCTTTATTGTGGAAACTTCCGCAATAAAAAGGGGGCTGTCCAGATGACATTATTTTATTTAGTATTTCCAACATTTCTACCCCGCTCTTCTCAACCCCCGAAGGACATTCTGAACATTCTGGCCAGTCCCGCATTAATTTGCTACAAACCAGGAAAGCCCTTGTTTGCAGCAAATTAATTTGTTAGTGCATTTATTCTGTGCCTTCCTGGAAGGTGTGGGATAAATGCACTATTTCCCACAGGTTACTGGGCTAAATAAGCCTGGTAAACTGTGGGAATACCCCCTCCTCCCCAAGCCGCCAGACCTTTTAGAAAAGTTTAAAAAAAACATACCAGCCTACAGTATTCCCTCCAATCAGTTCTCCTGGCACATACAAATGACACACCAGGAGAGTGGAGGAGAGGAGGAAAACTGTTCTCCCCCCCCCCCCAACTCTCCCGGTGCATCATTTGTATGCACTGGGATAACTGATCAGAGGGAATAGTGCAGGCTGGTAAGGTTTTTTTACTTTTCTAAAAGGTGGTTTGTACAATTAATGCGGGATTGGCCAGAACGTTGTCTGGAAGTTTCCGCAATAAAGAGGCTGTCTGAACGGGCCTTCAGATATAACTTCTACCAATGTAGAAGTAGCGGGTATGGGGGCTTGGGGGGTGGCGGATAGGGCCTCCACACATTCTCTCGGGCTATTCTCAAGAGAACGTGTGACAACCCATCCCCGAAAACATGCACTTTCTGGGGTGGATGTGGACAGCCTTCCCAAAACATTCGTGGGTTTTTTTAACGTGGATGCTTTTGGGATAAAGGGCTGTCTGGATCTGCCCTAAATCATATCCAAAGTCAATCTTCTTGTTGGCTCGTCCACCTTCTGGCAATGACATTGTCAGCAATGCAACCGAGTAAGTTTTTGGACCTTACAGTCTTCCAACAAATATGAAGGTACTACAACTTTGTAATTTTCTCAAAGAAAATGTTTAGTCAGCTGCTCTGTAAAATCATCAGTCTGTGATGGGGGTGGGGGCTTGTCCAACTGTACAACAGACGTATCGCTATATGTTTGAGCAAAATCCAACAAGTAAGGCCTAAAACTAGTACAGCTGCATGCTAGTAAGATATTAATAATGTGTCTCCTTTACGTATCTGCAAGTCTGGAAATCAATTGACCCTGAAGTAATTACAGGTTAATTGTTTGAATTGAAAGTCAGAAGAAATGGAAAGTGTGTGTGTGTGTTTCTTCCTTTTTAATAAGAGACTTACAAATTGTGGCAGAGTATTGTTTAGTAATAAGTGTACTTGGGACAAGGACTTTCAAATCTAGAAGTGAACATGAGCTAATTTGGATGAACAATGAAAATCCATAGTTTCAAAGATCCCAATAAAGCCATAAAATCTTCCTGAATAAAAAGTGTTTGAAAGGGGGGAAATGATTTACTCAAAATCAGTCAAATAACCACATGGTTCAATAAAGCTGTGAATCCCATCTCGGCTCATAAGGTTAGGCTCAAAACTCTGTACGTTGAGCCATACCTGGAAAGGAATTACTAGGTATAGGAGATTAATAACTTTGTTACTTAAGTCAGCTTTTGAGCTTTGCAACATCCATTATCTAGTGGCTTCACACTCAAACAGAAATTCAGAAGCACCAGATCTTATTATTCTGGATACAATTGTATTATACCTTGTGTAAATCAAAACAAGCAGGTATGAACAGCAAGACTTCAAATTTTGCATCAAGGAAATTCAACTTTTTAAAAACAAATTGTTCAGATGAATTTAATGTTTTGGATCCAGATTAGCCACATCTTAGCTGACACTCTTATGCGACACCCCCCTTTTCCTCCAGCATTTCCCCTTCAATTAAAGGAGTGCTTCCCAACTTTCTCATTCCAATAAGTGAAAAAGGCAAAATGAGGAGGAGGGGGGAAGAAAGGGGGAAAAGAGGTAGGACCAGAAGCGAAAGCACCCTCCTTCCTTCCCTCTGTGATTTCCATGCCCCTCTTTCACATCCGGGCACTTTCTGCTGGGCCGCTCTAGCCCTGAGGCATTGTCTTGCCTTAACACTTTGAGTCTCTGTTAGTATTCTAGGTGTCTATTCTCGTCAAACACGTAACAGTAGGATACTCTGTATTATCCGACATTTTCTTTTATCCGATGTTCTACTGCCCCGTTTATGTTGGATAAGTGAGGCTCTAAGGTAACGCAGTTCAATGCAGTTAAACTGCATTATATGAGTCTACACTGTCTCATATAATGCATTATGAGGCCATGGTACAGTATTGTCAGTTCTGGCTGACAGCAATCACTCTTTAGATTTTCAGGCAGGTTTCTTCCCCTCCCCACCCCCAATCTGGTGGTATCTCATCCAAGCACAAGCAAAGGCCAATCATGCTTAGTTGTGAACGTCAGACAAGACCAGATGTCTTCAGGATGGTATGATGATAGCCAGCAGTTTCTGTTCCTCGTGTAAAGGGAAGGAGTGCAAGGTTTTTCCACCAAATTCCTTCGCTTTTCTGCATCTACTTCCATGTCATTCCAGAGATTCTCCAACACTCTGAAACAACAGTTCGGGGAATGTAAGGAGAAAGAAATGGAAGGTTCTCTGAGCACTCCTTTGTTACTACATAAATACATTCCATTTGCCTGTATTTTTATGAAACTGATGGAGGATTGAGGAAACATGTCATTTCAGGACCCAAAGGAAGAATTCTGATGAAGGGTCAGGTGACTTTAAATTAAAGACCTTGTTTATTTATTATATAAATCCTGTTTGTCACTACTCCATCTTCCTTTGATCACTCTTCAAAATACAACATCCAATGAACTGAAAATGTATAGGATCAAAAGACAACCAGGAGGTGTGGGTCATGGGTTAGGATTCCAGTGGACTAGGGTTTAAATCCTTGCTCAGTTCCTGAAACAGACTGAGTGGGGCAGTTTCCACTCTCTCTGCCTTTGAGGAAAGCCACAACAAACCTTTGAATGAATCTTACCTTGAAAGCTTAGTATTGAATACTCATGTCAGAGTCAACTAGAAAGCATGTAACAACAGAAAAATAGGATCCAAATTACAAAACTAAAGATTAGGTCAAGGCCAAGAGTGGTAATGGGATTTTGATTAAGTTTTCTGCCAAACTGATAAGTCAAGTCACACAGGAAGAAAGGATATGCAGAAAGAAAGAATAAGAACACATAAGCTTGAGTTTATGTTTGTTTATATAAAAGGAAATCCCAGTTGTTTCTTGATATTGATACTGAGCTGAGGTAGGAAGTGAGGAATTATCCCATCTGATATACAAAGGAAAGAGATTTGTATATACAGGCAGTCTATGGGTTACAAATACCTGACTTACAAACAACTCATAGTAAGAATGCAGGAAAGACAACAGAAAGTGAGAGAAATCTACCCTTTGGAAAAGAAATTTACTTCTGAAAGAATTACCATGGGAGAAAGGTGTCTCCACTGAAGCTTTTTCACCAATCCTTGTTTCTACAACAAGTCATTTTTTTCAAAATCCAATTCTCAGATGGACAGAGACTGAGGTGAAATCTTCTGAACAGGGTCACAGACAGCAAAACAAACACCATGGGGGTGTTAACCCCTCCCTATGCTCTCCATATGCCTGGAGTTACACTTTTGAAGTGTAGCTGTTCCGACTTACTTACAATCACCACAGGAGTATTAACCATTCCCTATGCTATCCAAAGCACTATATATATATATATATATATATAGAGAGAGAGAGAGAGAGAGAGAGAGAGAGAGAGAGAGAGAGAGACTTTAAAATGTACCTGTTCTAACTGACATACAAATTTAACTTAAGAACAAACCTACAGCACCTATTTTATTCATAACTTGGGAACTGCCTGTATATCATACGAGGAAAGAAACAGTAATTCCAATAAGAGGACCACAGGACTTGGCCAGAGTATGTTGAAGTCCTGGAAATAATGTTTCCCAGATAGCATGCATAAGATAAAGCCAGAACAGGAAACATGACATTGAAAGCATTCATCCAAAGACCAACACTCTTCCAAACATATTTAACTACTTTAAAATCCCTTGACAAAAGCTCAGAAGTGTCCTTGCTGACTGAACCCTTTTATCAATAAAAATGCAAATGTATACACTAAAACAAAAAACCTTTTTATTTTAAGCAGAGAAAGTTAATATGATAGATAACAGATACCTCCAAAATCATGGATATGATTCAACAAAAGTTCAGAGTAAAAATGAATTCATAGAATTCAGCATTGGCATCCATACTCTGTTGGTGGGTTTCTAAAAGGCAACTGGTTGACCACTGCATGGACTCAATGCCAGAGATACCGGTCTCATCCTTCATCAGAGCTTGTTGGTGTGCAAGTATGGAGAATGTATGGATCTCTAGGTATTTCTCGATTCCAGTTTCCATTAGTCCTTCTCAGTCATGACATCAACTGGGTGACCTTAGGCATGTCATAATCTCTGAGCCTCAGTGGAATGCAACTGTGAACCTTTTCTGAACAAATCTTGCCAAGAAAACCCAATGATAGGGCTGCCCTTGGGTTGACATAGGTTGAAAATGACTTGAAGGCACACAGCAACTTCTGTGGAGTCCCCAGTTATCCACCCTAGCCTTTTGTGTGTGAAAGAGTGGGGGAGTAGGGGAATAAATCCTGAAAGATAATGCTCACATTGATCATCGGTGACAAATCTCAGGAAACATGCTGGCATTTGGGGGGAGGTGTTTGAACTGTGCAAAGACAATGACTTTGTGCTATACATATAACACAAGTGAAGGCTTAATTATCTTGTCAGAAAGTGTAACGTCTCTTTTCTTGAGCTGTTGAACTCACCTTCCCAAAAGACTTGGAGTCAGGAAGAAGGGAGAGGTGGGAAGGGGGAGGCACCAACTCCCCCACCCACCCAGCTTCTATGCTTTCTTTGAGGACTTGATGATGCTTGACATTCCTGTCGCCCAGTCATCCCATTTGTCTGTCAGGATGGGAGGCTCTCGCTCCTGCCCACCATCCCCCTCCTGCCACACTCCCGCTGGGTGAACAGATTTCTTTCACCAGTTATCTGGCAGTGTCTCTGTGGCCAAAATCACAAAAGTCTGACAGTAAGGCACACCTTTGAGATGATGGGCTTAAATAATCAGGCATAGCATTGCTAATTAAGATACATCACACTCCTATTTGCCAGGCAGATGTGGAAAGTAGCAGTAGAATGCACACAGCTCCCTGAGGCATTCTTATTGGTAAGAAAACACAGCTGGGAAATATAATTTTACCAGAATCTTTACCATCTTTATAAGTAAAAGCACTTATAGCACCCTTCCACATTGCAGAAAATGCACAGGGAACCGGAATTTAAACCTTGGCGACAGTGGCTACATTCCCCCCACTCCCGTGTCAAATCGCAATCAGCATGGGAAGGGGCTATGCCCACCAGCCCCTGCCCTCCCTCACCCCTTGTTAGCATGAAAAGGGTAAATAATGGGCTCCTCACTGATGCTGAAGGGTTACTTTTGCTCCATGGTGCCTCTAGCAGTGGTTCTCAACCTGTGGGTCCCCAGATGTTTTGGCTTTCAACTCCCAGAAATCCTAACAGCTAGTAAACTAAAAACACCTGGGGATCCACAGATTGAGAACCACTGCTCTAAAGAATGCCAGGGACTTTCAAGAAGGGAGTAAAGAATTCCCCCTCAAAAATTTCATGCATCATTTAGAGGCATGCCACAGAGCAAAGAGGACCCCCCAGACTCGGTAAAGAGCCTATTTTTAAACGCTTTAAGGCTAGAAAATGGATGAGGGAAGGGAGACTATTACTATCATGCTAGGCAGGATCGTTGTGGTTACTGCTGCCAGGAATGCACATGGGGGCTCCAAGAGCAGTCCCACATACCTCACACCTTCAAGGATTCCAACCTTACTGAAAGGTCTGGATCTTTGGAGGGTTTTTAAAACCCAGAATAAACTTGGATTTCCAGATTTATTGTGGGTTAAACTTCATTATAATTTTATGCCTCTGGATAATGTATCTTCCACATTGTATTATAGTGCAGTTTACATGAGATCATAATGAACCCACTTATTTGAAAATCCAAGATGATAAGCAAAGTAAATTGATACATTATCATGGTAGACAGGACTCATACTGCAAAAGGCTCATCTGTCCCCAGCAAGGCAAATGTATTTTTATGAAACAGTTAATGCATCTACACAGTAGAGGTAATGCAGTTTGGCACCACTTTAATCACCGTGGTCTAATGTAGGGAATACTGGAATTTGTAGTTTGGGGAGGCATCAGCACTCTATGGCAGAGAAGGGCAAAGACCTTGTAAACCTACAACTCCTGTTATTCCATAGCATTGAGCCATAGCAGCTAAAGTGGCATCCCACTGCATTAATTCTACCGTTCAAATGCACCCTAAGAGAAATTGGGATGATTTATCTCATCTGTAGTGAGAGGAAGGGGGTGGAAGAGATCTTCACCAGTGCCACATTTTTATTCCTTCTTCACTCAAGTATTTACAGTAATACAGCAAATTTATATCTTTCTAACCCACCCATCGCCATAGGGTTTTTTTAAACCCCTTTAAAAGGCAAAATCCCAAGCACACTAAAGGACCTCAAAAGTTCTTTGAAGCAAAGCAGTAATGAATATTTATGGAGCTCAGCAGGGAGAATTTTTTTCTACAGCCTAGAGGTACTGACCAAGAATGTCCTGCTCTTTCTTACTGTCATCAAAGTTCTTAAGGAGAGATGCCTTCAAAGTTGATTCTATCCTTACTTTTCCAGTGTTCTTTTCATTGGAAACATGCAAATCAACATCTGGACCAAATCAAAGGGTCTGAATATATGCCTCCTCCTAAAGCTGGACATTAGGCATGAGAAAAAAGTTATGAAAATGAAAAGAAATCAGAAGGGATTCGTATGTATGGGACTTTCAAGTTTATACGGATCGCAAGGCCAATCCCGGAAGTGGACTTTCTTTTTCGCACTCCCTGGGCCCAAAATTTCGTTAGATTATTAAATATTTCGGATGCCCACCCAACAGGAAAATTTCCCCCTCCAAAATAGCTTTGCAGACATAACTCACAGTCAAATCGGGGCCTTTCCATGCTTGAAGCCTAATTAGAGTGAAAGGCCTCTTCCAGGAAGTGAAAAAGGAGCTGGAAACCATAGAGAGATCCAGATCGGGACTCCTAGAGGGGCTGGAGGACTGACAAAAAAGCGATTTAAACACCCAGGAAGGGGGTTTAGATAGAAGGACAGAGTAGAAGGACACAAGAACTGCTGAGAGAAGGGCAGCAGGAGTGAAAAGAGCACGGAGAGGAGAAGGAAGAGTTCAGAATCAAGAAAAGCCATAGAGTTCAAACGGAGGTCCTAGACTGCTATGGTAAAACTGAATGGGAAAAAGCTGGAGTGAGGAGAACTCTACAGATTAGCAAGGCCTGCACCAGAGGTATTTAATAATATTAATAATAATATATGAATGCATTATATCTCCCTGCAAGGAAACCAAGGGAAATGTTGCCCCTTGATTTGCCTGTGCTTAAAACAGTATCAGTCCTGTTTCCCTGCTTTGCCTACTTTAGAACTACTAACGAATTTCGTTAGTAATTATGTTACATTTTTCAAATTTTTGAATTTTTTTGTAAGTCTTTCTATTACTAATCAAAAAATCCCCCCCCCCCCAATTAGATTTTTGATTCCCTATTTTTGGGTTCAAAACCATGCCTACTGGACATGCATAATCTATTAGCAGTACATATGCATTTGTACTTGCTATTAGGCCTGGTTGATCCATGGTTCTAAATGCTTCAAAAGTACTTTCAAAACAAAAATTCTGTAGTGAACATTTCAGAACTCTAACAAAACTTTCAAAATGTTGTTATAAATGGCAGTTCCTAATTGGTTCTATCTTAAAAATCGCCAATAATGAAATTTTGAAAGAGTTCTGAAATGTTCACCACCAGAACTTTTGTTTTGTAAGTACTTTTGAAGCATTTAGAACCATGGATCAACCAGACCTACTTGCTATGGATGTCAGCAAAATATAGGTGTGGAGCATTTTCTTTCCACATCTTACTTGCAGCCTTAAATTGAAGAAATGAGCATCATCTGAAGCACTTTAGAGTCCCACTCTAAAAAGCAGAGGGAAGGAGGGAGCCCCTTACATTCCCAATGAAGTTCTTAACATGTTACTCAGTATTCAGCACCATCATGACAGAGAGGAGGTCAATAGAGATATCTCCTGAATGTTGACATAATAAAAAGGAAAAACTCAGGACAATTCATACTTGCTGTAAGAATGTTAAAATCATCATTTTGTGAATCACTCAGTTCTGGGGTGGGGTGGAGTGGGGAATCTGATTTTAATGTTAAAAGATTAAAATGACAGATTTTTTTAAAATGTTACTTTTTTTTCAAGGTAGGCTGAATTACAAGACTCAGAAAATATGACATTATTAATTAGTAATACATAATTTTATAAAACTGATCTATCTACTGAACTCTAATACTGATCTATCTATCTATCTTGCTAAGAAGTATACACATAACATTCAGTGTCTTCTAATGCATTCAGTAACCCTGCATTTTATACAGGCAATGAGGGAGACTTGTAGTTAACATTTGTATTAGCTAGAATTCTATACTTATTTCCCAGGTGTGAATTCAGTGCTTTAAAAAGTTAATTTTGAGGATATAACACCCAGTGAACCCTCAGATATTATGGTCAGTAACTAGTGGCAATAATGCTTGGTGTGTGGTAGGTTTTGCCATCTAAAATGTAACTTTTTCAACTTATTAATAAGTATTAATGAATCCTAAAGTTTACTTACTGGTACACATATGTAAGTGGTGTAAATAACAAGTTGGATTTAAACCAGGGAATAAGGCAGGTCTTGGTCCAAATAGGTTTTTGAATGTAGGAAATAGTTCATAAATGCAGATAGGTGGATTGGTTTGTTGATTGGGTTTCCATTGTGCACACATGTGAACAAGTAAATGTGAACTTTTAAAAGAATATTAAAATGTTTACTTTGTTCCCTTGGCATAAAGATTTTGTAATAAAGTGCATTACGAGTCTCTAAAGCAGGGGTGGAGAACAGTTGATCTTTCAGATAATGCTACGCTGCATCTCCCATCATCCCTAATCACCATAGCCCTGACAAGGAATCAAAGAATGCAGAACTCAATGAAAGAAACGTAACAGGCACATGGTGGGCCTCAAGGGGAAATGCAGGGATGTCAGATCTGGGAAATCTGAGCTTGGAAGAAGTTCAGGTTTCCAGCCTGCCATGAGGTGGCTGACCTTTGTCCCAGTTCTTTGGGACCTTTGCCCTAGTTACTGAAGGACATGCTGAGTCAGTCTGGGAGTGATGTAACTTCCAGGTGCCTCCAGGGGAAGTGAGGTAACCTCTTCTGGACTTGGACATTGGACAATGGACTATTAATGCTGACTCAGAGACTAATGAGGTCACATCCCTTTGGACTATGGGATTTGCTGATTCACCCGGATATGGTGCAACCCTGCCTGGACATTGCATGAGCAAGGGAAGGGGGTTTGGGTATAAAAGGTGTGTTTGGGTGGCGGGCCGGTGCTTTAGCTTTACAAGTGCTGTACCTGCAATAAAATCGTGTTGGACCGTGCTTCTATCTACGCGTGATCCTTACCGAAATTGGAGCGTCATTACAGAAGCTAAAGCCCCATTCAACTTTCCCAGCAATGGAGAGGTTGGCTTGGAAGGAAGAGGAGTATATCGATATGTGGAATATTGCTCCTGAAGAGGTCCAGTGTAGCACAGCAGTTCTCGTTTGTGCCTGGAGGGCAGGGGACAGGGCCTGGGGTTCCATTAGCATTAGAACCGGCTGCATTTGAACAGGATTCTGAGGATGAGCTAGATGACTGGGGTGAAGGGCAGCTTTCCCCGCAAGGGCCTCTTTCGCCCACAGAGAGCTTGGCTTGGGAAGAAATGTGTTTTGGTCCAAGGGATGATTCAGATCACCAGGTGCAGTCTGATAGCGATCCAGGGAGTTATGAACACCCGGGAGGGAGATCTTCCCAAGAGCCCCCTGAGGAAGATATGGAACAAAGCGCATGGGAAATGGCGAGGAGGAAAGCTCTCAGGGAGATAGCAACACAGCTGCCGAGAGACAAGGTCGAACCTTTGATAGGAGACGGAACATCGAGGCTAGTAGGAGGGATTGGTCCCGGGCCCTACACCGGCCGAGGTCCGTCAGCAGGGATTGGAGACAAAGAAGCCTAGAGCATCGAGGACCTCGACCGAAGGATTAAGTATAGGATCCGTGGGAACGAATCCTCAGTTCTCCGGCCACGTCTTACCTGAATAGGCGTGAAGCGGAGTGGGACCACAAGCTAAGCTGTGGTCATCAAGCCTTGCCTTGCTTTGCCTTGCCTTGTTTTCCTGATCCGCATTGGTTTGCGGAGCCTTGCCTTGTTTCCTGATCCGCATTGGCTGCGGAGCCTTGTCAAGCTTTTGCCTGTTTGCTTCGTTACTTTGGACATTATTACTTCAAGCCTTTTGGACTATATCACTTATTATTGGACTATATTCTTTGGAACTGTTTTTATACTCAATAAAGTAGTTAGCCTTCAGTACGTCTCTGTGTGTGTGATTAAGGGGCCCGCCAAGTCCGTGCATCGTGACATCCGGAGAACCATGGATTGGGAGTGGACAACCATTGACCAAGTGGGGTTCCCGGATGAGTCCAGGGAAGTGACGGCGCAGGCGCTGGCCAGCCCAGAGGGACGAGCCCGAGAAGAGAGAGATTATGGGACGCTCAGGTGAGCGCTTTGAAAGAAATGAGGCAGCGAGGCCCCATTCAGGCGGGTGTCCGGATGGCCGGAGGAACCAGAGAAGCTGTGCTGAAAGAAGGGCTGCTCAGGTGGATCCAGTGGAGTGCAGGACCAGAGAAGCTGAGGGGAAGAGTGCCCCAGCTCAGGTGGACCTGGCGGAGTGTGGTAGTGAGACCACAGAACCTGAACCGCTGTCGGAGTTGGCGGTGATGAGGTGCAGGATGGATGCGATGGAGCATACCATGAGAAGGATGTCCCAGGCTATGCCCAGGAGAGAGCCAAGGGATTCGGCGTGGAGTGCCCGGGAGGAGGAGACTTCACTTTTATTTGTGGATGGATGGCGAACCGTCAGCAGCTGGATCGTCCCTAGATCTCCCATGGGAGTGT